>CM073480.1:42479269-43729269 GCA_037074505.1 Albizia julibrissin | reverse complement strand
AATTGAAATGATACAACATGAGTCTTCTTGAATTTGAATACTAAACAACCTTTCAAAGCACAAATCAAACACATTAACTAGACAATAGCACAATAATTAACAATCTCATTGCAACCACAAAAAAATTCAAATATATATAATCTTCATACTACAAATTTTAATCTCAACTACAAATATTACACCAATAAAGACTAATTAACATTAATTTTTAGTTCCATAATCATATACAATCATTTTTAAAATTAGAAAATTCAAATATATAACTGTAGACTAATAGAATGATAGAAAAATTCCCCAATGTAGTCTATTGAGCTCAGGTATACATCTCCAAGAAGCAAAGGATTCAACCTCTCATTGCTTTAAAATAATCATAGCTCTGAATCTCACCGGAAAGCCGGAAAACTCAAAATCTCGCCAGAAGTTGCAGAACTTCGATGGAAATCACAGAAGAAGGGCCGACGGTGGTGGTAAACTGTTCGGGTTCCACCGTGTCTCTGTCTTCTGTGTCTCTGAAAGTGGTAGTCGGAGGTGAAGAAGAAGCAACGATGAGGTGGTGAAGCGAGCTTCATCAAAATCTCTCAATGTTTACCTCCAAGCTGCCACGGCGCGCTCACTGTGATCTCAACTTTGTGCCTTGGTTTCCAGGTCGCCGGAAATGGAGTGCGGGAGGACGGAGCTCACCGGCGGCCTTGGTGGTGGGTGATGTCATTGATGAGAAGAAGATGCGTGGAGGAGGATGAAGATCTAATCTGATTCTCAGCTTTAAACTTCAAAAATCCAGGAGGTTGGTCGCGGCGCTGTACTATCGAGACTGAAGTTCGGCTGTGTCTTCGAGGAAGAAGAAGATCTGAACCATAACTAATTCCTTGGTCAAAACGGGTGTTTTGACTAGGGACCGAAATGAAATTTCTAAAAGTTTTTGGAGGGATTAAACTCCAAACTTTAAAATGTGTGGCATAACTGTCATTTTAAAAATTTGGGCCCTTGTTTGTAATTTTTCTGTCCCCTTTTCTTCACTGATTTGCAAATTCAAGAAATTTTAGGGCGCTTTCTGTAACTCTCCCCAATCCTCAAAAATATTAATTTTGACCCCAAATTGACATTTTCCAAAATCTTCAATTTTCTTTCTTAAACATCCATAATGCAAGATTAAGTATAAGGTAATATCAAAAGTCCAAAAAATTATTTGCATGAATAATTAACAAATTATGACTATTTTACCCTTAATTACACTTAATTCAATACAAATGTCCCTAATTTAAATTAGTGATTAATCATGCAATAATGACATAAGAAGTACATTAAACTTCCCAAATTAATCATATAAAGGCCTATAAAAATAGGGTTCAATCAGATACCGACCAAGACATAAATGAGATGAATTCCGGCCACTAAAAGACCAAGTACCCTCTTTAATGATGGCAGAGAATCAGCCAGCAATATAATACTTGGTCACAACTTTTCAGCTCATGAAATGTGACAGCAAGCACAATGCAGTAACAGATTGCAACACAACCAAAGTTTGCAAGCCAAAAACTAGCGATTCTACTTAAAATCGATGAAAAATGAAATGAAACCTGTCTTGTGCCAAATCTGAATAAGTTTGCTCAATATCCTGCAAGCAACAATAAGCTTAAATTCACGATCTCATCAATCTCAAGCAACATGAAAAAAAACAAGACAACTAAACACAAGAGAACTCTAGTTTCTTAAAAAATAAAATTCTAGAAAATTTTCCTATAAAATGAAAAATGAGAATGACACCTATCCTATATGTCAACCACACCCTAATCAATTTGGTAAATGACACTTGATTACCTCAGAGCTAGGCTCCCCGGCAACAACACCAATTTGACAAGCCATGTCATGAATTATTAAATAAAACTAGACTAACTATATACTATAGGAATGCTAACCTAGGTCGATCTCTTTAAGGAGCCGATTATTTAATCTCTAGCTAACTAATTATTAAATTAGCCAAAGAGTGTAATGAAATTAACTTACTATTATAAATTAAGTTAAGCTACTTTTTATAGGTTTTTCCAAGTTTAATGAGTGTAAGGGAGTGACATGAAATTAGAAAATGAGTTTTCTTGATAAGTGAATCCACTAGCTTTCCTTGTTCAAACTTAATTTGAGTTTAATTCACTACTACAAAAAGTAAAAGCTGTGGCGCTTATAATAACAATATTAGTGACACTTCACAGGCGCCACTAAAACAAGATGTGGCACTTTATCACAATCGCCACAGTAGCTAAATTTTTTTTTAATAAACTAACCAGGGTGACGCTTTTTGAAGAAAGCGCCATAACTTTATGGCACTTCCTGTGGCGCTTTCTTCAATAAGCGCCACTATAGATAAGTACTTTTAACAAAAAAATATTTTTTTAATTGAAATTATTTTTTAATTTTATTTTAACCTAGGGTGGCGCTTTCTTAAATAAGCGTCACCCTAGATCCATTGAAATATTTTAAAAAAAATTAATCACACGTCATTTAGTAAAATAAAAATATATTAACATATATATATATATATATATATATATATATATATATATATATATATATGGTGGCGCTTTGTTAAATAAGTGCCACCCTATATATAATTTTTTTTAATAATTAAATAAATAGGGTGGTGCTTACTAAAATAAGCGCCACCCTTGGCCTATATTATTTTTAGAGCCACCCTAAGTTTTTTTTAAAATAAAATTTTCTATATTTTTGTCATACCTTGCCTATATCATGAAAGTGAAAACAAAAATTTCTATACCAATGCAAACCAAAATTGAATAACTAAATTGATACATACAGATAGGTAATTAACAAAATCACCTCTAAATATATATTTACTCAAATTGTTAATAAAGACATTAATTAATTCAGCTACTTAAATCCACAATAAATGCAATAGGTAAATAAACAACCTAACATGTTTATATAGTATTGCTAGCTAGAACAGTGCCTCAACAGATACTCACACCATTCTTCAATGAGTTCATTGATTTGGTTGTCAGTCAAACTATCAGAATGCTGATCTTCATAATACTACACCAAAACAATGATGCAAACAATGAATTAATATAACTAAATATTAGTTATCAGAAAATTAATTAAATATAAAACAAAATATGTATTGTACTAAAATGACTTACTTTTAGTGGAACTTGAAGCTGATCATGAGTAATGACATCCTTCATAAATTTCATTATATAATACTCGCAATCATCGTTATTGGGCTGGAAAGGGCACTGTAACAATATAGTAAAATTGTTAAATAAATTTGAAAATACAATTTTGTTAAAATCAAAATGTAATTAAATTCCTAAATCAGTACCTGTATCTTCTTCTAGGTATAGTTATGGGGGGGATCTGTAGATTTAGAATAGCTCAAGCTGGTAGAGGCTCTATATGCAGTTAGTGCACTAAGAAAACAAATAACTGTTAATTACATAAGGGTATTTAATGGCTTGCACAAATATATATTTACACACACATATACATGCATATATATATGCTTACCTATTAATTAGCCGCAACAAATGAGGACGCTCTGAAGGAACACCTCCACTTAGAGGATTTATATAGTAAATGCGAGGGCCAGAAGGTGTCGCTGCATTTATCACAATCAAGATCCAATGTGCCCTAAAAGATTTTGAAAGTTTTTCTTCAACCATGCATGATATAGTAAAAGTAATATAGTAAAGAAATGTAAAGTGAAATACGACCACTAATAATAGATTTATTACCCCGCATTGTATGGCACCATAAATAACATATTTGGGTTTGCTCTTTGTCTAAAGTATTCTTTTAGATCATTGGATTGGGCATCAGGATCTACTATGCCCCCGTGTTGTCTAATGAGATAAGGGTTGACAAAGGAGAACTGGACCTTTTGTGTGTCTACCAAGATGTTATGGTACAAGTGCATTTACAAAGAACAAGAAATGTGATGACGACAAAAAAAATTAAAAGATGAATAATAATAACAATGATAAATGATGACAATAAAGTACCTAATCCATATGTTGATGATCGAAGCACCAATCCATCCATGATTGAAAATTTCACTCAACATATCAGCAGTAATATGTTCCTCTATGCCCTGAACACCATATATGTGTTTATCAAATGGAAATGACAGACTTCCTTCATGTATCAACCTAGGTGCAATGCATGCCAACTGATTGCAATATGAGATCGTTTGTCTTCTGCTCCGTTGGCTAGCTGAGGGTTTGGAATTCAGCTGTGTGGTCGAACACTTTGAGACCTTGCCATGCAATTGAACTTATTTTCCTTTAGAAAGTTCAACCTATAAAAACAAAGCATGAAATTAAATTATGTAGTGCATATGAAAAATAAAAGGAATTGTGTTCTTGACTACCTTCTGACATGGCTCTATCAAACCTATTGGACAAGCAACATAACCGCCTACAACATCTTTAACCATTATCTTGTCATCCAGAGAAGGGATGGGTAATAGGGCATCATCATCCGTGCATACGTCGACCCTTACTTGGATTGTGTTCTCCGGCAATGGTGAATTGTGGAGGGTATCATTATCTGTGTTGTAGGAACACCCACCGCAACTGCGTGCTTTCCAGAATGTTCAACATATAACTTGTATGCTAACTCGCCCTGTGAAAGATAGATCAGTTTAGGATGTTATGTTATATACTAATTGACAATGTAACAATTACTTAGAGAAGAAATTAATTAACGAAGGGAGATATACTTTAGAGATAGAAGTACAACTATCTCTCACACTTGGGCTATCACATGGAGGAACATTTGGCATTGCCTTAGACTGCATTAACTGTCACAAGGACTTATAATATGGAAGTTTAAAGAAAATAGACTTCTTCTTCCAAGCACTTGTCCCGGTTTGATTGACATATGGCTTGTCAAAATTGTTATGTAGCTCTTTCACCTTTTCAAAAACATGAGCCCTAGTCAACATCTTTTGTGGGCTACCTTCTTCAGAGTCACTATTGAAAGCCTTTTTCCACTTCCTCCAACGATGCTTTGATGGTAAGAATCTACGATGTCCCATATAGACATTTTTCTTACAATTATCTAGTCGCACTGAATGAGTATCATCTTCACATATAGGGCACACACAATATCCTTTAACGTTGTATCCAGACAAATTACCATAAGCTGGGAAATCATTAATTGTGCCATATAGTTTGGCTTTCAAAGTGAAACTTTCTTCCCTATACTCATCATAAACATTAACGTCATCTTCCCAAAGTAGCTTCAAGTCATCAATTAAAGGAGCCAAGTATACATCTATATCATTCCCAGGCTGTTTTGGCCCATAAATTAACATCGAGAGTGATAAGTAAAATATTTGCATATTTATTTTCCCTTATATGATGATTTTGTAGACTATATTTGAGCTGAATGTAATCAATTTGGGTATAATTAATAAATAAATAATGATTTTCTTGCAGCCATGGATAGTATCGCATTAAGAAGAATTAAAGAAGGCATTTTAAGGGGAAGTTACTATTCATACATACTATTCACTATGACTGTTCATGTTTGGCACTGTTTGGAATCACTGTAGCGTACTGTAGTAGGGGGTACTGTAGTGGATCACTGTATTGTATTGTAGCGGTTGGTATGTGTGGACGTAGGGCTATTCGGTGCGGTTCCTGTAGCAGTCGGTTCACTGTAGTAAAGTGGGTGGTTGGTTCACTGTAGCAAATTTACTGTAGAAAAATACTGTAGCAATCCGAAAATGAAGCCTATAAATAGAGCTTCTTGGCACCCTAAAATGAGAGGAAGGAGAGGAAGGAAGAGAGAGAGAGAGAGAGCTTCTATTTTAGAGAGAGAGTTGTTATTTTTAGAATTTATTTCTTGCATTTTTTTACTTTTTGCATGCCTCCTATATGGATGATTTTACCTCCTATATGGAAGGCCTAGGTAGTCCTCCTTTATGGATGGCATAGTTTGCTACCTACATGGAAGGTTTTACCTCCTATATAGTAGACTAGATTTTCCATTTTCATGCATCTTATAGTTGTATTTTTATATTTTTGTAATTAATTTTTATGCAATGTTTATGATGTTTTTATTTTATATTTTTTTTATTTTTAATTTCATTATAAGCTAATTTTCCTTTTCCTAGGGTGATGACGTAGCTTACTAATGACGGATTGAATTTTAACTTATTAAATCTAGTTTTAATTTTTCGTTCATTATTGAGTTTTAATTATTGTTTTTAATGCTTTCAATTGACTGGCCACCTCTTGAATGATTTCAATATGTATGTTGAGACCGGAAGGAGATACATGTATGTGGATCCTATAATTAAAACCATAATTTGCATATGAAATAGGAATATATTCATATTGGTTGTGTAGACTTAAATGAGTTCCATAAATCTTAATGCATGATTAATTGCTTAAATTCATATAGGAATATATTGGGTTAGCAATTAATTATAGAATTACTTGACCTTGGAAGAGGCTAGTAATTAAATTAGGGAAACTCGACTATCAATCATGTAGAATAAATTGGACTAGAATAGATAAGTGATTCAATCCAAAATTTGTTAAGTGAAATCTAATCCCTAGGACTTTTTCTCATATTTTTCTTCATATCACTTGTATTTATATTTCATCATTTTTATCTTGCAATCTCAATCTCAACTAACCAAACGACTAAATAGAATTAAAATTACCAATTTTGGTACTTAGTGATCAATCCTCGTGGGAACGATACTCTACTCACTTCTATATTACTTGATTACGACAGTGTATACTTGCATTTTCTGAATACACCATCCTACACTCGTAACAGGGAGCATCATAAACTTACGTTTCATTATCAAGTATGGAGGAAGGTTGTAAATCATCAATATTGCCGGCCATGCGTTGTGTGTACTATTTTGAACGCTGTGCGGATTGATTCCATCAGTTGACAATACAGCTGTAGGTTCCTTACCTCGTTCAAAAAGTTAGGATACTTATGATCAATTTTCTTCCATTGAGAGGCATCTGTAGGGTGCCTCAGCTGTATGTCTTCAATTCTTTCATCTGCATGCCATGTCAACTGCTTCGATATCTCTGCATTACTGTACAGACGCTTGAATCTCAGGATAATAGGAAAATACCATAGGACCTTGACGGGACTTTTTCCTTTCTTCTTCCCATATCGAGATGCATTTCATTTAGGGTACTTTTCTAACGTTGCATATTGTTTCCGAAATAATATGCAATCGTTAGGGATGTATGTATCTTCTCATATCCCATTCTAGTTGTTGAGCAAAGAATTCGCTTTGCTTCGTATGTCTTCATAGAAAGCACATTTTCTTCTGGAAGCATATCTTGCAAAAGTTCAAGGAGTATGGTAAAACCTGAATCACTCAACCCCATAGCGAGCTTTAAAGTTGTACAATTTCAGCACTGCTAGTAATCTTGTGTATTTTGTACAACCAGCATATAACAGTTTCTCTGCATCACCTTTGAGCTTCTCAAATTCTCTGGGACAATTATGAAGTACCTGTTCAACGACATTAAGAATTTCTTGAAAACCATCATCTTTATCATACATGCTTAAGTCAAACTCATTTGAAGCTCCACCGGTGGTATGCGCCCGATTGATCATTACAGGGGTCGTTTGTCTCATCATGCCTTGTCCATCGTGTATATGTTTGATCAATCCCATGACATACTAAATGATCTAACAAATCAAGTGGACTAATCCGCTTTCTATAACAAGATAAGCAGGGACACAAGATTTTGTTAGGATCTTTTATATGCTCAATTGCAAATCTAATAAACTCTTTCACCCCATCTATATATTCTCTTGAACACCAATCAGATGACATCCATTTTCGATCCATCTATGGTTTCAATAACCCAAAATTAAATAGTGGTTAGTTGCTATATATGAGAAAGTCATCTATGCCTTCAACCTATATACACACTAAATGAGAAAACTATCCGTTACAAAGGGTATGTGAGTCAATTTATACCAATTGGTCATAATAGGTTTAAATGAAAAAAATAGACTTTGTTCGAGATACAATAAAAATTAAAAAAACATAAAAAGAGAACTTATATGACATTATTTATGTCACTATAGAATCCAAATAAATAAATAATTAAATCATAGTTTTTTTGTAAGAAAATAAATCATAATTCACTTTGTCAATTATGCATATAGACAGAAAAAAAAAGACTTTATCCAAGATGCAACACAAAAGGGCAACTGAATTCTTGGAGAAAATAGTAAATGAAAATAGTAAGTGAATTCTTGATTCTTGAGCAATGTTCTCTAATCTTTATTTTTTAATTAAATTAATTAGCTGTTATATTTACTAGTATAGGGCTTGACTGAAAAAATATTTAATTGAAAATAATGATAAATTCATAAAATTACTTAAAATAAAAAAAATAAAAAAAGGGCAGGGTCTCAATCATATTACAGAAAAAAAATATAGATATATTAAAAAACATAAAAGACAAACTTACAGATTCTCAGTGGAAACCAAGACCAAAAAGGTTGCTTTTGGCAATGCTGTGGGGACGCAGCTAATCAGACAAGAGGAATTTGAAGCTAAGCAATAATAAATAAATTAAAGTTCATCAGAAACAATATTTAATTATAAGAGAAGAGGTGACTATGAATATAAAAGACCCACCTTGAACATGAAAGCTAATGAGAGACCTTAACAGGAGGACCTGAGGGAGCATATGGCGGACCTTAGGGAGAGAGCTGAGGTAGCATTATTCAGACAGGGAAGGGAGAGAGTTGCGGGACCGGGGGGAGCTGAGGTACCGAGGTGGGGGGAGCTGAGGTACCGGGGAGGGGGAAGCTGAGGGACTGGGGGGGCCGAGGGAGCTGAGGTACCAAGGAGGGAGGAGCTGTGAGACCGGGGGAACTGAGGGATCGGGGGGCAAGACTTAAGGGCTGGGCGACGGGGGACTTGGGGATCAGGGGGAGCTAGGGTACAGTGGGGGACGGGGGAGCTGGGGGTCAAGGGGAGCTGCGAGATGGTGGGGGGCGGGGGAGCTAGGTGCAGGTGCGAGTTGAGGAGTTAGGGATAGTTGTAGGCCCGGGAAATTAAATTGGGGGAGTGGAAATTAAATAATTGGCGGGTAAAATTTTTTGGGTAGCCATTGGGTGACCCAATATCCATTTTTAATTAATATTCCATATTAATTAATATATTAATATATATATCTTTATAAAATTATATTATTAATTAATTATATAATAATATCAATTATTAATAAATAATTACAATGACCATTGGGTAGCACTTATTGACCCATCTTTATATTAATATATATATATATATATATATGTTAATATAATGATATTATTAATTAATTATATAATCATATCATACATTAAAGCAATAATTCAGTGAACATTGGGTGGCCCTTAGTTCAATAAGCGCCACCTGTGATACCTTATTTCCAAACACTACGGTAGAGTACTAAATAGCCAGTACTCACTGAATATAAACATCAGAGTAGCACAAAATGCTAGAAATTCCATACAATGCCTCTGCTGGATATACATATTCACATACTTGCACATTGATACACAATTCATATTACAACACATATATTCATTCTTCACTTCATTTTATATACAAACCACAACTTTACAATATTCTCAAAATACATAACTGAAGCTTGACAACTTAAACTAAGCTCTCCCATCGCTCGGCCTCGACTCTTCATCCTTTACCTTTTCCTTGCCCTGCGAGCTTCCTCCTTGTACTGGAGATTTGTTTTGGGAAAAGAATGAGATTCATAGGAATCTCAGTAGTAATGTCATTAAACATATAAGATAACACACACAAGCATGCTTCACTCATATAAAATCATCAAACATTATTCAGTGCAAACATGCAATTCATAAACTGACTTCGCACTAGACGGGTTCTTAGCCCAAAAGGGCACCTATGCGCAATGTATATAATACAACTTCATAATTGACATCGTGCTTGACGGGTTCTCTTAGCCCCGAGGGGTACCCATGCAAAGATAGGCCCCGGGTCCCGCTCGTGCAATTATGAACATTTCGTGTGAGTATCAACCCAACCTGCGATAGGTCCCGGGTGATCACTCCACTCAATCTAAACATATTAGACATTTTGATGATGATAACAAACAATACATATGCATGTCATGTTATATGAAGACAGTTATTACCTGGTTGCTTCTCTACGCAACTTTCCTGTTTGGTACAAGCTCGAGCAACTACTGAGGCCAACCCGATTGTCAAGTCCTAAAATAGCCAAACATTACAAATGAGTTATTACTCATCCGTATACCTTTCCAAACTCATTTCATTTGTAAATTTAGCCTATTGGTGCCAAATTACCAAAATACCCCTTAGATACTTACTATCAGTATTTTTCTCAAAATCGTGATTTAGGCCATTGGTACACATTTTTACGTGTAGAATTCATTTCCGACCTTGAATTGGCCAAAATCAAGCCCAAATGACAAAAATACCCTTTACAGCCTTCAAATAAAGCTTAGAAAGGGCAATTTTGTCATTTCATTCTCCAAGCCTTTTCTCACTTCGGGGTCAACATAGACCCTACACTCATGGAGATTAATGGTAGAAAGATGAAGAGAAGAGATCATAGAGGATTTATGAAGCTTTAATTATAAGGTTCAAGCACCTTACCTTGATCTTAGTTAATCCCTAGCTTCTCTCCTTCTTCCGTCGTCCTTCTCGTTCTCCAGCCCTCTCTCACTCTTTCTGATTCAATTCTGATTGGGAATGAGAGCTGGAGGTGGAGATTAAAATGATATAAGGCATTGGCTTAATTAACTTGACACATGGCACTTTCTAATTGGGCCAATAATGCTTAATTCCATCAATTAATTCCATCTCCTTTATACTCCCTTACATCAGCCGAAATATGCATGAGAAATGCAAGGGAAATCTGAATCTCCAATTATCTCATTGTGCCAACACGTAACTTGTTGATCAAGTCATTGACTTTTGACTATTTGACCATTTTTTACCATAATTCACCAAAATTAGTTCATTAATGATTAATTAGTCATTTTTCTCTTTTTAATTCCCATTTAGCACAAATCATTGGGAATTGGAGGGAAAATAATTATTTTTTCACTTTTCGGCAAAATTACCGTTTTGCCCCTACATTTAATAATTTACCGAAATAAATCATTGTCCATCCATTTCTTCAGCTAAACCCCATTTTAACACTTAAATAAGACCATTAATTATATCATTAAATTTTTTGAATTTTGGTTACCATATTGGGCCTTTACCAGTCTCTTATACCCTTATTCGGCCAATTTACACGTTACCGGCAATTGGAATATTTTCCATAAATTCACATAAATACATTCACATAATTTTTCACCATTTTATTCCATTAAATATACATCAAATATACACATTAATGTATTGGTGAAAATTTGGGTATTACAGTTCTCCCCTCGTTTAATAAATTTCGTCCCCGAAATTTACTCCACCCAATCTAATATTAAATTAAATAATTAATTTAAAAATTAGTATTATTTATATATGTTTATTAATTAACATAATTTTACTAAAACTAAAATATTATATTTATTTTAATAAAATATTTTTAAAATTAATTTATTACAATGAATTAAATGAGATGCCTTTAAATATATTAATATATATTTTATTTATTATTAAATTATATTTTAATTAAAAAATTTATCATTTGGATGCATAGATGACTTTAATTTTTAAAATTTAAATGAGAAATAAATGCAATATATATATAGTAATCTATTACAATATATAAAATAATATATAATATATATTAATATTTTATAATTAAATTAAATTAAATTAATATTAATATTATATATTTAATAACTAATATAGTTATATGAATTTATATCATTAAAGAACATATACTTCTACAAAATTATGTAATGTAAAAAATTATTAATTTATATTTTTTGCTCATTCAATTTATTATATTATTTTTATATAATATTAGAATTTATCATTTGTCATTTTATTATAGATTTTAATATTTATAATCAACAACTACGTGTATAATTTTCATTTCAATAAGAGAAACTATATAAAATATGATAATATCTTAGCAAAAACTTTTAAAAAAATTGTAAAATAGAAAAAATATTGGGTGGCGCTTATTTGAATAAGTGCCAGAGTTTCTTTTAAATTTTTTTTGGAAAAAAATACTTTAGGTGGCGCTTTATTAGGAAAGCGCCACCTAAGATCATTAACCAGCTCTGGCGCTTATTTTAATAAGCGCCACTTAATGTGTATTCAAAAAAAAAAATTTTAAGGTCAACAAAATTAATTAAAGCTGTGGCACTTATTTAAATAAGCGCCATAAAAAGTGTGCCACTAAATCTGTTATTTGTAGTAGTGATTCCTTTTTTAAGTACGTACTCAGAAATTATGAAGAAACCTTCACAAACAAATGTCTCCAATTACCTAAACTCATCCCGCCATCTACATTAAACTTAGTTTACTAGAGATATCTCAATGGCACTTAACATGTATTAGATTTGCAAAATGCATTCTCAACTCTTAATCAATAGTGCTAGCAACGTAGCTAGATGATCAAAAGCTTCAAATACATGCATGATAGAACAAGGCTAACAATTCATTCTACCATATTATTAAAGCGCAAAAGTCTAATACAAATCTCAATGTCAATATGCAACAAATGAAGTACACCTCGGTTACAATCACAAATCACAATCCTAGAGACCTAGAAATCACAATCTATAATCATAAATGAGTGAAATTAAAATTAAGGTAGAAGAAACTCCCTAGAAGCACGAAGAACTCCAACTAGCTTCATCAATCAGTGGAGAAGAAGATGAGTGACTGCACAAACAGCTTCACTGAAGCTCCAAGAACACTTGGCCATGGAAGCAATAAAGAGGATTAGTGGAGAAGATTAGTGGTGTGACGATGAGTGAAATGGAGATGATGATGATGATTAGCTATAGAGATGGATGTGGTTGAAGCCGAATGGAGATGGAGGTAGATGAGTGTGCATCGGCTTGCTCTAAATAAGAGAAGAGAAGCCCTTAAAATGATTCTAGAGGACCAAAAATGAAGATTTTCATATTTGTGGACCAAATTGTCATTTCTGCAATTCAGGGACTAAAGTGAAAATAAATTTCCAAAATTCGCCCACTTGACTAAAATACCTGAAATGAAATTCAAACCATTGTAATACTATGTATTTGGATAATCATGAAAATAATAGCATTTTTACCCCTTCTATCAACCAATTAATTATAATTAATGCACTTTAGGCCTAAATAACAAGATAAAATCCCCAAATAAAGCTTTGAAAAATATGATCAAATAGGGATTCATCAGGAGACAAATGCAAATGGGATTGTTTGTTCAAATAGTAGTAATTATCATATAGGGAAGGGAAAGATGAAGGATTTGCTATTTGTTAAGAATTTACTGTTGGGATTGGGAGGCACAGCGGAAATTTAAAATTGCAAAAGTTTACCAATCTCAATTGCGGATTTGTCAATGACATTTAAATTGAGTAGTAGAAGGAATGCCTTATTTATATTTTTTCGAATGCCAACAGTCATCAATACATTGCCAGCTCTCAAATCTTCATACTTGGTTTCTCTTGAAACAAATTCCCTAGCTAGCATCAACATGTTGGCTAATTCTTCTTCAGAGAGCATCGAAGTCTATGAGTACAAGATTAACCGCATCTACAACATCAACATGTTGGCTAATTATTCTTCGGAGAAAATCAAACACCATAAGTATGAGATTAACTATCCCTATCATCAACAATTTGGCTAATTCTTCTTTAGAGAGCATCAAACTCAATGAGTACGAGATTAATCATCCCCAGCATCAATATATTAGCTAATTCTTCTTTAGAGAGCATCAAACTCCATGAATATGAGATTAACCATTAGCTTGTTGGTTTGGGCTCATATCAACTTTTGAGTTTTGCCTTTTTCGATCTTGAGGAGCCAACTACTTAGATCAGTTCCCTCTACTGATATCCACACAAACAGGACCCAACACCGGTAGCATACTAGCGCCTCCAATGCCTCTCTAGGGTTTTCTTGCAACTCTCTATCTATTTTTTTCATCATCAATAGAAAACCATAGCTCTCATCTTATATAACTAGTCAATGTTTTATATTATATGATGGATATTGGATTTTTAAAATTAATCTTAATTAATTTCAAAATCCATATCATATCAATTAACAGTTAATTGCTTTTATAAGTAAATTAAATAGATATGGTTTAATTAAATCTGTCCAACAGTTTTAATTTACCCTATTTATTTAATCTGAATAAATAGCCAATAAAAATAGATTTAATTTATCTTTATAAATTAAATCTAAGATACTATATCTCTATATTAGCTATTAAATTTAATTTTATCAAATAAAATAAAATTCAAAACTAACTCTACATAATATATATAATATTTTCCTTTTTTGAATTTTATATTATATATTTTTTTTAACCATACATTAGACATTGTATTCATTAAATCTTAGATGCATTTTAGATTCAATAAATCTAGACATTATAGCATGTGTTGGACTATTCTTATGTGCAATCTTGTAGGCCCATACGAAGTTAGCAGTGGGCCAATAACTGTACTAACCCACAAGTCGCAAGCGGCCTCTAACAAGACATTATGACTACCCAATTTATATAAGGATTGATAATATGATACAACCTATCATACAACCATATCACATCCCTTTTGTTATACAATACTTTGGCCAAGGATGAGGCATGGATAATGTCATTCTCCTTTTCTTAACAATTACTTTCTCGATCCTTGAGTAGTCTGACTATAGAGATGGAAACTCCTTTCTATCGTAGTATGGCCATACATTTCTCAGACTCACTTATCGAAGGGCCTAGTAATATCTCTCTACTAATGTGAGGGATAAATTCCATCTTGACCATTCACATTCATCTGCATGAAAACCACTAAGTCCGATTGTAGCCTTTATCATCACCTAGTCAAAGGTGACTTTTGACTAGGTCAAAGTTTAGCGACTTTCATGTAGGAATCCATGATTATCTCAGGTCAAAGGGTATAGTGACATGGTTATACATGTGATAAGCTTATAGCTAGATCCATGTAGCTTTCTCATAGCGGGTCGGTCTAACACCTTATAGTCCTACAAGTGCCTAAGACTTTGATTTATATCCCCATACATTATCAAAGTTATACTGGTCTTTTTTATCTTTGTTTCAGCTTAGATGATTGACCAGGGACATTTAGAACAATCATTATGATTTATCCAAGGATATAGTTATCACAATAAACATGCGAATAATATGATAACTAAATGAAAAAATTCATTCAATAACAATATTCAAAGTATAATGATTAGCCCTTAGGGCACAATTTCCAACATCCTCCCACTTGTACTGGGTACAATAATTAGTTTGCCTAATTCACATTGTCCTAACATGATGCTCATTTTTTTCTTGTGCAAGTGGCTTGGTAAGAGGATCAGCAACATTATCTTCTCCTGATACTTTACATTTTTTTAATCACCTCTATCACTGATTTCTCTAATGAGGTGAATTCTTCTAAGTATATGCTTAGTCCTTTGATGTGACCTAGGCTCCTTGGTCTGTGCAATAGCTCCGCTGTTGTCATAGAATAAATCTATTGGATTTGAGATGATAGGCACCATCCCTAGTTCAGTAACGAACTTTCTGATACAAACGGCTTCCTTATTTGCATCTGATGCTACTATATACTCAACTTCTGTTGCAGAATCTACTACAGTACTCTATTTAGAGCTCTTTCAAAAGGAATATATATATATATATTTATATCCAAATTATGATCTAAGATCATCTTGGTCAGTTTAGAAACTTGTATCTTTGTAACTAGTTACACAGAGCTCATCATCCAATCTACCATATACCAAGAATAAGTCCTTAGTCCTTCTTAAGTACTTTAGGATCTCTCTCTTGATAACAGTCTAATGACCCACACTAGGATTTTGTTGATATCTGCTGGTCATACTTAAGGCAAATCAGACATCTGGTCGAGTATTTAACATGGCATATATGATGTATCCAATAGCCGAGGCATATGGAACCTTACTCGTGCAATCTCTTTGATCAGGTGTACTAGGACACAGATCCTTGCTGAGATGGATGTTATGAGACATGGGTATGTAACCCCATTTTTTAATCTTGCATATTGAACCTATACAGTATCTTGTCTATGTATGTGCTCTAATTTAGGCCTATTAGCCTTTTAATATATCTCTATAGATCCTAATCCCCAGGATGTAACTGGCTTCACCTAAGTCTTTCATTGAGAAAGACTTTCCTAACCAAGACTTGATACTCTGCAAGGTAGGAATGTCATTCCCGATAAATAGGATGTCATCTACATAAAGCACTAGAAATACAAATGTACTCTCACTAACCTTCTTGTAAAAGCAAGGTTCATCAATGTTTTGAATGAATCCAAATTCTTTGACTACATTATCAAAACAATGATTCCAGCTCCAAGATGCTTGCTTCAATTCATAAATGGATCTTTGAAGCTTGCATACCTTACTAGAGTCCTTTGGATGCACAAAACCTTCAGGTTATGTCCTGTACACATCCTCAAGGAGTTTTCCATTAAGGAAGGCTATTTTGACATCCATCTATCATATTTCATAGTCATAATATGCTGTAATAGCAAGGATTTTGATTTATTTGGCAATTGCAACTGGGGAAAAGGTTTCATCATAGTCTACACCATGAGTTTGAGTGAATCCTTTTACAACTAGTCATGCTTTAAAGATATGAGTTTGAGTAAATCCTTTTACAATCAGTCATGCTTTAAAGATATCTACTTTGCCATCCATGTCGGTTTTCACCTTGAAAACCCACTTGCACCCAATGGTTTTTACACCTTTAGGTAGATTGACTAAGGTCTATACCTAATTGTCATATATGGATTGCATTCAGACTTCATGGCATTTAGCCATTTGTCAGAGTTTGGTCCCACTATGGCTTCTCGATAGGTGGTTGGCTTATTTTGCTCAATGAGCAACACATCACGACTTTCAATAATCAGAAATCCATATCTCTAAGGCTATTACCGTGTCCAATCATACCTTCATGGGCCTTGTGTTACTTGAGGAGGCTCAGCAACTTATTGCAAGTCTTCTCCATTTTCTATCTATAGTTCTGTGCTATCTTGTGACTCTTGAACTTCGAGATATACCTTACTCTCACTGGCTCTTTCAGAGATAAACTCTCTTTCTATAAAGATATTGTTCCAGACAATAAACACTTTGTTATTAGTGGAATTGTAGACACAGTATCCCTTCGTTTCCTTAGGATACCTCACAAAAAGACATTTTAAGAATTTGAGCGCTAATTTATCAAAGGCTTGTTACTTAACATAGACCTCATATCCCCAAATTTTGTGGAAAAAAATTAGGTTTCTTCCCAGTCCATATCTCATATGGTGCTTTTTCAACTGCTTGGAAGATGATTTAGTATGAATGAAGTTGTCTCTAAGGCATGGCCCCAAAAGAACGGTGGAAGATCTATTTGACTCATCATAGATCGAACCATATCTAATAGTGTTCGATTCCTCTGCTTAGAAATGTCATTCCATTGTGGTATTCCTAGAGGAGTCAATTGTGAGATTATTCCACAGCTCCTAAGATAGTCAATAAACTCTTGGTTCAAATATTCACCACCTCGATCAGATCGAAGTACTTTAATTGTTTTGCGAAATTGGTTTTGTACTTCATTTTGGAATATTTTAAACATTTCAAAATATTTGGATTTATGTTTTATTAGATAGATATATCTATATCTACTAAAGTTATGTATAAATGTAATGAAGTACATATAACCTCCTCTGACAGCTGTATTTAGTGGTCTACATGCATCTATATATATGAGGCCTAATAAATTAGTGGCCCTCTCACTATGTCCAGTAAAAAATGCTTTTGTCATCTTTCCTAATAAGCAAGATTCACATGTATCATATGATTCAAAATCAAATGAGTTAAGAAATTCATCATGATGGAGTTTAGAAATACGTTTCTCATTTATATGGTCTAGATGACAATGTTATAGGTAGGTCAAATCAAATCGTCTGACTTGATTCTTTTTCGTCTTTTTTAGATCTTCGATATAGAGTTTACAATTCCTCTTCCAATAAACGGGTTCATTGTAGAAGAAGTATACTCCTTCCTTTGGAGGCTTTGCCTTCTTGGCTATAGGCTTGATTTCAAGCTTGTTTGACTCTTTGGTCTTACCACTTGAGCTATTACTCTTTCCCTTATCCTTGCCTTTCCTTTTCATACCCTTTCCTTTGTAAACCATCAAAACAATGTTGGGCTTTTCTTAATATTCTGCTCAGCAGTTTTAAGCATCCCATGCAGTTCAGAAATTGATTTCTCCATGTTCATGGTGTAGTTCATGACAAATTGGTCATAACTTTTCGGGAGTGAGTTCAAGATCAAATTTATGGCTAACTCTTGGCTTATGGGAAATTCCTGCCTCTCAAGGTGATCAATGTAGCCTTTCATCCTTAAGACGTGAGCGTTAAGTGATACACCTTCAGCCATTTTATAGGAATGTAAGGCCTTTATGGTCTCATATCTTTCTTGCCTTGCCTATTGCTGGAACATTTTCTTGAGATGTATAACCATCTCATTGATGCTACTAAATCTTAAATAAGCATCGCAAGTGTACGGGCAATTGAAATAGTATAATAGCAAATCAAGGTCGTCCCACAGAGGTTCAAGGTAATAAATAATTAGGCATTAAAATTCTCATTTTCATTTAAGTTGACCAAATTAAAGAAGGAAAATAATTTAAAATTCAATTTAAACAAAAGAAAAAGTACTAAATTTAATGTTTCTGAGATTTTAATGGAGGAAAACAACCTAGAGTGACGAATCCCTTTTTTAAGGCTTAGAACATATATATACCAAAAAAATAAATGCACTTAATGTTAATTTGTTAATCTAGAGTTTAAATAGATATAAGAATCTTCTAATTACTGATATCCCTCTCTTAAGTTAAAATTGTTATTCCTAACTAATTTACTCAAGAGGCAATAAATGTCTAATTTCACTCTAATATGATTATATGGGTCCAATATGTATATTCCTATCCTATTGGCAAATTAGAATAAATTATAATCCCACATTACTTAATCCTATAGTCCAATTAAGATCCCTCTTCTAAGGCTAATCACTAAATTCCCCAATTCATACTTAATGGTGATCAAGCACTAAGTAGACAAAATAATACAAGATTAAGTAAACTAAAATAAAAATAAGCACAATTAATTAGTTCATACATGCTCAAATATTTAAATTAGTTCATAGCTACTATAGGTTTAAGAACAATTAGCCACATATGGCTTTAATTACAATCATAACAGCAGCAGCAAAATTCACATTTAAATCTATACAAATAGTAAATAAAATTGGAGACAAAACTACAATTGTAACAATTAAATCCTCTAATTCAGATTGGAAATAATATCAGTGAAGAATAGAGAGCAAGAACCAGTCTGATCTCCAATTTTGTTCTGCCACTAGCTCAAGGAATAACAACTCAGTAAAACCATTTCTTCCTCCCATTGCGATTCTGATTTGTGACATCCAGAAGATTCAAGGTCTCTTTTCTGGTTCAGCTGAAGATGAAGCTCAGGAAGATCATCCACTGTGTAATCCACAACTGCTTCTCGGTTTTAGCTTATCGCCGCCTCTTAACTATGTCTGCTCTGGTTCTGGACTCTCAGAAGATGGTGGGCCAGCTGATCACAATAGCTGCCAACTCTCCTTACTGGTTCTAAAATGCCGCCATTCCTGATCTCTCAAGCTTTGGGTTCAAGCTCCAGAAGCACTAGCCACTCATCTAAGACGCCGACAGCCGCCTTTGTAACTCCCAAAACCAACAACTCCTTCTCAGCTTGCCATCATCCCCTTTGTCTATTCAGCTCACTCTCTCTCAATCGCCTGGTCAAAGGTGACTTTTGACTAGGTCAAAGCTTAGCGACTCATGTATGAATCCATAATGATCTCAAGTCAAAGGGTATAGTGATGTGGTTATACATGAGATAAATATATGACTTAATCCATACAGCTTTCTCATAGCGGGTCGGTCTAACACCTTATACTCTTACATGTGCCTAAGACTTTTATTCGTATCCCCATACCTTATCAAAGTCATACTAGTCTTATTTCATCTTTGCTCATGCATAGATGACCGACTAGGGATATTTAGAATAATCATTATGATTTATCTAAGAATAAAGTTATTACAATAAACATTCAAATAATATGATAACTAAATTGAGAAATTCGTTGAATAACAATGTTCAAATTATAATGATTGGCCCATAGGGTACAATTTCCAACATTTGCATCTTCCTATATGTGCTTCACAAAAGGCAGAATCTAAGTTTGATGAGAATCATGAGATTTTAAACTATAAAAAATGTAAGGTTTTATTTAGTTATTTGTAGATGATAATTTTTATAATCATATTACTAATGAGACAAATGCAAAAAACTTTGTGGGAGAAGATTGAGTCCATGTATGTTTCTAAGTCAACAAATAACAAATTGTATTTGTTGAATTGTTTGATGAATTTGAGATATATGGGTATGACTTCTATTTCTGATCACTTGAATGAATTTTAATGGCTCCTAGATCAATTTTCAGTAATGGGTATCAAGTTTAAAGATTAGATTTTGGGATTATGGCTTTTGAACACTCTGCCTAAGTCTTTGGAGACATTTCGAGTTTTTATTACAAACTTTACCCTAATGGTGTTATCTCTATGCAAACAGCTAAGAGTGGTGCTCTTAATAAGGAAATGAGAAGGAGTATGGTTCTTCATCTCAATCTAAAGTGTTCGTCTCCAAAAAAAATGAAGAGAAATTAGAGAGAACCGATGGTGGTAAGGAAAAAAAACAAGAGTAAGTCTAAATCCAAATAAAAGTATGTAGTGTGTCATTATTGCCATAAAATATTGTTTTCATCAAGAAAGGAAAAATAAATATATGAAGGGTAGTGAGCAGAGAGACAAGGGCGA
Source organism: Albizia julibrissin (assembly GCA_037074505.1). Taxonomy (NCBI): domain Eukaryota; kingdom Viridiplantae; phylum Streptophyta; class Magnoliopsida; order Fabales; family Fabaceae; genus Albizia; species Albizia julibrissin. Next base: position 43,708,188 of record CM073480.1, on the reverse strand, counting down.
ATATGATGATAACTGTTACTACTGCTACCTATAATGATCTTTTAATTCTCCATGATTATGACACAGTTAATCTTGTATAAAATAAGAGCATGTGGATGGTAAACAGTGGTGCCATAACTTATGTGACACCAATGTAGGAGTTCTTCACATCTTATGTATCTGGTGACTTTGGGGCGTTAAGAATAGGTAATGATGGTTTGTCTAAGGTAGTTGGTATTGGTGATGTTTGTTTGGAAACCAGCATAGGAATGAAGTTGCTTTCGAGAAAAGTAAAACATGCTCCAGATGTTATTTAAATTCATGTTCTTAAAGATAATGATTTTAATAACTATTTTGGTTTAGAGGAGTGGAGATTTACCAAAGTTAATTTGGTGATGGCTACAGGGGAAAAGTTTTGAAACAGAATCATGATGATCCATCTACCTACCGCTAATCATGAAGATCCATCTACCTACCGCTATGATTTATCTACCGTTACTTTTCTCTTTTGTCTCTTTTGCTTCTTTTCTTTCGGTGCATTGTCTACCAAATATCTTCTAAGTGTGTGGTGTGTGTGTTTTAGTGTAGGCCAGTCTCTGCTTGGTGTTTGTATCAATTTGGAGCTCCCTAACTAGTATAAATAGGGACTCATATCAGTTGTAATGCATCAAGCAATTAAGTGAGAACATATTCAGTGAGTTTCTGAACCATTTGGCATTAGATCCTGGTTCACAGAAGGCTAGAAAGCAAGAGTGTGAGCAGAGAGTGAGAATCAAAAAGCAAGAGAAAACAGGGAGTTCGAACTTGCCTCTATAGCCATTTTTGATCTCAACCGACCTCACCATCATCTTTAGGAGCTGAAACACGTCGGACAGGAGTTTTCCAACAACTAGAGACATCGTCACGTGCCCGCACACGCTATGCCAGAGACCAAGCGTCGTCACCAAAGATCCACGCGCCGGCCACGCGCTTTGGAGGTTGAAGACTAGCCACGTCATTGCCACATCAGCAATCACTTCAGCGAGAGCTGCACAGTCAATGCTGAGTCATCCAATCATACGCTGCCATGTCACCAATACCAGCCAGCGTGCCATGTCGCTGCTTACGTCATCAGTCAACGTAGAGCTGCCGAATCAGAGAGTGCCACGTATCGTACGAGACACATCATCACTACTTAGTCAGCTGAACTTTCAAAAATTGCAAATTGGCCTCATAATTTTGGTAAAAATTACAATTTTGGACCCAAAACTTTCTAAAATAATATTTTTTGTAGACTTTACATTTTTGCCCCAAAACTTTCTGTAATTACATTATTTCCCCAAAAATTTAGCATAAATTACATTTTTTCCCAAATCTTTCTTTAATTGCAGTTTGATCCCCAAACTTTACCAAAATTATATTTTTACCCTAAAACTTTTCTGAATTTTGCAATTTGACCCCCTAAACTTTACCCAAATTACCTTTCTGCCTCAAAATAAAACTTTATGTAATCAAAAGTTGACTCAGAATTTTACCATAATTCCCATTTTACCCTTTTCTTCCCAGAAACACCCAATATATCCTTAAACCATTACCCAAAATGCCTCCAAGACGTAGGAACATGCTCAAAGTTGAGATGGAAGAAATGAGCCGTCGTTTATGAGAGCTTGAAGCTACAATAGAAGTTCAGTGAGCCTTACTGGAAAACTGTAATGAACAACCAGAACCCGATTCTAGCAGCAGCTCATCTTCCTCTAGCTACCACCGACATCAGTCTTTCATTTCTAGTGATATCAAGGTAAACATTCTTGAATTTGAGGGGAGGCAACAACCTGATAAGTTTATTGATTGGCTTCAAACAGTAGAATGAGTCTTCAAATACAAGGAGATTCTGAACGAATAAATGGTCAAAATTATAGCCTTGAAACTTAAAAAATATGCTTCTATTTGGTGGGAAAATCTCAAATGAAAGCGAGCACGAGAGGGCAAGAATAAAATTACAACCTGGGAGAAAATGAGACGCTAGCTCACTAATAAGTTCCTACTAAAACATTATCAACAGGAGAATTTTATACGGCTACAAAACATTCGACAGAATTCATTGTCCGTAAAAGAGCACTCTAGAGAATTCGAGCAACTAATGATGAAATGTGACATCTAGGAGAAGGAGGAGTTAACCATCGCCCGGTACCTTGCAGGTTTAAACCCTGACATTAGCCATATAGTCCAGCTTCAACAATATTGGACCCTGGATGATGTGATTCATCTAGCTATCCGCGTTGAAAGCAGACGCCTAAGAGATCATCTTTTCAACCTTCTTCTTCCTTACAACCTTCTAAAAGTATCCCGACAAGGCAGCAACCCCACATGCCAAGCCACAGTATAACCCACAAGCAGACCACCACCGAAGGCTAGCAAAGTAATTGGCTCTAAAGCACCAAAATGCTGTAAGTGCCAAGGATTCGGCCATATTGCCACAGATTGTCCTATTGGAAGGGTTGTCACTATCAGGGAAGGACAAGCACCTGAAGTTCCTATAGAGGATGATGAGGAGAATGTATTTTATAAAGAAGAACCTATTTATGACAAGGAAGTTACAGCCACCGATCAGGGAGAGATGCTAGTAACTAGACGAAGTCTGCATACATCAGTGGTTAAGGAGGAACCTTGGTTATGCCGTAACATTTTTCACACCCGTTGCACATCACAGGGAAAAGTTTGTAATATCATTATTGACAATGGAAGCTGTAAAAATGTAGTCTCTGACTACATGGTAAAGAAATTGAAGCCACCAATACTAAATCATCCGCATCCATATAAGCTGCACTGGCTTAATACTGGAAGTAAGATAAATGTTTCTAAACAGTGCCTTGTTACTTTTTCTATTGGGGACAAGTATAAAGATAAAGTTCTTTGTGGTGTTGTTCCCATAGATGTATGCCACCTACTACTAGGGAGGCCATGGCAATATGATCGGTGTGCTCTACATGATGGACGAGCAAATACTTATTCCATCAGCAAAGACAGAATCAAGATCAAATTGACACATTTATCACCCAGTGAAATTAACAAAAATTCCAGAGAAGAGAAGCATTGGTGTCATTAATGACTAAAGAAGAAATCAAAGTAACAAAATTTGAGCCCCAGACGATGAGTTTCATACTGGTACTCGAAAAGAATAGAAAGTCTAACATCCCACCAAAATTTTTGCCTTTACTTTCTGAATTTGCATATGTAGTAGCCGATGAGATACCATCCGGGTTACCACCAATGCGTGACATCCAACATGCCATTGACTTTGTTCCAGGAGCAGTCATCCCTCACAAGCCTGCTTACAGGATGAGTCCTCAGGAACATGCAGAAATCCAGCGACAAGTTGAAGAGCCATTGAAGAAAGGGCTGGTTCGAGAAAGTATTAGTCCTTGTGCTGTACCTGTTCTTCTTGTCCCTAAGAAGGATGGGAGTTGGAGGATGTGTATAGATTATATAGCTATCAATAAGATCACTATCAAGTATCAGTTTTCGATACTGCGGCTCGATGATATGCTAGATCAGCTACATGGTGCCACTACCTTCTCCAAGATTGACCTCCGAAGTGGTTATCATCAAATCAGAATTCATCTCGGTGATGAATGGAAGACTACCTTTAAGATAAGAGATGGCATGTATAAATGGAATGTAATGCATTTTGGGTTAACTAATACCCCTAGCACATTTATGCGACTAATGAATCAGGTATTGCGCCCCTTCATTAGCAAATGTGTTGTGGTCTACTTTGATGCCATTCTTTTTTATAGCAATAGTCAAGAAGAGCATTTAGAACATCAACGACAAGTTTTACAAACCTTGCGAGAACAAAAGCTGTACGCCAACATACAGAAGTATACTTTTCTTTCCAAAGAAGTTATGTTCCTGGGGTACATCATAATCGCTGAAGGTGTTTGAGTTGACCCAAGCAAAGTTGAAGCCATCAATAGCTGGCCAATCCCATAGTCTATTCAAGAAGTTTGAAGTTTCCACGGATTAGCCTCTTTTTACCGAAGGTTCATACACAATTTTAGCTCTATTGCCGCACCACTTACAGATTACACTAAAGGAGATAAATTTCAGTGGATAGAACAAGCCCAGAGAAGCTTTCAAGAACTAAAAAAGAGACTGACTGAAGCCGTCATTCTAGCTCTGCCAAATTGTGATCAAGTGTTCGAAGTTAGTTGTTATGCTTCCAATTTAGGAATTGGTGTTGTACTTAGCCAAGAGGGACACCCAATTGCATTTTTTAGTGAGAAACTTAATGATGCAAAGCTTAAATATTCCATCTATGACAAAGAATTATATGCCATTGTTCGAGCTTTACAGTATTGGAGCCACTACCTGTTGCATAAAGAGTTTATCCTCTATTCTGACCATGAAGCCCTCAAGTATCTGAATTCTCAATAAAAGATTAGCTGTAAGCATACTCGTTGGAGTGAAATCTTGCAATCTTATCCATTTCTAATTAAACATAAGGCTGGAATCTTGAACTTGGTAGCTGATGCGCTTAGCTGTCGACATATGTTGTTGTCAACAATTCAAGCCAAGGTTGTTAGGTTTGAATGTGTCAAAGAATTATACCAAGATGGCCCAGATTTTTGGGGAATATGGGAAGCAACTTCAGATCATCCTTCCCACCAATACTATAGACATGATGGGTTTTTATTCTGAGGTCAAACCCTATGTATTCCTCAGTGTTCCCTAAGAGAGGCAATATCTGGGAAGCCCATGATGGAGGATTAGCCGGTCATTTCGGTAGAGATAAAACAGTCGCCCTGATCAAGGAAAATTTCTATTGGCCAAGACTTGAATGAGAGGTCAACCGGCACATACAAAGATGTAGAACGTGTCACTTAGCTAAGGTGAAAGGACAAAATACAGGATTATACATGCCGCTACCAGTCCCAGAAGCACCTTGGGAAGATGTAAGCATGGATTTTGTGCTTGGGTTACCACGTACGCAGAGACAGAAAGATTCTATCATGCATGTTGTGGACCGATTTTCAAAGATGGCCCATTTTATTCCTTGTCAGAAAACCAACGATGTTGTACAGGTTGCTGATTTATACTTTAAAGAGATTGTTCGTCTCCATGGCATTCCTAAGACTATCACCTCTGATCATGATGCCAAATTCCTTAGCCATTTTTGGAGAACTCTTTGGAAAAAGATGGGTACTAAGCTTCAATTTAGCAGTGCTAGTCATCCACAAATGAACAGACAAATAGAAGCTATAAATAAGATTCTTGGTAATATTCTACGAAGTTTTGTTGGAAACAATTTGAAGCAATGGGATCTTGTCCTGGCTCAAGTCAAATTTTCTTATAACAGTTCCCTTAACCAAGCCACTGGTAAATGCCCTTTTGAAGTTGTTTATGGTACACGACCTCTTAGTCCGTTAGATCTAGTTCCTTCAAATGATAAGTAGTATTTTAGCACAGATACATAATAAAGGGCAAAAGAAGTCAAGAAACTACATGAACAAGTACGTGATAAGATCCAGAAACAGAATTTGAGACTCAAAGCACAATGGACAAACATAGGAAGCAGTGAATTTTTAATGTCAGAGATTTGGTTTGAATTCACTTGAGAAAAGAACGATTTCCAAAACAGCCAAATGCCAAATTATCTCCACATGCAGATGATCCATTCAAGATCGTAGAGAAAATCAATGATAATGCTTATAAAGTTGAGCTACCAGGTGCTTATAGAGTTTCTGTACTTTCAACGTTGCTAATCTATCTCCTTATGTTGAAGATGATAATAATTTGGACTCAAGGATGAGTTTCGACCAACCCAGGGAGAATGAAATAGAATCATGATGATCCATCTACCTACCGCTAATCATGAAGATCCATCTACCTGCCGCTATGATCCATCTACCATTACTTTTCTCTTTTGTCTCTTTTGCTTTTCTTCTTTCGGTGCATTGTCTACCAAATATCTTCTAAGTGTGTGGTGTGTGTGTTTTAGTGTAAGCTAGTCTCTGCTTGGTGTCTGTATCAATTTGGAGCTTCCTAACTAGTATAAATAGGGACTCATATTAGTTGTAATGCATCAAGCAATTGAGTGAGAACATATTTAGTGAGTTTTTGAACCAAGTTTCTAAAATTCATATCATAAAAGCTTTGGTGGCTAGAGCCAATGTGAATTAATGCTTTAAATATGAAGGCATCAAGTTTATGGCATCAAAGTCTTAGTCATATCAGTGAAAAAGGGAAGGATGTAAGAGTTCTCACAACATGGTCGATGAACAAGCAAGGGTATCATTCAAGAAAATTCTTTCTTCAAGAATATCAGAGTTGCTTTAATTGGTGTACGTTGACATTCTTGGAAAGCTTAAAGCTTGTTGTGAGATTGCCATGTTGGCGGTTGTCTACACATAGTTGTTTTTTTTTGGGGGAGGGAGATATTGGGCTTTGGGCTCCCTTCCTATATGCAGAAAGGCCCAAATTTGAAGCCCATTTGTGTCTCACTTATTTAAGTGGAAAGGGGGAAAATTAGAGTTTTGTTGGGGAGGTCTAATTCAAAGGAAAAACCTAGCCATTAGAGAGAGAATAAGAGAGAAACCTATTTTTGCATATTCACAAGGTAGTCACAATAAATTAGTGTGTGTTAATTTATTTGATTAGGCTGAAATTTTGTTAGTAGGTTCGCAACTCCTAATGTGTCATTTTCAACAATGGTTAGTTATTTGGTGTTAGAGATATTGAGTTTGTACTAAAATATATTTTTTTTGCGTATTTTTAGCTTCTTTATTTTCTATTGTAAGCTTGTGCCTTTGACTGTTTGGTTGGCTGTTTGCATGTGTTTGCATATCTGGTTGAGATTCTCTTGTTCCATGTTTTGATCATAGTGGATGTGATTTTTCATTGGTCTGGATGACCTATTATTTTTACCTTTGAATTGTGGGGTTTTTCTTAATAATAATTCCAGTGTCTCTAATGCTTTTTAATTTTAACATATATTTGTTTATTTGTTTCCTTATGGACTCACACAAGTGATAGGAAGATTTAACATTATTGTGCTCTTCCTAACATGGAGTTTATGGATTTTCTTCCACAAGCTATCTCCGATGCTACAACTTCAAAACTATATACATTAGATTATTTACTACCCCTTCCAGTAACGAGGCATTCAGTAGCATATAGTGTTCCTGCTCAAGTTGTAATTTGTTCTCCTTTTGCGTGGTCTACAAGCCATTCAAATCCAAAATCTCCAAGTTTTGCATTGAAGTTAGATTCTAGCATGATATTTCTGGATTTTATGTCTCTATGAACCACACAGTGTTCCCATTATTCATGGATGTACAATAATGCAGAGTCCAAGCCGCATGCCATGTTTAATCCAATTGACCATCTCATCAACCTTCAGTGCTTAAGGAGTTGAGATTCTAAACTTCCATATGATGTATACTCATAAACTGACAGTAGTTCTTTCCTTTCATGACACCATCCAATTAATTGCACCAAGTTCCTATGCCTTGGTTGATTGATAATTTGTACTTTCGAGGCAAACTCTTTCTTCCCTTGTTTAGTATCCTTTTATATTCTCTTTATAGCAACATAGGAATTTGAATTTTTGAGAAAACATGTGTAGACACCTCCAAATCTTACTTGCCCAAGTTTCTGCCCATCTTTGAAATAATTTGTACCACTTGCTAGTTAAGCATATGAATACTTTTTGGAACATATTCCTCTTTCAAAATCATCACTCATATTCTCATCAGACCCATCATCTTCCATTTCTTGTTTCTTCTTCCACAAGACAAACAATGCCCTACAAACTAAAACCTATCCTCCAACCCCTAATCGTATTGCTAGTGTTGTGGCATTTCTATTTGTTTGGATTAAGCTCATGTTTGGACTTGGACTAGGGGCAACATTAGGGAACTCTTTAAGTAGAAACTCCATGTATTGATCCTTTGTGTTGCAAATAATTTTTGTGTGGTAGCTGAGAAACCAAAAGTAACCCATTCAGGCAGGCAGGTACTTAGTTAGGTAAATTATTTGATGATGTTGCCACATAGTGTTGTTAGAAGGATCAAAATCAATAGTGAATGAGATTCTAAAATTATGTGTACTTGCATTGTAGTTGATGAAAGCCTCATTTGTTCTGCCTTAGCTTCTATGATATTAGCATGCCATGTCCCATTAATAATAAATTTAATTGAATTGATATGGATACCCACATGTACCTATGGAGGACCCTCGGTTCAGTGATCACTTAAATCTCTGTTGAGTGACCACATTTCATTAAAAGCGTTGCTAGACATTGTACGGATTTAACGAAATGTGGGTCATGGAATTTGTCTCTGAGACGCCTCCATCGCATTAGGGTTGCAAAATTGCAGAAGTAATGACTCCTTGCCTTCTCTTCACTTCATTACTTTACCCCTTCAACATTTCTTCTTTGTTTAATCATTTATGTACTTTCTCTCAAAATTTGATGACCCAATTAAGGAATCAAAGAAACATTGTACACAGTCTCAACCGCCCTCGTAAATCATAAAGCCAACTCAAAGAAAATGCCTTCTATCATTTTCGTGTCTTTGGATTCTATATAAGATTTTTGGATCATTCAGAATCTGAATGGTACAATAAGGGCAGGGCACCGTGGACCTTGGTGTTCTAGATGGCATTATCAATTGGCTATTGGAATTTCGAAATGCCAACCTTAACAAATAGTTACCGCTCATGAAGGCCGAGATCCATCTGCTTTGCGGTGTTTCAAAAGATGTCCTCCTTCAATAACCCATTCTTCTTTGGGTCCCGGCACCCATCCGAATCTGTCGTACATTTTGATGCTACATGTTTTTGGTTTCAATAAGCTTCTGATCGAAAATATTTATCCAATGAATAGAAATCCTCCCCCTTCCATAATGAAGAAAACTCAACATCTTGTACCTTGTCTGATCAAATCCAAATTGTGTTCATATTTGGAGAATCTTAATGTGTCTCTGTTGATAGGATAGCGGAAAAATTTGGGATCTTAATAGGAAAGTTTGGGATGAATTATGTGTTTAGTTTGGGTAAGGAACCTTTGAATTTGCGAATTGAAAGCATGAGTTAAAGATGGAACGGGAACAAATTAGATGTTGGAGCTTATATAATTATGGGTCACGGACTCTATACATACACAGACAATCAAGTACGTGCCAACCAATCAGTGTGAGGACATGTGATTTTGTCTTAAACAGAATAAACATGTAAGTCTTAAATCTATGAAATGCATTGAAGAGAGGGAGATACAATTACCTTCTGTTGCTATTAAATTTGAATTTCTCATGCTAGTATAAGTTCCCCCATTTCGTCCATTGACTACTGCTAATATCACAGGATGATCTGTTGAATTAAGGATCATTTCTTGACCTCAAATAATCAAACTAGTGGGATATGGGATAAGGAATATTTACGTTTTAATTCTTATATCTAGGGTTATTGTTTATCCATTATATTATGACTTATCATATTTATGTTTTCATTTGTAGTGTCTCAATAAAATAGGATATCTAGATTATCCTATAATTATCCCCATTACCTTTGGGTTTGATTTAGATTTGAATTTGAATTTAACTTTTTTTTTTATTATTATTTAGGACTGGGTTTCTCATTGTGTATTCATCTTTGATTGATTGAATAAAGAATTTCTATTTTCCTGGCCTCATTCTCTTCTATCCGTTCTCCTTTCTCTCTTCCCCATTCCCCAACATGTTTTACATCAATTTGGCATTAGAGCAAGGTTCCACGTTTCCCAAAGTTTCCAAAAGTGGTTACAGTATATTCCTTTGCAACCAAAAATGCCCTTAACACTATTGTCAGCCTCCGTCAACCACCTCCTGGCTTCCGTTTTCTGCGCCACCCCCACCATCAGTTCCCATGCTACTCAGTTTCAAATATGTGACCTAGAGAATGCAGGTGTTCTAGAGAATGCCTGTGTTGGTGGTGTTGACGAAAGTATGGCAGCCAACCTCTATATAGTAAAGAATGCTCACGATAGTACAAAGACGACAAGCATTGGTATGAGTTCACCTTTGATCCCAAAGGAGAGTATGTCAGTAGCCACAAATACCTCATGATAATCATGGACATAGCTGGTATGGTGCTCGACATTATAAGGATGCGTATCAATACGTGGAGCAGCGACAACATGAGTGTCATTACTGTCATCGATATGCTTATTCTAATCAACAGAACTACAAATATTGTCGTCGGTTTGAGCATACTAACTACTACCGATAGGAGGAAGAAAAGTACCATCAGGATGACAATTCTAACTTCTTCCTGCCTGAAAGAAGATTACATCAGGTTAGCTGAAAGACGCCGCAAATAGGAGGACGAGTATTAGGCTTTTTGCAGATGACTCAAGGTAAAAACTGAACGTGGTAAGGCCAAAGCTCAGTATCTTGACCGACGATACGCTTGTATATTGCATGACTTAAAGAAGTTGAGGTTGCAGTTGAAACACCGCTGCTAGCTATGGTGGAACCCAATCATGATGTTGATGATGTTTCCCCACCTGCACCTGCCCTAAAGGTCCCAATGGAAACTTCTTTAATTGTTGTTAGTGATGATGCTAATCTTGTTTGCTCAACACTGAAGAGTCCATACTTGATGATCATGTCAGCCACTCTGCACCAGTGAAGGAAGTACCTTCCCTAACTGTGATAAGTAACGATCTGATTGTCAAGCCTATACAAGTACATGTAGCTCCTTCTCAACCTGTGGACAACTAGAAGCATCTTAGTCATTCTATAGTATCACCACGTCTAAAACTTGCACCTCCCAAGGTTGTCCCATTGTTGAATAGTCCACTCCAACAGTATCTTGTCTATTGGAAGGTTTTTCATATGCTCTCAAAAATTCATCAGCTCATCCCTTCCAAGATGTTCTCTTTCAATACCTTCGTGTTATTTATTTTTCAACTTTCAGCAATAAAAGTCAAATCCAATCTTCTTCTAGTTAGAAGAATTAATTTTTTAATGCCATTACTGTCAAATTTGTTATTACTTATTTTGTCTTTGGTGGTGGGAAATTTCATAGCAGTATAGTGTTGCACACTTAATATAATATATACAGCATCAATTTAATTTCACTCAACTTGGGATTTTTATATATAAAGTCCGTGATGTTCTCGGTGGCTTTATTTGTATTAATTGGTGACATATGGGTCAACTGATTCACGCCATTAAGTCTTGTTCTTGTTGGTTTCTTTTTAATTGGATGGATTATGGAGGTGCTGGATGTTGAAATTATGCCTTGAATTCCTATGACTCATTAATGATTATTTTATTTTTATGGCTATGCACCTGCCAATTAAGTTTTGCGCGTTCTTATTTGACCAAGTTAAGATTTTGAAACATATTCTGCTCCATGTTTTTCCATTTTTACGCTGAGATGTTTGTGTGCATATATATAGATATATAGGTTAAGTTATAAATTTAGCAATAAAGTTTTATTCAATAGGTGTCCAGCACAAATAAGTTTTAGAAGGGGTAGAAATAATAATGAACAATTAAAAATGGTGTAAATTTAACAAAACCGTTAAATTTGAGCTAACGGCATTAAATTATAAAAGAAGAAAACTTCTAACGACTTTAGATCAAATTTAACGATTTTGTTAAATTTATACCTTTTTTAACTATTCGTTGTTATTTTTACTCATTCTAAAACTTATTTGTACTGGATGCCCCTTAGGTAAAACTTTATTGCTAAATTTGCATTTTATCCCTATATATATATATATATATATATATATAACTGACAGGAAAATGCTAAGAATTTTTTTATAGGTCCTACTATTTGATAGTTGCTATACTCGTGTTTTCTTATATGGTAGTTTCATGAAAAATGATCCATCTTTAGCAATATTTGCCAAGTCTAATTGTAACAAATGATTCCAGAGGTCTTTATTCAATTCAAACTAAAATGAATAACGTGAATTTTTTTTAATATTTATAAATGAACAATAGCGAAATTCTATGAGCACAAATTTCTTGAAACATGCATGATTCTTTTATTTGAAATAGAGTTCCTATTTTTCCGTTGACTGCACTCGCTTAAACAGAAATAAATTTCCAAGGGTGGTTGCGATGAAGTGTTGTCACCTCAGTACATCAGTTTTATAATTTCAGTTGTTTGAATTTAATGTAAGAACCTAATAAAGATTCTAATGAAGAGAGGTCCACTTCATATTGATTTCTTGTCTTCAATGTGCTATGAAATCTGTCCTTCAAGTGGTCCCCGCAGATCCCATCCATGGTACTTCTGGTTGGTATCAATTTTGTTGCATTCAAACTTGTAATTTAACGTTTCATAACTTCTAAATGTAGGATTGGTTGTAAATATATCTTTTGATTTATGACACAGTTTTGCGTTAGCTTTGTGAGGGTGAAAATTGTAATATCCTGAATTTTAGGATTAGAGACATAAGATTAAGCTTGGATTAAGTGGACTCCTAGACCTTGATTTAGCAAATGTCCCTATAAGGCATATTTAAATTCCTCAAGATTCATTTATATCATTGGATATTAAAAGGAATTATATTGGTGAGATAAAGAACTCGGGGAATAACAAAACAAAGTGATTGGAAGTCACACACAATATAGTAAAGTGGAATATAAAGTAATTTTGCTACCGGTGAAATTTCCGGTATGACAATGATGATTGTGTGAGATGTTTCGATAGGTAAATGATAGTAAAAAGTTATGAAACTTTCCAGAATGAAAGTAGACTTATCAAGCTTTAATTTGATAGGTCATATAAGTCATTTAGATTTGTACACAAAGACAAATGAATTTTTGAAATTATCCTAGCGAAATTAACTATTTTCTGGGGCAGCATCCAAAGATTGAAATTTTGGGAAGAGTGAACTTCCAAATGGCTAAATTTTATATTTTTTCTTAAAACTAGACTCAATAAGGGTTGCATAGCCATTAAAATCACTCCAATTGGACATTTGTACAATTAAATATGAATTTTCAAAATTTAATGAAAATTCTATCAGCTTTACAATTATGTACGAAAATTCAATATTTGGGCCAATCAGGTGCTGACACGTGGCAAGCTTTTTAACACCTGGTTTAACCATTAATTCATCATCATCTTCAGCCATTTTCTATGTGAAAGAACCAGAAGAGAGAGAGAGATCAGGCGAAAATGGAGAAAGAAGAGAGAGAAAATTCTTTCCTCTAAAACACTACCGAAACGACATCCTCTCTCAAAGTACCCTTCAGGAAACTTCTTCTACTTATCATGAGCTACTTTTCTATGGTTTCGAATTTTCATTTGGAGGTGGTTGGCCCCGTCTCACCAGCCGGGGTATTGCCGGAATTCTAAACCGTTTGCGGAAACAGGTAGAGGTTTTTAACCGATTATTTGTTATTTGGATGAGTAAATTGGAAGTTGGATACTATTCATGATGGTTTAATATGGTGTCTTGAATGACTAAATGATGTCCAATGGATGTCTAAATAGCTAATTATTTGATTAGAAGTAGAAAAGAAGTGATTAAGCCAAAGAAAACAAGAAAATAACATAGTTTTTCTAAGAACCCTAAATTGAGGTTCTGTGTGTGACGTGGTGATGCACTTAGAATTTGATGATTTTGATGCTTTCATTGGCTTTAGGGGGAAAAATTGTGTAGGTATACATGTGTTCATGATTTTTGGATCCTTGTGTATAAATTTGAGAATTTATGAAATAGGGTTGTTCATGTTGTAGATTCTACAATGTTTGAACAGTGACGTTGTTTGAACTATTTCATATGGTAAATCTTATCCAAAAATTCTGAAATTTTCCAGAATTACAGTACACATGTGGAGCTTTGATTTGATATATAGTTTGTAATTTTTGGATAAGTATAGTAAGAGATATGAATTTTTGAAGATATGCCCTGTTTTCTTAAAAGAATCTGAGATAGTGATGTCATGCGAAGTTTTTTATAGGGAAAACCTTATCCAAAAATTTTAAAAATTTCTAGAGTTAAAGTAGAGACATATGGATTTAATTTTATAGGTATTTTATAATTTTTGAACAAGTATATTGAGAGATATGAAGTTTTGAACTTCTGCCCTGTTTCTGGAATGTGATTTGGATAGGTTGAGTTTGGAAAACTTCTGGGAAATTTATGGCTGTGATAGCTGAAATTTAGTATTTTTATATGAAATTATATTCCAATGTCTTCACATAAGAATTGGAACCACTCAATTTGGAGTTTCCTAGAAATAATGGTGAATTTTCAAAATTAATCTTGTTAACTGAAATTCTGAAACAGAGATTAGAAATGGGAAATTCCATGTTAAAATGTTCACATATAGCTAATGGCTATATGTTCTTTTGAAAATAGACCTAAAGAGGGTTGAATAGAGCATTGAATCATGGATCTAATAATGTGATTGGTTATATAGGACCATGAAGTGAGAAAGAAGAAGCAATGGTTGGCGGATTAAGGGATAAAAAGAGAAGGACATAAAGTCCGAGAGGTAGTGAACTTACCTTTTCTGCATGTATGTGATATGTATGTCTTGCATTAATTATGTGACTGCTTTGCCTATTTGTGTGGAACATGTATGATTGGTTGAAGCTCTGTTATATTTGTGCAATGGCCATATATATGTCATAACATCGAGCATGCAATATGTCATTATGTTGGCATGAAATAGTGTAGGCAAGCATGTCATGCATTAATATATATCTGGCATGCATAGTGGTAATGTTTGCTACTGAGATTCTCTCGAATCTCACTCCTCCCAACCAACCATTTAGATAGGTAAAGAGGGCAGGAAGATATGCATCGGAGGAGATATGAAGGTGAAGTGAAGATCATAGTGTAAAACACTACTATTTGTATTTGATGTAAAAGTGTAGTGGTTATGTGTAATTAAACATTTGATGTATATGTGGCTATTGAAAAGAAGGTGTTATAGTTTAATGGTATTAGATCAGTGATTCTGGCAATAAAATTGTCTGCTTAAAGATAAAAGCCTAGTCAGAACAAGGAATTCTGACTCTAGCTTGCAATCTCTACTTATGTGAATAGTATGGTGATCTCCTGTCAATACTATTGTAACAGGGAGTTACAAATAGCAAAGGAACCTAAGGAGTTAGACCACCCTTATTTTTAAAATTAACCTATTGAAGGAAGGGGTAACGGTCTATGTAGAGGAAGTGGTTCCGTATGACAGGGGTGTCAGCGGTGCCTGGTCCCAGTAGGGAAACCTCTATTGGTAATAGTGACAATGAGACCCTAAGTATGGAAGAGGAATCACGGATTTAGATTCTGTTGCTAACTCTAGGGCTCCTAATATTGAGTTAGAATATAACCCAGATTTTTCCTGTGTTGTGAGAACACATAGGGGGCTATACCAAGAAGCCGGTATTGCTCATGTTTCCTTACGGAAACAGTACCTAGCATTTATGGGCAGGATAACATGACATACTGGGATTGAGGTATATATGGGATACCGATACTTAGAAATATGCAGGCCAATATAAGCACTAATGTCACGAATATACTCAGAACTCCGTGGTTAAGCGTGCTCAGGTGAGGAAAATCCCAGGATGGGGTGACCCCCTGGGAAGTACCTTGAAAATTTCAAATCTTTTGATTAAAGGTTTGGAATCGTGATTGGAGGTTCTTAGATGATCTAAGGAATGACTAGAGACATGGAGATGATAAAGTAGGTGTTAATCTTTAATGTGAACCATTTATGTTGTAGTGAGTATTGCTCAGAAAAGTTCATTTGATGGGGTTATGTAAACTTGAGGCATAGTAATTGCTTTAAGGTTTCTTCGTACTAAGTGATGATCCTTAGTAACCCGTGGGGTTAAAGATATGTAGGTAGGATATACGGTGAGGCATGATGAGTTGTGATTATGCCGTATGTCCATCCTAGAGGATCTGAATTGATGATACTGAAGGTTGAGGATATGGTTTAATTAGATCTAAGCTAAAATGATGCTTAGGTTAGAATGTGAATAAGGTTCAACTATGGTTCTGTTCCATAAAGGAAGTTTAAACCTTGTAAACCTTATGGATGATGTTGAACCTTCAGTAATTGTTTGAGGATATTACCTGAAACCGTAGAGGTTAGAATAGGTGTTAATGATTTTGATTCTTAGCGTATCTATTAGGTACAGTTGAGGAAAGTGATTTTTGACTCAGGTGATGTTGAGATTCTAAGAGTAGAATCTTAATCTGTGAATCAATTGCAATAGTTGAATTTGTTCTCTAGGAATGTGAGATAGCCTGAATGGCTTGAGGTACTAGAATATAGTATAGAAAAGAGTATGAGGTTTTTGGAGGTTTCTAGTTACTAATCTACTATAGGGAAAGATCTTAATCATAGAATATTCCCTTAGAGTTGTAATATTCCTGGAGCTGGACCAATATCAAAAGTCCAATGAATTAACCTAAAATGAGATAGCATATTACAGAACTGCTAAAGAAGAAAGACCTTATGAGATTTAGATCGTGTTATAATGATACTTCCATTCAAAGGCGACTAACCGGACAGAGCTACTTATGGAGGATTCTGATCAGAAAGGGCTACCTACAGGGAGTTCTAATCGGAAAGGGCTACCTATGGGGAGATCTGATTGGAAAGGCCTACCTATAGAGGGTTCTGACCGGAGGGGCTGATCAAGTGTATGGGTGTCTATGTGAAGCACCGAGTGCAGTACTGTAGTGTGAAGCTACCATGACATAGAACTATAGTATGTAGCCGCCGTGACGACAAACTGTGGAGTGAAGCCACTGTGACGTTGAAACTGTAAAGTAGAGCTACGGGGATGTCAACTCTCAATAGTGGTATCTTATAATGAGTCTTCTATCGTATAAGTTTCCTTGAGAAGAAGGGTCAGGTCACCCAGTAAATTGTCATGGGGTGCTTTAGTGCCAAATGATGACAGAGATTAAGGAAAGTGTTACGAGTGTAGGATGGTGTATTTAGAAGTGAAAGTGTACACTGTCGTAATCAAGTAATATAGAAGTGAGTAGAGTATCATTCCCACGAGGATTGATCACTAAGTACCAAAATTGGTAATTTTAATTCTATTTAGTCGGTTGATTAGTTGTGATTGAGATTGCAAGATAAAAATAATGAAATATGAATACAAGTGATATAAAGACAAATACGAGTAAAAGCCCTAGGGATTAGATTTCACTTAATAAATTCCGGATTGAATCACTTATCTACTCTAGTCCTATTTATTCCACATGATTGATAGTTGAGTTTCCCTATTTTAATTACTAGCCTCTTCCAAGGTCAAGTAATTCTATAATTAATTGCTAACCCAATATATTCCTATATGAATTTAAGCAATCAATCATGCATTAATATTTATGGAACTCAATTAAGACTACACAACCCATATGAATATATTCCTATTTCATATGCAAATTATGGTTTTAATTATAGGATCCACACACATGTATCTCCTTCCGGTATCAACATGCATATTAAAATCATCCAAAAGGTGGCCAATCAATTGTAAGCATTAAGAGAAATAATTAAAACTCAATCATGAAGGAAAAATTAAAACTAGATTTAATAAGTTAAGATCCAATCCGTCATTAGTAAGCTACGTCATCACCCTAGGAAAAGGAAAATTTAGCTCATGATAAAATTAAAAACAAAACCAAAATATATTACAAACATCATAAATATTGTATAAAAATTAATTACAAAAACATAAAAGTACAACTACAAGATGCATGAAAATGGAAAATCTAGCCTACCATATAGGAGGTAAAACCATCCATGTAGGTGGCAACCTATACCATCCATAAAGGAGGACTACCTAGGCCTTCCATATAGGAGGTAAAACCATCCATGTAGGAGGCATGCAAGAAGTAAAAAAATGCAAGAAATAAATTCTAAAAATAACAACTCTCTCTCTAAAATAGAAACTCTCTCTCTCTCTCTCTTCCTTCCTCCTTCTTCCTCCTTATTTTAGGGTGCCAAGAAGCTCTATTTATAGGCTTTATTTTCAGACTGCTACAGTGATTTTGCTACAGTGATTTGCTGCAGTAATTTGCTACAGTGATTTTGCTACAGGAACCGCACTGCTACAGTGACCCGACCACACCGTCTGCTACAGTGAACAGTACCCGTATGAACATTGCACAGTGAATAGTACCTCGTGAAATAGTACTTTCCCTTAAATGCCTTCTTTAATTCTTTTTAATCCGGTACTATCCATGGCTGCAAGAAAATAATTATTTATTTATTAATTACACCCAAATTAATTACATTCAGCTCAAATATAGTCCACAAAATCATCATATAAGGGAAAATGAATATGCAAATATTTTACTTATCAGAAAGCTACTCTTGCTCTCATATCTTATGTAATGGTTCTGCATGTATGTGTTTACCATCACGTGTATTCATGTTATGAATATACGGTAGGCAGTAAGGCCTTGTGGGCCAGCATGTTTTTAGGCAGTCAGACCTGACGAGCGGAGGCCTAAGGCTGTAAGTCCCGTAATGCCTATGGCATAGGGGTGATTCCCTAGGAAGTAAGACCTAGTGAGCATTCAGTAATTGCGGGGTAGTTGCTCGGGGCCTATCATGCAAGTGAGCATATTACCCGAGTGGACGCCCAGGCCATAGAGATTCCTATTTTGCATGAACAGTCGTCCGGGGCTTATTATGTGAGTAGATGCATTGTTCGGGTGGACACTCGGGGCCATGGAACTCATGTGATGCACAAGTGGAATCTTGAGGCCTATTGCGCGGGTAAACACTTGGGCCCAATAGTTGCCATTATGCTATATGCCAACGTGCCGAATGCTCTAGTGAGGATGGTTTGTTTAGCGTGCTTCGTACATTACATAAGAATGAGAATGAGATGAGTAGCAAGAGATGGAGCCTAAAATGAGAAGTTTGGGTTAGACTCCCAGGTGACTACAGCGTGAGCCGAGCGCCTTTGTAGTGAGCCTAGTAGGACGGTCTGTCACACAAGAAGGTGAGCCCCGTGGAAGGGTAGAAGTTAGTCAGATGTCCCGTGCGACTACAGTGTGAGCTGAGCGTCGTTGTAGTGGGCCTAGTGGGGTAGTCCGTTACATAAAAAGTTGATCCCATAGAGGGGTGGAAGTTGGTCGGATGTTCCGTGCGACTGCAACGTGAGCCGAGCACTATTGCAGTGGGCCTAATAGAGTAGTACGTTATATAAAAATTATACCATGGTTCATCGAGCGTGGTTTTAGTGGCAAATGTTGCGTGCTTGATACCTTAAGGCTTTAGGGCATAATAGGAGTGATTATCCCATAAGCTCACCGCACTCAGGCCTGGTAAGCCAGGGGGTGTAGGCTAGACTCCCATGCGGCTACAGGGGGCACTTAATGAGGGTAGCTCTGCAGAATGTATGTCCTACGGCCATAAGACCTAGTGGGATAGTGAATCCTTAGGCTGGAAAAATATGAGATGTATTGAAAATGAAGCTGAGTAGAGGCTTAAGGCAATAAGACTCGAGATGCAAGTTGCATTGGACAAATGTTCGGGGGCCATAAGACCTATATGTCTAAGTGCTATGGTTGTTACTAAGCACAGTGACATAGACCAATATGTCCAGAAAAATATATTGAGATTGATAGAGTGTATAGATTGTACTAGATTGTAGCAGAGGTAGTAAGCCTAAGATGCCTATGGCATAAAGGATGAATCCTTAGGCTGTGAAGCCAGAGTATCTAGCGCCTTGGAATTTGAAACAGCTGTAAGGCTTGAAGTGTATACAGTATGCTTTGGGGAGAGTCCCAAGGAGGCAGTGAGGCTTGAGAAACCAAGCGCTGTGAGATCGAACTAGTGAGTCCTATGTGAGTACTACATACTGGGTACAAAATGAATGAAAATGCTATATAGTGAGTACAGAATGAAAGAATTAGAATGGGAGAAAGATAGACTAAATGTCTAGAGATGGTTCTCTGAGGTACAAATAGTAACATTTGATGTAGAAATTTCGAGGACAAAATTTATTAAACCGGGGGGGGGGGGAACTATAATATCCCGAATTTTGGGACTAGAGGCATAAGATTAAGCCTGGATTAAGTGAACTGCTAGATCCTGGTTTATCAAATTTCCCTATGAGGCATGTTTAAATTCCCCAAGATTCCTTTATATCATTATATATTAAAAATAATTATATTGGTGAGCTGAAGAGCTCGGGGAATAACAAAATGAAGTGATTGGACGTCACACACAATATAGTAAAGTGGAACACAAAGTAAGTTTGCTACCGGTGAAATTTCCTGTATGACAGTGATGATTGTGTGAGATGTTTTGATGAGTAAATGATGGTAAAAAGTTATGAAAATTTCCAGAATGAAAGTAGACTTATCAAGCTTTAATTTGATAGGTCATATAAGTCATTTGGATTTGTACACAAAGACAAATGAATTTTTGAAATTATCCCAGCAAAATTAACTATTTTCTGAGGCAGCATCCAAAGAATGAAATTTTGGGAAGATTGAACTTTTAATTGGCAAAATTTTATATTTTTCCTTAAAACTAGACTCAATAATGGTCGCATAGCCTTTAGAATCACTCCAATTGGACATTTGTACAATTAGATATGAATTTTTAAAATTTAATGAAAATTCTGTCAGTTTTACAATTATGTGCCAAAATTCAATATTGGGGCCAATCAGGTGCTGACACGTGGCAAGTTTTTAAACACCTGCTTTAACCATTAATTCATCATCATCTTCAGCCATTTTCTGCATGAAAGAACCAGAAGAGAGAGAGAGAGAGAGAGAGAGAGAGAGATCAGGCGAAAATGGAGAAAGAAGAAAGAGAAAATTATTTCCTCTGAAACACTGCCAAAACGGCATCCTCTCTGAAAGTACCTTTCAAGAAACTTCTTCTACTCATCACGAGCTACATTTCTACAGTTTCAGATTTTCATTTGGAGGTGGTTGGCCCCATCTCACCGGCCGGGGAGTTGCCAGAATTCCGAACCGTTTGCGGAAACAAGTAGAGGTAAGCGTAAGCTTCCTTTTTAATGGATTGATTTGTTGTTTGGATGAGTAAATTGGAAGTTGGATACTGTTTATAATGATTTTAAATGGTGTTTTGAATGGCTAAACCATGTCCAATGGATTTCTAAATAACTAATTATTTGATTAGAAGTAGAAAAGAAGTGATTAAGCCAAAGAAAACAAGAAAACAACATAGTTTTTCTAAGAACCCTAAATTGATGTTCTGTGTGTGACGTAATGATGCACTTAGAATTTGATAATTTTGATACTTTCATTGGCTTTAAGGGGAAAAATTGTGTAGATATACAAGTGTTCATGATTTTTGGATGCTTGTGTATGAATTTGGGAATTTATGATATAGGGTTGTTTATGTTGTTGATTCTGCCCTGTTTGAACAATGATGTTGTTTGAGCTGTTTCATATGGTAAATCTTATCCAAAAATTATGAAAATTTTCATACTTAAAGCAGACATGTGGAGCATTAATATGATATATACTTTGTAATTTTTGGATAAGTATAGTAGGAGATATTAATTTTTGAAGATATGCCCTATTTTCTGAAAAGAATTTGAGATAGTGATGTCATGCAAAGCTTTTCATAAGGCAAACCTTATCCAAAAATTAGAAAACTTTCTAGAGTTAAAGTAGAGACATACAGCTTTAATTTGATAGGTATTTTGTAATTTTGGGACAAGTATATTGGGAGATATGAATTTTTGGATTTCTGCCCTGTTTCTGGAA
Source organism: Albizia julibrissin (assembly GCA_037074505.1). Lineage (NCBI taxonomy): Eukaryota > Viridiplantae > Streptophyta > Magnoliopsida > Fabales > Fabaceae > Albizia > Albizia julibrissin. The sequence goes on along the minus strand of CM073480.1, from coordinate 43,686,482 downwards.
TGTGATTTGGATAGGTTGAGTTTGGAAAAATTCTGGGAAATTTGTGGCTGTGATAGCTGAAATTTAGTATTTTTATGTGAAATTATATTCAAATATCTTCACATAAGAATTGAAACCACTTAATGTGGATTTTCTTAGAATTAATGGTGAATTTTCAAAGCTAATCTTGTTAACTGAAATTCTGAAACAGAGATTAGAAAGGGGAAATTCCATGTTAAAGTGTTCACATATAGCTAATGACTATATGTTCTTTTGAAAATAGACCTAAAAAGGGTTGAATAGAGCATTGAATCATGACTCTAGTAATGTGATTGGTTATATAGGACCATGAAGTGACAAAGAAGAAGTAATGGTTGGCGGATCAAGGGATAAGAAGAGAAAGACATAAAGTCCGAGAGGTAGTGAATGTAAAGACCCGCCTCATATATCCCTTATTACTGATCTTACTCAGAGTAGCAATGCGTAGTTCAGTGGGCACATAGGAATAACATGAATATACTGATAATATTAATACAATATTGCTTGATTATAATACAAAAGTTTCCCCACTAGGGGTTTACATAATATTTACAGATCTTAATAACTAAAAGGCTTTCAAACTACCAGCAACATTCCTCTTCGTGCATACCTCTTTTCTGATCTCAGCACGTTCCAATGCTCACCTGTCTGAATGGTTGGTTGGGATGAGTGAGATTCGAGAGAATCTCAGTAGCAAACATTACCACTGTGCATGCCAGATATATATGAATGCATGACATGCTTGCCTACACTATTTCATGTCAACATAATGACATACTGCATGCTCGATGTTATGACATACATATGGCCATTGCACAAATATAACAGAGCTTCAACCAATCATACATGTTCCACACAAATAGGCAAAGCAATCACATAATCAATGTAATACATACATATCACATACATGTAGAAAAGGTAAGTTCACTACCTATCGGACTTTATGTCATTCTCTTCTTGTCCCTTGATCCGCCAACCATTACTCATTCTTTATCACTTCAAGGCCCTAGGCAAGTGATAACATCATTAGAGCCATGAAAAGTGAATACCCAATGGCCCACATTAGCCCTATAGGCTTACTTTCACCCTTGGAGTTTATTCCAATTATATTTGTGCCATTAAGTCTTAAATTTCGCATAAGACTTAAAGCTGAAAGATTTTTCACCAAACTTTGAAAATTCATATCTAATTGTACAAATGTACAATTGGAGTGATTCCAAAGGCTATGCGACCCTTATTGAGTCTAGTTTCAAGAAAAAATACAAAATTTGGCCAATTAGAAGCTCACTCTTCCCAGAATTTTAATCTTTGAATGTTGTCCCAGAAAATAATTAATTTCGCTGGGCTAACTTCAAAAATTCATTTCTCTTTGTGTACAACTTCAAATGACTTATATGACCTATCAAATTAAATCTTGATAAGTATAATTTTATTCTGAAAAGTTTCATAACTTTTTACCATCATTTACCCATCAAAAAGGTCACAAATCACCACTGCCACACTGGGAATTTCACCGGTAGCAAAATTACTTTGTGTTCCACTTTACTATATTATGTATGACTTCTAATCGCTTTATTTTGTTATTCCCCGAGCTCTTTAGCTCACCAATATAATTCATTTTAATATCCAATGATATAAAGGAATTTTAGGGAATTTAAACATGCCTTATAGGGACATTTGCTAAACTAGGGTCTAGCAGTTCACTTAATCCAGGCTTAATCTTATGCCTCTAGTCCCAAAATTCGGGATATTACAGTGAACTTACCTTTTCTGCATGTATGTGATATGTATGTCTTGCATTGATTATGTGACTGTTTTGCCTATTTGTGTGAAACATGTATGATTGGTTGAAGCTCTGTTATATTTGTGCAATGGCCATATGTATGTCATAACATCGAGCATGCAGTATGTCATTATGTTGGCATGAAATAGTGTAGGCAAGCATGTCATGCATTCATATATATCTGGCATGCATAGTGGTAATGTTTGCTACTGAGATTCTCTTGAATCTCACTCCTCCCAACCAACCATTTAAACAGGTGAAGAGTGCAGGAAGATATGCATCGGAGGAGATATGAAGATGAAGTGAAGATCGTAATGTAAAACACTACTATTTGTATTTGATGTAAGAGTGTGGTGGTTATGTGTAATTAAACATTTGATATATATGTGGCTATTAAAAATAAGGTGTTACAAAAACTGTCCATTAGTAACTCTCCAGGAGATGATGCTTGAGAAGTACCAATAATAGAGGTTTAAAGGTATACCTCTTTTTAAAAGACAATAATCTATTAAGATGTGGAATTTTTAAAACTTATAATCGTCACTTTGTTTTTTATGTGTTTTGCTTATATGACTACTTGATAGAGTTAGATTCAAGCATTATCAAGCCCAATTTGTGAAACATATTGTGCGTCAATTTAAGCCGTGAAACATATTGTGCGTCAATTTAGTCTAAAGATGAATCCAAAATATATGTCATTATTAGATATGTAGATGAAGGCATGCATTGAGTTGGGGTGGTCCCAATAAGAAGAATATGTTTATTTATGTTGCTTCCACACTTAAAACAAAGTCCAAAACAAATTGCTGTTAACTAGTGGACTGTGTTCAGATGCTTTTCTCATTGTTAGTCGAGCATAATACTATAAAAAATTTCTTTATAAAAATGCTAGATATTCAAAATTATTTACTACTATGCTACAAATTGAAGCTCCAACATTTTTTTATATACTCAACTTGTAAGAAGAACTCACCCAGCTCCTTTTATTTAACATGATTATTTAAAGGGAAAATTACAGTCATAGCCCAAATAAGAGGCAAAATAAAAAATTGTCCCTAGAAATCTTAAAATAAAAAAATGGCCCAATTGATAATTTAAGAAGTGGGTCATTAACAAGTCTAGGGTTCTATTAATAAGTTTTTGGGACCATTTTTTTATTTTGAGATTTTAGGGGATCTTTTTTTGATTTTGCCTTTTACTTGGGGCCTGACTGTAATTTTCCCTTATTTAAACTCTTCAAAATAATTAGAATATTGCGAAAAAGGATTTCTCATTATTTTAAGAAGCCATCTTGAGGAACTTCTAAAAATTATTACATATACTAAAATGTTCATGAAAATATGGGGATACAAGATAATATGGCAAGAGCTTCCTGCTCAAATACGATAAGAGTGTGCTGTTGCTTTAGTATGTATGATATTATATATATCTATATATATAAACAGAATAGTCTAGTTTGTACTGCTGCTTTATTTTTTATTCTAATTTATTAATTGATCATCATCATATATTATAAGATTTGATCAATCGATTACCCGTTCATTCAAAACAATTTAAATTTATTCCATATAATAAAGGGAGGAGTTTTTCTAGCGTTATATTTTTATTGTACTGCCATATATTATTGCCGTTGCTGTTATTATTATTTAATATTGTTTTTCAGACTAAGTTTATTTCAAATTATACACAAATCGGATTTGTAATTTATATAAAAATAAGACTATATAATCTACATGAAAGGATATCCCTAAAGACTGTCAATAATGCAACTCAGATCATAGATATGTGATTCATACATTAGAAACGGTGAACAGAGTCTACAAAATTACAGTCAATAATGCAAAATTAAAGAAGATGAAAGGATAACTTGAAGGATATCCCTAAAATAAGACTATATAATCTACATGAAAGGATATCCCTAAAGACTGTCAATAATGCAACTCAGATCATAGATATGTGATTAATACATTAGAAATGCGAACAGAGTCTACAAAATTACAGTAGCCAGAATTTGTTTATTGCGGGAGTATTATAATAACGTCGTTGGCGAAGCATTATAAGAAGTTACAGTGAAACCTGAAGAGTTTGTGTTGGAACTAAATGTTACGTTCTGGTTTAGACTTGCCTCTGAAGCATTGGTGCTGGAAGGAATTGAAGAAGATGACTCCATTGGAGGAAGTTCATGATATGTGAGTTCAGGATACCCTGAAGGAAGACTAGGAAAAGGAGCTTCAAAGTTAAGCACATTAATTGCTTTCCTTATTGAAGGCCTATGCTTATGATCAGGATGAGCACACCATAACCCAACAATCATCAAACATTTGATTTGATCTTGGTCAAAATCTCCCTGTAGTCTTGAATCAACTGCTTCAAGAATTATCCCACTTCCATAGAGTTCCCATACCCAATTCACTATGTTTACCTCATTTTCTGGAGCATTTTGTTTTATGCATTTTCTTCCACAAGCTATCTCCAAAGCAACAATTCCAAAACTATACACATCAGATTCCTTACTTGCCCTCCCAAAAAAAAGGCATTCAGGAGCCATATATCCCATAGTTCCTGCCAATGCTGTAGTTGGTGCACTTTTGGCGTGGTCTACAAGTCTTGCTAACCCAAAATCTCCAAGTTTTGCATTGAAGTCAGAGTCTAACATGATATTGCTTGACTTTATGTCTCTATGAACAACACATCGTTCCCATCCTTCATGCAAGTATAACAAAGCAGAGGCCAAGCCTTGAGCTATTTTGAATCTTTGTGACCATCTTAGCAAACTTTTGCCTTTGAAAAGATGAAAATCTAAACTTCCATTTGGCATATATTCATAAACTAGTAGTAGTACTTTCCCTTTGTGACACCAACCGATTAGTTGCACCAAATTCCGATGCCGTAGTTGACTAATAATTCTTACTTCTGAAGCAAACTCCTTCAATCCTTGTTTAGAACTTTCTGATACTCTCTTTATGGCCACATAGGTGTTTGAATCTTTGAGGAAACCTCTATAAACCTCCCCAAATCCTCCTTGTCCTAGCTTCTGCACATCTTCAAAATAATTTGTAGCACTTGCTAGATCAGCATACGAGTATTCCTTTGGTCCTGTTCCTCTTCCAAAGCTGTCACGCATGTGCTCATCAAACTCATGATCATCCTCTTCCATCTTCCTTTTCTTCTTCCATAGGCCTACCAAAACCAAACTGAAGACACAAATTAAAATAAACCCTCCGACCCCTAATCCCACTGCAAGTTTTGTCATGTTATTTCTACTCTTTGGCTTCGGGCTCGGGCTGGGGCTCGAACTTGGGCTGAAAGGTGTTTCTGAGAACTCCGTAAATTTGTTGGATTCAAAACTCCATGAATTGATCTTATGTATCGCAGAAGCATTTCCGGTGGCAGCTGAGAAGCCAAAAGTAACCCATTCAGGCAGATACTTTCTCAGATCAACAATATCGGAAAGATGTTGCTGCACAGTGGTGCCATTAACAAAGCCAGTGAAAAGAACGCTTAAATTGTGTGTATTTGAGCTGTAACTAATGAAAGCCTCATTGGTTCTCCCCCCATTGATATCAGCCAACCATGTCAAATTATTAACAGATCTCATGGAATTGATATTGATGCCTACGTGTTCCTTCGGAGGATCCCAATAATTCTTATAGATATCAAACTCCACAGCAACAAATGGATTGTCTGTTGAATTTAGCACTTGGTCATCAAGAGTCAGACCCATAGAACCTCCTTTTGTGGCATTGGGAAGCTTTGAACCAGCAGGGGCTAAGAAGAAGGCCAACCCGTCTCCATATACTTTTCTCTTTGAACTTATCACAAAGCTGAAATGGGTTCTGAAGTCTGTGAGGTTCCCGGTGGTTTTGTCCCAAAGGCGCATCGGTTGGTGATATGTGGCACGACCGACACTAGCCGTCAGGGTTTCGTCTCGTTGGTTTCTTGTTAACTGGATGGATGATGATGAAGAGGAAGAAGAATTCTCATATGATATGGTTTTATCATTTGGGTCGAAACTAGAGAAGTTGAAGGATATGGAATATGCATGAGGGATAATCAAGAGGAAGAAAATTGATAACAACAACATCATCATCATTAGAAGTAGAAGAAAAATGAAAATTCTGATTTGGTTGAGAAATATATATTCTGCTAAATAAAGCTGTACAGGTGAATGCTATGAACTTTCTTGTGTAATTATTAATAGAATTATGTGTTTTTATTTCTTAGCCTACCACTGTTTACCATTCCACTCTGTGAGTCTACATGTGAATGCTAGGAACTTTCATGTGTAGTTACATCTTTTGTCTCCGATAGACTATGCATTGAACCTGGAAGTCATGAAAAGACATATAGACTATAGTGTACGAGATCGATCTTTCTTCCCTTTTGGAAAGTTGTTCGAGAGATTTTGAAACCTTTGGAAAGGGATTAAAGAAAGATTATTAGTAGGGCCGGTATATAGCAACTTGTTTTCCTCGTGATTTTGAACCCCACGGTGATTCTCTTTTATTCGGCGTGATATTTTTGTTGACCATGATTATTAATCTGTGGGAACTCAGAGATGGACAAATCAGTGTTCTTACCGTATTTAGAATTAGTTAGTGAATAGGCAATGATGACTCAAGTTTTTTTTTTTTTTTCTATTGTATTTTATATGCTACCATCTGTCTATCTCCATGTATTATTAAACACTCAACTTTAATCCAACCTTTATGAAATATATAATTTTATTTTTAAGAAACAATTCAAGGATCAATATTTTGTATGGTTAAAACTATAAGTATTGAGTTCATTAAGTTAAAATTCAAGATTTGAGTTGTAACTAAGTGTTGCATCGAGTTAAAATTTAAGATTTGAGGTATAACCAAGTCGAAACTAAAAAATTTAAATTGTATTGAATCAAAATTTAAAGACTAAATTATAAATGAATCAAAACTATAGAAATCAAAAATTAATTTTCTCAATAATTTATAGCCTTTAATTTTTTTTTTTTGGCTAAATTGCCCATATTTAAATTTCTAAAGCATTTAAGGCTAAAAATGAGCATCTAGGAAGAACTGGAAAGAATGAAAACAAGTTTAACATATAAATAATTTAAGATAGTCTAATTAATATATGTGAATTAAGTAACTTTTTCATAACATGAACTAAGTAATTTTATCTTATAATAGAAATGAAGGATCTTACCAAAAAAAATGAAGGAAGTAATTACTAAGTAATCGGTATTTTCGTATTGAAATTTAGCCATTAATTGAATACGTGTTTAGTTCTGGTTTTAGCGTTATTTAGTTATTTTGTGCCATTATTGAGTATTATTATTTAATTCAATCTTTCTATTCTCGGTGTAAACAAGAGGGCATGTGGCCTTGGGGCCTATGATGTCGTTAGCGTTGTGGGTCACTGTCAGCTCGGTTATGTGTTCAAGTAGCCGTTGCATAGTTTGGGATTGGGCCTGGCCCAGAATGGCAAGTTTATAATTTATTTATCTCTGTATATATTATTTAAATATTTTTTAAAAAATATATATTTAATCCTTTATGTTTGTATCAAATTTTATTTTAGTCTCTTAAGTTTATAAAAAGAATTATCAAAAAAAAATTTATAAAGTATATTTTTAGTTCTTCAATCTTAACATCATCTAAAAGTTTACAGAAAATGTTAACTTATAAAATTTAAATTATGACTGTGCAATTAAATGACTGACAAAGTATTTTTTTATTTTAATTTTTTAATATAATTTTTTTATATTTTAAATCATTTAAGTTAAAAAAATTAAAATTAAAACAATTCTACCCTTGTAAATATTTTGTCTGCATTTAATTGTATAGTCATCATTAAAATTAAATAAATGACTAAAAATGTACTTTATAAATTTAATGCAAACATAAAAGATACATATACTTTAGCCAAATATTTTAATCTCATGGTAAATATAATTATAATTTATTTATATTTCAATATATTATTTAAATATTCTTAATCTCAATCAATTTTTAAAATTTTAATTTATTCTTATTAATGACAAGGATTGCGTTTGCGTCACACTATGATATGACTGATTTTTTAATCATCTCTCCTATATCATAAGAAGCAAATTAAATAGTTAAACAGGGAACTAATAATTTACTGAAAAAGATAAAGATTATGGAATCTGGTTGCTTTAATATATACTTGAAGATATTGAAGAAAAAGAATATTAGTTTTAGGGAGAGACATGTATGTGTTATTCTCTATTATGTCCGATTTAGAGGCAAATACATAAAGTTTTTTGGGCTCACCACTATAAGTGAGAATCACTAACCTTTGTGTCTCCATCTTTCCACATAGAAAGAGCAGCATATTTATATATCCTTCATGTTAGAGAATATAGTGTATTTTGATTATGCATTTCCCTCAATTTATCATGCAATATTATAATGATTTATATATATATATATATATATAAAAGCAAGGCCGGGTACCTTTTTTCTACAGCCTATAGTGGGTTGATATATGGAATTTGACAAAATAACGTAACAAATTATCAAACTTTTTACAAAAAATGAATTACTATGGGATAGTATTATTGTTAATACTTACAATTTGATTACATATTTGGTCAAATCGTGATTTATTGCCTATATAGTTTCGTATGAACTTAATTTGAGTTAAGAGTAGACGGACCAAGATCCCTGTACTTTTAACCAGCTTTGGTTTGTTACCTGTATTATGGAGCTAACCCTTTTTTGTCAAATTACCTTACTAGCCTTATGTGAAAGACAAAATAATACCCTCTTCTACTGTTGGCTATCACCAGGACCAGAGCTTTGATGGCAGCCCATGGTTGGACTTCCGACACGCTGGCCACCAAAATATTATTGGGGAAGTAGTGGCCTAAAAAGGAATGACCACTTCACTTTAAGAAATAATTTTAATAATTTAATTTCATAAAATGACAACAAAATCTTAAGCAATGATAACTAGTAATTTGAAGTTTTAACATTCAATAGTGGCTAGCTTGGAGATGAATGACTACTTCAGTTTAAGAAATAAAAACTTTAATCATATGAAATAATAATAAACCCTTTAAGCAATGATAACGACTATCTATATTATCTTCCTTTGATTTTAAAAAAAGATTATCTATATTATCTTCAAAAACACAAATGAAACTTAAACTCTAAATAAGAGTTGTCACTGCTAAAGATTTTGTTATCTTTTGATATAATTAATATTGTTATTTCCTGAAGTGAAGTAGTTATTTATTTCCTAGTAACTCCTTTCCCTTTAAATTTTCAATCATTAGTGCTAGAGCTCCGGTTGTTTATGGGGGAGAAGTAGTATTATTGTTTCCAACATAAGGGTAGTAAGATCATTTGATTAAAAACCACTTTTAGAAATGTCCCTATTAGGCCATTTCACAGGACTATTTTGTTATTTATATATACTATTTGGTGATCTTTAAACGTCTATTTGGAAAAACAAAATAAGGAAAATTATAATAAGATCCTAAGTAAATGAAAATATAAAGAAATGGTCCTAAGGGGTTGTTAATGACGATCATTATGTTATTAATGGATGATCCTCATGTTGTCATTAACAACCCCTTAGGACTATTTCTTCATATTTTCATTTGTTTGGGATTTTATTATAATTTTTCAATAAAATATGCATCCCTCTGGTGGGTGTGGGTCCCAAAGTACTCAGATATTAATAGTGTAGTGGGATTCCATATATAAATAATTAAGCAAAGATTATATTCCAAAATTGATTAGGCAAGAATGTGACATCAACAAATCATACGTAAGAACGAAGAATTCGATTTGTAAAAATATCAACTAAACCCTTATCCATCTCATTCAAACGGGTTCGGCAAGATCCACGACCCATATTCCAAGACCCGACTTAAGGCTATATATTCATACACACACATGCACAAGATATATCACTCCTTCGTACAAAGGCAAGAAGCTTAGAGAGAGAGAGAGAGAGAGAGAGAAAAGAAATTCAGAGATCAAAATCAGATATACATAAAATGTCAAGACCAGACTTTGTTAGTGATGAATCCGTCATGGTTATAGTTCAGAGAGGAGACGCTAACGATGATGGATATCTGAGCAGTGAAGAGCTCAGTAATATATCTCAGGTACTTGGTCCAGATGCTTACGTCAGATCCCTTCAAATCGCCAACATGAACGGCAGCCGAAGAACCCGCCCCTACGAACACGGCAACCTTGTTCCCAAGATCAAGACTTCCAACGTTGCAAAAGTCCGATAATTTGTAGTCTCTGATCTGATATAAATGATAAATCATATATATATATATATAGACACGCACCCACACTCGCCTTTGCTATATGTAATGATGATCTTTTTAACACCTCTCTGTGGTTTCTTGTGTGATTACCCGCTGTGGATTATATGCTCGAAGATAATATCACAGTTGTGGCTAAATCACCTGAGACTAGCTAGCTAGCTTAGGTATATATAGTAATTATAGCCAAAGATATAGGTGCGTGGAAGTCCAAGATTCAAATCTTGTTATGTAATAAGGGGGCAAAAATCTGTATGGTTATTATGATTATGTGATATGTTTCCTTTTCTATAACATCTTCCCTAGTGTGTTCGTATTTTTTCTGTCCCTCGGTTATTATTGATTTTCTCTATAATCTGCGGTTGTTGTTTCAAACTATATCTTATATTAAAGACAAAAGGTAGTAATAAATATGTTTTCTCTTTGTGCCGTAAGGAAAAATTCATAACTTTCCTATGTAGGGATGATATCACCTACTCCCTACGGTCCTATTTATAAGCAACTTTCTCTTTGATTATGTAAAACGAACTAGTAGTTAAAAATAATAAGTGTGTCTAAAATATAATATATTTTTTCATATATGGCCCTATTTATGAAAATAGAGAGAGAATGTATAAAAAGTATAAGAGATAGTAAATTACGTTTCTCAATGCTTTGTTAACTTCATTCACCTAATTGGTTCTCTCTTTCTCTTAAATATAACTCTTGGTGTATGTGATAATTAATTATAAATAATATGTATTTAATAAAGGTAAAATAGGAAAAATGAATTTATATTTTCAAACATAAAGCGAAAATTGCTTATAAAAGAGACCAGCTCCGTGAGAGAGAAAATTACTTATAAATAGGACCAGAGGGGGTATTTTCTTAAAACACATTTAAGTGGTTTCATACTTTCACGTGTGAACTGATCTGTAGCTTGTGTACTTACCTGTGTTTGGATTGAAAGAAAATTATGGGAGAAAAAGTACTATGAGGGGAAACTACAAAAAAAAAAAAAAAAGTAAAATTTTCAGCTATTTTTAGAAGTTCTTTCCTAGTTTTCCATCCTCCCTATTTCCCCCTCTCTTTTCTCGTTTCTCTTTTCTGTCCGTTCAAACATAGCCTTATTGTGGAATCCAGCAGTTGGATACATAAATTTTGTTGATTTGGTTAAGGGCACATAAATTTTTTTTTTATTTGGTCAACGGTAATAATTCTCGTGAGTCAAGAACTTATATTCTTTTCTTTATGGTGTGAGGCGCTTACCATATCAACCAATAGCTTGTTTGTGGACCTGTCAAATTTTATGGATTTGGAAGCAAATTTTTTATTACAATTCCTAAATGTATTGTATATCTTAGTTATTTCAAATTTCAATTATCTTTTTTTGTTACAGTATGGCTATATATTAGTGTGGACTTTTTTTTATACAACCCAAATGAAGAACTTTAAAATACATGTATTTTTAATTGGAGATTTTAAATCCAAATCAATCTATCCAAACTCCACCTTAATGTATTCTGTTTTTTTTCCCCGTTATAATATGGCTATATATTTTAGGGTAATTTAGATGGTAAGTATTTGAAACATAAAAATTCACAGTAATGCCTTCGTTATATGTAGGTTTCCTTTCTCTTAACACCATTTTTATTTCACTTAACACTTTTTAATGGCTATAGTCCTTTTGAGGGAGAATACGCTTTTATCATGTGACATAAAATTTCGGAAATGAATCGCACTAAATTATGCTTTATCAACATTGTAACTTATTTATATATTTTATAATTTGTATATATTGATTCATTTTATAGCAGGAACAACATATTTTCTTAAACCCTCTCTAGTAGGTTGTTAGAATCATATCCCACAAAATTAGGAATTGTATATCAATATTATTAGGAAGTCATATCGTACGTATCATAGCATTAATTAGGAAGATACACACTTGTATATATAAATAGACTCACTTGTACATGTTTTTTATTCAAGGAATTCAAAATAAAATTTGTCTTCTCACAATTTACATGCTATCAGAGCCTGGGGCTCTCTGAAATTGTTTTTCCGGTGCTGTTACTGTTCATTGGTCATGACTATTCATCGTACTATTCGACTATTCATACACGCATGTACTGTTCATCGGTATTATTCACTATTACTATTCATCCACGCTGTTATTGTTACTATTTATTGTTTTTCCTATTTCACCCAGCTTACTTCTAGTGGTTATTACGCTCTAGTTTCACGTTTTTCAGCTGTAGATTTCCTAACTCTGAAACTATTATTTACCTTTGACTTTTGAAAGTTTGGTACTTTGGTGTGGTTAGCGATTATGCTTGTTGTTTGGTGTTTCTGTTGGTTGCTAGTTCATCTTTTGAACGTGCTTGCTGTTTTGTTATTGTGCTTCTCTGGTTACTCTAAGATGTCTGATATGCCGTCTGTGTCTGCTAAGATTAATGATTCAAAATTGAACTGGACAAACTATAATGATTGAAACAAGACTGTTAAGGTTTATCTTTTAGATATTAAGAAGGATGCCCATTTAACTTAGGACCCCATCCTGGTGATAATGAGAAAATTTTGGCTTGGTCTAGAGCAGATGTTTGACTCTTTTTCCATATTTGGAACTCTATTAAATCACAAATTCTATCCTATGTCAATCACTACAACATTGTGAAAGAAATTATGAGTTATCTTGAATTTATGTTCTCTGGTAAAGGGAATCTTACTTGGATTCACGAAGTGTGTAAAGCCTTTTATCGCTCTCAGCAGCATGGTTGTCCCTTGAAGGATTTCTTCTTGAACTTTAAGAGGTTGTATGAAGAGATGAATATACTTATGTCTCCGCAGGTAGATCTTCAGACCCATATCAATAATCTGGAATTTCAAGCTATTATCAGTTTCCTTGAAGCTCTTGATCCATCTCATGACACCATCCGATCTCAAATTCTGTCTAGTCAGGAGCTTCCCTCTCTTGAAGATGTATTCTCATGGGTTTTTCTTGTTGATAGTTTGGTTCGTCAGTCTGGAGATTCGAATGCTAGTGCTTTAGCTAGGCGTGGTGTAATATCCTGAATTTTGGAACTAAAGGCTAGAGAATAAGGTTGAATTAAGTGGACTGCGACACCCCAATTTAGCAAATGTCCTAATGGGGCATGATTGTGATACCTTATTTTCCAACACTACGGTAGAGTACTAATTAGCTAATACTCACTGACTATAAACATCAGAGTAGCACAAAATGCTAGAAATTTATACAATGCCTCTGCTGGATATACATATTCACATCCTTACACATACATACACAATTCATTTTACAACACTTATATCATACACTTCAACTACTTCATATACAAACCCAGAATGCTCATATGAGTCTTAAAATATATAACAAAAGACTAAACAACCTAAACTAATTCCTTCCGTTGCTTGGCCTCGATTCATTGTCATTTACCTTTTCTTTGCCCCACGAGCTTCCTCCCTATGCTGGAGATTTTTTTGGGAAAAGAATGAGATTCATGTGAATCTCAGTAGTAACACATACAATATACAATATAACACATATATAGCATGTTCATCAATCAAATCATTATAACATCATTTAGTGTCATTTTCATGCAATTCACAAACCATGCTAGCGCTAGAAAAGGACTTGGCCTCAAGGGGTACCCACGCAAAGATAGGCCCCAGGCACCGCTCGTGCAATATGAATATTATCACTTGAGTATCAACCCGCGCAAAGATAGGCCCCGAGTGATTACTCCGCATAATCTAAACATGTTAGACGTTTGATGATAACACATCACATATATGCATGCTATGTTATATGAAGACGGTTACTACCTGGTTGCTACTTTACGCAACTCTCCCACTTAATTCAAGCTCGGGCAACAACTTCTAAGGCCAAACCGGTTGTCAAGTCCTGAAATTTTCAAACATCACCAAACGGGTTATTACTCATCCATAGACCTTTTCCAAACTCATATCATTGGTAAATTTAGCATATTGGTGTCAAATTACCAAAATACCCCTTAGGTCCTTATTATCAGTATTTTCTCCAATATAATGATTTGGGCCATTCCTACATATTTTCATGTGTAGAATTCATTTTCGACCTTGAGTTGGCCAAAATCGAGCCCAAATGACAAAAATACCCTTGACAGACCTCAAATAAGGCTTAGAAAGGGCAATTTTGTCATTTCGCTCTCCGAGCCTTTTCTCACTTCGGGGTCAACATAGACCATAGACCCTACACAATTCAACCTTTTGAATCCAATGGAAGCATTGAATTGGTCAAATTCCTATTCATTCATCACGAACAACACAAGGAAGGGAAAATAAATTTCTAGAAAAGTTGTGTCGGATTCTCGTTTTCTTTGGCCCAATCACCTCCTTTATACTTATAACCAATATATTAACTAGTTAGATATTCATTGGACTTGATTTGGAGACACTTACATATTAAGGTATCTTTGGCTTTCTTGAATTATTTTGTACCAAATGAACCATAATCAAGCCCAAAACAACTCTACTAACCTTAATCAAGCAAGAGGAACAAGTTTTGGAAGTTACCTCTTGATTTCCTTCACTTTCTCTCTCCTGTACGTTTTCTCTCTCTCTACCTCCACGTTTGCTTCAACTGGACAACCAGGATTCCAATAGTAAGGATGGGATGAGGAGAGGTTATGGAGAGATTAAGAACCTTAGATCACAAGGTATAGGTCCCATACCTCAAGATTAGTTGAAACCTAGCTCTTATTCTCTCTTTCACTGCAGCTCTCACGTTCTCCAGCTTTCTCACACTCTTGGGTTTAGTTTTGATCGAGAATGATCAGCTAGAGAATGAGGAAGGAAAATATAATCAAAGGTTTTTATTGATTTGGACATGTGGCACAAAGTGATTGGTCCAAATGTCAATTATTCCAAATTAATTCTATTTCCCTTCTCCATGCCACATAACAGCCAAAATCATGTAGGGAAATATAGGAACAGCTGATCTCCATTTATCCCATTATGCCAACACGTAACTTGTTGACCAAGCAATTGGTTTTTTGACTATTTGACCATTTTCTACAATAATTCACCAAAATTGATCTATTAATGATCAATTAGTTATTTTGCTCTTTTCAATTCCCATTTAGCTCAAATCATTGGGAATTTGAGGAAAATAATTATTTTTTCACTTTTCGGCAAAATTACCATTTTCCCCCTGCATTTAATGATTTACCAAAATAAATCATTTTCTGCTCATTCCTTCGGCTAGACCCCATTTTGGCACTTAAATAAGGCCATTAATCATGTTATTAAATTTTGTGAATTTTGGTTACCATATTAGGTTTTTTCCGGTATCTTATACCCTTATTCGGCCAATTTACTCGTAACCGGTAATTGGAATATTTTCCATAAATTCACTTAAATACATTCATATCATTTTTCACCATTTTATTCCATTAAATATACATCAAATATACACATGAATGTATTGGTGAAAAATGGGGTATTACAATGGTTGTATTCCCCAAAGTTCCTTTATATCTTTTGTATATTAAAGGGAATATTATGATGAATTTAAAGAGCTTGGGGAAGAAAAAAATAATTCAATTAGAAGACACACACAAAGTAGTATTGCTATCGGTGAATTTCCCGGTGTGGTAGTTGTGTTTGTGTGACATCTTTCAAGAGGCAAAATGATGCCCAAAAATTATGAAACTTTTCAGAATGAAAGTAGACTTATCAAGCTTTAATTTGATAGGCCATATGAGTTATCAGGAGCTGTACACAAAGAGATATGTATTTTTTACGTTAGCCCAGTGAAACTGGCTATTCTCAGTGGCAGTGCCCATAAACAATAATCTTTGTAGGTGTGAGTTTCCAATTGGCCAAATTTTATATTTTTTCTTAAAACTAGACTAAATAAAGGTCTCATAGCCTTTAGAACCACCCCGATTGGATATCTATACAATTAGACATGAATTTTCAAAGTTGATGAAAATTCTGCCAAGTTTTGTATTGAGCGCGAAAATGAAATCAAATGTAAGGGCAAAATGGTAATTTTTCCATAAGACAAGAAATGACTATTTTTCCCTAATATTCCCAATAATTTTAGTTAAATGGGAATTAAAAAGAGGGAAATGGCCACTTGGTAATTAATAAGCCTATTTTGTCAAATTATTATTAAGGAAAGTGAAAGAGTCAAAAAGCATAAGGCTTAGGTCAACAAAATTGTAAAATGACCTATAGGATAATGAAAGATCAATAATTCCACTACCATGTATATGTATTTACGGTGGAAATGAAGAAAAGAAAAGAGATAGGAATTTTCAATGGAAATAATGGATGAAAAGTCAGTTTTGACCAATGAGAAATTGCCACATGTAAAGCCATTTGATGATTCATTTAATCATCAACTCTTCATCTTCTTCATCCATTCATTCTTGTGCAAAATCAGAATGGAAGATAAGAAAGGAGAGAGATGAACGTGAAGAGCAAGACACACACCAAAAGCTAGGGTTCTTCCAAGATCAAAGGTAAAGAGCATGTATACTTGGAGTTTATTCTTCCAAATCATGTAATAACCTCTTCTAACCTCTCCTCCTCCTTGAAATCCATAGTTTTCAAGATAAAATCAAGAGAGAGGAGAGAGTGAACATTGGTGTTTTAGAGAGAGAAAGTGGAGGAATCAAGAGGTAAACTTCAAAACTTGTCTCTCTTGCCTTATTGGATGTTGTTTGTGTTGGTGTTGGTGTTGTTGTTGCTGGATATTGGCTTGTTTTCTCTTGCTTTTCCAAATTTGGGCTGATGAAAACCTAGTAGAAATGCTGCCAAAAATTCACCTAAATCATGTTTATTTAGTTTTTAAATAGCTAATCATGTGATTAGAAGTATAAAGGAAGTGATTAAGCAATAGAAAACAAGAAAACAACATGTTGCATCTAAGAACCCTGTTTTTCTGCCCTGTACTTTGACATGTAGAAGGAGTAGGAATTTAACTATTTTGATGCTTCCATTAGCTTTAGAGGGAAAAATTGTATAGGTATGTAAGTGTTCATGATTTTTGGATACTTGTATATCAATTTGGGAATTTATGAAGTAAGTTTGTTCATAGTGATAATCTGCCCTGTTTGGAATAGTGTGATTGTGGGTGATGTTTCAGGGGCCAAAACTTGTCCAAAATTCCTGATATTTTCTAGAATTAAATTAGAGACATTAAAATTTAATTTTATATATAGTTTGTACATTTTGGACAAGTATATTGGGAGATATGAATTTTTGAAGTTATGCTCTGTTTTCTAGAAAGAAATCTAAAACAGTGATGTTGGACGAAATTCTGGGATTTTTGTAGTTGTGATGACCATAATTGAGTAATTCCATGTGAGAATATATTGAAATAGATTGACATAGAATTTAGAACCACTCAATGTAGAGTTTCCTAGAATTAATGGTGAATTTTTAAATTTAGTCATGTAAACATGGAAATTCTGGAATAGTGATGGAAAATTCTATGTTAATGCATATACATATAGCTAATAGCTATATTTTCCCTTGGAAGTATACTTAAAGAGAGAAGCATAGAGCTTTGAATCATGGCTCTAATAATGTAATTGGGTATTTATTGCCATGGAGAAGTCAAGAAAGAAGAGGAATGAAAGAATTTCCAAGAAGCTCTAAGGGTTGGAAGAAGAGGAAACAAAGGAAGGACAGTGGTCCACAAGGTAGTAAACTTACTTACTTGTATGTATGTAATGTTTATAATGTGTATTGATTTGCTGCATTGCTTTGCTTGATTATGTGAAGCATGCATGAATGAATGAAGCTCTGTTTCTGTTTTTATTATGGCCATAAGTATGTTGTACGAAACATTGAGCATGCAGAATATCATTATGTAAACATGAGCCTATGTAAGGCAAGCATATCATGCACTGACATTCATCTCACATGCATTGTCTATATGTTTACTACAAAGATTCTCTCGAATCTCACTCTCCCCTGTTACAAGTGTAAGATGGTGTATTTAGAAGTGCAAGTGTACGTTATCGTAAACAAGTAATATAGAGGTGAGTAGAGTATCATTCCCACGAGGATTGATCACTAAATACCAAAATTGATAATTTTAATATTATTTAGCCGATCGATTAGTTGGTGGTTGAGATTGCAAGATAAAAATGATTAAATGGAAATGGAATTATTATAAAGACAAATATAATAAAAAGGCCTTAGGGATTATATTTCACTTAGCAAACTCCGGATTGAATCACTTATCTATTCTAGTATAATTTATTCCACATAATTGATAGTCGAGTTTCGTTATTTTAATTACTAGCCTCTTCCAAGGTCAAGTAATTCTATAATTAATTGCTAACCCAATATATTCCTATATGAATTTAAGCAATCAATCATGCATTAATATTTATGGAACTCAATTAAGACTACACAACCCATATGAATATATTCCTATTTCATATGAAAATTATGGTTTTAATTATAGGATCCACACACATGTATCTTGTAACGACCTGCCTCATATATCCATCGAAAAAGGTCACACAATCACCACTGCCACACATGGAATTTCACCGGTGGCAAAATTACTCTGTGTTCCACTTTACTCTATTATGTGTGACTTCTAATCACTTCTTTTTGTTATTCCCCGAACTCTTTAGCTCACCAATATAATTTATTTTAATATCCAATGATATAAAGGAATTTTGGGGAATTTAAATATACCTCATAGGGACATTTGCTAAACCGAGGCTTAGCAGTCCACTTGATCTAGGCTTAATCTTATGCCTTTAGTCCCAAAATTCGAGATATTACAGTTCTCCCCCCGTTTAATAAATTTCGTCCTCGAAATTTCAACATCAAATGGTACTATCTGTACCTCGGAGAACCATTTCTAGATATTTAGTCTATCTTTCTCCCATTCTAATTCTTTCATTCTGTACTCACTATGTAGTACTTTCTTTCATTTTGTACCTAGTATGTATCACTCACACAGGACTCACTAGTCCAACCTCACAACGCTTGGTTTCTTAGGCCTCACTGCCCCTTTGAGACTATCCTGAATCATCTTTTATGCATACTAGGCTTTACGGCCCCTTTGGGATTCACCCATATCATACTGTATGAACATCAAGCCTTACAGCTTATTCAACTTCCAAGACGCTGGATATTCTGGCTTTACAGCCTAGGGATTCACCCTCTATGCCATAGGCATCTTAGGCTTACTACCTCTGCTACAATCTAGTACAATCTATACACTCTATCAATCTCAATATGTTTTTCTGGACACATTGGTCCATGTCACCGTGCTCGGTAACAACCATAGCACTTAGACATATAGGTCTTATAGCCCGCGGACATTTGTCCAATGCAAACTTGCTTCTTGGGTCTTATTACCTCAAGCCTTTACTCGGCTTCATTCTCAACACATCTCATATTTTACCAGCCTAAGGATTTTATAACCCATTAGGTTTTATGGCCTTAGGACATACTGTCCATCATCCTTGTTGAATACATCCCTCCTACTGGGCCCACTGCAGAGCTACCCTCATTGGGTGCCCCCTACAGCCGCACGGGAGTCTGTCCTACACCCCCTGGCTCACCAGGCTTGAGTGTGGCAAGCTTTTGGGATAATCACTCCCATTATGCCCCAAAGGAGACCTCTTAAGGTATCAAGCACGTGACATTTACCACTAAAATCGCGCTTGACAAACCCTGGTATCATTTTTATGTAACGGACTGCCCCACTAGGCCCACTACAACGGCGCTCGGCTCACGCTGCAGTCGCACGAGACATCCGACCAACTTTCACCCCTCCATGGGCTCAACTTTTTATATAACGGACTGCCCCACTAGGCCCACTACAACGGCACTCGGCTCACGCTGCAGTCGAACGGGACATCTGACTAACTTCCACCCTTCCATGGGCTCAACTTTTTATATAACGGACTGCCCCACTAGGCCCACTACAACGGCACTCGGCTCATGTTGCAGTCGCACGGGACATCCGACCAACTTCCACCCTTCCACGGGCTTAACGTTTTATGTAACGGACTGCCCCACTAGGCCCACTACAACGGTGCTCGGCTCACGCTGCAGTCGCACGGGACATCCGACCAACTTTCACCCCTCCACAAGGCTCAACTTTTTATATAACGGACTGCCCCACTTAGCCCACTACAACGGCACTTGGCTCACGCTGCAGTCGCACGGGACATCCGACCAACTTCTCATTTCGGGTTCCATCTCTTGCTACTCAAGCCATTCATACTCTTATGTAATGTTCACGAAGCATGCTAAACAAACCATCATCACAACAATAATCACATGAGCATTCGGCCCCAAGTGTTCACCCGCGCAATAGGCCCTGGGATTCCACTTGTGCATCACATGAGTTCCATGGCCCCGAGTGTCCACCCGCGCAATGCGTCTACTCACGCAATAGGCCCCGGATGACTGCTCGTACAAAATAGGAATCTCTATGGCCTGGGCGTCCACCCACGCAATAGGCCCCAGGCGACCACCCCACAAATTCTGAATGCTCATCAGGTCTTACTGCCCAGGGAATCACCCCTATGCCAGAGGCATTACGGGACTTACCGCCTCGGGCCTCCGCCCGTCAGGTCTGACTGCCTAAGGACACACTGGCCCAAAAGGTCTTACTGCCTACCGTATATTCATAACACGAATACACGTGATGGTAAATACATACATGCAGAACCATTACATAGGATATGAGAGCAAGAGTAGCTTTCCTTAATCTCTGTCATCATTCGGCACTGGAGCACCCCTTGACAATTTACTGGGTCACCCGACCCTTCTTCTGAAGGAAACTTATGTGATAGAAGACTCATTATAAGATACCACTATTGAGATTCGACGTCCCCGTAGCTCTACTTTACAGTTTCAATGTCACAACGGCTTCACTCCACAGTTTGTCGTCACGGCGGCTACACACTATAGTTCAATGTCATGGTGGCTTCACACTACAATACTGCACTCCGTGCTTCACGCAGGCGTCCATACACTTGGTCATCCCCCCTGGTCAGAACCCTCTGTAGGCAGCCCTTTCCAATCAGATCTCCCATAGGTAGCCCTTTCCTATTAGAACTCCCTGTAGGTAGCCCTTTCTGATCAGAATCCTCCATAAGTAGCTCTGTCCGGTTGGTCGCCTCTGAATAGGAGTATCATTATAACAGGATCTAAATCTCATAAGGTCTTCCTTCTTTAGCAGTTATATAACCTGCTCTCTCATTTGGGGTCATTTAATATGGACTTTCAATATCGGGTCCAGCTCCAGGAAATCATCACAAGTGTAAGGGAATATTCTATGATTAAGATCTTTCCCTATGCTAGATTAGCAACTAGCAACCTCCAAAAATCTCATAAACATCTCTGTACTATATTCTAGTACCTCAAGCCACTCAGGCTATCTTAACTTCCTGAAGAATCAATTCAACTATGACATTTGATTCTCAGGTTATTGTTCAACTCTTAGAACCTCAACATCACGTAAATAAAAAAATTCACTTTCCTCAATCATACCCAAAAGGTACGCTAAGAATCAAAATCATTAGCACCTATTCACGGTTTCGGGTAATATCCTCAAACAATTACTGAAGGTCCATCATCATCTATAAGGTTCACATGGTTTAGACTTCCTCTATGGAACAGAACCATAGTGTAACATTATTCACATTCTGACCTAAGCATTATTTAAGCTTAGATATGATTCAACCATATCCTCAACCTTCAGTATCATCAATTCAAATCCTCTAGGATAGACATACGACATAATCACCACTTATCATGCATCACCGTATATCATGCCTATATGACTTTAACCCCACGAGTTTCTGAGGATCATTACTTAATATGGAGAAATCTCAAAACAATCACTATGCTTTGAGTTCTCGTAACCTTATTAGATGAACTTTTCTGGTAGTAATCTCTGCAACAGAAATGGTTCAGATTAAGGATCAATACTCATTTCATCATCTCTATATCTATAATCATTCCTTAGGTCATCTAAGAACCTCTAATCAAAATTTCAAACCTTTAATCAAAAGATTTGAGATTTTAAAGGTACTTCCCAGGAGGTCACTCATCCCGAGATTTTCCTGGGTTGAGCACGCTTAACTTTTGTATACTCATGCAAATATAAAGATACCGGCTTGAGCTGCTTTTGACTATCGGTACCCCATGGCTGCCCTTATCCAAACCATTATGCCCACCGCCTCCGGGCATCAAAATACTATGCTTAGGCCACATATTAGTATTGGTAGATGTACTTAGACACATACCCTGTAATATGCTCCCAAAAGTCCATAAGGTTGTCTGTGACTTATCTGTCTGACTATGGTCAGCCCATTGGTGGTCCTACTCTAGAATAAGGCTCACACTTTGGCCTTACCCAACGGATCAAGGACAATCTTATACCGCCCACGGGCTTAATTGTGAACTAGCTGAAGTAATCCACTCCACTGTTCTTGTCATGTTATAATCAAGCATATCAGTATAATTTCCTGTTGCCAGAACCGCTTGCTCTGATACCAACTGTAACGACCTGCCTCATATATCCATCGAAAAAGGTCACACAATCACCACTGCCACACATGGAATTTCACCGGTGGCAAAATTACTTTGTGTTCCACTTTACTCTATTATGTGTGACTTCTAATCACTTCTTTTTGTTATTCCCCGAACTCTTTATCTCACCAATATAATTTATTTTAATATCCAATGATATAAAGGAATTTTGAGGAATTTAAATATACCTCATAGGGACATTTGCTAAACCGGGGCTTAGCAGTCCACTTGATCTAGGCTTAATCTTATGCCTTTAGTCCCAAAATTCGGGATATTACATATCTCCTTCCGGTCTCAACATGCATATTGAGATCATCCAAAAGGTGACCAATCAATTGAAAGTATTAAGAATAATAATTAAAAATCAATCATAAAGGAAAAATTAAAACTAGATTTAATAAGTTAAGATTCAATCCGTCATTAGTAAGCTACGTCATCACCCTAGGAAAATGAAAATTTAGCTCATGATGAAATTAAAAACAAAACCAAAATAATTTGAAAACTTCATAAATATGGAAAAAAACATGATTATTAAATTCTAAAACATAAAGATACAACTTCAAGATGCATGAAAATAGAAAAATCTAGCCTTCCATATAGGAGATAAAACCTTATATGTAAGAGGCAACCTATACCATCAATGAAGGAGGACTACTTAAACCTTCCATGTAGGAGGTATGCAAGAACAATAAAAATGCATGAAATTAAACTCTAAGATGGTGTCCTCCCTTATGCCTTCAACTCCTCTATTTATAAATGAATTGGGTGTAAGAATTTCCACATGTTAGGTAAGAATCTTGACACTAAGCCACCAATATTGACTTTGTGACAATCTTGCTCATTGATTGCAACTAATGTTTGGCAATTAAAACGTTGGAATATCACTTTGTTGTCTTCATGAAAGTTTTAGATCTGGATCTTAGCTTGACAAAGTATGTAAGTTCTCCTCATTTCAACATTTTTGGCTCCAGTTATGGTCAAATTAGTGGACAAAGGTCAGACCTAGATATAATCACATGCTCAATTTCTAAGCAAAATTCAGAGCTCTTAAGGATAAAACTGGGTTTTCACCTCAACATAAAAGTTATAGGAATTTGTCTCTGCTTTCTATCCATATAAAGAACGTCTCAATTCAACATCTAGAGCTCTAGATATTTTCTAAAAACTGAAACAGGGTCAAAATCTAGTATTTTCCAATGAATTCTATTTTATGTCAAATCATTATTTATTTATCAATTACACCCAAATTCATTACATTAAGCTCAAATATCATCCAAAAAATGCTTCATATACGGAAAAATAAATGTGCAGATATTTTACTTATTAAATTCCCCCACGCTTGTTCTTGGGCGTCCTCGGACAAGAAGGATTGACTAATAAGTGCTTCCAACAAAATCAGAAGTGTCAAGTTATAAACAATGACACAATTAAAGAATAAAGAGATCATAGTATTCTTGAATCAAAAAAAGTATAAGCTGGTAACTTCATTTGAAAATGAATGAACCAAATTCATAATTGTGACTCGTCCTCTCAATCTCTTAAGTGTTTAAGGGTAAGTGTTTCACTCAAATTTACCTGAAAAAGTTGTACTACCATAAGCTTGCTAAAAATCTCAATCTCTACTACCGAATTCACATGCATAATTCAAATCAAAATGACTTATTGAAGGTTGTAATGGGGCTAGGGTAAAAGGAATGTAAATAGTGATATGAAGGGTTACATCTAAGAAATAAACAGAGCATTTGAAAAATGGGCCATCTTCTGATTAGACTTATCATTGCAACCCACAATTTTTATTTCAAAACTAAATATCCTCTTTTTCTTTATTTTTTTTACTTCTCTTTTTTTTTGCCACAGTTGATAATAT
This sequence comes from Albizia julibrissin, assembly GCA_037074505.1. NCBI lineage: Eukaryota > Viridiplantae > Streptophyta > Magnoliopsida > Fabales > Fabaceae > Albizia > Albizia julibrissin. The sequence goes on along the minus strand of CM073480.1, from coordinate 43,661,957 downwards.
ACACACCCCCACACTTGTCAAAAGCCCATTTCACAAAGATTTCAAATGCTTTGTTAATCTTTTTGAACTAAGTAAGAGCACTTGATATATCATTAAAACACATTAATGGGTTGACAATAAAGAAATAATCAATCAGGCTCAAAGGGGTTTATCAATGATGTAATTGTAAGGTTGGCTTTTTGGCTTTGGCTAAAGAAAATGAATGCCTTTATCATTTTTGAATGTACATGTGACATGTAATGTCAACCAAATTTGAAGCAAGTTCTAGATTAACAACTCAATAGATGAATATCACACATAAGAAAGATAATCATTATTGATCATATAGGCTCAAAAACTCACGGTTAGGTACTTTCAAATTGAGCTCATTTAATCTCAAAATTCATCACCAAATCCAACAATCAGTTGTTCAATCATGCTATAAAATCTCTAAACTCAATTGCTCCATTCTTCAAACTTATATACTTCTTAAAAACATTGAAAAACACTCATAAAAAATTTTTATTTTTTTATTTTTTATCGGACCTCTCTTTTTTTTAGATGAAACAGAAAGAAAGAAAGAAAAAATGCAACTAATAAGATGCGTCTCAAGAGTTAAGAATAACTCTTTACTCTGCCATCTTTTCACACCCCATGCATCTAATGATTTTACTAACTAACTATTTAATGGAGAAGCTATGCTTTTTTCTTCTCCCCCAACCTAAATCAGACATTGTCCTCAATGTCTTCTAAAGATTAGAGACAATTTTTTTTATTTGAAAACATAAACAAACAATAAAGTAAATTAAAATGCTAAGAGTAAAACTATTAAGATTAAGGAAAGTTTACAACCGGAGAGTGGTATCTGGATTCTGCTTCCAACTGCTGTCTGAAGACTGCCCACCTTTTTCTTTTACTAATAGATCTGGTGTAGGTTCATAGGTTTGTAGTTTATCAAGTAGTTGATCAGCAGTTGGTGTAGAAATGTTAGAATGACGAGTCACTTTGGGTATGAATCCTATTTCCATAGCATGATCAATAAAAGACAACAGGTGATCATAAAAACCATTAACATTTAACAATCCTAATGGCTTTTTGTGAAAGTTAAGTTTAGCCCAATATGCAACGCTCGAGATCCTATCCAATGTTTCCAAACCACCGGGTAAAGCGATAAAAGCTTCAACACGGTAGAACATACGTCCCATTCGTTTAGGTAGGCTTGAAACTTCTAACTCTTGCCCTAAGAAGAAGATGTGATGTTCTAACTCCTTCACCCTTACACACAAACCCTTACTACCATTAATGGTTGCAGGAATAGCCATACTTAACTTCAGGCCCTGAAGTCCTCCCCCGTATACAAAATTGATCTTCCTAGCAGCTAATGCACGTCCCAGTTCCTATACTACAGGTATAAACTCTTTATCCTTTCCTGAGTCAGTTTCACCGAAAATGCAAATAGATGTAAATCTACATTTTTTGGTGACACCCTTGCTCTCTATTTTTCTCTTAGACATTTTATTTTGTTTTTATAAGTGGAAAAATGAATATTTATACTACTAAAACAACGACAACAAGATCATTGAAATCAAACATTTTTCCAACAAGTTTGAAAAAAATATCCAACACGAATGACTGGTAGCCGTTACGTGAAGAAATTAAACAAAAGGAGTAACGAAAGTCAAAAAGTTACTGAAAAGATACGACAGATTAGACAAAAGCATGATTATGTACAGTAGTTGTGATTGTGGCTCACATCTTCCTCTAGTTTTACGTCCAGTAACGGCTTAAACGCTTTCTATGAATCGAGGATTTGCTTCCCATCCAGTTTTCTTATAAACTGGCAAACAGGGTCTTTTAACGTCAGATTCCCAAGACGATAGCGCTCTTTTTCTTTGTTGAATATGTCAAATAAATTAAGAAGTACATGATGAACATCACCACTAGGATGCATCTCAAGAGTCTGAATGATATCATCCAATGACTCCTTACTCAGTCCATCCTTTATAAATTGAATTTTATCTTCTCAATTTATCGAAACCATACCTTTGCTTCGACAACGCTGATCACAATTCCACCTTTCACATCTAGAACAAACATGCATTCTTTTAGCTCTTCTCTTTTTGGAATAAGTGCTTCTTCCCATTCCTTGTATAGGTTTAATAAATGATTCATAAATCTCACCTATTAAACGTACATTAGCTTCAATGATCTAGCGGACATCCTCAGGAAGGCCTAAACACTTGAATGTCTTCATTCTTTCAAGTCGACAGCTATAGATCTTCCTAAGCACATCTTTAGGAAGAGTAGGAAACCTGTTCTTGAGATTTGTAAGAAATTCCTCCATGACAATAATGAGAATTAAGATTTAAGGATGCAGTACAGAGTGCTTTAGTGAGTAAGAAAGAAAAATAAAAGAGTAGGAAAAGAAATTTTGGGTTGCCTCCCAAATAGCTGTCCTTCTTTAACGACTTTAGCTAGACAAAGACCAAACCAAAAAAAATTTTATTTATTTTTTTAGGACTTTCCTGTTGTTTCCTTAAAAGTGATGACAATTTTCAAAGTGTTAAACGCACCGTCATTATACTCTTTCAGCCTTTGCTCGTTCACTTTAAATTTTTGATCACTATCTTGAATCTCCACTACTCCATATGGCCATACTTGAACCACAGTAAAAGGTCCTGACCACCTTAATCTCAGCTTTCCTGGAAATAGCTTTAGCCTTGAGTTATACAACAACACTTTTTTGTCCTGGTGTGAACTCTCTTCTTAAAATTCTCCTGTCATGCCACATTTTTGTCTTCTCCTTATATAACTTGGCATTCTCACAAGCTTGTTGTCTAAATTCTTCAAGCTCATTAAGTTGGAGAAGTCTCTTTTCACCAGCTGCCTTTAAGTCAAAATTTAAGGCTTTTATTGCCCAATATGCTCTGTGCTCCATTTCTACTGGAAGATGGCATGCTTTTCCATAGACCAGTTGATACGGAGATGTACTAATAAGTGTCTTAAAGGAAGTTCTATAAGCCCAAAGTGCATTATCTAATTTTCTTGCCCAGTCCTTCCGATTGGAATTCACCGTCTTTTCTAGGATCCATTTCAATTCTCTGTTTGAGATTTCCACTTGTCCGCTAGTTTGTGGATGATATGGAGTTGCAAGCACAGATTGAAGTTGTTGATTGCAAAAATGATTTTCTCCATCACTGATAATAGCTCTAGGCACTCCAAATTGCATGAAAATATTTTTCCTTAAAAACTTCACAACTACCCGAGAATCATTTGTAGGAAAAGTAGCTGCTTCAACCCATTTGGAGACATAATCAATAACTACTAAAATAAATTGGTTGCTGAATGAGGATGGAAAAGCCATATAAAATCGATCCCCCATACATCAAAAAGCTCAACTTCTAAGATGTTAGTTAAAGGGGCTTCATGTCTCCTTGAGATATTTCTCGTTCTTTGACATCTGTCACATGTTGTCACAATCTTATAGGCGTCCTTGAAAAGTGTAGGCCAGTAAAACCTAGATTGAAGGACTTTAGTAGCTGTTCAATTTTCTCCAAAATGACCACCATATGGGGATGAATGGCATTGATTTAAGATGCTGGCCATTTCTTCCTTAGGAACACATCATCTGATAATTCGATCTAGCCATTGTTTATATAAGAAAGGATCCTCCTAAATGTAATGGCTCACATCAGCTAGAAACTTTTTCTTTTATACTTTAGAAAGTTCATAAGGCATTACTCCGCTTGCCAAATAATTAACAAAATCAGCATACGAAGGGGTGGGTTGTGATTCTATAGCAAAGAGTTGCTCATCTAGGAAATTCTCCTGGATGGGTGATTCTCTCTTTTGTTCAACTAGCTCTAATCGAGAAAGATGATCTACAATGAGATTCTTGGTCCCTTTTTTATCTTTAATTTCTAAGTCAAATTCTTGTAGCAGAAGCACCCATCTGATCAATCTAGGCTTAGCATCTTTCTTCTTGATCAAGTATTTGATTGCAGAATGGTCCATCCAGACAATGACCTTTAACCTGATCAAGTAGGCTCTGAATTTGTCAAATGCAAACGCCACTGCTAGAAGCTCCTTTTCTCTTATTACATAATTCAATTGTGCATCTGAGAGTGTCCTGCTAGCATAATAGATGGCATGAAAAACCTTTTCTCTTCTTTGGCCTAAAACAGCTCCGACTGCATAATTACTTGCATCACACATCATTTTGAATGAAAGGTTCCAATCTGGAGCTATGATAATTGGTGCAGACATCAAGGCTCTTTTTAGAGTCTGGAAGGCTGATAAACATTCCTCATTAAACATAAAAGGAGTGTTTTTCTCTAACAGCGTGCAAAGTGGCTTTGTGATTTTAGAGAAGTCCTTGATAAATCTTCTATAGAAACCCGCATGTCTTAAAAAGCTCTGAATGCCCTTGATTGAGGATGAGGTGGTAACTTTTCAATTGTTTCAACCTTGGCTCGGTCTACTTCAATGCCTCGATCAGATACCTTGTAACCCAGCACAATTCCTTCTTTCACCATGAAATGGCATTTCTACCAATTTAGAACCAAATTTGTCTCTATGCAACGTTGTAAGACTTTTGCTAGGTTTGCAAGACAGTGATCATATGATTCTCCAAAGATCGAGAAATCATCCATAAACACCTCAATGAATTTTTTCACTATATCTGAAAAGATCGCCATCATGCTCCTTTGAAATGTTACCGACGCATTACATAGACCAAATGGCATCTTTCTAAAGGCAAAGGTACCATATGGACATGTAAAAGTTGTTTTCTCTTGATCTCTGGTGCAATTGTGATTTGATTATATCCTGTGTACCCGTCCAGAATACAGTAGTAGGCTTTCCCAGATAGTCTATCAAGCATTTGGTCTATAAATGGCAGTGGAAAGTGATATTTTCTAGTAGCTTTGTTGAGCTTTCTATAATCAATGCGCACTCTCCAGCCCGTCACTATTTGTTGTGGAATCAGTTCATTTTTTTCATTAGGCACCACAGTCATTCCACCGTTCTTTGGCATAACTTGAACTGGACTTACCCACTGACTGTCAGAGATTGGGTAGATTATACCAGCATCTAGCCACTTTATTACCTCTTTTCTTAACACCTCCTTCATATTCGGATTGAGTCTTCTTTGGTGCTCAACTGATGGCTTATAGTTATCTTCCATTAGGATCTTATGGATACAAATGGAAGGACTAATTCCTTTTATATCAGCTATCGACCATCCAAATATTGTTTTATACTCCCTTAGTACTCTTAATAACTTTTCTTCTTTTTCGGGAGTAAGAGATGCAAAGACAATCATTGGTAATATTGAGTTTTATCCCAGATAAGTATACTTTAAGTAGGGTGGTAGTGTTTTCAACTCCAGTTCTGGTGGCTTTTCTACTGATGGCACCGGCTTACTCTATATTTCTCCCAAATCTTCAAATGGTTTCTTGATAAAAATTAGAGAATTTGCATAAAGAAACCTAATCTGCTCCAAGACTTCAGGATTCTTAGATTTTGATACATCTACCATTCCCATTTCTAATGGTTGATCCATGCAGATTTCGTTCACCACGTCTTTTGTGCAGCTGGTTAATGTATCTACTCTGTAACAAGCATTACCTTCATTTAGAAAGAACAAAGCCTTAAAGATGTTGAAGGATACTTGATCATCTTGAACTCGTAAGGTTAACTTTCCCTGTCGTACATCTATTAAAGTTCTCCCAGTTGCTAGGAATGGCCTCCCAAGAATGATAGGAATTTCTTCGTCTTCTTCCATGTCGAGAATGATGAAATCAGCTGGAAATATGAGTTTGTCTACCTTGATCAGAACATCTTCCAAGACACCTCTTAGATGTTTTATTGATCGGTCAGCTAGAAGTAATGAAACTATCGTAGGCTTCACCTCTCCAAGACCGAGTTTTTTGTAGACGGATAGAGGCATGAGATTTACACTTGCTCCTAGGTCACAAAGTGCTCTTTCAAAGTTACATTGACCTATGGTTCAAGGTATGCAAAAGCTTCCTGGATCTTTCAGCTTTGGTGGTAGTTTCTTTTGCAGAATGGCACTGCACTCCTCAGTAAGTTCAACTGTCTCAAATTCCTCCAGTTTACGCTTATTTGAAAGAATATCCTTCATGAATTTTGCATAGCTAGGAATTTGAACAAGAGCATCTGCAAAAGGGATGTTGATATGTAGCTTTTTGAAAACCTCCAGAAACTTTTTAAACTGCTTGTCTAGCTTTGCTTTCACAAGTCCCTGAGGATATGGAACTGGAAGTACATATGGAGGAAGATTATCTGAAAAGTTGATTCTTCCTGGTACCACATCACCCTCTTGAGGATTATATGCTTCCTCCTTTTTTTCTTCTTCACTTTCTTTCTTTTTTTCATCTTTCTTCTGTTGAATTACAAGATCTTTCAATTCTTTCCCACTACTTAATGCAACGACCTTCACATGCTCTCTTGGACTTTTTTCAATGTCACTCGAAAGAGTACTTGGTTGTCTGGAGTTCAGCATATTTGTAATTTGGCCCATCTGAATCTCCAAGTTCTTTATTGAAGCCTCCTGGTTTTTGAATGTTGCATCAGTCCTAGCCATGAATTGAGATGTATTTATGGTTAGTTGAGCCAATGCATCTTCTATATTCACTTTCTGCTATGGTGGATTCGGTGGTTGAAGAGCTTGTTGCTGGTAGTTCCCTTACAGTTTAAACACATTTTGATTATTCTTCCAGCTAAAGTTTGGATGATTCTGCCAACCTGGATTGTAAGTGTTCGAGAATGGATCATTTCTTTGATTTCCAATGTAATGAGCTTGCTCAGACTGAGAAGGCATGGATGGGTGTCCTTCTTGGCATTGTGTACTCACATGAGGTTCTCCATATCGATCACAGGTTTCATGAGGAGTGCTGATTGCATTTGCTTGACTTGTCAATGAGTTCACTTGCTTGGATATAGATGTAACTTGAGAAGACAAAGTTATAAGGATATCCAGCTCGTGCATTCCAACCACTTTCTTTGAAACATGATGTTCAGAAGGCCATTGATATGCATTGGCTACCATCTCCTCAAGAAGATTGTAAGCATCTTCTAGACTCTTTCCCATAGAAGATCTACCAGCTGCAGCATCTACAAGAATTCTGGTTGTATGCGTCATCCGATTATAGAATGAGTGTAATTGCCACTAATCTAGTAACCCATGATGAGGACATCTCCTTAGCAACTCGTTATATCTTTTCCATGCTTCATAGAGGCTCTCAAGTTCATGCTGAGCAAATGAGGTAATTTCATTCCTCAATTTAGCTGTTCTTCCTGAAGGAAAGTATTGTGCCAAAAATTTCTATGCCTAGGCATTCCATGTAGTTATGCTTCCTACTGGTAGAGAGTATAGCCAGCTCTTAGCCTTATCCTTGAGTAAGAAAGGGAAAAGTCTAAGTCTAATGGCATCATCAGTAACACCATTATGTTTGAATGTGTCACAAATTTCTAGGAAGCTGGCTATATGTGTGTTGGGATCTTCTGTTGGTAAACCACCAAAATGAATTGCTTGCATCATCTGGATAATTGTAGGCTTGAGTTCAAAATTATTAGCTGCTACTGGCGGTTTTCTGATTCCAGAAGTTGTCTCAATGACTGTTGGTGTTGCATAGTCACGAAGTATTTTGGTATCTGTTGTTTCTCCCTCCGGATTTGCCATCGGATTGATTGAAGTAGACTGCTTTCGAATTCTCTGATTTCTTCAACAAGTTATTTCGATCTCTGAATCACAAGGTTGTGATTCAGTCTTCTTCGATCTTGTCATGCACTAAGAAAAAGCCTGAAAAGAAACACAAGACACCAAAAAGAAAACAATGTAATGTAAAGACCAAATTATTATTAAAATTACTTGGTATTGATATTAATGACAACAATCCCCGGTAACGGCGCTAAAAACTTGTTACGAGTGTAGGATGGTGTATTTAGAAGTATAAGTGTACATTATCGTAAACAAGTAATATAGAAGTGAGTAGAGTATCGTTCCCACGAGGATTGATCACTAAGTACCAAAATTGATAATTTTAATACTATTTAGCCGATCGATTAGTTGGTGGTTGAGATTGCAAGATAAAAATGATTAAATGGAAATGCAATTATTATAAAGAAAAATATAATAAAAAGGCCCTAGGGATTAGATTTCACTTAGCAAACTCCGGATTGAATCACTTATCTATTCTAGTCCAATTTATTCCACATAATTGATAGTCGAGTTTCCCTATTTTAATTACTAGCCTCTTCCAAGGTCAAGTAATTCTATAATTAATTGCTAACCCAATATATTCCTATATGAATTTAAGCAATCAATCATGCATTAAGAATTATGGAACTCAATTAAGACTACACAACCCATATGAATATATTCCTATTTCATATGAAAATTATGGTTTTAATTATGGGATCCACACACATGTATCTCATTCCGGTCTCAACATGCATATTGAGATCATCCAAAAGGTGGCCAATCAATTGAAAGCATTAAGAACAATAATTAAAACTCAATAATGAAGGAAAAATTAAAACTAGATTTAATAAGTTAAGATTCAATCCGTCATTAGTAAGCTACGTCATCACCCTAGGAAAATGAAAATTTATCTCATGATGAAATTAAAATCAAAACCAAAATAAATTGAAAACTTCATAAATATTGTAGAAAACATGATTATTAAATTCTAAAACATAAAGATACAACTACAAGATGCATGAAAATAGAAAAATCTAGCCTTCCATATAGGAGGTAAAACCTTCCATGTAGGAGGCAACCTATATCATCCATAAAGGAGGACTACTTAAACCTTCCATGTAGAAGGTATGCAAGAACAATAAAAATGCATGAAATTAAACTCTAAGATGGTGTCCTCCCTTGTGCCTTAAACTCCTCTATTTATAGATGAATTGGGTGTAAGAATTTCCACATGTTAGGTAAGAATCTTGACTCTAAGCCACCAATATTGACTTTTTGACCATCTTGCTCATTGATTGCAGCTAATGTTTGGCAATTAAAACGTTGGAATATCACTTTGTTGTCTTCATGAAAGTTTTAGATTTGGATCTTAGCTTGACAAAGTATGTAAGATCTCCTCATTTCAACTTTTTTGGCTCCAGTTATGGTCAAATTAGTGGACAAAGTTCAGACCTGGATAGAATCACATACTCAACTTCTAAGCAAAATTCGGAGCTCTTAAGGATAGAACTGGGTTTTTACCTCAACATAAAAGTTATAGGAATTTGTCTCAGCTTTGTATCCATATAAAGAACGTCCCAATTCGACATCTAGAGCTCTAGATATTTCCTAAAAACTGAAATAGGGTCAAAATTTAGTATTTTCCAATGAATTCTATTTTATGTCAAATCATTATTTATTTATCAATTACACCCAAATTTATTACATGAAGCTCAAATATCATCCAAAAAATGCTTCATATAAGGGAAAATAAATGTGCAGATATTTTACTTATCATCCCCCACCAACCATATAGGTATATGAACAGGAAAGAAAAGAATGCTTGAAGATGATTCAAAAGAAAAGAAGACGAAGAATTGAAGATTGAATTGTATTTAGTTTATTGTATGTATCATTATTTGCACATAAAGAATATTTATTTGTAAGAATATAAGTATTGGAATTAACCAGTATTGGGATCATTGAGAATAAGAAATACTTTAGTAATTATATAAGGAATTAAGAAACGATATGTTGCTAAGAAGTTACGAACCACTTGGGATGATATCAAAAACAAGGTTTTTAAATCATTTAGAAAGACCCACTCAATTACAGATTCGAATCATGTATTAAGGTTGGGAATTGAAACAAATTTACAAAAGAAAGATCGCTTAGTAGTTTGATCTGTTGCCTAAAATTCATCAGAACGATTACGTAAGTAAGGTGTTACACATGACCCCTTTGAAAACAAGAATTATGGCTCTAAACAGGGTAATGGTACTCCAAACATATTTTCTAGAAGTATTATCTACAATTATTGTAAGAAACCTGGTCACATTAAGTAGAATTTTCATAAATTGTAGAATAAGTAGCAACGCAATCAGCAACGTGGTTTTGCCTATATTGCACAGACACCTAATCAGTTTGATTCTAGTCCATCATTTACAGGGGCACTAGCTACTGGTAATTCATCCTCTAGTCTTGCTATTACTTCCACGAAATGGGTTATTGATTATGGCGCTACCGATCACATGACAAGTAACCTTCATTTATTTTCATCGTATATCCCTTATGCCAACCCATCCTCTATATTCATTGCCAATGGTTCCCCTTCCTGTGTACTTGAATCAAGAACTTTTAAACCAACTCCATCCATCTCATTATCTTTTTTCCTTAATGATCTTAATCTTACGTTTAATCTTCTGTCTCCTAGTAAATTGACTCGTCATTTGAACTGTTTTATCTCACTATTCCCTAACCATTATTTGATTCAGGATCTTTCGACGAAGTAGATTATTAGTAGAGGCTATGAATCTGGTGGGCATTGCATCCTTGAAGATTAGGTGCCACGTTCCGTTGCTTGTTTTGGTAGGTCGTTCCCTTTTAAAGTCCATTGTCATCTTGTTCATGTGTTACTTTTGTCCCTAAAGAGGTTGTATCCTCAGTTTGCTTCTGTGTCTACTTTAGATTATGAGTCGTGTCATTTTACCAAATACTATCATGTTCATTTGGCACCTTGAGTTAATAAACAGGCTATGTCCCCCTTTGAGTTAATTCATTCTGATGTTTGGGGTCCTTACTCAACTAAGTCTTAGATTGGTTTTTGATACTTTTTCACTTTTGTTGATGATTATTTCTGAACAACTTAGCTTTACTTAATGAAAGAACGTTATGAATTTTTTTCTCATTTTTGTAATTTTTGTACTGAAATTAGTACTCAGTTTGGTACTCCTGTGAAAATCCTTCGAAGTGATAATGCGAAAGAATACTTTTTTGCTCAATTCATAGATTATATTCACCATTAGGGCATTCTTCACCAATCTTCTTGTATTGATACACATGCTCAAAATGATGTTGCTGGAAGAAAGAATCATTTTCTCTTAGAAACTGTCTGAGCCCTCTTGTTTCACTCTTGGTCCCTAAACCATTCTAGGCTGATGCCGTGTCTATTGCATGTTTTCTCATTAATTGCATGCCTTCAACTGTTCTTAGTGGTGACACTCCATATTCCCTTCGGTTCACCACCACTAAGTTTTTTCCTATTGATCCAAAAAATTTTGTTTGTGTATGCTTTGTTCAGGATGTTCATGCCAGTGTCAGTAAACTTGATCCAAAGTCTTTGAAATATGTCTTTCATGGTTATTCTCGAGTCCATAAAGGTTTTTGGTGTTACTTTCTAGATCTCCGTTGTTATATTGTGTCCACTAATGTGTCATTTCATGAGTCCCCTTCTTTCTTTAAGTCTTCTGTGTCTGAGTCTCACTCCCCAGTTAATGAGCCCGATGATGTCTTGGTCTAATAAGTCCCTATCCCACTAGTATAGGCAACTATTCCAAACCTAATATAATTAATGGTGATGATGTGGCCAATGTTCTGCCTTTGCCAGTGCCTGCCTTGGCGATTGATTCTGTTCATGACTTACTTGCTCCTGATTCCCCATATCCTAACATTCCTGTCTTTGATTCACCTACTTCTGATTCTGTAATGCTTGATCCTCTTGTTAACCCATACGAAGACCTGCCCATCGCTCTCAGAAAAGGTCTTCTCACCTATTGCCTTCCAAAAAGATATGTTGATTGTGCCTATCCTATCTCCTCCTTTGTGTCCTACTAGAATTTTTCCCCTACTTCCTCTTCCCTTATTGCCACCTTTGATTCCATCTCTACCCATACCACTACCCTTTACCAAGCCTTAGTTCACCTTAGTTGGCATACAACGATAGAAGAAGAAATGATAGCCCTTGAAAAGGTTGGTACCTGGACTCTTGTTGATCTACCTTCGGGAAGAAAGCTATTAGATGTGAATGAGTGTTTGTTGTTAAAGCTAAAGCTGATGGTTTCTTAAAACGGTTGAAAGCTCAGCTAGTTACTAAAGGTTATGCTCAGACTTATGGTATTGATTATTCAGAGACTTTCTCCCCAATGGCTAAGTTAACTTCAGTTCGCCTACTTGTCTCTCTGGCTACCAGCTATAGTTAGGCTTTGTATCAGCTAGATGTCAAGAATGCCTTCTGAATGGTGATCTTCTTAAGAAAGTTTATATGGAGCAACCACTTGGGTTCATTTCTCAGGGGGATCATGGGAAGGTGTGCTATCTCCGAAATTCATTATACAAGTTAAAGAAAAGCCCTCGTGCCTAGTTTGATAGATTTTGTGATGTGGTCATGAAATTTGGATTGAGCCAAAGCAAGTGTGATCACTCTATGTTTTACCAGTAGTCAGATACGGGCATGATTCTTCTGGTAGTGTATGTTGATGATATTGTGATTACTGGGAGTAACATTTCTAGAATCTCAGAACTTAAGGTCTTTCTTAACTCTAACTTTTAGACAAAAGACTTGGGACCATTGAAGTACTTTCTTGGTATTAAGGTTATTAGAATCAAGAAGGACATCCTTCTGACTTAGAGAAAGTATGTTTTCGATCTTTTGAAGGATACTGGGAAGCTTAGAGCTACACTAATTAGTATTCCTATGATTCCGAGTCCATTCCTGAATCTTAATGATAGCATGTTTGATGAGCTTCTTGATAACTTGAGGAAGAAGATTGATCTAGAGAAACTTAAGCCATATGCATCTCTTGAAAGATATATGAGACTTATTGGGAAGCTGAATTATCTGATAGTAACTCGTCCGGATATAACCTTCATAGTCAGTATACTTAGTCAATGTATGGCATCCCCAACAATGGCATAGTGGGAGGCCTTAGAGAATACTTTGCATTATTTGAAAGGTTCCCCAGGTCGTGGCATTCTCTATACAGATTATGGGCATACTAAATTTGAGTGCTTCTACGATGCAGATCATGCAGGTTTAAAAGCCACAAGGAGGTCCACTACGGGGTTACTATGTGTTTGTTGGAGGAAATATGATATCTTAGATAAGTAAGAAAACAAGTGTTGTATAAAAATCCAGTGCAAAAGCAGAATACAGATCCATGTCCCAGCTAGTAAAGGAATGTAGGTCCTTCAGCTCATGAAAGAAATTGGCATTACCATGACATTGCCTGTGAAGCTATGGTGTGACAATAAGGCGGCATTGCACGTAGCATCGAACTCTGTATTTCATGAGTGTACAAAACATATTGAAATCGATTGTCATTTTATTCATGATAAGATCAAAGAGAACATTGTATCTACAGGGTATGTGCAATAAAATGACTAACTGGCAGACCTTCTGATGAAAACCTTAAATAGGTGGAGTATCTTTGTAACATGTTGGGCATGATTAATATATATGCTCCAACTTGAGGGGGAGTGTTATAATCATACCCCACAAAATTAGGGATTGTATGTCAACATTAGTAGGAAATCATATCGTAACGTATCATAGCATTAATTAGGAAGATACACGCTTATATATATAAACAAACCCACTTGTACATATTTTTTATTCAAAGAATTCAGAATACAATTTTCCTTCTCATGATTTACATAGGTAAATAGTGTGAAAATACACTCCTAAAAAAAAGGAAAATTTCATTTGTGTCCCTATAAAAAAATCTATTTCCCTGCTTAACTTTATAAAACTATACATCAAACATATATTTTCTTATACATTGATTATAAAGCTGAATTTTATGAATATTACAAAATAGAATAAAATAAAATTAAGTTTTTCTTACTAATTGAATATGAGATTAGTGGTACTTCATCTTACCCATAGTGATTCATTCTTTAATTTATATATTTTTCTCCTGAAAAGATTAATCTTTAAATTTTCCAACGTTTGACTCACTTATAATTCAATCCCTCATTTTTTTACTTTTTATAACTTAATTCTCAATCGTCTGGAAAAAATGGCTTCTAACTCAGCTCTACATGGCAAAAATTCTTCCAAATCAGTGCTTTACATCTGCTATCTCACATGCTCTCCTGACTCCAGCATCACTACCCGCAACCCAACAAATTTGATCCCATCGTTTCTCTCTCCATCTCCAACAAATTTATTAATCAAATATGAAAAATACTTACATACTCTAGGAGTATAATGTCATCTGAACTGTATCCAATAAAAACGTAACAACTCATATCATTTTAATCCTAGTTAGCTGATGACTCAACTGAAAAAATTCTTATTTTATATTGTTTTTAAGAAAAAAAACATCTTAATTTTGAAAAAAAACTAAAACAAAATGATCAACCAATATTTTTCTTAAAACCAAGATAAAATTTGAATTTTTTTCGTATGAGTCATCAACCAACTAAGATTAAAATGATATGAATTGTTATGCTTTTATTGAATAGAGTTAAGATGACATGGTAGTCTTGGAGTATATAAGTATTTCTCATCAAATACTACTTTATGATGAGAAAGAAAACAATTTATTTATTTTCTTGTATTGATAAATTAATTAAAAAATCGTTTCACACTTACAAAAGAAGTAATTAATTAGAATTTATATTATAAAATAATAAAAGAGTATGATTCTATGGTTCTAATAGTTAATACTGATTGTATTGGTTTTTCTTTTGTATAAACTTATTGTATTGCTTTTAATATAAATGTTGCTTATGTTAAAATAATTTTACTTTAAATGTTATTGTCTTTTTATGCATACTCTTTATGTTATTATAATTGTATATTTATTGTATTATTTCTTCAGTATTTAAATTTATTGAATAATATTGTAACAAAAAAATTAATGAGTACTATTGTCATATAATTTGATAAATATTTAAAATTATATTTTTTAAAGATTAATATTCATAGTGGGCACAAATTTAACCTCCTCCATCTTCAAATGAAATTTACTTTACTTAACATTGCCTGCTTGAAACCATTGGAGTTTGGCTCCAGCTGAAGGGGCTTCCCTTATAATATAACGAACTAAAGTTTTCATTCTTATGGGGAGAAATGCCCACAATTTATACCCAACATAAGTGAAATATATTTTATTAACGTTCCCCAATTTGCTATATATATATATATATATATATATATATATATATATATATATATATATTCCTTTTAAATACCCACGCCAATAACTTTTGGTAGTTATATATTTCCTGCCTAAGTGCTGTAATTGAGTTGGGAAAAATTTTCTTCCCGCTCACCGTGACCTTCATCTATCCGCTTTGATTATGAAATATATATTCGCTCAGATGTTTAAAGTCCTTTCCTTTTTTGAAATCTACTTTTCGTTTATCACATGCCCACCAATTTCGTATCTGCAAGATAAAGAAGAATATATAGAGCATATGAATTTATGCTTTAATTGACAATTACTTTTCTCGCTTTGTTCCACTCCTGTGATCCTCATTGTAAATCCTCCTTGTCTTTAATTCGTACCCGTTCTATTAAGTTAGTTAGAACTTGGAATACAATATTTTATCTTATCCCATTACTTGTACAATATATCATATTTTTATTACAGACAATATTCAGTACGTATGCATCCCTGTCGAATTTTATTTTAGTTGATAATTATAATACGACTTATATTCCCATAAGGACATAAAGATGAGAATCTCGCCCATGTATAACAACCTAATTGAAGAGTAATTTATAAGCAACTCTCTAAGCATTCTTTCACTAGTCATGTTTCTTGATCCTTTTGACACCTGAAACGCAACTTAGTTAATTAAACTTTTAGTGTCTTAAAAAAAAAAAAACCCCATTAGATAGTGATGTATTTTTTTTCTTAATCATGATCCTTGTTCCACTCTCCATATGTACGTGACATCCACCATTTATATTACTTCCTCTGATCTCAAATGTAGGAACTAGTTAAATGTAAAATATCTACTCAATCTACTATGAGAAATACTTATATACTCAAGGAGCGACACCACCTTATTCGTACTCAAACTAATTAAAATGTAATAACTTATCTTATTTTAATCTTATATGGAAGATGAGTCATCGAAGAAAATAAAATTTTATGATTTTAAAAAATATCAATTTCTTAATTTAGAAAAAAAATGCAATTCCCTCGCATCATCCCAAAAATTATAAAATTTCAATTTCTCCAGATGACTCATCTGTTATGTAGGATTAAAATAAGATGAGTTATTACATTTTAACTAGTCAGAGTATAGATAAGGTGGCACTCCTGGAGTATATAAGTATTTCTTGTCTACTATACCTTTTAAATTTAATTTTTTTTCTCAACCTATCTACATGATTGCAAATATTAATGGGGTTTCCATCAATGAAGGTAATAATTAAATAGGGTATTTTAGGAAAACCAACACAAATTTATTACAAATAACTAACTTAATTAGTTTTCTTAATACCAATAAATTCATTATTTAATTCTTTCATTTAGAACCAAAGGGAGTGTGTTGTAAAGATTACTAAGCATATTTAAAGCATGATTTTATGTTTTAAAGAGAAAACGCTTTTGAACCATAACATTAATTCCGCACCAAAAATGCTCCCTCACGTCCATGAGAATAAAAAAGTGGAGGGAATTTGACAATAAGGGAACCCTCTCCCTGTCCTAATTGTCGATTCTAATTTCATACTCCCTCTTGTTCTCAATATAATGACTAGATAACTAATTTACCAAAATTAGGGAAATTAATTTAATTATTTGTTACAATTATGTGTAGGTTTTCATAAATGTCCTTTTCAATCTTGTTCATGATAACTATCTCTGATGAAAATCCCTATTACTATGTGTGATCATTAAGGATATTTTAGAAAACAAAATTAAGAATTTGGAAGGCAACTTAGATTGGGATATTATATTTAGAAACAAAGTAAACTTCTTATCTAGATCATATATATTTGGGACTAAATGTAGTAAAAGACGACTCACACAATTATAAGGGAATGATAACAAGGAATTTTTAAAACTCAACATATTAGCTGAGGAATGTGACATTAATGATTTTGTTACATTGCAAGCTAATTGATAGATCACAATTATTTAATTAAACAATGATTCATTCTCTGACGAATCCCATGAAAAGAAATATTCCACGAAGCCTGGAAATCATCAAATTGATGAATATAAATTTAGTGATGGATTTCATGCTACATAAATTGAGTGAGAATGAAGCTTCTCCAAAACCGTGGAAAAGAGTAAAGCCTACTTTGAATTGTATTCGAAAAAAATAAAATAAAAGTGAAGCTTGCTTACTTTAAATGAGAAACATATATACAAGCAGACTAAGAAAGGTTTCGAATCCAATGGACAGAGCTCCTTGTACATGCAACATGAATACCTGTCTACATAGAATCGATTCATAATCAATGTTAAATTTTTTTTTTAATAATTAATTTTAGAAATAATTTATGTTTAAGAATCACTAATGGTAAATACTCGTTTTCACTTGAAAATTTGTGCTGCTTGAGTGGTAAATACTGATAGATATTTTATAGTTATAAAATTTTGCTAGTGAATGTAAATACTCGTAGTTCGTTTGATTAAAAAATATAAAAAAAGGGAAAATGACAACCAGGTTCCAAGAAACAAAAATAATTACAACTAAGTCTCTTAAAATAATCAAATTAGAATGAAGTCCCATGGGACTTGGGTAATATTAATTTGAAATGTAAAAAAGGCTGTTCATGCACTTGTTAATGGTTGTTCAAACACTTGTTATTGGATGTTCACGCACTTGTTAATAGCTTTTAATTAAATAAACGTGTTTAGACATATCACATATTGATATCATGATTTAAATATTGTTATATTATCCTTATTGGGTTGTACCGGCACACAAGGGTGGGAGGAACAGGACAATTGATGACAAGGAGCCTTTATTTCTTGATAAGAATAACCTTATTTTAATCATGATAATGATATGTGATATGTCTAATAAGTCCATTTAATCAGCAGCTGTTGATAAGTGTGTGAGCAAGCAATTGACAAGTGCATGATCAACCATTGACGAGCACATTTAAACTATCCAGGATTAAAACGCCAACATTTATTATATGACATTATATACAGTTAAATGATAAGAATAGCCATATTTAATCACCAAGGAAAAAAATAGAGCTTACAACCACCAAGAAACTCTACTCAAACAAACCTAAACCATAAACAAGACCGACAACACAAAACAAGACCAAGAAAACTAAAAGGGGGGAAAACACGCGCACACCTCGCAATTAACAATCTATAAGAAAAAAGTCGTAAGTTTTGTCATGACACTCAAATTGAGAGCTGCAACTTTTTAAGATTCATCAAGTACTGTCAAAAGAAGAATAAGATTCTGTCCTGGTCATACTAGCCTGTAGTGGGATTCCATAAATAACTTAGCTGATAAGATTCTCAAATTTGTTAGGCAAGAATTTTAAGAGTTATGTAGTAATTTGGGGTTAGATTTAGTCCTAAATAAAAATCTTAATCCATTTTTTTCTACCAAATTTATAATTTTTCCCCATACTATCCATATTGATTGTACATATTAAGGTGTAGTTCTAAATTCTAATTCATACCATTAAAGGTGATATTTTCCTCAAATCAACACACTTTTTTTTATAAATAATTAATTTAATTAATTTTCTTAATCTCTACAAATTAATTAATTCAAATAATTAAAGATGATATTTTCTGCATCCCAACTTGAAATGGATGGACTTCAGATCATAGAGCTATAAATATATGTATAGCATATACATCTTCCTCATACAAGCATATATAGATAAAACAAACAATTACAAAAATGGGATTAATTCGGCATGTGTTCATTCAAAAGCCTGCCTTTACTGAAGAACAAGTGAGGGCGAAATTGGAGAAAGCAGACATTAACGGGGACGGAAGTCTGGACAAGGAAGAGCTCAAGAAAGTGTTCAAAGAAATGGGTTCAAGTTGGCCAACAGGCAGAACCTGGCATTCTTTGCGAAACTCCGATGGAGACGGTGACGGAAAAATCAGCGCCTCCGAGAAGGATCAGCTCGTTGCTTATATCATGAAATGGTACGATGCCTAATTAAATGCTAATATTCCTCTGATATGGCAGCACTGAAGACCATATAGCGAATATATATATATATATATATATATAGCTGAAGACCTTTCCTATGTAATGAGGTCGCCTTTGTAACAAAGACTTGTATGTGATTAAGTATTGGCAAATAGGCTAGCCTTGGGTGATGTAACAAAAATAAATATCATAACATTATGGTTTGGTCATAAGTTTCCTTTCTTTATCAGTAATTTTCATTTTTGGAAATTCACATGAGCTCCCAAGAAGGAAATGTGATGACCAAAAAGTCACGCAATAAGTTATATATGTCTAATCGCATGAAACCAGCTTTAGAAGTCCAAGATTATTCAAATCTCTAGGGGGGCAAAATCTGTAATTGGTTATTATGATTATGTGATGCTTTTCCTTTCTTTGACATCGTTAATCTTTTTTCTGTCTTCTGGTTATCATTGATTTTCTCTATAATTTGCGGTTATTGTTTCAAATACTAAATATGCTTTCTGGTGTGTATTATATAACACAACACGTTCGGAATTTTCCTTTCCAATGATATCACCTTTTTTTTTCCTTAAAAACATTTCAGTCTTTCTGTACTTTCATGAGTGAACTGGTGTGTAGTTTGTGCACTCTTATATGTATGTTAGTGTGAAATCCAATATTTGGATACCCAAAAAAAAAAATTTATGTATTTGGAAGTAAATCTTTTAGGAAGAATATGATTTAGGTCCCAACCAAAGAAAAGAATATATTATCAAGTCCCATGACTTATCAATGGTAGCTCTTTCACTTGTCACTGAGATGGAGAAGGTGATGGTGATGATGAAAGTCAATGAAGGTTGAGAATTGATGGTCTGGAGCTTCTCCAAAAGCTTCCAGCTATTGTCGACTGTGAAGGCTCACGATGGTGGTGACGAGTTGCGACTCCGGTGGTGGTGACAATGAAGTGACGGAGGGCGAAGATGAGGGTGGAGCCGTGTTGAGCATGAAGAAGACTATGGTGAGGTCAGTGGGTTCGCAGAAGCTCCTTGATTAAATTCACTCCTCAAAGTGTTATGAATTCTGACTTAATTGTTTCAAGCAAAATGAACAGTTTTGGCCCTGGACCATTCTTGAAGTTTTAAAATTTGAGGTGCTAAATTGTCATTTCTAAAATTCGAGATCCAAACTGCCATTTTTAGATTTCATCAAAATTTTCAAGTACTTACATTTAAAAAAAATTAAATCAACATCAAATCATCTCATAAAAGCAATAATTAAGAGTAATTATAATAATTATGACAATTTTGCCCTTTTTGGCTCTAATTCAATGCATTTACTCTTGATTCCAATGTACCATGAAAAAGGCAATTTAAGCTCAATAGGTATGACAAAATCCCTAAATAAAGTATGAAAATTTATAACAAAAATAGGGATTTGTCAACTTTCTTTAGACACTAACGGTTATTGTTTTGAACACTATCTCTATGTTTGGATGGAGGGAAAAGAGAGAAAAAAATAGAAGAGGGAGGGATATTAGAAAGGAAAACTTCTTAGAATGATAAGAGATTATACTATTTTTTGAAGTTTTTCCCTTTAGTATGCCTTCTGATGAACTATGATTTCAATAGGCCTAGAAACTCAAATTAATATGGTTTTGATGGATTAAAAGAAGAAGTAAGGGTGTAAATTGGTACAGAAGGAGATAAAGATGGTTGTGGTAGCTTCTTAGTATTAATTGGCGAATTTGATGGATTTTGGAAGCTCTTGTATTGTGTGCAGTTATAGGGACTAGATTTCAAGGAAAGAAAGTGTGTTGGGAACTAGTGTGAAAGAGAAAGGACTTTATTACAAATTGTTAAAAGGCTGCACAGCACAACTTCAATTAAGCAGAAACTGAATTTAAAAGAGGAGTTGGTGCCAAGCTCCGGAACGATATGAAGGAAGGGAAAAAGACTTCACTGAAAGTCAATTCCATCAGAAGCGGAAGTGCGATTCCATCATAGAGTGAACCACGATTCTCTCGGCTCGAAACTGAAATTCAAGTAAAAATTGAGCGTGGGAAACGGTAAAAAGTCAATGATGGTGTTAGAAAATGACATGGCAGCTGGAAGGAGATTATTACAAGAGAAAGAAGTTGAGAAATGAGCTGGAGTTGGTTAAGAAGGAAGAAATTGATTCAGTTAGTGTGGTGTGTGTGTTAAGCTTATAAAAGAGGACAAATCACTTATAGGAAGAGAAAAGAGAGTTAGAAACACTTTTCTGGAGTAAGGAGTTGAAGTTTTGATGAATTCAGCGGTTGCTGTTGAGAGACCGAGCTTGAATGTTAAGCCAATGTTCAGCTAAATCCTTCTCTTGGATAGGTGATGGTGATTGCTCTTTATCCAACGATGACAACGACGGTGAACAGGTTCTGGTGAATTTTGGTGTTTTACTAAGGGCATATTTGTCTTTTCACAATTCAATTATATTATTCTAAGGTCCTACGGGACTTACCAGCAAAATGGAGATTTCAAGGGACTTAGGAATAGTTTTTTATTTTTTCTTGAGACCTCAGTACAATTTTTCCTTAAAACTACTTTCAGTTTATCAAACTTTTTCAAAAATATTCAAACATAAATTCAATTAAGATAATTAACTTTCATCAAATAAATTAATTTTTGCTGAAACAAAAAACCAAACAGAGACTCGTTCACACAGTCTTTTTGCATACGTAACAGTACAACGTTCATTCATGATAAAAAAGAGTAAAACGACTGTGCTTGATTTGCTATGCTTTGCTGGCACCATTATTATTCAAGATAAGCGAAAAGTATTTTAATTTTACCCAATATGTGACATACTATACATACATACATATACTCCTTTTATAACACACATGGCAATATCTTTTTGGTAATTAAATATTTCCTGTCTGCAAGGTGTTGTAATTGTGTTGGGCAAAATTTGCTTCCCTTTTACTGGGACCATTATTATCTTTCCGCTTTGATTATGAAATATTGGCTCAGATTTTTTTAAAGTCCCTTTTTTTAAAAAAAAATACATTTTTCGTTTATGACATGTCCACCATTTCTTATCAGCAAGCTAAAGAAGAATATATAGAGCATATGAATTTATATTTTAATTGACATTTACTTTTATCGTTGTGTCTTTAGTACTGGTCCTATTAAGTTAGTTAGAACCTTTCTTTTGGTCTGAAAGTTAGTTAGAAATTAGAATAGAATTTTTTTTTTCTTATCCCATTGTAAGATATATGTTTTATTTTTATTACAAAAATATTTAGTACATATGTATCACAGTCGAATATTAGTTTGCTTGTTGACGACGAGGACGACAACGACGATGCCAATAATAAATCTCGTTTTACCAAGAGGACATAGAGATTAGAACTTGCCAATGTAAGGGCCTTATTGCAGAGTAATATATAGTAACTATGTAAGTATTCTCACACTAATTGTGTTATCTTTGATTCTTGTGACTTTTGAAACAAATGTGTTTCACTTTATCTTTCTAGTTTATACTTTTTTTTTCAATCCATCTATCTTGATTGCATATATTAGTTGAGGTTTCCATCAATATGAGTGACGACCAAATTTGATATTAGTTTTAAAGAAATCAGCACACTTTTTTTTTTTTTTGCCAACACATTTATTACACATAACTAATTCTCTAATTTCAGTAATATAGTTATCTATGGCCCTTTTGTTTAAAACCAGAGAGAGTAAAGAAGCATATCTAAAGCATAATTTATGTTGTACAGAGGAAACTCTTGCAAATGCCTCCTCATGTCACTACTACATAAATCACAATATATGACGGTTATTATCAGCCATAAATTACGGTTCCAAGCCGTCATATATGTGGGCACTATAAATGCTTAGCGAATATACATTATGGTTCCGAACCGTGATTTATTCAATATCTATTATAATAGTTTATATAACACTCGTTATGTATTGAGATGTGGTAAGGCCATACTGTGTGTAATGCTGTAATGATAATAAAATGGGCACACATAAACAACCGGTATATATACTGTAATGCTAGCATATAATAAATAATGGTTTTAAGTAAACGACCATTATAAACTCTATAACATATATAATGGTGCTTTCACAATAATCGTTATATAAAGTTTAGCATACATAACGGTCATTATATCGCAACCGTAATTCATTTGCTATAAATACTAATTGGTATAATGAAACAACCATCATATCTAGTACATACATATATAACAGTTTTAAAGTAAGGACCATTAATTTTGGAGGCAATTTTTTTTTTTAAATGGGGATTCTCCTTTCATATTCCCCTACATGCATACATAATGAAATTGTGCACAGATTTGTTTATAACAAAAGCTCACACATTGAGTATAGCCATGCAATTTGCGATAGATCAAAACATTTCCAACTTTATGGTTAGGCTCAATAGAACTCCCTACTGTAAAGGGCTCAAGGGGCATGCAACCTTGAACAAGAGTTGGTAGAGAAGGAAGGGTTAGATCTTGAGATAGAATGACATATGCTGCTGTATGACATTTTATGACGAGATCTAATCCAAATAATTGCAATTAAATCCATCAATACTAATAATTTATTATACTTAACCAATAAACTTCTAACAAAATTCATATGTAAAGCTACTGAGAATGATCAAATCAAGAAAGTTAACACGAGTTTAAGAGTAATTCAACATGGTTTTGTAAGCTGAAAACATAAAAACGGCAAATTCGATACGTAAACTCACGAGTTTAATCGAGTTTATAATTGACACCAGTTTGCGAGTGACTTAACATGATTTTGTAAGCTAGAAACATAAAAATAGTAAACTTGTAGAGTCAACTCGCGAGTTTGACAACGTTGAATGACATATTGCCAAGGCAAACGCAATTTTGCATCATTTTAAATCTGCTAAGAATCAGTTGCAACAAACAAGGTTCAAATGCTGTTGCTAATAAAGCAAAAAACCAGTTTCAGGGCTCATTGTGATGATGAGGAATGAGAGCTAAATCACTAAGATGGTTCATATTAAATTTTTCACTTTTGCTTTTTTTAAAAATTAGTTTAATGTATATAGAACCTAATATAAAGATAATTTCTTAACTACCAGTTTTTCAAAATATAATTTTCTTATTTAAAAATAATCATTTGAAAGTATTAAATTTGGATCACTGAAATTTTATTTGAATTTTATAGATCTCACCACATTGAATAGTTCTCGATGCTCATCATTGTTGATGGCACCACTCTCTAGGCCCAAGACAGATGAATTTCTGTTCAAGTGGATGGTGCCTTCTCATACAATAGTCGAAAGGTGTTATGAGTTCCACATCGGGAAGCCTCACAAGTGTAGTGTGGTTTATAAGTCAAGGGGCTCTCCCTCTTAATAGGCTAGTCTTTTGGGATAGGCTCTCCTTTTGGGCTTATAATCATCACATTGATGCTTTCATTGAGAGCTCGATGTTCACGGAAAGGGCTACCCACAGAGGGTTTTGATTGACAAGAGGCCAAGTGAAGTGTTGTGGTGTGGAGTCACCGAGGACATCGGCTCTTAATGGGGGTGACTATATTATAAGTCTCACATTGGGAAGCCTCACAAGTATAGTGTGATTTATAAGTTAAGGGGATCTTCCTCCTAATAGGCTAGTCTTTTGGGATCGGCTCTCTCCCTTTGAGCTTATGATCATCACGAAAGGCTATCTACCAAGCGATTCTTAAGGACCATAATGGTAATCTGCTTGAAGCTTTTATGCCACAAGTTGGAGATGGTGACCCCCTGCACTGAATTGTGGGCATGCCTCGTGGGTTTTCGAAGAGCTTGGAATAATGGCTTTCGAAAGGAATTTTTGGTGAGTGATTGCTACATAGACATATAGATATGACATTTTCACAGAGTAGTGTGAAAAGAGGAATAAGATTCTGTCCTGGTTATCCTTGACTGTAGTGGGATTCCATAAATAAACGAGCCAATATCATTCTCAAATTTGTTACCCAAGGATATGAAATCATGCTAGTTATGTGATATAAGAGTTATTTAAGATTAGATTTGGTTCTAAATATATAACCTTAATTCATTTTATCTCTTAAATTTTGGTAATCCCCAAACTATCGATATTGATTGCACATGTTAAAATGTTGTTCCAATACAACTTATTAAAGAGTATTATTTTAGGAAATCAATGTATATTTCTTTGCAATAACTAATTTAATTAAGAGTAAAATACCCTAGTGTCCCTTACATTTTGTTTTAATCACACGGACCTTCCTCAATTTTAAAAAAATACACTTAACTTTGTTTAATTAACTCTGTTAAGAATTTTTTGGAAAGATATTTTTAATTTAAATTTATATTAAAATAAATTTTATTTAATAATTTACTCTTCATCATTACTAATTCTCTAATTTTTCCTCCAAGTTGTTTAAGTAATATTAATTTTTTTATTTTTATTAATTTTTTTCACTTTTGCAGATAGTTATTTATGAATTTTTTATCATATTAGGATAAAGGCTAAATTAATTTAATAATATGGACATAAAAAGTGTAATTAAAAATATGATTAATTATTTTAATACACACACACTTAGTTAAATGTGTTTATAAATGTTTGTGGCTAAAAATTATTTTATGGTTGTAAAAAAAATTATTTTTAGCAAATATAAATGTTTATTATATTCTTTTGTTAGAAGAGGGGCATTCTGGTCAAAATAAATGTTTGACAGTGAAACTTAACGGTCAACTTTTGTAACACCCTTATTTCTAACCAGTCAGATGAGCTTTAAATATAATGAATTCGAACCACTAAGCCAGATTTGATTATGGGAAGAAAATAGTTGAAAACCCAGCTCAAATGCAAGGTTCGAACATGTAAATGAATGAGTTTTTTTAAAAAATTTAAAACTATTTGAAACAGTTAATCAGTGGTTCAACTCTTCACTATGGCTCAAAAATCCTTTAACTTAATTGAATTTCATCAAAGTTTTGCTCTGCTTTTATCCTAGTCTATTGTTGGTTAAACTATATGCTCTTAACATACAATAGCCCATCTCCGATTTCATTACTACTTACGACAAATATCCTAAGTCTTAGCAAAACTATTATATAGATCACCAACATTTAAACCACATATTATCTTAATTCCTTTAGCTCCAACCTTCTTCAGACTTCACTAACAACAATTGCTCTTGCCCCTAGAAGTACCTGCTCTTGTTGTATGTCATGGAAGAAAGGGATGAGATTAGGGTGAATCTCAGTAGCAAAACGTTGTCTCTATATATAATGTGTAATAAATAGTCAAATAAGAACAACACCTCACAAGCATATACACATGGCCATGGCACAAATTCAAGCAAGGATATTGCATGTTCAAAGGCATACATGTAAAATAAACATGCAATCAACCAAACACAAACTATATAAGAGTAAGTTTTACTACCTTTAGCTTCTTCCCAAGTTACCTCCTTTTGCTTGAACTTCCTTTGGTTTTGCATTCTCCTTTACTTGATAGCATAAGTTGAATCCTATTAAACATTGTATCCATGTAAGGGGAAAAGTAATACACAAACTTTGAGATACTTACTTTGCATAATTAATCTCTCCCCATAATCCCAAAATATCCTTCTTTTACTTAGTTCTTTAACTTTGCTTCTTTGTCTTAAATTCTCAACTTATCCTTTGCATTTTAAATCCTTCCCTCGTGATGTTCCTACTCATTCTCTCATTAGGAATATGTTTTTGAGGGACAACTTAGGAAATTCTAGCTCCTTTATTCTCAATGAGCTGCTGTATAAAAAATAGAGGAAAATGAAAAACTTGCATAATTAAATACTAATATTTGTAAACACTTTGCAAAACCCTTCTCATATGATTGATGTATGATCCCCTAGGTTATAACACTCATTCCTCATTATAATACCTTAACATAACAACTATTTCCATAGTAGTTATCTTCCTTTAATTAAAAAAAACTTAAATCTTGCTATATACCTAGCATAATCTGCCTCTTAAACTTGTCCATGATCCTCAAATCAACCCTAAACACATTTTTTTTTCAAAACAGGAAAATTCCAGACTTAACCCAATCTGCCATAATTCTCTAGGAAACTTTGAAAATTTATATCTTAAGTTAGGAGACTCCAATTGAGTAGTTCAAGTTTATATGTGAAGCTCTTAAAGTCCTTTATATAATAAAAATAGTATCCACTATCAATTTATGGTTCTAGGTTCCCAAAATCCACTTAGAAACTTAGAATTTCCTAGATTTTATACCCAAATTCTAAGAATTCATAACTTATGATTTACACATCCAATTCCTAAGTTATAATACTCAATTGAAATCTTTAAATGTCTAATTTAAGGGAAAAATAATCATGCAGCTAAATTACCAAATTAACTTCATGAAATTTATATATTTTCTCACTGTTAGAATCCTTGAACCTAGAATGTTCCTTATTTTCTGACCAAATTCCAAAAATCATAACTTTCTCTATCCATATCCAATTGATGTGTTTATAAATCATTTTAAATCTTTGGATGTGTACTATTTCCCTGCCAAATTTCATAAATATTGAATAAGTTTTGCCTGATCAAAACAGTACCCAAATTTGACTGTTCTTATAAACTTCAGTTTTGACAGTCTGCCTCAAACTCTCAAGAACTCCACCATTTTCACACAAAAATAGAGCTCTTCTTGATTCTATTACCTACTACACATCCTAAAATCTTAAAACCTCAAAAGAAACTGAAGAAAATTCCACTTATTATCTCTGTTTGAGCTTCTGCAAAATCAGATAGGAGCACTCGTTTTTCCAGAAATGTTGACAAGATGAAGAAGATGACATGCAATCATGGTTTTGGACTCTAAAGCTCAAGGATTTTAACTCTATACACTCCTGCTCTCATGCTATATTTTGGGGATGTCAAAACTAAACCAAAGAACCCAGAAATGCCTCCCCAAATTCGACATGCATGACTGTCTTTTAAGCTTTCTTGTTGACAGAAACGTTTTCCTCAAAAACCCCAACTTTCGGCAACCAAATAACCCAAGAAAATCCACAAATCAACTGCAAGAAAGATGGTAAAGGGTAGAAGAGACTCACCTATATATACACAATTCCGGGCTTGTATGTAGGGATTGAGCTCTTCACTAGCAAGAATCTCAGCTCTCGTCTCTTACTCTCTCTATCGCTCTCTCCCTCTTTCTCTCTATTCTCTCTTTTCTGCGTGCCTGTCCGAAAATGCAAATGGGAGGGAGCTGGGATGTTTTTATCTAATTGGAAGTTTGTGTGTGTGGGTATGTGAAGATGTATGAGTGAGAGAGATTAAATTAAGTGCTGAAGTGTTGGTGTGTCTTAAGGAGTGAGTGCCATGTGTTGTGTGTGTTTATTTTTATTGATATGTACATTTTATCTTATTAATCTCACAAACCAGGCTTTATATTCTTCCTTTGTCTAATTTACAATTTCTTAAATTTCTTAAATTCCATAATTTGGTTTATGCTCAATCCAATTCCTATTTTCGGATCCTAATAATAAAGTCACTAGCTTTTCTAAATTTTCTAAATTAGTGTTGGCTCACCATATAATTTTCATAAATTAATTCTTAACATTTTTAAGGATTTTCTTTCTTAATTAGCTTTTCTAAGTCTTAAAATAATTTTTCTAAAATTTTCAAACCAAATTATGACCTCTAACTATTTTTCCTCATTTTTTTGGGAAATTAAACCTTTAAATCCCAAAATTAATTTTAAAATTATTTGGGTCATTTCTGGGAACTAAGCCTTTTTATAATTTTTCTAACTCCCCATAATAACATTTCATGCTATTTCCTCAATATATCTAGCCCTTAAATAATTTTTATAATTATCTTAAGCATTTTCCTCCTGATATGCTTAAGACATTTGGGTCAACTGGGTTTTGTAGTTTACTTAATTTAAACTAATTCTTTATATTCTAAAACCACAATTTGGGATGTTACACAACTAACGATTGAGTGGATGAAAATAGAATCTCATATATACAAGGGAGACTTCTTTAAATTGTATTTTAATTTTAAAGTAGGTTTACATATGTTTTCAAAATAGAAGAGGGGTTTCTGTAATTTAGGTAAAATAGAGGGATGATCAATGTATTTTACTCTTTAATTAATTTTCTTAATCTTTATAATTAAATTAGTTATTTAGCTCCTATATAAAGAATCAAAAGACTAAGATACATATCAATTTTATTCCATCTGCCAAAGCTTACCCAACTTTGAAATGGGTTTGGGTTAAGTCCACGACCCGACTTCAGATGATAGGGCTATATATACGAGTAAATAGCATATACATGTTCCTCATACAAGCATTGTGTAACATCCCAAAATTTATTTTAGGAATTAAATGCCTATTTTCCTGAAAATTCATGAGACAACAATAAATGGTCATAAATTAGATAAGGGAAAATATTAAGGCTAAATGTGTATTATTAATAGGATAAAAATATACCTATATAAATATATTGTTAAAAACACACCCACACTTCCCATGCTTTCCATGCCATCCATGCTTCCCATGCCACCCATGCTTCACATGCCACACTTGCTTCACATGCTCTTCACACATCACTCATGGCACACACTTCCCACACTACACACACAACCATTAAAATAAACACCTCATGGCACACACACACATTTATTTAATAAACAAATACATATCCTTCCACTATAAATACAAGGCAACATACACACACTTCTCATTTTTCCATTCCATTCGGTCAAGTCACATAGAAGACTAGAGAAGTAGAAAATATAGAGAGAGAGAGAGAGAGACGTGAGTAAGAGAGAAGGAAGACTAAGGTGAGAATAATTGCCGGAGAAGTGGAAGAAGGAGAAGTCAATCACCATAGGCAAGCCTTGAATATTATTTAGGTAAGTCTTCTATATCTTTTTCTATGGTTATACAGTTGGTTTGGGTTGTTTATGAGGATTTATAGTTGTTGGAAGTTGACTGATTTTGAAATTAAGTTGCTATTAATTATGGTCAAAATAAGGTGTAGATATATAAGGAGTAAGAATTTGATAAATTTGATATCACCAATAGATTCTACATGAAAAATTATGTGAGAATACATGTGGTTGTAATTTTTGGATGATTATGTATAAATCAGGAATTTTTAGAAATTAAGAGGAGATGTTGTTCGGTTAGTTTTCTGGAATCATTTTGGTTATAAAATTCATTTCGTTAGTTAAAACTAGTCCAAAAATTATGAACCTTTACAAACATAACATAGACATAAGGAGCTTTAATTTGATATATAATATGTACCATTTGGATTAGTATATTGGAAGAAATGAATTTTTGAAGCTTAAGCACTGAATCTGGAACAAATTCTGGCATGGTTGTATTAATTGTGAATTCTGGAACTTTAGGCATGTAATCTCTAATAGTATGTATTTTTCCCTTAAATTATAATTAAATAGGGTCACACAGAATTTTGAACCACTCTATTTGGAAATTTTTGGATTTAGTTATGAATTTTTGAATTTAAGTACTGCCAGATTATGTTTTTGGAAGGCAGATTGGTTGTGGTAAAATTTTGGAAAACCAACACTTTACCAAAAATTATGAAACTTTTCAGATTTATATTATACAGTAAGAGAATTAATTTTATAGGTGGAGTATAATTTTTGGGCTTGTATATTAGAAGATATGAATTTTCAAAGTTGAGTTTATTTCTGAAAGAAAATTTGGAATAGGGGAGGTTTAGCGAATTTCTGGGAGTATTGTGTTATCATTGATCTTATATAAGTATTTTTTATATTAAAACACATTTAAATAGCTTCACATAGGCTTTGAAACCAATCAATTTGGAATTTTCTAGATTTAATTCTGATTTTTCAAAGTTGACTGAAAAATCTGCCAGTTTTATGAAAAATAGTAAAAGTTGTATTGTGGAGAATTATACTATGCAGAAATCACTGAAACTGAGATAACCACTAGAATATGGTTAAAGCAGTAGTAATGCAAGTAATAACCAATTACTTGTTAACTTTAATTTATAGGAATTGGTAATAGCCCGAGCCAGTTAAAAGTTTTGGATAAGAATCGGACTGAAAAAGGACCAGGTAGTAACTCTTTCTTTCATACACTATGTGAGTATTTATATGTTGTGTATTCCATTTTCTGTATTATGAGCACAGTGTCTGGGACACGCATATTAGCTTAGTTGTGGTCTGGGACCCAACGGAGGCGCAGAGTTAAGCTGGGGTTGCAAACAGTCGTTTGGCCTCGGACAGTGTACACACAGCATTTTCATTTTACATAACATGGTGCATTGCATATCTATTTTCACATTTTATATGTCGGATTGTATGTTACTACTGAGATTCATTCGAATCTCACCCTTTTTCAATATTTAAAAATATTCCAGCAGAAGGTAGCGGCTCTAAGGGCAAAACAATAATTACCAGTGATTGAAGGTCCGGTTCTAACGGAGTACAATTGGTTATCTTTAGTTGTAATATTTATTTCTTTGGATTTTGTTTATATTTTAAAAACCCTATGGGAATTGTCTGTAATATAAACAAGCACTTATTATCAGTATATTTCCGCTATTTCTGTGTGCCCTCTGAACCATGCATTTATTACTCTGCAAATATCAAAGTGTTAAGGGGTTTGACATTTTTGGTATCAGAGCAGTGGTTCTGGCCACAGTGCGTATAGTTCCGGCAACAGAATAGTATACTGATATATGACTATGTGAAATTTACATCTTCCTCATTTTGATATTGTAAAATTTAAAGATGGCGAGATTAAGAGGTGGTAGAGTTGGCGGTAGAGACCAAGGTAGAGGTCGCGGTGGAGGCTGGGGTAGAGGTAGACACGAAAATGATAATCAGGAACCATCTGACCCGATGCAACAGTTGTTAGGCATGATGACGACACAACAAAACATGCTGAATGAACTAAGAAATGACCTAAGGGAGGTGCAGCAGAAGCAAAATGCAGATACAGAAGCTCATAACAACTCTGGTGGACAGGGCGGTGGGCATGAACAGCCTCCAGAATTTGAAACAGAAGTTCCTAATGTTCCTCTAGTTGGAGAGGATAGCATGCAAACCTGGGTAACTCAAATGAACCAGCACCAGCCCACTATGTTCAAGGGAAAGTTTGATCCTGAAGGTGCAGAGGACTGGTTGTCCCGTTTGGAGAAGATCTTTAGGGTACTAGAGTGCCCAGATAATATAAAAGCTCGTTTAGCAATCTATAAGCTGGAAGGTGATGCTGATCGATGGTGGGAAAACACTGAAGCAATCCTGCAAGCACGAAATATTCCCGTGACCTGGGAAGTGTTTCAGGACAAATTCAATGAGAAGTATTTTCCTCGGTCAGTGAGATTGGCCAAGGAGATTGAATTCCTGACAATCCAGCAAGGTGAGAAGGAAGGCTTTGATGAATATCTGGCTCGATACATCCGATTGTCCCGTTACTCCTCCTATTTAAAAAAATCATGATGACGAAGAGTGGAGTTCAGACATGATGATTCGAGGGTTAAAGCCAGAGCTTAAAGAGAAGTTTGTTTCTAAGCACTTTAAAGAGTTCAATAAGGCGGTCGAAGAGTGCCGGATTACAGAACACAATTTGTTAGAGCTGTATTCTCACCACAATGTTAGCAATAAGAATACATTTAGTGGTGGGGGTTCTTCTCAGAAACGCAGATATCAAGGTAGTTCTTCTAGTGGAGGTAACAAGAAGCCATACCAGCCGGACAGCCGCAGTAATCAGAGACCCACTGAGAACAGAATTTGCAGATATTGCAGTAATACTTACCATCCTGGCCAGACATGTAGTCAAGCTAGGCAAGCTGTAACGAAGCTGGCATCAGCACCCATCAGGCAAGTTGTTTGTTACAACTGCCACAAGCCGGGACATATCGCAAAGGATTGTCGACAGCGGCAAGAGCCTAGAGAGCCGAGACAGCAAGTTCAGGGCAGGGTTTTTGCCTTAACTCAAGAGGAGGCACAAAAATCACCAGAGCTGATCAAAGGTACAATCTCTCTCAATGGTAATCTAGTACAAGCATTGTTTGATTCAGGTGCTAGTCATTCATTCATCGCATACGACTGTGTAAGACGACTAGGCATGAGTGTGTATCGATTACCCTACGACTTGACGGTATCCACGCCTACGGGTAACGGGTTCGTCACAACAGAAGTTTGCCTAAATTGCATCATAAACGCGGAACAACATGAGTCCACGATAGACCTTATATGCTCGCCGTTGAAGAGATTAGAAGTGATAATCGGAATTGACTGGCTAACTACAAACAATGTTTTGCTAGACTGTGGAAGAAAAAGGGTCATTTACCCTAATCCACCAGCAAAACCCAATGCGGAAATCAACCTAGACTTTCTCTCCGTAGCTGAAGCTGAAAGATGCCTACATAAAGGTTGTCAGGGGTATATAGTATTCTTCTCTATGCAATCAGAGGCTGGAACATCATTAGAGAATATCCCTGTCGTAAACGAGTTTCCTGATGTGTTTCCGGAGGATATCAGCGGATTACCCCCGGACAGGGAAGTGGAGTTTGCAATTGAAACCAAGCTTGGAGCAGGCCCGATATCTAAAGCCCCATACAGAATGGCGCCAAGTGAGATGGCAGAGCTGAAAAAGCAAATTGAAGAACTGCTAGAGAAAAAGTTTATCCGACCTAGTGTCTCACCATGGGGAGCTCCAGTGCTCTTTGTCAGAAAGAAAGATGGGAGTCTACGACTCTGTATCGATTACAGGGAGTTAAACAAGGTGACTGTCAAAAACAAGTACCCACTTCCCAGAATCGATGATTTGCTCGATCAATTATCGGGTTCTTGTGTGTTCTCGAAGATTGATCTGAGATCTGGTTATCACCAACTCAGAGTGAAAGCAGAGGATGTACCAAAAACTGCTTTCAGAACTAGATATGGTCATTACGAGTTTCTAGTAATGCCATTTGGGTTGACCAATGCACCTGCTGTGTTCATGGACTACATGAATCGAATTTTTCGTCCATACTTAGACCAATTCGTAGTAGTCTTTATCGATGATATTCTAGTATACTCGCAAAGCAGAGTAGAGCATGAACATCATCTAAGAACAGTATTGAACACGTTGAGAAGCAAGCAACTCTATGCTAAGCTAAGCAAATGTGAGTTTTGGCTTTCAGAAGTTAAATTTCTGGGTCATGTAGTCTCACAGCAAGGGGTCTCAGTAGATCCAAACAAAGTAGAAGCAGTACTAAACTGGAAGAGGCCAGAAACAGTATTTGAGATACGTAGTTTTCTGGGTCTCGCAGGATATTATAGACGATTCATACAGAACTTCTCCAGAATAGCTTTGCCTTTGACAAAGTTAACACGGAAAACTCAACCTTTTGTGTGGGACAATAGTTGTGAGAGGAGCTTCATAGAGCTGAAACAGAAATTAACAACAGCACCAGTGTTGACAATCCCAGATCCACAGTTAACCTTTGTGGTTTACACAGATGCCAGTGGGCATGGATTGGGATGTGTCTTAATGCAGCAAGGCCGAGTAGTGGCGTATGCATCTCGTCAGCTGAAGCCTCACGAACAAAAATATCCCACACATGATCTTGAGTTAGCAGCAATTGTATTTGCACTAAAAATCTGGAGACACTATCTCTATGGGACAACCATAGAGCTGTACTGCGACCACAAGAGCTTAAAGTATTTGTATGACCAGAAAGAGCTCAACATGCGACAGCGCAGGTGGATGGAGTTGCTTAAAGATTACAATATGGAAATCAAGTATCATCCAGGCAAGGCTAATGTAGTGGCAGATGCATTAAGCCGTAAAGCAGTACAGGTAGCAACCCTCATGATTCACGAGCAAAGGCTGATTGAAGATTTCAGAGATCTCAACATGTCGAATCGGATTATGATTAACAGTAGCAATGTCAGTGAGGTAAAGAATGATCTGAGAGCAGTCATAGAAGAAGCTCAGACACAGGATAGACGAGCGCAGTCTATTAGAGACATGATTGCAAAGGGAGAAACTCAGGAGCATGACTTGTCATCAAGTGGGCTAGTCAGATACAGGAAACGAATATATGTTCCACCCAAGATGGAGTTAAAGCGGAAAATCCTAGAAGAAGCACATAAGAGTAAATATACTCTACATCCAGGAGCAACTAAGATGTACCATAATCTGAAGTCTGCGTATTGGTGGCCGGGCATGAAACGAGATGTAACCAAGTTCGTTGCTCGTTGTCTCACTTGTCAGAAAATCAAAGCCGAACATCAACGACCTTCAGGGCTATTACAAAATCCTACAATTCCTGAGTAGAAATGGGAGAGTATCACCATGGATTTCGTGACAGGATTACCAAAGGTTCAAAACCATGATGCCATATGGGTGATAGTAGACCGATTTACGAAGACAGCCCATTTTCTCCCGATTAGTATACACTACTCTCCCGATAAACTTGCAAACATCTATATCAAGGAGATAGTACGGCTTCACGGTACTCCAAAGAACATCATATCTGACAGAGATCCTCGATTTACTTCCAAGTTTTGGAAGGCGGTGCATGAGGCTTTGGGTACCAAACTCCGATTTAGTACAGCCTATCATCCTCAGACAGACGGACAAACTGAGAGAACAATTCAGACGCTAGAGGATATGTTGAGGGCGTGTGCATTAGATTTCAAAGGAGGTTGGGATCAATTCCTTCCACTAGCAGAATTTGCATACAACAATAGCTATCACTCAAGCATTCAAATGGCTCCCTACGAAGCATTGTATGGAAGGAAGTGTCAATCACCCTTATGCTGGACAGAGCTGTCTGAGAGGCAGTTATATGGGCCAGATATAGTTGATCAAACAACAGAGCAAATCAAGTTAATTAAGCAGAGACTATTGGCTGCTCAGAATAGACAAAAGAGTTATGCAGACAAAAGACGGAAACCTTTAGAGTTTAAGGTCGGAGATCATGTGTTCATGAAGGTTTCACCTATCACCGGTATTGGCAGGGCATTAAAGGTAAAGAAGCTAAGTCCTAGGTATATTGGTCCATTTGAAATTTTATCAAGGATTGGGCCAGTAGCATATCAAATAGCTTTGCCCCCAAATTTAAGTAAATTACATGATGTCTTCCATGTCTCTCAGTTAAAGAAATATCAACCCGATCCAGAGCATGTGATCAAATATGAAGAGGTAGACGTACGAGACGATATGACGTATGAGGTCATGCCTGATCGAATCATTGATAGGCAGGAAAAACAACTAAGACACAGGAGTATCCCATTCATCAAAGTAGTATGGAAGGGGTTATCTTCTAGAGAAGCAACTTGGGAAGCTGAAGAAGACATGAAGAGACGTTACCCCGAATTTATGTCTCTATGAATGTAACAAATTTCGAGGACGAAATTTATTTTATGGGGGGAGAATTGTAACATCCCAAAATTTATTTTAGGAATTAAATGCCTATTTTCCTGAAAATTCATGAGACAACAATAAATGGTCATAAATTAGATAAGGGAAAATATTAAGGCTAAATGTGTATTATTAATAGGATAAAAATATACCTATATAAATATATTGTTAAAAACACACCCACACTTCCCATGCTTTCCATGCCATCCATGCTTCCCATGCCACCCATGCTTCACATGCCACACTTGCTTCACATGCTCTTCACACATCACTCATGGCACACACTTCCCACACTACACACACAACCATTAAAATAAACACCTCATGGCACACACACACATTTATTTAATAAACAAATACATATCCTTCCACTATAAATACAAGGCAACATACACACACTTCTCATTTTTCCATTCCATTCGGTCAAGTCACATAGAAGACTAGAGAAGTAGAAAATATAGAGAGAGAGAGAGAGAGACGTGAGTAAGAGAGAAGGAAGACTAAGGTGAGAATAATTGCCGGAGAAGTGGAAGAAGGAGAAGTCAATCACCATAGGCAAGCCTTGAATATTATTTAGGTAAGTCTTCTATATCTTTTTCTATGGTTATACAGTTGGTTTGGGTTGTTTATGAGGATTTATAGTTGTTGGAAGTTGACTGATTTTGAAATTAAGTTGCTATTAATTATGGTCAAAATAAGGTGTAGATATATAAGGAGTAAGAATTTGATAAATTTGATATCACCAATAGATTCTACATGAAAAATTATGTGAGAATACATGTGGTTGTAATTTTTGGATGATTATGTATAAATCAGGAATTTTTAGAAATTAAGAGGAGATGTTGTTCGGTTAGTTTTCTGGAATCATTTTGGTTATAAAATTCATTTCGTTAGTTAAAACTAGTCCAAAAATTATGAACCTTTACAAACATAACATAGACATAAGGAGCTTTAATTTGATATATAATATGTACCATTTGGATTAGTATATTGGAAGAAATGAATTTTTGAAGCTTAAGCACTGAATCTGGAACAAATTCTGGCATGGTTGTATTAATTGTGAATTCTGGAACTTTAGGCATGTAATCTCTAATAGTATGTATTTTTCCCTTAAATTATAATTAAATAGGGTCACACAGAATTTTGAACCACTCTATTTGGAAATTTTTGGATTTAGTTATGAATTTTTGAATTTAAGTACTGCCAGATTATGTTTTTGGAAGGCAGATTGGTTGTGGTAAAATTTTGGAAAACCAACACTTTACCAAAAATTATGAAACTTTTCAGATTTATATTATACAGTAAGAGAATTAATTTTATAGGTGGAGTATAATTTTTGGGCTTGTATATTAGAAGATATGAATTTTCAAAGTTGAGTTTATTTCTGAAAGAAAATTTGGAATAGGGGAGGTTTAGCGAATTTCTGGGAGTATTGTGTTATCATTGATCTTATATAAGTATTTTTTATATTAAAACACATTTAAATAGCTTCACATAGGCTTTGAAACCAATCAATTTGGAATTTTCTAGATTTAATTCTGATTTTTCAAAGTTGACTGAAAAATCTGCCAGTTTTATGAAAAATAGTAAAAGTTGTATTGTGGAGAATTATACTATGCAGAAATCACTGAAACTGAGATAACCACTAGAATATGGTTAAAGCAGTAGTAATGCAAGTAATAACCAATTACTTGTTAACTTTAATTTATAGGAATTGGTAATAGCCCGAGCCAGTTAAAAGTTTTGGATAAGAATCGGACTGAAAAAGGACCAGGTAGTAACTCTTTCTTTCATACACTATGTGAGTATTTATATGTTGTGTATTCCATTTTCTGTATTATGAGCACAGTGTCTGGGACACGCATATTAGCTTAGTTGTGGTCTGGGACCCAACGGAGGCGCAGAGTTAAGCTGGGGTTGCAAACAGTCGTTTGGCCTCGGACAGTGTACACACAGCATTTTCATTTTACATAACATGGTGCATTGCATATCTATTTTCACATTTTATATGTCGGATTGTATGTTACTACTGAGATTCATTCGAATCTCACCCTTTTTCAATATTTAAAAATATTCCAGCAGAAGGTAGCGGCTCTAAGGGCAAAACAATAATTACCAGTGATTGAAGGTCCGGTTCTAACGGAGTACAATTGGTTATCTTTAGTTGTAATATTTATTTCTTTGGATTTTGTTTATATTTTAAAAACCCTATGGGAATTGTCTGTAATATAAACAAGCACTTATTATCAGTATATTTCCGCTATTTCTGTGTGCCCTCTGAACCATGCATTTATTACTCTGCAAATATCAAAGTGTTAAGGGGTTTGACACATTGCAAAAGAGAAGAGAGACAAAGTAAAGAAAAATCGGAAGCTTATATAGATAAAAGCAAACAATTAGAAAATGGTGTTACACCGGAAACGGTTCAATGGAAAGGCTGCCTTTACCGAAGAACGATTGAGGGCGACATTGGAGAAAGCAGACGTTAACGGCGATGGAAGTCTCAGCATCGAGGAGCTGAAGAAAGTATTCGAAGAAATGGGTTCAACCTGGCCTAAATTGAGAACCTGGCATTGTATGCGACGGAAAAATCAGCTCCTCCGAAAAGGAACAGCTTATTGCTTATATCATGAAATCGTATGATGCTAATAATTAAACGCTAATATGTGTCTCTTATATGGCATCACTGCAGCTAAAGCTGAAGACCATATAGGGAGACACACACACACACTTTATCTATATAGCTCAAAACTTTCCTTTGTAACAAAAAATAAATATCATATGATATTATGGTTTAATTGGTCACAAGTTTCCTTTCTTTTACATTTTTTATCAGTAATTTCTTTTTGGAAAAGTCACCATGAGGTCCAAGGAAGAGATGTATTTAAAAAAAAGACTAGATTAGGAAGTCCAAGTTTCAAAGGTTGTTATGTAATTAGGGGAAAAATCCATTAGTTATTATGATTATGTGATATGTTTCCTTTCTTTATCATCTTCTCAAGTGTTCATCTTTTTTCCCCCTGTGCCTTGGTTATCATTGACTTTTGTAATATCCCAAATTTTATTCACCAAAGTTCCATGTACATTTGTTATATTAAATGGAATAAAATGGTGAATTTTGATACACTTGAGATGGCACAAAAAATAATAATGAGGATGATTAAACTAAAAGACTCATTTTTGTTTTCTTAATGGTACTACATGATTTATGCTTGCATAAGCAAGACATATTCAACAATTCCCTTCCCTTTTATTTCAATATTTCGTCTAAGATAAGAATAAGAAGGAAAGAAAAAAGAGCTTAATAAATTCTCATCTTCATCTTTTTATTCAAGATAGGACAAAAGCATATCAAGGAAAAAAAAAAAAGGAGACAACACAACAAAGTTCCTCCACCTTTAGTCAAATATTTTGGGCTAAGTGTTCAATAAGGATAATATTTAGTTCACACATACACGTTTCCCCCTTCAAGTGAATACATACAAAGATTATATCAATATCCTCTTCCTCATTAAGTCAACAAAATCAGCTATATTATAAGGAGAGTGATACAAGTGTCATTTATTTAATTCTCTTATCATTTATGCATTCCAAAAGTTGGACAAGGCACTAGTGAAAGAAAGAGAATTTGATTGAAACATTTCTTCATCTTTTGGCTCAACAAGGACGATTAGCACAAGGGAAGAAGTGAGAGTGTGATATCATAATTTGTCTTCATCAATTGTTTTTCAAATATTTCGGCTAGCAAAAGAGGAGATGAATATAAAATTTCCACATGTATTTCTTCTCTTTTTCCTTAAGTGCTTTCATCCAAGATAAATTGAAGCAACTGAAGTGAATTAAACAAGACACAATTTCACTCTCTAACACAAGGAAAGTCAGCTAACTTGAAGAAAGGAAAGAGAAACAGAAACTTGAAGAATAAAGTCTAAGGTAAGGGATTCTAATTGGATTTTCATCTTGTAAATCACCTCTTTAGCTCAAAC
This sequence comes from Albizia julibrissin, assembly GCA_037074505.1. Classification (NCBI taxonomy): domain Eukaryota; kingdom Viridiplantae; phylum Streptophyta; class Magnoliopsida; order Fabales; family Fabaceae; genus Albizia; species Albizia julibrissin. The sequence continues at coordinate 43,621,513 of CM073480.1, read as the reverse complement.
ACTCTTCACAAACCTTGTTCCTCTTGGTGAGAGCTTCATTTCTATGGTTTTAGAATTTCAAGAGGAGGTGTTTTGAGTCTTCTAGTAAGAGTCAAAGTTAAAGAATCAAAGAAAGAGCTTAAGAAAGAACAAGAGGTGAGTTTGAGCTTTGATTTGAACCAAATATTATGTTGTTGGTTGATTTTTGTGAATTTTCTTGGCTGCCCTGAATCTCATTTATTAAGAGAAATTAGTTTTATGATCAAATACATGATGTTATATGATGTTTAAAGAGCATATAAGACTTGTATGATGATTAAATTGGAAAATTGGTAATTGTTGATTATGCTGTCACTTCTGGTCAGAATAGGACATGTATAAGGAGTGAGAATTTGGTAAATTTGATGTCACCAATGAATTCTAAACAAAAAATTGTGTAGGAATACATATGTTCAGGATTTTTGGATGTTGGTATAAAAATCTTGAAATTTATGAAGTTGAGGTGCATGCTGTTTGATTGTATCCTGTGAGACAGTGATGTTGTAAAATATATTTCGCTAGTCAAACTTAGTCCAAAAAATTATGAAACTTGGTAGGATTAAATTAGAGATATATATCTTTAATTGGATAGGTAATTTGTAATTTTTGGACGAGTAGATTGGGAGATATGTATTTTTGAAATTGTGCCCTGTTTCTGATAGTGAATCTGGGAATAGTATGGTTTGGCGAATTTTCTGGGAACGACCTGGTTACAATGGTCAAACCTAATTATTTTTCCTCAAATTTACAATTATAAAGCTTCATTTAGGCTTTGTAATCAGTCATATTGGATTTTTGTGGGATTAATTACGAATTTCCAAAGTTGACTGAAAAATGTGTCAATTTCTGGAAACAGTGAAATTTCACTGTGCATAATTGTATTGTACAGAAACTACTGTAACTACATTGGATAACCCACATAATATGATTTAAAAGTAGTAATAGTACAAGTAATAATTAGTTACTTGTTAACTTTAATTTATAGGAATTTATAGTAGCCCAAGCCAAGACAAAAGTATTGGACTGATAGTAGCACTGAAAAAGGATTTAGGTAGTAACTTCTTTCTTATATATACTATGTGATTACTAAATGTTTGTATATGTCATTTTCTGTAATATGAGCTAGTGTCTTAGACACACCAATTTGCCAAGTTGTGGTCAGGGACCCAACAGGGGCACCGAGTTAAGCTAGGTTGCAAACATATCGTTTGGCCTTGGACAAGTGTACACACAGTTTTCTATCATTTTACATGACATAGCATTGTATATTTATTTTTCACATTTTATATGTTTGAAAGTATGTTACTACTGAGATTCGCTCGAATCTCATTCTTTTTCAAAATAAAAACTTTACAGCTGAGGCAGGCGGCTCGCAAGGCAAAACAGTGCCTACTGATGATTAGAGTTCTGGGAATTTTGTAGTTGCTATAGTTATTTATGCATGTAATTTTGGCTACTTTTGAATGCTCTGTACATTTGTATATATTTATCAAACCCTATGAGAACTCTCCTGTATTGTAAACAAGTACTCCTTATCAGTATATTTTCATTGTTTCTGTATGCTCTATGGAACAATGCGCTTAATACTCTACGAATATCGAAATGTTAAGGGGTTTGACAACTTTCACTATATTTTGTTGTTATTGTTTCAACTAGTAAATATGATTTCCTGCGTTATATAGACATTCAGAATTTTTCTATGCAATAATGAATGAAACTGCTGTGCAGCTTGTGTATTCTTATATTATGTTTGGATTAGTGTGGATTTGAATTTGGATTGACACAAAATCTATTATTTGGATGCACAAAATTTTATGGAATTGAATTTGATCCAAATCCAAGCAAATTAGGTCTACAATTCCTTTAAAATTTCAAATACTTTATAGATCTTAGTTATTTCAAAATTCAGTCGTCATCTTCTTTTAATATATACTAGCCAAACATGTGTTCAAGTAACTCAACTAAGACAGCCCATTCTTATTGGTATGGGTTTTTATACTGCCCAAACAATGAAGTTTAACTACATATTGAGATTTCAATTGTGAGATTTAAAATGAAAAATCCAAATCCAAATTCAAACCGCACTAATATATTCTTGATGTTTAATTCATTGCAATATGGCTAACGGTTGACGGTTATTTAGATGGTAACTATATGTGGTGAGATGTAAGGAAACAACATGATGAAACAGAAAAAAAACACAAAAAACAAAAAATGGCTTCGTCATATGTACCTTACCCTTCATTCAACACTTTTTTTTATCGATAATTTAATTTTCTGTCAAAGTTTACTAAAACTTTCCTTAATTTGATCCTATGTTTATTGTTTTGAACATTACATACGTTTTTCTCGCATATATTCTATAAAATTTAAGAAACGAGTCACACACTATTTGCGCTTTATGACCATTGTAAGGAGTTTATAAATTTGATATTTTGTACGTATTGATTCATTAATTCCCCTAAAACACACACTCCCCCACCCCAAAATATGGGGAAAAAATGGAAAGTTTTCTTTGTGTCCCAATGAAAATTTCTATATTCCATGTCTAACATTGTTAAAATACCAAACATGTACATTTAAAAATATAATTTTCTCTTACATTGATTACAAAAATTAAATTTTATAAAACTTACAAAATATGATCAAATAAAATTAGGCTAAAATACATAAAATTCCTCTAAAGTTTAATTCAGTTGCCCGCCACCTCGATGACCATCGAAAGTTTAAATTAAAGACCCTAAAATTTAATGTTTTGACTATCAACTCTCGTGCCATTAAAACTACCATTAAAGTTAACCTTTTTTGCTATTTTAAAATTTTCTTATTATATATATTCTCATTTAAAAAATACAAATTAGCATTTGAGATATAATTTTAAGTATTTTTAAATACTTAGAGTTAAGTGTTGAGGGTTTAAGTATTTTTAAAATACTTATATTTAAAATACTTAAAAAAACATTTGAAATATTTATTAGACCAAGTCTTTTTAAATAAAAAGTATATAAAATACTTAACATTACATGTCAAATGTCAAGTAGTTTTTTTAAAATCATATGATACATAATAAAAAATATAAAAATGATAACATGGTAAAAAAGGTTAACTTCAATAGTTATTTAAACAGTAGGGGAGTTGATAATCAAAAGGTTAAGGTACAATTTTAACAATGAAGTTTTTTTCCATGAGCATCTTGCATAATTAAGTTTTAAAGGATGCAAAAGCAGAGACATTCTTTTAAAAATGAAATAATTTTAGTAATTATATTAAATTAGTCCGAATGTCCGTTTCTTTTTTATGTGGGACCCACTTCTTCTTCAGCCTTATAATGGCCATTTGAGTCAATTTAATAAAATTTTTAAAATTGATCATTCTATGTAACAAAGCATTTCTAAATACAAGAACTGTATTTATAAAGACTTGACTACGCTCATAGCTAACAAGAACGTTAATTCAAATCTTACACGAATGTAAATTTAAATTTAAATCCGGTTCTCAAAATATAAGAACTGTATCTATATATAATTTATAAATACTTTTAGGCTAAATTGCACAAGACCCCAGTGAATTTTGAGTTAGTTGCATATAACCCCATGATATTTCAAAGTTTAAAACTTTAAATTAAACCCCATAACCTTTTTATCTTTTTATTATCAACACCTGTTGTTAACTGAACATTATATTATTAATGAAAATTCTCACGTCAGATTAACAGATGACACGTGACATTCTACGTGGCATCTTATGTAAATTACTAATTTTATAAAACCCCATGAACCCTCTAAACTTTGACCAAATGCAGATAAACCTCTTGAACATTGATAGTTTCAGATAATCCCCTAACATTTTAAAATTTAAATTTAACTCCTTTAAAATTTTGATTTATAATATTAAACCCCATAGACGTTTATCAATTTAATAAATTTATTAACAATGTTACTATCATTTGTCAATTAAAATAGTTTTTTTATGGAAAAATTAGAAGAATAGTATTAAAAATATAAAAATAAATGTTAAAACTCTTATTCAATAAAAAAAATATATTACTAATAAATAATTAATGAAGGCAAAAGCTATCCTCTAACTCGAATGTAATATTTAAGTTGTCAATGCTCAATTATTCTAATAATATATTTAACACAAATGATGACATTTTTATAATATCAATACTCAATTATTCCAACAAAAAAAGTAAATGTTATATAGATAATGGCATTTTTATTTTTATATTTTTAAAATATTATTTTTCTAGTTTTTTCCATACAAGAAAGCTATTTTAATTCAAAAATGATAGTGAAAATCTTAATAAGTTTATTAAAATGATAAAAGTAACAACAAGTGATTTAATATTGTAAATCAAAATTTTAAGGGAGGTAATTTTAAATTTTGAAATCTCAAGTGGTTATTTGTAACTATTAAAGTTTAGGGGGATTATCTATTGCTGGTTAATGTTCAGAGGGTTTTATTAAATTAGTAATTTATATAGGATGTCACCTGTCATATACTAATATGAAATGGTAATTTCTATTAAAAAGATAATAGTCAGTTAACGGCAGAGGATTAATAATAAAAAGATAAAAGGTCAAGGGGTTTAAATTTAAACTTTGAAATGTTAGGGAGTTATATGTAATTGATCCAAAGTTCTAGGTGGGTTTTGTGTAATTTAGCCATACTTTTATAAACTATGTTTGAATGATGAGTGTTAGTTTTGTTGTAAATATTGTGTATGTATGTGTCAAAAGAATAAATCTTATATTGCTCAAGATTGGGAACACCTAGTGCATAAAAAAATATGAGATTGAGTGAATAAAACAGATGAAAAGAGGAGTATTTGAACTAGTCATTATAGATAATGAAGGTTGGAACTTTTATGTGCTTTAATTATTGGTTTGATTACATTATTAATCGGTTTTAATAGCTTTAATTGCATTAAACAAAATTTATAACCGCCATTTTAATTGTCATAAAACCTTTTTTAATGACCATTATGACCCCTAACAGTTACATGTTTCTGCCTATAAAAGGTAACGTTTGGATATGGCATCCTTGTCTAAGGATCAAGGTCAAGTGACACGAGCTCTATCCTCGAACTTCCCTACTTTCTCTTCTTCTAAGTTACACTGTTATCTTTCTATTGTTTATCATTTTGCTTTCTGCATAAAGGATTCATTTTATCCTAGGAAAGTGCCACTTCCTAATTTATTAGGAGGTTGCGGAATATCTATTAAGAACAATATCTTTATGTGTGATTCGAACTATATATTTGTTGCGTTTTTGCAAGTACTTCTGCCAACAATCTATACGGTGTAAGGTGCAGACGTGAGTAGGTTTTGGCAAAAAGATGAGGCCCGGGAATTTAGCATATTTCATTGATTCATTGATGTATATGTTGGGATATATACAGCAAATGCACAAATCATATCCCGACCACCCTCAATATATATTAGTAATTACTTGAAAAATATATATATGATTTGACATGGCAAGAGAGTGATCACCTCAAGTATGTTATACTTGAATGTTTTATGAGACGTACTGTTTTCTTGGGCGCCAAGTTTTATGTAATTGGTGTTTTTCTAGGACGTGTTTATTTTTGAGTTTCAAATTTTAGATTACCTTATATCTTCTTTACTTCCCTATCTGTCTGGTTTTTTTATTTGCTAACCATATGCATCCATCATTTCCATTTTTTTGTTTTACGAAGTTCCAATTTTTTTCCAATATCAAATTACGCATATATACCACTATAATTCAAACCAAATTTTCGTTTCGCCAAAATATATAACCAATTTTTCTCTCCCTTCTGGTATGGTTCATTCGTACTTCCGTCATTTTTTTTTTCATAATAAACAACTACACCTACTGATTGTTACTGTTTATAAAAGACATATAGAGGTCATCTCAATTTTTTTATTTTAATTTTTCATTTCACCCCAATTCAGTCATATAGGGACTCTCATCAATTAAATTGGTAGTTATGGTTTCTAATCCAAACCCTTGTAAGGTATTTCTTGCCTTGCCAATAGTTATTCATTCTCCAATTTATATATTTTTCTTTTGGGTTAAGGTACAGACACTAGTACAAATTAACCTTTTTAGACCGCATCATTTAGACCGGTTATTGCGGATAAGGTCTAAAAAAAATGACCGGTGGCAGTTTCGTAATTATAAAGAATTTTTTAGACCGGTTCTTAAAATAACCGGTCTAAAAGATATTATTTAGACCGGTTATAACTAATAACCGGTCTTAAAAGTAAAAAATATGTAATTTTTTTTAATTCCGCATCTTTTAGACCGGTTGTCACTAATAACCGGTCTAAAAGATAAAAATTTTTAGACCGGTTGTTATTAACAACGGTCTAAAAGATGCGGAATTAAAAAAATTAAATTTTTTTTACTTTTAAGACCGGTTATTAGTTATAACCGGTCTAAAAGATAAAACTTTTTAAACCGGTTGTTAATAATAACCGGTCTAAAAGACGCGGAATTAAAAAAATTAAATAGTTTTTATTTTTAAGACCGGTTATTAGTTATAACCGGTCTAAAAGGTGAACTTTTTAAGACCGGTTTTGTTAAATAACCGGTCTTAAAAGTCCGCCATAATATTTAAAATCCTTTCTCGCGGCTTTAGCTGGCGCCTAATTTCAAATTTGAAATCTGATATTTATCAAGCTTTTTGTAAACCCCCCCTATGTCGCGGCAACTCCTCCTTCCCACATCGCTCCTCCATCCTTAACCATCTCCGCCGTCAAACGCAGAGGTACGATGGAATCCATTACCGTAAGGCTCAACTTTTCTTCCCTCCAATTGGTTTAAGGTAAGTGTTTTACTTAATTAGTTTTATACATACTTCATATTAGCTACCGTCATATACTTTAGATCGATTTCTATTACAAAATTTTATACTCATATTTGTTGCAGGCTTACGATTGCGACATTTGAGAGAGTTTACAAATTGGATTCTTCATTAGTAGGGGCCAAGGTTAGTATTTGCTTCTGTCATTTTCCCTGTTTCTAAATATTTATTCTCCGAAAAAATTTCTTAAATACAAAGTTATCTTCCAACTTATGATCTAATTACTTTCTTTTCTAACTCATTTTCTGATATTATTTCATATTATTGAGCCATTCGCAACTCATTATGTATTTGCTTTGGGTGTTGCAGGATTCCTAAGATATGTTCATTGGGTTCTTCATGTATGACTTCACCAGGATATATTCGTGACAAGTAATTATAAGTATGGCCTTAAAAACATGCTTTCAGAATATGTACAAATTAAGTATAATAACGTAATTAATGGACTAAAAAATTTAAAAAAGACACTTTTTAGACCGGTTATTTAAATAACCGGTCTTAAAAGTCACATTTTTTAGACCGGTTCTCCAAATAACCGGTCTTAAAAGTACTTTTAAGACCGGTTATTTAAATAACCGGTCTAAAAACTCATATTTTTTAGACCGGTTGTTGGAACAACCGGTCTAAAAAGTGTTTTTTAGACCGGTTTCATAACCGGTCTAAAAAGTATCATATTTTTAAGACCGGCTGTATCAAGACCTCATCAAAAACCGGTCTAAAAAATCATTTTTACCCGGTCTAAAAAATCATTTTTCTACCCGTGAGATTTGACAATGAACTTTGACCGAAGGAGCGTTTGGCACAATAATTTTTTGTTGGGGGCAAAAATAACAACGAACAATTAAAAATGGTGCAAATTTAACAAAAATGTTAAATTTGACCTAACGGCGTTAAATTATAAGAGAAGGAACCCCTAACGGCGTTAGGTCAAATTTAATGGTTTTGTTAAATTTGCAACATTTTTAATTGTTCGTTTTTATTTTTGCCCCCAACAAAATATTATTGTGTCAGGTGCTCTTTCGGTAAAAATTCATTGTTAAATTTGCACCTTAACCCTTTTCTCTTTCATAAACTAAAGTAATATTTTTTTTTACATCTTTGAGCATGCTTTAAATTTATTAATCTGGAGGGAAAAACGACTATGCTTGATGTGATATGCTTTGCTTGTAAGGCTAGTGAGTCAGGGAAGGCGTGGTCAGAAGCTATTAAAAGGAAACGAGTGCAAATTGAAGGAACTGGGAAGAGGACTGACGACCGTCATTGGGCTATTAACAATAGGTGAAATTGCTCCGCTTTTAAAATAGGAAAAATGATTAAAAAAATATTATTTTTAAACTTCAAAATCCCGTTGATAAATATGTTAATGGGATTAATAAGAATAGTAATACAATTGACAATTTATTTTATTATTAAATCATCTATTTAAAATTTTGAAGTTTAAATGGTATTTTTTAGAATTTTCCCTTTAAAGTATTTGGGCTTAAATTGCACCATAAAATATTTCAGGACGCTAGGTGGATTTTGAAAAATATTTCAACCTGCTCGATTCACCTTAACCCTTTCTTTTTTTTTTTAAAAAAAAAAAAAATCTACTTTTCGGTTGTCACATGTCCACCATGTCTTTAATTAGTACTGGTTCTATTAAATTACTTAGAACTTATAATAGAATATTTTATCTTATCCCATTAATTGTACAATATGTTTTATTTTTATTACAAAAATATTCAGTACATATGTATCCATGTCAAATATTAGTTTAGTTGATAATAATAATACGACTCATTTTCCCATTAGGACATAGAGATTGGAATGTTACCAATGTAACGGCCTTATTGATGAGTAATATATATGTATTAATCTTCAGGCGTACCTAGAGTGCAACCATTAAACTTTGATGCCCACGCTTAATCGGATCATAGTGTTGGAAGTGATTATAACGCACAACAAATACATCACGAGATAGGAAGAAAAAGAGAGAAATGTAGTAGAAGGATTAGGGAATCAATTTACTAGAATCTCAGTATTCTATATTACTCGTTTCAACTGAACCCTTTATGCCTATCTATAGTGTTCTTTGTACCGGTTTCTCTCTACCGACGTGTCATTTCTTCAAAGAAATAACATATCCTTTTGATAGAGAGACATAACATATCGGTGAAATAGTATCTCCCAAAGAGTTATAATCTATCGGTAAAAATATGACTCATAATAATTGGGGAATATCACATATATAAACCCAAACTTTTATATTATTCCCTAACACCTTGGGCTTGGGCCTAATCCATTAAGGGTGGACCAGATCATTTTCCAACATCTCCCACTCACACTTGGTGGATTAGTTACGTCTTTTTTTCTTCCTTCTTTCATACTCAGTGCTTTGCCGTGACTGTGTAGGCATGACATCTGCATATAGGTGTATGTACTAGAAATCTCTTATACAGAGACCAGCACAAGACAACCTTCTTCGTTTAGTTTGATTTTAAAATTGTGCATCAGATATCCTAGATTTACGTATATATACTTTCACATGACTAATCTAATCCGTTTCGAGTCAGCATAAAACTTAGATTGCATTTCTTGTATGCTTAGTGTCCACACTTATGAAATTATTAACAATAATATCATAAAGGACATGTTTCAGACACTAACATAATTTGTGTATATTCCAAGTAACCTTTCTTTCACCTAGGTAACACTCCAATATACATCAAACGCTTTTCTAATATAATACCATAGATCACATATATCATGATCATAGGACATATGCTAAAGTAGCAGTCACTGAAGCATACATTTGTGATACTGTCAAAGTCAAATGATATCATGGAAGGATTAAAAACTTCCTGGGACTCACAACAATTAAGGTAGGAACTCCTTACTTGCTTCCCATTTGCAGTTCTCCAGCACATGCGGTATGAATCACATACTACAGTGTTACTCTTACATCATAAGAGTGTATATGCCGTTTTGCATTATGTTATTAACACTGTACAGACTTAAGTCTAGACACTCCTAGTATCTAAACCTAAATTCTTCCACTCTAATTAGATGTCAATGTTGAAGAATTTGATGTCTGGCTATAGGCATCATGGAAGTGGATGTCCATGATTCAATCCATACTTATATTGTCTGAGTCCTCTTCTTTCTTCAAGTCTTCAGTATTGTCTGAGTCTCACTCCCTAGTTGATGAGCCCGATGATGTCTTAGTCTATCGAGTCCCTATCCTACCAATGCAGGTAGTTGTTTTAGACCTTGATATATTTAATGGTGATGATGTGGCCAATGTTCTGCCTTCGCCAGTGTCTGCATCGGTGACTGATTCTGTTCATGACTTACCTGCTCCTGCTTCCTCATATCTTGACATTCCTATTGATTCACCTATTTATGATTCCGTAGTGTCTGATCCTCCTGTTGACCTAACTGAAGACATGCCCATCACTCTCAAAAAAGGTCCTCGCACCCATTGCCTTCCAAAATGATATGTTGACTATGCCTATCATATCTCCTCCTTTGTATCCTACCAGAATTTGTCTTCTACTTCCTCTTCCCTTGTTGCCACCCTTGATTATATTTCTACCCTTACCACTACCTTTCACCAAGCCTTAGCTCACCTTGGTTGGCATGCAACGATGAAAGAAGAAATGATAGCCCTCGAAAAGGTTGGTACCTACACACTTGTTGATCTACCTTCTTGGAAGAAGGCTATGGGATGTAAATGGGTATTTGTTGTTAAGACTAAAGTTGATGGTTCCTTAGAACGGTTGAAAGCTTGGCTGGTAACTAAAGTTTATGCTCAGACTTATGGTAAGGATTATCAGAGGTTTTCTCCCCAGTAGCTAAGTTAACTTCAGTTCGCCTACTTGTCTCTCTGGCTACCACCTATAGTTGGGCTTTGCATCAGCTGGATGTCAAGAATGCCTTTTTGAATGGTGATCTTCTTGAGAAAGTTTATATGGAGCAACCACAGAGGTTCGTTGCTCAGGGAGAGCATGGGAAGGTGTGCCATCTCCGAAAGTCATTATACGGGCTAAAGCAAATCCCCCGTTCCTGGTTTGATAGATCTTGTGGTGTGGTCATGAAATTTGGATTAAGCCAAAGCAAATGTGATCACTCTATGTTCTACTAGTAGTCAGATACGACATAATTCTTCTGGTAGTGTATTTTGATAATATTGTGATTACTAGGAGTAACACTTATGGAATCTCATAACTCAAGGTCTTTCTTAACTCCCACTTCTAGAAAAAAAACTTGGGACAATTGAAGTACTTTCATGATATTGAGGTTATGAGAAGTAAAAAAGGCATCCTTTTGACTTAGAGAAAGTATGTTCTCGATCTCCTGAAGTAGATTGGGGAGCTTAGACTTGCACCAAGTAGTATCCCCATGATTTTGAATCCATTCCTGGATTTTAATGATAGCATGTTTGATGAGCTTCCTAATGACTTGAGGAAGAAGATTGATCTAGAGAAACTTAAGCCATTTGCATCTCTTGAAAGATATATGAAACTTATTGGGAAGCTGAATTATTTGACAGTAACTCGTCCTAATATAACCTTAACGGTCAATATACTTAGTCAATACATGACATCCCTAACAGTGGGAGGCCTTAGAGCATACTTTACATTATTTGAAAGGTTCCCTAGGTCATGGCATTCTCTATACAAATTATGGGCACACTAAAGTCGATTGTTGCGATGCGGATCATGCAGGTTCAAAAGCCATAAGAAGGTTCACTATGGGGTTACTGTGTGTTTGTTAGGGGGAAATCTGATATCTTGGAGAAGTAAGAAACAAGGTGTTGTATCAAAATCCAGTGCAAAAGAAGAATACAAAGCCATGTCTCAATCAGTATAGAGAATTATGTGGGTCCTTAGCTCACAAAAGAAATTGGCATTACCACAACATTGCCTGCGAAGCTATGGTGTGACAATAAGGCGACATTGCACATAGCATTGAACTTTGTGTTCCATGAGCGTACAAAACATATTTATTTTTGTGATAAGATAAAAGATAACGTTGTATCTACAAGGCACGTGCGATCGAACGACTAACTGGCAGACCTTCTGACGAAAGCCTTAAATATGTTGAGTATCTTTGTAACAAATTCGGCATGATTAATATATATGCTCCAACTTGAGAGGGAGTGTTAGAATCATATCCCATAAAATCAGGGATTGTATATCAAATATTATTAGGAAATCATATCGTAACGTATCATAACATTAATTAGGAAGATACACGCTTGTATATATAAATAGGCTCACTTGTACATATTTTTTATTCAAAGAATTCATAATACAATTTTCCTTCTCCCGATTTACATAGGTAAATAGTGTGAAAATACACTCCAAAAAAAAAAGGAAAATTTCATTTGTGTCCCTATAAAAAATTCTATTTCCCTGCTTAACTATATAAAACTATACATTAAACATATATTTTCTTGTACCTTGATTATAAAGCTGAATTTTATGAACATTACAAAATAGAATCAAATAAAATTAAGGTTTTCTAACTAATTGAATATGAGATTAGTGGTACTTCTTCTTACCCATAGTGATTCATTCTTTAATTTATATATTTTTCTCTTGAAAAGATTAATCTTTAAATTTTTCAATGTTTAACTCACTTATAATTCAATCTCTCATTTTTTAAATTTTTATAACTTAATTCTGAATCATCTGGAAAAAATGCTTCTAACTCAGCTCCACATAGCAAAAATTCTTCCAAATCAGTGCTCTACATCTGCCATCTCATGCTCTCCTGACTCTAGCATCACTACCCGCAACCCAACAAATTTGATCCCACCGTCTCTCTCCTCCATCTCCAACAAATTTATTAATCAAATATGAAAAATACTTACATACTCTAGGAGTATAACGTTATCTAAACTCTATCCAATAAAAATATAATAATTTATATCATTTTAATCCTAGTTAGATGATAACTCATCTGAAAAAATTCAAATTTTATCTTGTTTTTAAGAAAAGATATTTTAATTTTAAAAAAACTAAAACAAAATGATCAACCAATATTTTTCTTATAACCAAGATAAAATTTAAATTTTTTCATATGAGTTATCAGCCAACTAAGATTAAAATAATATGAATTGTTATGCTTTTATTGGATAAAGTTAAGATGACATGGTAGTCTTGGAGTATACAAGTATTTCTCATCAAATACTACTTTCTGATGATAAAGAAAACAATTTATTTATTTTCTTGTATGGATAAATTAATTAAAAAAATAGTTTCACAGCTTAAAAAAGAATTAATTAATTAGAACCTATATTATAAAATAATAAAAGAATATGATTCTATGGTTCTAATAGTTAATACTTATTGTATTGGTTTTTCTTTTGTATAAACTTATTGTATTGCTTTTAATATAAATGTTTCTTATATTAATATAATTTTACTTTTAATTTTATTATTTTTTTAGCGTACTTTTTATTTGATTATAATTGTATATTTATTGTATTAATTTCTTCGGTATTTAAATCTATTGAATAATATTGTAACAAAAAAATTAATGATTGATATTGTCATATAATTTGATAAATATTTAAAATTATATTTTTTAAAGATTAATATTCATAGAGGGCACAAATTTAACCTCCTCCATCTTCAAATGAAATTTACTTTACTTAACATTGCCTGCTTGAAACCATTGGGTTTGGCTCTAGCTAAAGGGGCTTCCCTTACAATATAACGAACTAAAGTTAGCATTCTTATGGGAGAAATGCCCACATTTTATACCCAAGATAAGTGAAATATATTTTATTAACGTTACCCAATTTGCGATATATATATATATATATTCCTTTTATATACCCACCCCAATAACTTTTGGGGAGAATTGCTAAAAAAAACCTTGTAAGCAAATTAATTGCTCATTGCTACCATTGCACACGGTGGGTGGTATGTTGCACATGAAGGATGATATTTTGCACACTAGGGATGGTGTTTGCACTTTCGCAGGGATGCTTTTTGCACATGTGGATGCTGATTGCACATGGTGGATGCTTGCTTGCACATTGGTACCATTTAGCAATTAATTTGCTTAAATGGTATTTTTTAACCATTTTCCCTAACTTTTGATAGTTATATATTTCCTGTCTACGTACCAAGGTGCTGTAATTGAGTTGGGATAAATTTTCTTCCCGCTCCCCGTAACCTTCATCTATCCGCTTTGATTATGAAATATATATTCGCTCAGATGTTTAAAGTCCTTTCCTTTTTTCAAACTTACTTTTCGTTTATCACATGTCCACCAATTTCTTATCTGCAAGATAAAGAAGAGTATATAGAGCATATGAATTTATGCTTTAATTGACAATTACTTTTCTCGCTTTGTTCCACTCCTGTGATTCTCATTGTAAATCCTCCTTGTCTTTAATTAGTACTGGTTCTATTAAGTTAGTTAGAACTTAGAATAAAATATTTTATCTTATCCCGTTAATTGTACAATATCTCATATATTTTTATTACAAACAATATTCAGTACGTATGCATCCCTGTCGAATATTATTTTAGTTGATAATTATAATACGATTTATATTCCCATAAGGACATAAAGATGATAATCTCGCCAATGTATAACAACCTAATTGAAGAGTAATTTATAAGCAACTCTCTAAGCATTCTTTCACTAGTCATGTTTTTTGATCCTTTTGACACCTGAAACGCAACTTAATTAATTAAACTTTTAGTGTCTTAAAGAAAAAAAGCCCCATTAGATAGCGATATATTTTTTTTCTTAATCATGATCCTTGTTCCACTTTCCATATGTACGTGACATCCACCATTTATATTACTTCCTCTGATCTCAAATGTAGGAACTAGTTAAATGTAAAATATCTACTCAGTCTACTATGAGAAATACTTATATACTCAAGGAGCGAGTACCACCTTATTCATACTCAGACTAATTGAAATGTAATAACTTATCTTATTTTAATCCTATATGGCAGATGAGTCATCGGAGAAAATAAAATTTTATGATTTTAAAAAATATCAATTTCTTAATTTAGAAAAACAAAAAATGCAATTCCCTCACATCATCCCAAAAATTATAAAATTTCAATTTCTCCAGATGACTCATCTGTTATGTAGGATTAAAATAAGATGAGTTATTGCATTTTAATTAGTCAGAGTATAGATAAGGTGGCACTCCTGGAGTATATAAGTATTTCTTGTCTACTATACCTTTTAAATTTAATTTTTTTCTCAACCTATCTACATGATTGCAAATATTAATGGGGTTTCCATCAATGAAGGTAATAATTAAATAGGGTATTTTAGGAAAACCAACACAAATTTATTACAAATAACTAACTTAATTAGTTTTCTTAATACCAATAAATTCATTATTTAATTCTTTCATTTAGAACCAAAGGGAGTGTGTTGTAAAGATTACTAAGCATATTTAAAGCATGATTTTATGTTTTAAAGAGCAAACGCTTTTGAACCATAACATTAATTCCGCACCAAAAATGCTCCCTCACGTCCATGAGAATAAAAAAGTGGAGGGAATTTGACAATAAGGGAAAGGGAGAGGCCCCTCTCCCTGTCCCAATTGTCGATTCTAATTTCATACTCTCTCTTGTTCTCAATATAATGACTAGATAACTAATTTACCAAAATTAGGGAAATTAATTTAATTATTTGTTACAATTATGTGTAGGTTTTCATAAATGTCCTTTTCAATCTTGTGCATCATAACTATCTCTGATGAAAATCCCTATTACTATGTGTGATCATTAAGGATATTTTAGAAAACAAAATTAAGAATTTGGAAGGCAACTTAGATTGGGATATTATATTTAGAAACAAAGTAAACTTCTTATCTAGATCATATATATTTGGGACTAAATGTAGTAAAAGACGACACACACAATTATAAGGGAATGATAACAAGGAATTTTTAAAACTCAACATATTAGCTGAGGAATGTGACATTAATGATTTTGTTACATTGAAAGCTAATTGATAGATCACAATTATTTAATTAAACAATGATTCATTCTCTGACGAATCCCATGAAAAGAAATATTCCACGAAGCCTGGAAATCATCAAATTGATGAATATAAATTTAGTGATGGATTTCATGCTACATAAATTGAGTGAGAATGAAGCTTCTCCAAAACCGTGGAAAAGAGTAAAGCCTACTTTGAATTGTATTCGAAAAAAATAAAATAAAAGTGAAGCTTGCTTACTTTAAATGAGAAACATATATACAAGCAGACTAAGAAAGGTGATTCATAATCAAAGTTAAAAATTTTTTTTAATAATTAATTTTATAAATAATTTATGTTTAAGAATCACTAATGGTAAACACTCGTTTTCACTTGCAAATTTGTGCTGCTTGAGTGGTAAATACTGATAGATATTTTATAGTTATAAAATTTTGCTAGTGAATGTAAATACTCGTAGTTCGATTGATTCAAAAAAATAAAAAAAGGGAAAATGACAACCAGGTTCCAAGAAACAAAAATAATCACAACTAAGTCTCTTAAAATAATCAAATTAGAATGAAATCCCATGGGACTTGGGTAATATTAATTTGAAATGTAAAAAAGGCTGCTCATGCACTTGTTAATGGTTTCTCAAACACTTGTTATTGGATGTTCACGCACTTGTTAACAGCTGTTAATTAAATAAACGTGTTTAGACATATCACATATTGTTATCATGATTTAAATATTGTTATTCTTATCCTTATTGGGTTGTACCGGCACACAAGGGTGGGAGGAAGAGGACAACTGATGACAAGGAGCCTTTATTTCTTGATAAGAATAACCATATTTTAATCATGATAATGATATGTGATATGTCTAATAAGTCCATTTAATCAGCAGCTGTTGATAAGTGTGTGAGCAACCAATTGACAAATGCATGAGCAACCATTAATGAGTACATCTAAACTATCCAGGATTAAAACACCATCATTTATTATATGACATTATATACAGTTAAATGATAAGAATAGCCTCACCAAGGAAAAAAATAGAGCTTACAACCACCAAGAAACTCTACTCAAATTAACCTAAACCATAAACAAGACCGACAACACAAAACAAGACCAAGAAAACTAAAAGGGGGGGGGGGGAAACACGCTCACACCTCGCAATTAACAATCTATAAGAAAAAAGTCCTAAGTTTTGTCATGACACTCAATTGAGAGCTGCAACTTTTTAAGATTCATTAAGTACTGTGAAAAGAAGAATAAGATTCTGTCCTGGTCATACTAGACTGTAGTGGGGTTCCATAAATAACTTAGCTGATAAGATTCTCAAATTTGTTAGGCAAGAATTTTAAGAGTTACATGGTATTTTGTGGTTAGATTTAGTCCTAAATAATCTCAATTCATTTTTTCTATCAAATTTATAATTTTCCCCGATACTATCAATATTGATTGCACACATTAAGGTGTAGTTCTAAATTCTAATTCAAACCATTAAAGATGATATTTTCCTCAAATCAACACACTTTTTTTATAAATAATTAATTTAATTAATTTTCTTAATCTCTATAAATTAATTAATTGAAACCATTAAAGATGATATTTTCTACAACCCAACTTGAAATGGATGGACTTCAGATCTTAGAGCTATAAATATATGTATAGCATATACATCTTCCTCATATAAGCATATGCAGATAAAACAAACAATTACAAAATGGGATTAATTCGGCATGTGTTCAATCAAAAGCCTGCCTTTACTGAAGAACAAGTGAGGGCGAAATTGGAGAAAGCAGACATTAACGGGGACGGAAGTCTGGACAGAGAGGAGCTCAAGAAAGTGTTCAAAGAAATGGGTTCAAGTTGGCCAACAGGCAGAACCTGGCATTCTTTGCGAAACTCCGATGGAGACGGTGACGGAAAAATCAACGCCTCCGAGAAGGATCAGCTCGTTGCTTATATCATGAAATGGTACGATGCCTAATTAAATGCTAATACTCCTCTGATATGGCAGCACTGAAGACCATATAGCGAATATATATATATATATATAGCTGAAGACCTTTCCTATGTAATGAGGTCGCCTTTGTAATAAAGACTTGTATGTGATTAAGTATTGGCAAATAGGCTAGCCTTGGGTGATGTAACAAAATATCATAATATTATGGTTTGGTCATAAGTTTCCTTTCTTTATCATTTCTTTATCAGTAATTTTCATTTTTGGAAAAGTCACATGAGCTCCCAAGAAGGAAATGTGATGACCAAAAAGTCACGCAATAAGTTATATATGTCTAATCGCAAGAGACCAGCTTTAGAAGTCCAAGATTATTCAAATCTCTAGGGGGCAAAATGTGTAATTGGTTATTATGATTATGTGATATGTTTCCTTTCTTTGACATCGTTAATCTTTTTTCTGTCTTCTGGTTATCATTGATTTTCTCTATAATTTGCGGTTATTGTTTCAAATACTAAATATGCTTTCTCGTGTGTATTATATAACACAACACGTTCGGAATTTTGCTTTGTAATGATATCACCTTTTTTTTTCCCTAAAAAAAATTTCAGTCTTTCTGTACTTACATGAGTGAACTTGTAATATCCCAAAAAGTACTCAAGGACTAAGTGTACTAATGGATAGTGAAATTAATGAAAGAATTATCCCAAGAAATTGTATGATGATTTTTAGTCCGATTAGTTATCGATAAATTATCTAAGTTTCGCCTAAAGTTGGGAATGACTAAAAAACTTAATCGGAACATAAAATGGCTAGTTGGTAATTAATAAGTCCAATTTGGAGTATTATTACCATGGAAAAATCAAAGTTGGGAAAAGTCAACAATTTCAACAAAGACTAAACAATGGTTGAAGATGCAAGAAGCTATTATTTCCCTCCTTCTTCTTTACATTTTCGGTGGCATAGAAAAGCAAAGGGAATATACATATATACTTGTTGGTCAACATTGAT
This sequence comes from Albizia julibrissin, assembly GCA_037074505.1. NCBI lineage: Eukaryota > Viridiplantae > Streptophyta > Magnoliopsida > Fabales > Fabaceae > Albizia > Albizia julibrissin. Next base: position 43,602,712 of record CM073480.1, on the reverse strand, counting down.
TCAAGAAGAAAATTCTTGACCAATTAAAGATTAACATGTGGAAACTTGTAACTTGGAAATTTTGACCAAGACATAAATGAATTGGAAGAGAACTTGGATAATTAAATGGACACCATTTTGGGGCAGCCATATACGGTCAAAAGAAGCAAATGGAAGACAAGAAAACTAACCAAAGTGAACTTGACCATGGTTGGAAAATTAACTCACAACTTTGCAAGAAACCATAGGAAGTTGACACATGGCATATTTCCTTTTTCCTCTTGGTGTTATACGGCCAAGTGATTTGGAAGCTGAAGAAGAGTGAATTAAACTCATCAAATACTCCCTCACACAACTCCAAAGTTGGCCAAGTGAAGAGAAGAAGAAAGAGAAAGAGCCAAGGTGAAGAACAAGGGTTTAGGTAAGAGTTCTAGCTTGATTTTCACCTAGTAAATCTCTTCTATAGCTCAAACACCCTTCATAAACATTGTTCCTCTTGATGAGAGCTTCAACTCTATGGTTTTAGAATTTCAAGAGGAGGTGTTTTTAGCCATCTTGCAAAATCACAAGTTCAGGAAACAAAGAAAGAACCTAAGGAGGAGCAAGAGGTGAGCTTTAGCTTCATTTTGAACTATGGATTGTGTTGGTTGATTGAGGATTTTTCCCATGTGAAATCTGCCCTGTTTTTGGTCAAGTTATGATTATGAAGATTCATGGTATTTTGGTTGTGTTCATGGTGTTTTATGATGTTTGGAAGGCTTATAAAACTAGTATGAGACTTAAATTGCAAGTTGGGTAATTGTTGGCTTATTTGTCACATTTCTGCCCTGTGTATGACGTGGTGAAAGAGTTTGAATTTGATAATTTTGATGCTTCCATTGGATTTATAAGGCAAAATTGTGTAGGTATACAAGTGTTCATGAATTTTGGATGTTCCTATATCAATTTGGAAATTTTGGAAGTGTGCATGAACATGTTATGTAATCTGCCCTGTGTAACAGTAGATGTTGTGCGTGATAATTCAAGGGGTAAATATTGTCCAAAAATTATGAAAATTTCCAGTCTGAAAGTAGAGACATATACCTTTAATTTGATAGTTCATAAGGATTAATTGGATGTGTATGCTGGGAGTTACACATTTTTGAAGTTTGGTCATGTAAAACTGAAGAATTCTGAAACAATGTCCAATTACTGGAAATTATGGATTTCTATGCGTCCAATTGGCTAAGTTAAGTATTTTTCCATGAAACTAGACTTAATAAGGGTCACATACAATTTAGAACCACTCCAATTGGACATGTTTACAAAGAGATATGAATTTTTAAAGTTAGTGGATCAAATCTGCCAGCATTTGTGCCTATGCGAAAATGGCAAAATATAATGGCATATTGTAATTTCTTTGTACACCAAGGGTAGAAATTAGTCCCTTGTGATAATTTGACCATTTTAACTCATTGGTTGACTTGGTAAAGTTACCACAATAACCCTAATGATAACCAACATTAAAGAGTAATTTATAAATGTATTGGGCTAAGTAATAACCCGTCCATTCATGAATTCCCATATATAGGATTCGATATCTGTCCGGGACGACCAAAGAAGTGGTAACACCTCAGAATATTGGAAAGGTTAAGGTAGTAACTTCTCTCTCATATTCTATGTATCCTGCTTCATGCATATTATTGTCATTATACTTACTTGAACTGTGAACATGAATCGGGCCGAATTGCCCTTTAAGCATTCAGATGAGAAGGGCTTTGGCCCAATAGAATACCCAGCGCTGTGGGAAGGGACGGTAAGTCCTTGAATAGAATTATTTATTGAATGAACATATCTCTGAATATTGAATTGTTTGGTATGTGGTGGCTGTTATGGCATGTTTCTTCGTATGCATTTTATATGAGTGCTATTTGTTACTACTGGGATTCTTTTGAATCTCACCCTTTTTCCAATAACTAACCTGCAGCACGGGCAAGTAGTTCTCATGGGAAGAAGATAGCCACGGACGGGAAGAAGTGAAGACTTAGAATTTATTTTCGGTTGGTTATCTAACTTTTGGATCTGTATATAATACTGAATGGTATTTTGGTAAACTTAGTACTCATGGTGGTAGGAATGCACCAACTGTAAACCTGGAAGGTTGTATGTAACCGATGTAAGTTATCTAGAACCGGGTGACAATACTAGGTGAACCCTTTTAGTAGCGAATTTATTCTGATTATCCGCTAAGAACTTCAGTAAGTACTCTGATATTAAGAAATAGAAATAGACCCGAATGAATTAAAACAATTTGAAAAATGAAAATGAGACCACAACTAAAATGTTTTGAAATATCTTTTAAAAACCCACTTAACTATAGGATCGGACCCTATAGTGAAGTTGGGATCCCAAATGGATTAAGAACTGCTTTTGGTCTCTCATGTGGCATCAAGTTATGTTTTCAACTGTTTTGTACGGTATAAAAGTAGGGTGTTACAGAACTGGTGTGTAGTTTGTGTACTCTTATATGTATGTTAGTGTGAAATCCAATATTGGGATACCAAAAAAAAAAAATTATGTATTTGGAAGCAAAGTTTTTAGGAAGAATATGATTTAGGTCCCAACTAAAGAAAAGAATATATTATTAAGTCCCATGACTTATCAATACTAGCTTTTTCACTTGTCAATGAGATGGATACAGTGATGGTGATGATGAAAGTCAATGAAGGTTGAGAATTGATGGTCTGGAGCTTCTCTAAAGGCTTCCAGCTATTGTCGACTGTGAAGACTCACGATGGTGGTGACAAGTTGCGACTCAGGTGGTGTTGACGATGAAGTGACGGAGGGTGAAGATGAGGGTGGAGCCGTGTTGAGCGTGAAGAAGACGATGGTGCGGTCTGTGGGTTCGCAGAAGCTCCTTGATTAGATTCACTCCTCAAAGTGTTATGAATTCTGACTTAAATGTTTCAAGCAAAATGCACAGTTTTGGCCCTGGACCATTCTTGAAGTTTTGAAATTTGAGGTGCTAAATTGTCATTTCTAAAATTCCAGATCCAAACTGCCATTTTTAGATTTAATCAAAATTTTCAAGTACTTACATTTAAAAACAATTAAATCATCTAAAAAAAAGCAATAATTAAGAATAATTATAATAATTATGTAAATTTTGCCCTTTTTTATTCTAATTCAATACATTTACTCTTGATTCCAATGTACCGTGAAAAAGGCAATTTAAACTCAATAGGTATGATAAAATCCCTAAATAAAGTATGAAAATTTATAACAAAAATAGGGATTTGTCAACTTTCCTTAGACACTAACGGTTATTGTTTTGAACACTATCTCTATGTTTGGATGGAGGGAAAAGAGAGAGAAAAATAGGAGAGGGGGATACTAGGAAGGAAAACTTCTTAGAATGATAAGAGATTTTACTATCTTTTGAAGTTTTCCTGTTAGTATGCCTTATAATGAACTATGATTTCAATAGGCCTAGAAACTCAAATTAATATGGTTTTGATGGATTAAAAGAAGAAGGGTGTACATTGGTACAGAAGGAGATAAAGATGGTTGTGGTAGCTTCTTAGTATTAATTGGCGAATTTGATGGATTTTGGAAGCTATTGTATTGTGTGCAGGTATAGGGACTAGATTTCAAGGAAAGAAAGTGTGATGGGCACTAGTGTGAAATCTGCACGGCCCAACTACAATTAAGCAGAAACTGAATTTAAAAGAGGAGTTGGGGCCAAGCTCCGGAACGACGCTGTTTTGGGACGAAGGAGGGGAAAAAGACTTCACTGAAAGTCAATTCGATCAGAAGAGGAAGTGCGATTCCATCATAGAGTGAACCACGATTCTATCGGCTCGAAACTGAAATTCAAGTAAAAATTGAGCGTGGGAAAGGGTAAAAAGTCAATGATGGTGTTAGAAAATGACATGGCAGCTGGAAGGAGATTATTACAAGAGAAAGAAGTTGAGAAATGAGCTGGAGTTGGTTAAGAAGGAAGAAATTGATTCAGTTAGTCTGGTGTGCGTGTTAAGCTTATAAAAGAGGACAAATCACTTATAGGAAGAGAAAAGAGAGTTAAACACTTTTCTGGAGTAAGAAGCTGAAGTTTTGATGAATTCAACGGTTGCTGTTGAGAGACCGAGCTTGAATGTAAGGCCAATGTTCAGCTAAATCCTCTTCTTCATCTTAGGAGATGATTTCTCTTGGAGCTGCTGGAGCTTAATGGAAATTTAATCATGAAGTTTCTCGTATTCTTTTTTCTCTTTTCTTTCAATTTGATTCAGATTAATGAAGTTGAGTTGTAACTCATGTCTAGCAAAGTTTAGCTAGATTTATGATGAGAGTTTGTGCTGGACTTATGAATGTTTGCATTGAGATTTGGTTCATGTTTGCAATCTGAATTTCTGTAGCTAGTTCTTTAGCATTAGGTTTGGTTAAATCAGATCCGCAGACTTTGTGAATGATCTTGGATGAATGGGTAATTCATTGTTGCAGATTATGTGGATCATTATTCTCATGCTTGTGTTCATCATCTTATGCTTGTTTCTGAATCGGATTATATAGCTTGTAATCAATTAACAGAGATTAATCCGATAGAATTTCACTGAATCAAAAGAGCATCAATGAAGAGAGAAATACTTTCCTAAAGTGAAGATTGAAATCTGATATAATACCATTTTGGTACCTAATTTCAGAAAAGAGAATTCATGCTTGTTGAAGTTTTAGGATCATCAGTTCATCACTTCATTGGTTGACTTGCTTAATTTATCCTGTTTCGAGTAGAATAGATCATTGAGCTGCAAATCTTTTGAGAGTCAGCCTAGGTTACTCTTCACTGTTATAAAAGAGTTATATCTAGCATTTTGATAGCTAAACAACAAGCCAATCACTCTCCCCCTAAATAATGAAAGTGGATGATTATAATACACTACTACAGAATAGGGATTTAATGTCACATAAAGACGTCCCTTCTTTGAAAAGGGAAATAAAAACTGTACGCAGTGACATTTATGTAAATAAAGAGAAAATTTTTCATCTTTAGGCGTCCCTTCTTAGAGAAGGGACGCCTAAAGGATGACATTAGGCGTCCCTTCTGGAGAAGGGACACCTAAAGTTACACTTACGTGGCTAGCATGCAGCCTACATTAGGCGTCCCTTCTGTATGAAGGGACGCCTATTTATACGTTTAGGCGTCCCTTCTCCAAGAAGGGACGCCTAAACATAGTTTCCCTCCACTTTTTTTCTTCATTTCCCTCCATTCCTTTCGTTCACTCTTCCTCCGTCTCTCAAAAACACCGAGCTGCAGAAACTTAGAGCATTTTTATTCAATCCCCTTCCTCCCATTCCAGCAGTTTCGTTCACTCTTCCTCCTTCTCTCAAAAACACCGAGCTGCAGAAACTTACAGCATTTTTGTTCAATCCCCTTCCTCCCAAGATTGTTAAGGCGCCATCCCCCTCCTCGATCTTCTCTCTGCTGGCATCGTACCCTGCATCTGTCCACCACAAGGCCAGCAACGTCAGTCCGGCCGTCCTCAGCAAGTTGCGTGCAGCGGCGCCCCTCCCTTTATCACCACAAGTCCAGCAGCGTCTACCCATCCGTGTGAGGCAAGAAGCAAAGGTTTTTTTTTGTTTCTTTTGTATAGTTGGATTGTTTTTTATGCGATTATTTTAATTTAGTGTCTGAGATGTCACTTGTGTTTAGCTCTGAAGTACGAAGTATATATGCAATATAATGAAAAATGAATGAGATTAAAAGGTAATAATTAATTATTTCAAATGTGAAATGCCATATATGTCTGGAAGTAAAAATATTTTTGAGAAATAATTGTTGTGTCATAATAATAGTAATATATAAGTATAAATTTTTTAACATGTCCTGTTGAATTTTTTAGTTTAACGATGAAAAATTACTGGATTGTATTTTTTATGTTTAAAATAGTTATAACAGGAAATCCCATTGTTGTCAATTATTCTAAACTTTAGCGTTATTGAGAATGGCTTAGGTTAAAAATGGATCATAGTTGGATGAATGCTTTGAGAACTAGTGAAGAATATGAGAATGGGGTGGAAGAGTTTATTGAATTTGCTAGAAGGAATGCTCCAACAAAAAATGAGAAGTATTTTTGTCCTTGTGTGAATTGTTTAAATGAGAGTCGACGAGATGTTGATGATATAAGGGATCACCTACTTTGTGATGGAATAAATCTTCGATGCACAAGGTGGATATGGCATGGTGAGGAAGTAACTGATTGTCCGTCGCACAAGAAGGAAGAAGTGGATGTTATAGAGCAAGATAGAATGGAGAAAATGATTCACGATGCCGAGGTTGAATCCTTCGTCCAGGCACATGAATTTGACAGCCTACGGAGTGATGCGGAGACACCATTATACCGTGGGAGTAAGTACACACGACTGACGGGAACATTGCATTTGGTAAACTTAAAGGAAACTTTTGGATGGACCGATAGTAGTTTTACATTACTATTGGAATTATTGTGTGATATGTTTCCAGAAGATAATGTACTTCCAAACCGTATGTATGAGGCAAAGAAAATCTTGTCTATGATGGGCATGGAGTACAAAAAGATACATGCTTGCCCTAATGACTGTGTATTGTATAGAAAGGACTATACAAGTCTTAGTAAGTGTCCTAACTGTAAAACATCACGATATAAAGTGAAGAAAGACGGTGGTTGTAGAGAAGGGACAGCAAGTAAAAGGCAACCTTCGAAGGTGTTATGGTATCTTCTAATAATACTACGGTTTAAGCGTTTGTTTGCGACCGCAACAAAAGTGAAGAAGTTGAGATGACATTCTGATGAGAGAATTTGTGACGGAAAATATCTTTGGCACCCGGCCGACTCTCCACAGTGGAAGAAGATAGATGAAATGTTCCCTCAATTTGGCAGCGAGCCGAGAAACCTTCGGCTTGGACTTTGTATAGATGGAATAAATCCGTATGGAACTCTTACTAGTACACATAGTTTGTGGCCAGTTCTCCTTGTAATATACAACTTACCTCCCTAGTTATGTATGAAGCGCAAGTACGTTATGCTTTCTATGATGATCTCTGGACCAAAACAGCCAGGGAATGACATCGATGTGTATTTGGCTCCTTTGATTGAGGACTTGAAGAAGTTATGGGAGGAAGGAGTTGATGTGCTCGATGCTTATAAGAAAGAGTCTTTCAAGTTGTGTGCAATGATTTTTACCATGATAAACGACTTCCCCGCATACGGAAATTTGTCTGGGTATAGTGTGAAGGGTCATAAAGCATGCCCAATCTGTGAAGGAGAAACACACTTTCGACAACTTAAGCATTACAAAAAAAACAGTGTACCTTGACCACATGAGGTTTCTTCATCGATTCCACCCATATCGTAGGCTGAGAAAGCGTTTTGATGGCTTACCAGAACATGGAGTTGCACCAAGGGCATTAACCGGGGAGGAAGTTTATAGTCGGGTAGAACATGTCAATGTGACCTTTGGTAAAAATCAAAGGACTACGGGTGAGAAGAACATATGGAAGAAGAGGTCAATTTTATTTGATCTTCCGTATTGGCATTGTCTTGATGTAAGACACAGTATTGATGTGATGCATGTAGAGAAAAATATGTGTGACAGCCTTGTAAGTACGCTTTTGCACATCCCAGGGAAGACAAAGGATGGAATGAGCGTGAGACTTGACCTTGTTGATATGGGAATAAGAGATCGGTTGCATCTACAACTAAGAGATGATGGTAGGAGGGCATATATGGAGCCAGCTGCACATACGCTATCAAAAGCGGAGAAAAGAAGTTTGTGTGGGTGTCTGCATGAAATTAAGGTCCCACAGGGCTACTCTTCTAATGTTAGCAGGTGTGTGTCAATGGACGATTTGAAGTTAGTGCGAATGAAGTCCCATGAATATCACGTGTTAATGCAACAATTGTTACCAGTAGCCATTAGAGGCATTATGAAAGAAGAAGTGTGAACTACTATAACCAGATTGTGTGTTTTCTTTAATGCTATCTATAACAAAGTCATCGACACTAAGAAGTTGGATGAACTAGAAAATAAGGGTTATATAATTCTGTCCCAACTAGAGATGCATTTTCCTTCATCATTTTTTGATATAATGGTCATTTGGTAGTTCATTTAGTAAGGGAGGTAAGGCTTTGCGGTCCAGTTTATTTGAGGTGGATGTACCCTTTTGAACGATACATGAAGATCTTAAAAGGGTATTCTAAAAATCCTTATCGACCTGAAGCCTCAATAGTTGAGCGATATGTAGTTGAAGAGGCTATGGACTTTTGTAAAGATTATATATCTGGTAAAAAGGAACAGTCTCGGCATGAAAATAGGAGAAGCAAGGGAGCACGAGGACTAAAAGTGAAGACTGCGGATCGTGAAGAGGTGTTGCAAGCACACTTGTATATCTTGAATAATATGGAAGAAGTGCAGCCATATATAGATGAGCACAAAAAGACTTTGAAGAACTTGAATCCAAAGAAGAGTGACATACAAATAGCTATTGAGCAAAACAAGACATTTGTTAAGTGGTTTGAGGAGAAGGTTTTGCATGAGATCGGTGTGTCCGAGACAATCAACTGGCTAGCTTGGGGGCCTTCATTTCAGGTTGTTACTTGGACTGGTTATGACATAAATGGGTATTCATTCTACACAAAAGAGCAAGATGACAGAAGTACCATGTAAAATAGTGGGGTGATGGTTGAAGCTGAAGCTATGCACTTTTCCAGTTCGAAAGACAAAAACCCCATATGTGCATCAATGGCTTATTATGGAGTTATAGAAGAAATATGGGAGATGACCTACAACAAGTTCAAAGTTGCTTTGTTCAAATGTAAGTGGGTTAGCAATGCTGCTGTGGTAATAGATCCACAATTTGGATTTGTCTCAATCGATCTTCGAAGAGTTGGTTATAGAGATGAGCCCTTCATTCTAGCAAGCCAGGCGAAGCAAGTGTTTTATGTCACAGATCCTGCAAATAAAAATATGTCCATTGTACTTCAAAGCAAAAAACAAAAGTATGGTGATCCAATCTTCAACCTTGACGAGACACCACCTTTGACAACAAATCCACCTTTAGGAAGTGAGGTCGAGTTGGTAGATGATGAAGATTATTCTGCAAGAAATGATCATTGTGAAGGAATATGAGAAACAGTATGAAGTAAGACCTTTAACTATATAAAACTGTATTATGTCCTCTGTGCATTTTTCCCTTAATGTAGTTATACAGATACCTGCAATCTACTTACCTCTCTGACAATGATTTTTGTGTGTCTAGGAATATGTCAAGTTCTAGTGACTCAGGGAGCGACAGCGAACATCATAATGGAAGGCAAGAAGAGCCACCCGCTCCGAGAAGAACAAGAGGTGCTATGAAGATGGCTGTATCGGCGAAGCGCCACTACAATGAACATGAGAGGGTTCACATAGAGTTTGATGCCAACATGAATCCAATGGGTCCTGAGGAAGACCACTTCATTAGTTATCTTGGTTTTGTGGGTTGAAGCAAAATTCGAATCATCTGTGATAGTTGGAGGCAGGTTCCCAAAAAGACAAAAGCCATTATATGACAACAGATTTTGGTACATAACTTTCGATACATTTTATGTATTTAGACCTTTCTTCCTATTCAAGTTTAATTGTCTCCATTTTTGCAGCAAACGTTCGATGTTCCTGACACCACAGACATGTACAACCACTGGATGGGAGAGGTTCGTTTGCGCTTGAAGGATTTTAAAAATAAGCTCTCCAAGAAGTACCTTAGAGGTGACAAGAGGCATCTGGATCCTTGTCAGGAATATTCATATCTATCTCCAGAGGGCTGGAGGTTGTTTGTAGCTAAATGACAAGCTCCTGAATTTTTGGTAAATTTTCTGTCTTCAGTATGAAAATTTATAATTTCAATATAGTTAATGCACTAATGACTTGTTTTTCCCTTTTTCCCTTAAACAGGAATTAAGTGCGGCGAACACACAGAGGCAAGAAGCAAATCAGTACCAGCATTGCATGTCTCGTGGTGGCTACAGGAAGCTGGAGCGGATGATGATGGTAGAAGAGCTGGAAAAAATGAAGGAAGCTGCGAAATCAGATCCTTCCGTTGTTGTGCAAGCGCCAGCTCCTACTCCACGTCACAAAAAATGGAAAGCATGGAGGATTAAGGGTGGCAAATATATAAATCCTACTATTGCTAAGGTTGCCTCGAGGATTGTAAGTAGTAATAGCATAAGTAATTAATTGTGAAATTCTTTCACATTTCTAGCATTTAATTTTCGTTCATAACGAATTGTTTGCTACAGGACGAACTTGAAGAGCAGAGTAGACAAGGTTCGTTCACTCCAAGTGGACGGATGGACATATTGGCAACGGCGATTGGGAAGGCTGAATACCCCGGTCGTGTTAGAGGGGAGCCGAGGGGAGTTGGTATTTTTGAAGTATTTTGGTAAAGCCTCGTTATATTCTTCACAAGCTGAACCCAGTCAAGAGTTTGTGGCTAAGCTTCGCGATCAAATCCGAGATGAGCTCCGAGATGAGCTAATGACACAACTACGTGGTGAAATGAAATCGTGGTTTGATTTTCATCACATGGAGGCTACTAGGGTTAGAAACAAGGAATCCCCAGCCTTCCCCAGCACTAAAGGAAGTCACAACCCGCCAGACGAATCCCTTGTACAGCCTTCCCACACTCTGCAACTCGTTGCCTAGGCTTTCCACAATCCAGAACCCCTTGTCCAGCCTTCCCACACTCCAGAACTTGTTGCCGCTCCTTTCCATAGTCTTGTCTAGCCTTCCCATAGTACATAACCACTGGGCCAGCCTTCTCAAAGATAAAACTTACAAACAACCATGGTTTTTCACTCCAATCTCAAAGATTTCAACTCTACATACTCCTAAACATGTTCCTTTTGTTTGGGGACGTGATTACCGAATCAAAAACACCAGAAATATCACCCAAAATCGTCATAAAATCACTGGTTTCGGTGACAACAACTTTCCGGCGAATTTTCTGAATTCCAGCAGAAGAACAACCCCAAAAAGCTACTGAAAACAACCTCAAATCTACTAGAAAAAGAAGATAAGGATGTATGAAACTCACCTATATTATCTTATGGTGCTGCATGTGAGTTTTGAAGCTTCTTCTTTCTTCCTCTAATCAACTCTCTCACTCACGTCTCTCTCTTTGTTCTGCTGTGTTTTCTTTTTTTCTTCTCTCCCTCTCTCTCCCTCTCTATGTCTCCTTTTTCAGCTGAACGTATATGAGAGGTGGGAGATGTTGATATATTTATTGAATGTGTGTGTGTGTGTGTTGGCTGAATGAAAGAAGAGAAAAGAGTAGGTAAGTGTGAATGTGTGTGGTTTTTTTCTTCTTGCATGGTGAGTGTATATGTGTGTGTGTGTTTGGGACGTGTGTGTTGCATGATTGAAATGACTTGCATGCAACCAAAAAATAATGCCACATAACCGTGTGTATGTGTCTCTTGTGTTAGTCAATTTTTTTTAAATACATATAGGTATATTTTTATCCTATTAATTACACATACTAAGTCCTAATTTTTCCCTTTGTCTAATTTAAGTTTCCTTAAATTTTGTAGGTTCAATAATTGAGCTTACTATCTAGTTTCCATAAATTAATCCTTACATTAAATTTTTGGGATGTTACAGTTCACACTCTCCTCTCTCTTGATTTGTCTTGAAAAACATAGATTTCATGGAGAAGAAGAAGTTAGAAGAGGTTGTAGAGAGATTATGAGGCAAAATCACAAGGTTTTCAAACATCTTACCTTGATCTTTGCTTCTTGGAAACCCTAGCTTCTTCAAGTGCTCTTCAAATGTTCTTGAGCTCCCCCCCCCCCCTCTCTATTTGGTTCAACTTGGCCGAAATATGAAGATGGAAGAGGAGGAAATGATATTTATTCAATGATCTCTTTTCTTGCTCATTACTTTTACACTTGCATGCTTGTGATTGGTGGCCGTTTCTTTTTCATCTTTCTTATTTAATCTTGGCCACATATTTTATTTCTCTTCCTTCCTTTATTTGACCGTAACATACAAGAGGAAATGGGAATAGAAATTGGTTCCTATTAATTGCTTCTCTCACACAATTATTCAAGGTCATGTTGTTTTGTCTTTTGGCTTTTTCTCTTCTGGAATTATATTCACTAAGTTATATATTCCCTTTGCTTTTCTTCATAAAAGAAACAACCAGAGGAAAAGGAAATATGTGATTGCTACTTGCTTTATCATGCTTCCCTTCTTCCATATATTAAATCTTTCATGCTACTTTTGACTTTTCCAACTTTAATTTTCCCTTGGTAACAAATACTCAAAATCATGAGTTTTATTACCAAATCACCATTTTCTCTTTTCTTCTTACTTTTTGACCGTGGGATACATCTTCAAATGGAGAGGGAAATGACTCTTGCATTATCTCCATTTATTTCATTGTAATCAATATGTAACATAGCTCTTTACAACTCTTACTTTTGATTTTCAACCCTAGCTTTTAATTGGCCAAAAATGTATTCCTTCTTGATTCATTTAAGCCAAGCATTCATTTATTCATTATTTCCCCTTGCTTAACCGAAATTCCAAGGAAAATGGGAAATAATTGTTCACTTCTTGCATAATTGAAAAATTATAATTTTACCCTTACATTTATTCCATTTTCGCACTTAATGTAAAATTTTGTAAAATTTTCATCAAACTTTGAAAATTCATATCTAATTATGTAGATATTCAATTGGGATGTTTCAAAAGGCTATGTGACCCTCATTGAGTATAGTTTTAAAGAAAAATATAAATTTGGCTAATTGGAAGCCCATCATTCCCAGAATTCTCATTTTTGGAAGCTGTCACTAAAACTTTCCTGTTTTACTAGGCTAACTTAAAAAATACATAACTCCTTGTGTACAACTCCAAATAACTCATATGACCTATCAAATTAAATCTTGATAAGTCTACTTTTATTCTGGAAAGTTTCATAATTTTTTTGACATAATTTTCCACTTGAAATTTGTCACAAAAATAGGACTGCCACACAGGAAAATTTACCAGTGGCTATACTACTTTGTGTTCCAATTAACTATGTTGTGTGTGACTTCTAATTACATTAATTTTTCATTCCCCTATGCCCTTTAATTCACCATAATATTCCCTTTAATACCCCAAGGGTATAAAGGAATTTTGGGGAACACAATCATATCTTATTGAGACACTTGCTAAACGGCTTAGTAGTCCACTTAATTCAGGCTTATTTTCTAGCCTTTAGTTCCAATATTTGGGATATTACAATAATCCCAAAATATCCTTCTTTAACTTTGTTTCTTTGTCTTAAATTCTCAACTTATCCTTTGTATTTTAAATCCTTCCCTAGTGATATTCCTACTCGTTCTCTCATTAGGAATATGTTTTTGAGGGACAACTTAGGAAATTCTAGCTCCTTTATTCTCAATGAACTGCTGTATAAAAATAGAGGAAAATGATATTTTAATTCACAAATGATAGTGAAAATCTTAATAAGTTTATTAAAATGATAAAAGTAACAACAAGGGATTTAATATTGTAAATCAAAATTTTAAGGGAGGTAAATTTAAATTTTGAAATCTCAAGTGGTTATTTGTAACTATTAAAGTTTAGGGGGATTATCTATTGCTGGTCAATGTTCAGAGGGTTTTATGAAATTAGTAATTTATATAGGATGTCACGTGTCATATACTAATATGAAATGGTAATTTCTATTAAAAAGATAATAGTCAGTTAACGATAGAGGATTAATAATAAAAAGATAAAAGGTCAAGGGGTTTAAATTTAAAATTTGAAATGTTAAGGAGTTATATGTAATTGATCCAAAGTTCTAGGTGGGTTTTGTGTAATTTAGCCATACTTTTATAAACACTGTTTGAATGATGAGTGTTAGTTTTGTTGTAAATATTGTGTGTGTATGCGTCAAAGGAATAAATCTTATATTGCTCAAGATTGGGAACACCCTAGTACATAAAAAAAAAAGAGATTGAGTGAATAAAAAAGATGAAAAGAGGAGTATTTGAACTAGTCATTAGAGATAATGAAGGTTGGAACTTTTATGTGCTTTAATTATTGGTTTGATTATATTATTAATCGGTTTTAATAGCTTTAATTGCATTAAACAAAATTCATAACCACCATTTTAATTGTCATAAAACCTTTTTTAATGACAATTATGACCCCTAACAGTTACATGTTTCTGCCTATAAAAGGTAGCATTTGGATATGGCATCCTTGTCTAAGGATCGAGGTCAAGTGACACGAGCTCTATCCTCGAACTCCCCTACTTTCTCTTCTTCTAAGTTACACTGTTATCTTTCTATTGTTTATCACTTTGCTTTCTGCATAAAGGATTCATTTTATCCTAGGAAGTGTCACTACCTAATTTATTAGGAGGTTGCGGAATATCTATTAAAAACAATGTCTTTATGTGCGATTCGAACTATATATTTGTGCGTTTCTGCAAGTACTACTGCCAACAATCTATATGGTGTAAGGTGCAGACGTGAATAGGTTTTGGCAAAAAGATGAGGCCCGGGAATTTAGCATATTTCATTGATTCATTGATGTATATGTTGGGATATATACAGCAAATGCACAAATCATATCCCGACCACCCTCAATATATATTAGTAATTACTTGAAAAATATATATATGATTGGACATGGCAAGAGAGTGATCACCTCAAGTATGTTATACTTGAAAGTTTAATGAGACGTACTGTTTTCTTGGGCGCCAAGTTTTATGTAATTGGTGTTTTTCTAGGACGTGTTTATTTTTGAGTTTCAAATTTTAGATTATCTTATATCTTCTTTACTTCCTTATCTGTCTGGTTTTTTTATTTGCTAACCATATGCATCCATCATTTTCATTTTTTTTACGAAGTTCCAATTTTTTTCCAATATCAAATTACGCATATCCACCACTATAATTCAAACCAAATTTTCGTTTCGCTAAAATATAAAACCAATTTGTCTCTCCCTTCTGGTATGGCTCATTCGTACTTCCGTCATTTTTTTTTTCATAATAAACAACTACACCTACTGATTGTTACTGTTTATAAAAGACATATAGAGGTCATCTCAAATTTTTTTTTAATTTTTCATTTCACCCCGATTCAGTCATATAGGGACTCTCATCAATTAAATTGGTAGTTATAGTTTCTAATCCAAACCCTTGTAAGGTATTTCTTGCCTTGCCAATAGTTATTCATTCTCCAATTTATATATTTTTCTTTTGGGTTAAGGCGCAAATTTGACAATGAACTTTTACTAAAGGAGCGTCTGGCACAATAATGTTTTGTTGGGGGCAAAAATAACAACGAACAATTAAAAATGGTGTAATTTAACAAAACTGTTAAATTTGACCTAACGACATTAAATTATAAGAGAAGAAAACCCCTAACGGCGTTAGGTCAAATTTAACGGTTTTGTTAAATTTGCAACGTTTTTAATTGTTCGTTGTTATTTTTGCCCCCAACAAAATATTATTGTGTCAGGTGCTCTTTCGATAAAAATTCATTGTTAAATTTGCACCTTAACCCTTTTCTCTTTCATCAACGAAAATAATATTTCTTTTTTACATCTTTGAGCATGCTTTAAATTTATTAATCTGGAGGGAAAAACGACTATGCTTGATGTGATATGCTTTGTTTGTGGGGCTAGTGAGTCAGGGAAGGCGTGGTCAGAAGCTATTAAAAGGAAACGAGTGCAACTTGAAGGAACGGGGAAGAGGACTGACGACCGTCATTGGGCTAAGTGAAATTGCTCCGCTTTTAAAATAGGAAAAATAATAGAAAAAAATATTATTTTTGATCTTCAAAATCTCATTGACAACTCATTTTATTATTAAATCACGTATTTAAAATTTTAAAGTTTAAATGATATTTTTTAAGATTTTTTCTTTTAAGTATTTGAGCTTAGATTGCACCATAAAATATTCCAGGACACTAGGTGGATTTTGAAAAATATTTCAAGCTGTTCGATTGACCTTAATCCTTTCTTTTTTTTAAAAAAAAAAAATATACTTTTCGGTTATCACATGTCCACCACTTTCCTATCTGGAAGATAAAGAAGAATATATAGAGTATATGAATTTATGTTTTAATTGACATTTACTTTTCTCGTTTTGTTCCACTCTTGTGATCCTCATTGCAAGTCCTCCATGTCTTTAATTAGTACTGGTTCTATTAAATTACTTAGAACTTATAATAGAATATTTTATCTTATCCCATTAATTGTACAATATGTTTTATTTTTATTACAAAAATATTCTGTACATATGTATCCCTGTCAAATATTAGTTTAGTTGATATTAATAATACGACTCATTTTCCCATGAGGACATAGAGATTGGAATGTTACCAATGTAACGACCTTATTGATGAGTAATATATATGTATTAATCTTCGGGCGTATCTAGAGTGCAACCATTAAACTTTGATGCCTACGCTTAATCGGATCACAGTGTCGGAAGTGATTATGACGCACAACAAATAAATCACGAGACAGGAAGAAAAAGAGAGAAATGTAGTAGAAGGATTAGAGAATCAATATACTAGAATCTTAATATTCCATATTACTCGTTTCAACTGAACCCTTTATGCCTATCTATAGTGTTCTTTGTACCGGTTTCTCTCTACCGACGTGTCATTTCTTCAAAGAAATAACATATCCTTTTGATAGAGAGACATAACATATCGGTGAAATAGTATCTCCCAAAGAGTTATAATCTATCGGTAAAAATATGACTCATAATAATTGGGGAATATCACATATATAAACCCAAACTTTTATATTATTCCCTAACACCTTGGGCTTGGGCCTAATCCATTAAGGGTGGACCAGATCATTTTCCAACATCTCCCACTCACACTTGGTGGATTAGTTATGTCTTTTTTTCTTCCTTCTTTCATACTCAGTGCTTTGCCGTAACTGTGTAGGCATGACATCTGCATATAGGTGTCTGTACTAGAAATCTCTTATACAGAGACCAGCACAAGACAACCTTCTTCGTTTAGTTTGATTTTAAAACTGTGCATCAGATATCCTAGATTTACTTATATATACTTTCACATGACTAATCTAATCCGTTTCGAGTCAGCATAAAACTTAGATTGCATTTCTTGTATGCTTAGTGTCCACACTTATGAAATTATTAACAATAATATCATAAAGGACATGTTTCAGACACTAACATAATTTGTGTATATTCCAAGTAACCTTTCTTTAACCCAAGTAACACTCCAATATACATCAACCGCTTTTCTAACATAATACCATAGATCACATCTATCATGATCATAGGACATATGCTAAAGTAGCAGTCGCTAAAGCATACCTTTGTGATACTGTTAAAGTCAAAGGATATTATGGAATGATTAAAAACTTCCTGGGACTCACACAACAATTAAGGTAGGAACTCGTTACTTGCTTCCCATTTGCGGTTCTCCAGCACATGCGGTATGAATTGTAAGACCCCGTCTTATTATTGATAATGCTCAGAGTAGCATTAGCGTAGCACAGTGGGCACATAGAAGTAGCATAAATATACTGATATATTGAAATAATATTGCTTGATTATATACAGAATTCCCCATAAGGGTGTACAGAATAATACAGACCTTAACAAATATAAAGGTCTTCAGATAAACAACGCCTCCTCTCGTATTGGCCCGGAACCTTCCGTCACCAGTAATTACGGTTATGCTCTTTGAGCCGCTGTCTGCTGCTGGAAATTTTAAATGTTTATGGAAAGGGTGAGATTCGGGGGGAATCTCAGTAGTAACATGCTTTCAAACATATAGAATGCGAAAATAGATATGATATGCCATGTCATGTAAGATGATCGAAACTATGTGTACACTTGCCCAAGGCCAAACTATATGTCTGCACCTTGGTCTACTTGGTGCCCTTGTTGGGTCCCTGACCACAACATGGCAAATTAGTGTGTCAAAGACACTAGCTCA
Organism: Albizia julibrissin; assembly: GCA_037074505.1. Taxonomy (NCBI): domain Eukaryota; kingdom Viridiplantae; phylum Streptophyta; class Magnoliopsida; order Fabales; family Fabaceae; genus Albizia; species Albizia julibrissin. Next base: position 43,584,752 of record CM073480.1, on the reverse strand, counting down.
TGTTACAGTGAGTGACATATACAACATTTAGTAATCACATAGTATACGTAGGAAGAAGTTACTACCTGAAATGCGCCATTTCCTTGCCTATCAATCGGTCCAGCTCCGTCTTTGGCTCGGACTATCGGTATATTCTAAAATTACAAATATAGGATATATGAGTTATTATTTATCCATAACTCATTATAAACTCATGGTGTTGGTTATCTTGACTCAAAACTGTAAAATTACAAAAATACCCCTGGGAACCCAGTCCACGCCCCTTCGTACTCGGTCAAATTGTACTATTCCAAAAAATCATAACCCGAGCTAATCCTACACAATTTTGTGTGTAGAATCCATTTTTGACCTTAGATTAGTAAAAATCAGGCCCAAATTACAAAAATTACCCTTGGAGTTCATTCCAATTAAATTTGGCCAATTTCTTACTTAAATTCGCATGGTACTCAATCTACCAGCATTTTTGACCAAACTTTAAAAAATCATAATTAATTCTATAGAACTCCAATTGAGGTGTTTCAAAGCTCTATTTAAAGCTCTTTAAGTGTAGTTTTATATAAAAATACTCGATTTTAAACGCCACCACTACACCATTCCCAGAATATTTCCAAATACCAACTGTTTCAGATGTTCTTCCAGAAAACAGGGAATATCTTTAATAATTCATATCTCATAGCATACTTGTCCAATTAACCATTATGACCTATCAAATTAAAGATATATGTCTCTATTTGTAGACTGAAAAGTTTCATGGTCATTGGATGACATTTGCTTACCCAAAAACTCGTCACCATAACGCTGCCTCCAGAAAACGGAATACACAGCATTTACCCTTTAACTTCTAAAACTTCTAAATTCATGTACAAGTATCCAAAATTCATGAACACTTGCATACCCACACAATTTTGCCTCCTAAATCCAATGGAAGCATCAAAATCATCAAATTCTTACTCCTTCTCCACGTCAAAACAGGGCAGAAAATTAGATTCTCAGAAAGAGTTTGTTGTTTCTTCGATTTCTCTTGCCTAATCACTTCCTTACTACTCATAATCAAGTGATTAGCTATTTATAGATCCATTGGACATCGTTTAGCCATTCAAAACACTAATTTAAATCAGCATGAACAGTACCCAACTTCCTCTATACTTATCCAAACGACAAACCAATCGGTTAAAAAGGAAGCTTATGCTTTCCTCTACCCGTTTCCGCAAACGGTTTGGAATTCTGACAATACTCCGGTAAGGGAGACAACACCAAACACCTCCAAATAAAAATCTGAAACCGTACAATTAAAGATCTCGATGAGTAGAGGAAGTTTCATGAAGGGTACTTTGAGAGATGATGCCGTTTCGGCAGTGTTTCGGAGGAAAGAATTTCCTCTTTCCTCCTCCCTCCATTTTCGTCACTCTCATTTCTCTCTCTTCTGGTCAGATTTTCCATGAAAAATCAAGGAAGAAGAAGATTTTTGATGATTAAATGGATCAGTTTCTCATCTGCCACGTGTCACCCTCTGATTCGTCCAAAAATTAAATTTTCGCATATAATACCAAATTCTGCAGAATTTTCATTAACTTTGAAAATTCATATCTAATTGTAAAAATGTCCAATTGGAGTGATTCTAAAGGCTATGCGACCCTTATTGAGTCTAGTTTTAAGGAAAAATATAATATTTTGCCAATTGGAAGCTCAATCTTCCCAGAATTTTAATCTTTGAATGCTGTCCCAGAAAATAATTAATTTCGCTGGGCTAACTTCAAAAATTCATAACTCCTTATGTACAGCTCCAAATGGCTTATATGACCTATCAAATTAAATCTTGATAAGTCTAATTTTATTCTGAAAAGTTTCATGATTTTTGGAAATCATTTGCCCATTGAAAAATCTCACACAACATGACTGTCACGTTAGAGAAACACACTGGAGGCAAATTTCATTTGGGTTCCCAACATAGTCTTGTGTGACCACTCATTGTCTTGTTTTGTCACTTAATGTGGTCTTTAATGCACCATTTTATTTCCCTTTGATGCCACCAAAGGTGTTAAGAATTGTAAGGATTAAAATCGTGCCTTACTGGGACACTTGCTAAACTGGAGCTTAGCAGTCCACTTATTGTAGGCTTATTTTCAATTCTCTTGTTCTAAAATTTGGGGTGTTACATGAATCACATACTACAATGTTACTCTTACATCATAAGAGCGTATACGCCATTTTGCATTATGTTATTAACACTGTACAGACTTAAGTCTAGACACTCCTAGTATCTAAACTCAAATTCTTCCACCCTAATTAGATGTTAATGTTGAAGAATTTGATGTCTGGCTACAGGCATCATGGAAGTGGATGTCCATGATTCATTCCATACTTATATTATCTTTTATGGATCTCATCTCGACATGCTACACTATTGTCGAGCCAACATAGTTTGTGTTTTTTCTATACCATATCAGCGCATTCTAGCACTTTACTAGTGAACACAATTGTCTCATCTTTGCACACTCTTTCTAAGTGTCAAAGGCAATTGCTCGTGTGAGAGAGCCAACCTCACAAGCCTGTACGACGCACTAGACATTGTATACCGACATAAAAATCAATAATGATAATTAAATACTTCAATTAATCACAAATCTATTACATGAAGTCTGCAATTTTATATTTTACGTACACCAAGTGCCCTTACATGTTTTTCAAATGTCTCCTTGGCAATTGGTTTAGTTAGGGGATCAGCGACCATACTTTTGGTCGAAATATGTTGTACATTAACAATTTTATGTGCTATATAATCTCTTACAAAATTATACTTAATATCTATATGCTTTGTTTTACTATGATACTTGGGATCTTTAGTATAGGCTATGACTGTGGTATTATCATAGTGCACTAATACTGGACTAGTACTCTCATTGCCAAAACCAAGGTGTTCAATAAACCTTTTCAACCATAAAGCCTCTTGTACTGCTGTGGTGCATGTTACGAACTCAGCTTCCATAGAATGTAAAGCAATACATGTCTGCTTCTTGCTGCTCCAACATATGGCACTATTGTTTAGCAAGCAAACATAACTTGAAGTCGATCTTCGCTCTTCCTCATCTCTGCCTAAAATCAGCATCAGAGTACCCAACTAAGCGTAGATCACTTTCTTCGTAGCATAGTGCATAGTTTGATGTACCTTTTAAGTATCTCAAGATCCTCTTTACTGCTTTCCAGTGATACTCACCTGGATTGGATTGGAACCTACTTACCAATCTTACTACAAAGCAGGTATCTGGCCTTATACACATCATTGCGTACATTAGACTACCAAGGGCACTAGCATAGGGAACTTTCATTATTTTCTTTTGATTTGATTCAGTTTTGGGACACATATCATGGCTTAAGGTTACTCTAGAAGCCACTGGGGTATCAAAGGGATTACAATTGCATATATTGAATTGTTTAAGAATCTTCTTAATGTAATTTTCTTGTGAAAGAGACATGATTCTTTTTGAACGATCTCTTTGGATCTTAACTCCAAGTATATACTAAAGTATATACTCTGCTTCACCTATGCCTTTTGTAAAACCTTAATTTCTAAAGCCTTTACATTAATTTAAATATATAATGGTTTCAAATCTGAGACCAAAACAATTTAAATTCCCAATTTAAGACAAAGTTTAATCTTATATTTATATAGGATTTTCAAAAACTTTTTAAAATAAATATGTATGGTCTAAATTTTAGTTTGTAAATTCATTATCTTTATCAGTTTAAAAATCTTTTATTTAAAATACAGGGCATTTTCTATCTATAGTTCGCGTCGTGATGGTTAACTTATTGGTTTCTGGATATCAATACGTTATCGAAAGTCTAGTGTACGGATTACAACGTATACAGTCTGCATCGCGAGTACTAGTACTACCATCGCTACTACTACTACTACTACTTATAAATATTTTACAATCATCCAAAATAAAATGATAACCAACAGTCCATAATTTATTTGTCTCTTCTTCGTCCGTCTATATTACCTTCTTGCCCTTAGAGCTGGACACCTTTGTTGTATATCATTTGTTGAAAAAGGGGTGACATTCAAAAGAATCTCAGTAGTACACAGATCACTCATATAATATGAAAATACTAAGAATGTAAAACAAATCATCAAACAACACAACTTACAAAAATGCGGCACATAAAAGGGCCTAACCGGTCCCTTATCACAGACTCACAGCGCTTGAGATTCACAATCTGGCTGCCCAGGGCCTCTGCCCCATACAAGGTACAGTCACGGGCTTTCTGCCTCAAGCCTACCTGGCTTCAGACGCCCCCGGGTAACTCCCGGTGTAACTTGTGCTTACGGGTCTTACCGCCTATGGACTATCTGTCCCGCACATATATACAGATGATATGGTATACATACATGGCATCACATATGATATAATAGATAAGGTACTACCTGACAGTCTTTCCAAATTTGGTTCCTGTTCTCAGTCTCTTAGGCGTCCCGGGCAAATGTCAAATCCTATAATTTATAATTTATGGACGGATGAATTATTACTTATTCCAAAATAATTTAAGACACCTTGGTAGATTATCATTATAGCTAATACCTTAATTCCAATAGGTATTTAATGGACTCATACCAATCTAAGTATTTAATTTGACCCTTAGAGTCTCAATTATTTTAAAAATACCCTTACTTTTTATTTTTTTTCACTATAACTCAATTCTGTTAGAATTTTCAATAATATTTGAAAATTCATATCTTGTCCTAGAAATATCCAATTAAGGTTGTTCCAAATTATATGTGTCACTTATGAAGTCTATTTTAATATAAAAATACTTTTAACTACCACCTATCTATGAATAATTCCCAGTTTTAAATTTGTTTCGCACTGCCAGAAAATCTTTCCAGTTTCAGTAGCTTAACTTCTAAAATTCATAACTAAATATCTAGAACTCTAAATGGGATGGTTCAAAATCTTATATGATCATCTTTAAATATATTTTCAGGGAAAAATATTAAAATTCATAAAATATAGCTACAAAATTTTCAGAATTTCATCAAACCTCGTCTGTACCATAAAACGTTCCAGATTCATCATCTAACTTTAAAAATTCATATCTCACTATTTATAAACCCAAATTATACATATTATATATCAAATTAAATCTTAAGATGTCTACTTTCCTTCTGGAAACTTTAATAATTTTCTGACTAGGTTTGGTTACCGAAATTTATTTTACAACCAATATGATTTTAGAGAAACTAACCGAACAGCAACTCCTCTTATTTTCTAAAAATTCTAGACTTATATATAATCATCCAAAAATCATAATCTCATGTATTCCTATATAATTTTTCGTGTAGAATTCATTGGAAACCTCAAATTTATCAAATTCTCATTCCTTCCTTATGTACTATTTTGCCCAAAACAAAACCTCACAAGACAACAATTCATTATACTAGGTTCTTATGCTTCCCAAATTACCCAAAAATAATCTCAAATCAACTAGAAAGAGTTAAGAATATGGGAAGGAAACTCACCTATATTAGGATATGGAGTTGTATGTAGAATTTGTAATCACTTCTTCCTTCCTCTAGTAGCACCAATCACTCTTACGTATCTCTCTTTTTCTATTATGTGTCTCTTGCTCTCTCTCTTTTTCACTCACTCTCTCTTTTCTTTCTTTTTTGGATTTTGGCTGAAGAGAATGAGAAGTGTGTTTTTTTTTATAATTAAAAATGTGTATGTGTGTGCCATGTGGGTAGTGTGTGTGTTATTTAATTATATGATTGTGTGTGTGTGTATTGCGTGTGATGTGTGGGAAGAGGGTGTGTGTGTTTTAATTATTATTATATATATAGGTATATTTTTATCCTATTAATTACACACACTAGGTCTTTATTTTTCCTTTTGTTTAATTTAAGATTCCTTAAATTTCATAGCTTCCATAATTTGGCTTACTATCTAACTCCCATAAATTAATCCTTAGCCTTTGAATAAATTTTGGGATGTTACACCTTTCATCTCAAAATTTAATGAAATTCATTCTTTAATAGCTATAACAGAATTCAGATTATTTCCAGCCAATAGTATATCATCTACATATAGGGATAATATCATAAAATTACCCTCAAAACGCTTAATATAGACACAATGGTCCTCTTCAATCATTTGGAAATCATACGAGGTTATTGCTTTATGAAACCTGAAATACCACTATCTGGATGATTGTTTGAGTCCATAAATAGACCTTTTGAGTTTACAAACCTTGTTCTCTTTTCCTTTTTCAATGAAACCTAATGGTTGCTCCATATAGATTTCTTCATACAGATCACCGTTTAGAAATGCAGTTTTGACATCCATCTGATGTAACTCCAAGTCTAAACTATTTACTATTTCTAAAATAATTCTTATATATAGAATTAAAGTGTACCACGAGTGAGAATGTATCTTCATAATTTATACCTTCCTGCTGTGTATACCCCTTTACAACTAATCGTGCCTTATACTTATCAATTGACCCATCCACTTTTCTTTTAATTTTGAGAACCCACTTGTTCCCAATGGCTTTTCGCCCTTTTGGTAGGTTAATCAATTCTCAAACTTGATTCTTTCTCATTGAGTTTATTTCTTCTTCCATTGCCTTTTTCCATTCATCCTTGGCAGAACTTGATAAGGCTTCTTGTACTGAATGTGGTTCATCATCCTCGTCAGGAGTAACTACAAGTGCTTCACTTTCTATTTGGAAGCGTCTCTTAGGTATACTTTCCCTGTTACTCTTTCTTGTGGGAGTTTTATGTCTTTTTCTTTTCTTTTGTCTAGGTCTTTGTGTTGACCTTTATGAGCTCCCACTTATATTGACATTCTGGGATGATTCCTGCTTATCAATATGTTATATATTTGTTTGTTCTTGTGTCTCATAAAGAGATATAGTACGGTCAATTTCTTCCCTACTAAGGTATTTATTTTCAAGAAATGTAGCATATCTAGATTCAATTTCAGTCATTATTCCTTTGCACTATAACCGTTGTCAGAGCCTCAATTGCCTCTTGTTCTTCTAAAATATATTGCAACTTTCGATGCCAGATATCCCAATTATCACCATTTAATTTGTCCCCTTTATTTAACTCAGCAATGATATTTTTAGTTGTCATATTCGATTTTGTGACAAATCCATTCCACATTTATCACGTCTAAAAAAATCGAACTATAGGACATCTCATATATAACACAACATAGTATACAATGTATTGTACTTATATTATTCTTAACCTGAAAAAAATAATACTATTAAATTTATGATTAGGAGTATACGTTTGTATCTCCCATCATACAAATATTAATAACATTACTAAACTCTGTCAAGAATTATATATAAATACTTTTACAATTCTAATTTTTAGAAATATCATCTTCTAAAAGGCTCCTACTTATCAAAAACATATAATTATTGAATAATCAACAACAAAAATATTAACTAAAACATGCTTTATCTTAACATCAAAGTAAGATAAAATAACCATCTACAAGAAAAATATGTTTGTAACATATTCAAACATGAAAAGAATCAATTTGGAATCAACAAATAAATTTTAGAAGTTGCAAAATGGTTTAAACATTAATAAACACATTTAAAACGTCATAAATGTATATCAATTAGTGTCCAAAATACTCATATAGTATATCACATTAAATATCTTGAATTTAGGGATTTTTAGGAACAAACAACATCTCATTTGGACACTACACGCGCCCTCATACGCCAAAGAAAACCAGAAAAATTGGAAAAAAATAGGGAAAAATCCACTCACGGGTGGCGCGTGTAATCGACTCTCCGCCTTCCAGCAGCTATCCGGTGACACACGCCGATCCTTCGGCTTCCACACGCTGTACTTTTTCGGAAGGTGGCCACCACGTGTCAATTTGAAACTCCATGTGGCATCACGCGCCACATGGCTTTTCGGCCAGAATTTTTTTTGTTTTATTTTCTGAAAAATTTTTTAAGGATCTGGGCCTCAACTATTGGGCCCGAAAACAAAAATGTTTTTTTTCTAGCACAAATGCTTTTCAACACAGTTTTTTTAACGAAATGAAACGACATTGTTTCGGGGGGTGGGAGGTCATCTTCAACCTCCCGCCGGGTTAGACCCAACCCGAATGGAGGGAAGGGTCAGGTTCGTCGAACCAAAAACTTCTCTCCTCAGTATCTTCTTTGTCCGACGTTCATTTTTTACGTTCTTGGTGTCATTTTTTTTTTGTTTTTTTTGAGATATACACAATGGGACAAATTTTAAATCCAAAATCTATTTTAAAATGACCCAGTTTTTAAAAAAACAAAGATACTGAGTTTTTCTCTCTCCACAATATATTCTCTTTCTATGTTTTCTGATTCTAAGGATCTAGGATACTCTTTCTATGTCTAGAAAACATATTCTAATGATTATAAGACTCAAAAAACAATGAGAGAACTTAAGACATGCTTAATACTCATAGATTAAAATTTAATCGAAAATGAAAAACTTCAATATATTCTCATAACCATGTATAAGGATGTGTATATTATATTCAGAAAGATAATTTTCGATCCCCAACGAATCACAGAGAACAGAAAAAAAATATATACTCACACACAAATATATATATATATATATATATATATATATATATATATATATAGGACACCAATTCTGATTCAGAAATTCGTACTCAATTTTTCATATTCATATAGAAAACAAATCTTGACTCAGAAAATAATCTCACATAGGCTATGGAATAACCTGTCTCTGATACCATGTATTAATCTTCAGGTGTACTTGGAGTGTGACCGTTAAACTTTGATGCCCACGCTTATTCTGATCACAGTGTCGGAAGTGATTATGACGCACAACAAATACACCGCAAGAAGGAAGAAGAAGAGAGAAATGTATTAGAAGGATTAGGGAATTAATATACTGGAATCTTAGTATTCCATATTACTCATTTCAACTGAACCCATTACACCTATTTGTAGTGTTCTTTGTACCCCTTCCTCTCTACCTACATGTCCTTTCTTCAAAGAAATAACATATCCTTTCGATGGAGAAACATAACATATCAGTGAAACAGTATCTCCCGAAGAGTTATAATCTATCGGTAAAAATATGACTCATAATAATTGGGGAATATCACATATATAAACCCAAAATTTTATATTATTGCCCCAATACTTTAGGTTTGGGCCTAATCCATCAAGGGTGGACCAAGTCATTTTCCAATAATATAAGTAACTATGTAAGCATTTTGATTCTTGTGACACTTGAAACACAATTTACTTAAGCTTTAGTGTCATTAATATAAAAAGAAAAGGCCATTAGATAGCTATTTTTTTCATGATCCTTTGTTTCACTCTTCATTTGTGATGTCCACCATTTATAGTACTACGTCTGGTGCCAAATGTTGGAACTAAATAAGGGGTTTGCTTTGGTTTATGTAAGATGTCAATCCATTTAACCTTTGAAATTTATCATTTTTTCTAACCTATATCTATCTTGATTTCATATATTAAATGAGGTTTCCATCAATGGGGATAATGATTAAAAAGAGTATTTTAGAAAAACCAACACAAACTTATTACAAATATAACAAACTTATTTAGTTTTTTTAAAATGTCTGTAACTTAGTTATTTAATTCTTTCATTTAGAACAAAAGAGAAGTACATCATGAAGATTAGAAGAATATTTGAAGCATAATTTTATGTTTTATAGAGAAACCTCTTTTGCCCAATAATAATATCCCATGTCCTCAATATAAGATTCAGCTTGCAGTGCATATAGAGAAACCTATTTTGCCTAATAATACTATCTCTTGTCCTTATAAGATTTAGTTTGTAGTGAAAAGTATAGTTTACACTGCCAACTAGGTCTTATATTAAGGGTAAGAAATATAATTAATTTTACACTACAAATGCTCCTTCACATGCTGATTGTTGATTTTATTTAGATACTCTTCTATCCTTAATTATAAGAACTAAATAACTAATTTACAACAATTAAATAAATTAGTTAAGTTAGTTATTTCTGATAATAATTTTTCCTAAAATAAATTTTTTTATTCTTGTGCATTATAACTATGCCTTGATGGAAATCTCATTTCTATGTGTGATCAATAAGGATATTTTGAAAAAAAAAATTATAAATTTAGGAGATAAAATGAATTTGAGTTTTATATGTAAGACTGTTAATCTCATGAAATTCATGTCATTTCAACACATTTTCCTATAGTTTCTTGCACATTTTGGTGAGTTCATACATATTTGGGGTTACATGTGATAGGAAAATGTGCAAAATTGTTACTTGGGCTGAAGTGATAGAATTTTTATTTAAGTGTGAATATTTTACCCTATTTTTATCAACTTTGGTTTTTACATATTTTCTTGTTTTGATAGGTTATGATTTGAGCCGCATGTGGAGCCATTTGAAGCTTAAATAAATGCCTAAGAAGTTGGAAAGGACTTTAGAAAGTCAAGTCATCATGGCAAGATAAGAAGAGATGAGTCAAGAAGAGGAGTCTTTTTGTCTCAACCAAAGACAAGACAGAAAGTTTTTGACCTCAACCAAAGATACATGCAAAATCTCTTGGCCTCATCTAGATATGAGGTAGAGAGCTCTTCGTTGCAGCTAAGACAAGTCTTCGTCGCAGCCAATGATGATTATTGAAACTGAGAGTTTTTATAACAATAGCTGAACTAGAACATTATATTCTTCCACCTTCCACTTTGGCAGTCATTGTGCGACTTGGAGGCTATTTTGGGGGCTTGGTGTGCTAGGGTTTGAGGTCTCTTTGGAGCTCTTAGAGCCATGGATTGAAGATTTTAAGAGATTCAAGCTCCCTTTTCTTGGTTTTTCTGGTTTTATTCCTCTTTCTCTCTTATTTTCTGCTATGGTTGCTATGTTACTTTGTATTTGTAGCTTGTGGCGCCAAGGAGTATCTAGACATTTTGCTCTAGGATTAATTTGAACCCTTATATGGTTTAACACTTGATTACTCCTCTCTTTTTGTGATTAATGGTATATTTATGTGGATTTTTTTCTTTGTTTAATGCTTCTTGTTGATTGGCCGCTAATGAGATTGTTGGGTTCACTTGACTGATGCTTGAGAGAGCTAGATTAAATGTAGAACATGGGTAAATTGTGTAAGAACTTGAAGTATGCTTGTTGAATGAATGGTTTTGTTGGTAAGATAGAGATATACTTGCAAACCTTATATAGTCACATTAGGATTGGTGTTTGAAATTTTGATTTCATTAATTGTAATAAGAGATTAAGCAACTTATGAAATTAAACATTTGTTCTTGACTTGAGAGAACTTTTACAAGTATTTTTTGAATTCTAGACTAGCACATATTTTCATTAAGAGCATATATGAGAGGAGGTTAATTGAATGTTATGAAATACAAGGAGGATAAATAATCCTAGTCCCCATTTTATCTTTGAAGTCAAAGAGTGAGTTGTTTATATTAAGTTTTAGTTTTGGTATAGGTTTATTTCATAGTTTTTCTTCGTTCTTGATATTTGTATCACTCAAATTAGGCCAAAATGTGATTATCAATACTTGATCAGGTTTTGGAACCAAATTCTCGTGTAAACATTACTCTACTTATCACTTTATTATTTGGCTTGACCCATGCACTTGCGGTGTGAACAAAGGCCAAAGCAAACTCCTTGCCTAGGTCCTACATGTAGGACTAGAGGTAGTAAAAGAGGAGGCACACAGTTATAAGGGGATTATAAAAAGGAAATCTTCAAAACTCAATATATTAACTGAGGAATATAACATTAATAATTTTCTTAAACTGCAAGTGATCTATTACAATGATTTAATTAATTGTTCATTCTCTCTGATCAATCCCATAAAAAGAAACATGCCACAAAAGCTTGGAATCAAATTGATGAATATAAATTTAGTGATGGATTTCATTTCTATGTAAATTGAGTGAGAATGAAACTTTTCCAAAAGCCTTTTACTCCTACTGTGAAAAGGCACGTGGAAAAGTATAAAGCCCATTTTGAATTTTTTTTTCAACAAAAAAAAGAGAGAGAAACTTACTTTAAATAAGAAAAATACAAGCAAATTAAGAAAGGGTTTGAATCCAATGTTCAGAGCCCCTTGCACATGCAACATGAACACCCGTCTACATGGAATCGATTTATGATCAAAGTTCATGGAATATGAATTCCCATTTACATTATTGGGGGAATTATATATAGTCAAGCACGAAATTCGCAAATCAACTAAAAGTCTGTTTTAAGGATTAATTTCAGAAATCATTTATTTTTAAGGATCACTAATGGTAAATACTCGTTTCACTTCCAAATTTGTGCGTGATAAACATTTTTTAGTTATAAATTTGTGCTAGTGAATGGTAAATACAAATAGTTGGATTGGTAAATTTGCGTCATGTGAATGGTTGAATTAATATCTTTCTGAACAATTAATTTGTGAATTTGGCCCTCCAGTAAAATTCTCTCGATATATAGAAAAATTGAATGCCAAGTATATTTTTCACTAAATTAAATTATAACATTTAACATAATTTGTCACAAAATGGCTCAATATCTGATCATTATTTGAGAAATTCTGTAAATCTAACGACCCCATTACCTTCCCCTACTTGAGAAGGCAATAATCCCTTGAGTATATGAAATTTTTATATATTTTCCCATAAACACTATTTTTTGTGCATTTTTAGTTTTGACTGTAACACCTTAATTTCTAAAGCCTTTAGATTAGTTTAAATATATAATGGTTTCAAACCTGAGACCAAAACAATTTAAATTCCCAATTTAAGACAGAGTTTAATCTTATATTTGTATAAGATTTTCAAAAACTTTTTAAAATAAATATGTATGGTCTAAATTTTAATTTGTAAATTCATTATCTTTATCAGTTTCAAAATCATTTATTTAAAATACAGAGCATTTTCTATCCATAGTTCGCGTCATGATGGTTAACTTATGGGTTTTTGGATACCAATACGTTATCGAAAGTCTAGCGTAGGGATTACAACTTATATAGTTTGCGTTGCGAGTACTAGTACTACTATCGCTACTACTACTACTTATAAATATTTTACAGTCATCCAAAATAAAATGATAACCAAACAGTCCATAATTTATTTGCCTCTTCTTCGTCCGTCTATACTACCTTCTTGCCCTTAGAGCTGGACGCCTTTGCTGTATATCATTTGTTGAAAAAGGTGTGAGATTCAAAAGAATCTCAGTAGTATACAGATCACTCATATAATATGCAAATACTAAGCATGTAAAACAAATCATCAAACAACACAACTTACAGAAATGCAGCACATAAAAGGGCCTAACCGGTCCCTTATCTCATACTCACAGTGCTTGAGATTCACAATCTGGCTGCTCAGGGCCTCTGCCCCATACAAGGTATAGTCACGGGCTTTCTGTCTCAAACCTACCTGGCTCAAAACACCCCCGGGTAACTCCCAGTGCAACTTGTGCTTACGGGTCTTACCGCCTATGGACTATCTGTCCCGCACATATATACAGATGATATGGTACACATACATGGCATCACATATGATATAAGAGATAAGGTACTACTTGACAGTCTTTCCAAATTTGGTTCCTGTTCTCAGTCTCTTAGGCGTCCCGGGCAAATGTCAAATCCTATAATTTATAATTTACAGACGGGCGAATTATTACTTATTCCAAAATAATTTAAGACACTTTGGTAGGTTATTATTATAGCTAATACCTTAAATCCAATAGGTATTTAATGGACTCATACCAACTCTAAGTATTTAACTTGACCCTTAGAGTCCTAATTATTTCAAAAATACCCTTACTTTTTATTTTTGCACTATTGCTCAATTTTGTCAGAATTTTCAATAATCTTTGAAAATTCATATCTTGGCCTAGAAATATCCAATTAAGGTGGTTCTAAATTATATGTGTTAATTATTAAGTCTATTTTAAGAGAAAAATACGTTCCACTACCACCTATCTATGAATAATTCCCAGTTTTAAAGTATTCTCACACTTCCAGAAAATCTTTCTAGTTTCAATAGCTTAACTTCTAAAATTCATAAATAAATATATAGAACTCTAAATGGTATGTTTAAAAATCATATATGATACTATTTAAGTATATGTTCAGGAAAAAATATTACCATTTATAAATTATAGCCACAAAATTTTCAGAATTTCGTCAAACCTCATTTGTACCATAAAATGTTCCAGATTCATCATCTAATTTTAAAAATTAATATCTCACTATTTATAAACCCAAATGATACATATTATATATCAAATTAAATCTTATGATGTCTAATTTTATTATGAAAAATTTCATAATTTTCAAAATAGGTTTGGCTACCGAAAGTTATTTTAAAACCAATCTGATTCTAGAGAAACTAAGCAAACAACAACTCCTCTTATTTTCTAAAAATTCCAAACTTATATATAATCATCCAAAAATCAAAGTTACATGTATTCCCACATAATTTTTCGTATAGAATTCATTGGAAACCTCAAATTTTTCAAATTCTCATTATTTCCTCATGCACTATTTTGGTCAAAATAAAACCTCACAAGACAACAACTTTCCATTTCACAATTTATTCACTATACTAAATTAATATGCTTCCCAAACCACCTAAAAACAGCCTCAAATGAACTAGAAAGAGTTAAGAATATGAGAATCAAACTCACCTATATCAAGTTATGGAATTGTGTGTGAGATTTGTAGTATCTTCTTCCTTCCTCTTGTAGCACCGATCACTCTTATGTTTCTCTTACTCTCTCTATCACTCACTCTCTCTTTTCCTATATTTTTCTGTTTCTTTTGAATGTGTTGAATGAATTAAAATGGAAAATGAGGAGTGTGGCCGTGTGTGTGTGTATGAGAGAATGAGAGAGTTAAATATTTTAATTTATTAAAAGAGTCTGTGTGTGTGACACGTGGAGTAGGTGTTTGGTTTTTCTAAATTGAATAAATGTGTATGTGTGCTTGAGTCTTGAAGTTGGCATGGAAAGTGTGTATAGCATGGGAAGAGTGTGTTTTTTTTAATATTATATATATAGGTATATTTTTATTCTATCAATTACATACACTAGGTCTTTATTTTTCCCCTTTGTCTAATTTAAGATTCCTTAAATTTCATAGCTTCCATAATTTAGCTTACTATCTAACTTCCATAAATTAATCCTTAGCCTTTGAATAAATTTTTGGATGTTACATTGACAATCTATCTAAATGTTAAGCCACCTTATAGTTTATTGTTGGCTCCACCATGAAATAAAGTAATTAGTGAATCAGAAACAACTTTTTCTTTTGCACGAGATATACGACTAAAACTAATACAAAAATAGAGATTACAACCACCGAGAAGCTCAACTCAAACAAATTAAACCAAACCATAATAAAGAAGACCGACAACAACGACTACACAAAAGTAGACCAACAAAACTAAAAGAAAAGTCGTAAGTTTTGTAACAGTGTGAAAAGAGGAATAAGATTCTGTCGTCATTGTGACATTGTCATACTAGACTGTAGTGGGATTCCATAAATAATTGAGCTAAAAGATTCTCAATTTGTTAGGCAATAATATGAAATCAATCAACTTATGTAATATAAGTTAGTTTGGGAATAAACTTGACCCTAAATATAAAGTCTCAATCCATTTTATTTCCCCAATTTATAATTCCCCCAAACTATCCATATTAATTACATTTTTGGAAGTGTAGTTTCAATAGGGATTATTATTGAGGATATTTTTGAGAAATCAACATTTTTTTTTTTAAATTTTACTCCATCCGCTAAAGCTTACCCAATTTGAAATGGGTTCGGGTATGGTCCACAACCCAACTTCAGATCATAGGGCTATATAAATATATACATGTATAGCATATACATCTTCCTCCTACAAGCCAGCCAAAGTGAAGAGAGACAAAATTAAGAAAATTCAGATAAACCAAACAATTACAAAATGATATTAAAGCAAGTGTTCTGGCCAAAGCCTGTCCTTACTGAAAAAGATGTGAGGGAGATATTGGAGAAAGCAGACATTGACGGCAACGGAAGTCTGAGCATGAAGGAGCTGAAGAACGTATTCAAGAACATGGGATCAGGCTGGCCATTAATCAGAACCTGCGTTTGTATCCAAAAAATGGACAGCGACGGTGACGGAAAAATCAGCGCCTCCGAAAAGGAAAAGCTTGTTTCTTATATCATGAAATGGTACCATGCTAGTAATTAAACGCTAATATATATATGTGTCTCTGTTATGACAGCACTGCAGCTAAAGCTGAAGACCACATCGGGGAATTCACACACACACACACACACATCATATATCTATATAGCTTAAGACCTTCCCTATGTAATGATATCATCTTTGTCCTAAACACTTGTATTTGGTTAAGTAATGGAAAATCACTTGAGGCCAGCCTAGGGTGATGTAACAAAAATAAAATACCATCATATTATGGCTTGGTCATAAGTTTCCTTTCTTTAACATTCTTTTATCAGTTATTTCTTTTTTGAAAAGTCAGTATGAGGCCTCAAGGAAAAAGTTTAATTAATGACCAAAAAGTCACAATAAATGATCAATATGTAATGACAAATTACAGCACAGGAAATGGCCTGTAAGTCGATGCTACTCATTTTTATGATACTTGTTCAATGATTACATTTCTTCCTTGGGATCTCACATGATTTTCTTTCTTTTTTGGTTTACGTTAATTTAACATTGTCGAGAAAATGAGGGAGTCTAACTTAGTTATCATTTCTTGGTGTGATGGTTGGCTAAAAAATCTTCGTGTGATGGATAAATAAGAATTGATTAGGTACATGCATATTTGGAGGACTCATGATGTATGCTATGATCCTGCCATTATGTTCTTTACTGGATTGCCTGTAAATATATTGGATCCATATTTTCTATTTAGTCTGCTGGTTAATTTCTTATCAATTTGTAGTTAGATCAACATAAAACAAAAAAAAAATAAAAAGAAAAAAAAGCTCTGATTTTGAACAACACCTGGGCTTAGCTTTGATGTAATAATATAGTAAGATGTGATAGGTGTAATGCTCAGTATTTAAACTTTCCTATTTTTATAACAATAAAACAGAATAAATCTTATTATGATGGAAAAGTTTGCTTATCGTTCATTTTCCTGTGATATTCATCTTTACACCTTGATTATGAAGTATTCTTTCATATTCTTAACTCTTAAGGCTCTTTTTCTTCCACTTTTTGTTTAACAAATATCTTTAATATAAAATCTATGTAATTAATTTAGGTAGATTAAGAAAATTAGTAATTTATTAAAAATATCTGTTGGTTTTCCTAAAATACCATTTTAAATAATTTGCATTGGGAGGAGCTTCTTTCCTTTGCCTTCACAACCTTTTCCCTACCTTTGCCCCCTTAATCACCATTAGATTAAGATTTAATGATCCAGAATTAACATTTGATAAAACTATTATTACAATTTTATATAAAAATAAATAAATAAAATTAAAATCTTAAAATTTGATTTGAGCAGTTTACAACTGTAATAGAAAAAGTGAAAAAAAAATCTATTTTATAATAATAATCTATCAATTTATTTATATAATTTTCTACATATAACTATAATAATATTTTTATGAAATATTAAATTTGAACCATTAGATTTTGATCCAATGGTGGTGATGAAGGGCATAAGGGGGGGGGGGATGGGAAGGTAAAAGAGAGAAGCTTCTCCTGAATTGAAACAACCATTGATGCAAACTATTTTAACTTGTGCAATTAATATGGATAGTTTAGAGAAAAAATGATAAATATGGAGGGCAAAATGGATTGGGGTTTTATATTTATTACCAAATCCAACCCCAAACTAGCTCTTATTTTAGAGATATATGAAACCCTTTTACTATCTCACAAAGATTATGAAGAATAGTATATAAAGCAGGAATTGATGCTTTAATTGACAATTACTTTTTCTCATTTGTGCTGATTCCACGTCGATCCTTCATACCCAGAGCATAATATCTTTGAATATATATATATATAGATAAAACTTTATCTTTGTATCAAGAACACATACCGATATTATATTGGAGTTGGAAAACTTGGTTTCATTCTTTTAATTATTTTGATCCTTATATTTCCACTTTTTTCTTTTTTTTTATACAAATTAAAGTATTGAAATCTGAATGTTGATTTAATTAACAAAGACGGGACCCATACCTTACAAGTGCGTAAATTCAAATCTTATGGATAATTTATAATTGCTTTTACAAACACTAAATGAATCATGGTGTTAGTTTAAGCAAAAAAGATACGAGGGAATTTCTTATATTTTATTGATGTATATCATCGGATATATACACACAGAAAATACACAAATCATATCCCGAGTATCCTCCCTAATATCCCAAATGATATAATCCGTAGTTAGGAGGTTTACTTTAATCCTAAATGTGAGAGTTCAAGCTACTTTATCTCCAAAATTTATAATTTTTTCCTAAACTATCCTTATTGATTGCCCATATTAAGAGGTTTCTATTAAGAAGTAATAAGTAGATCAAAAGCAAGTGATAAAAGAGGACATTTTAGGAAACCAACACATTTTTTGACAATTCAGCATATATACCTGTAACGGCAAGAAGATTGAGCACGTACGTACTTACATTGGGAGAGGAAGATATATGCACGTTTATATCTTGATACCAGTTCCAAAAAAGTATTTAAGTTGTCCTAAGCCCTTCATTTCAAACTTCTGGGACAGATATATGTTCTTTTAGAGCTGTGGCCTCTTGAATTTAGCTAGCTAGCTTCCCTTGATTCCGCTCAATGAATAGTGTATCCGTGTTGCTTTGCATGTACCCAAAGTTCCTCATTATAGTAGTGAGTTTTATAAACCTCCCTAAACTTTGTATCGATTGCATATCAACTCTTTAACTTTCAAGAGTTTAAATTAAGTAAGTTAATGCTTCATATTTTGACTATCAACACCTCCCTCCTGTTAAAATTACAGTTAATGTTAATGGCTTTTACCCAGTCAAAATTTTTATATATTTTATCATATGCCGTGTCATTTTAAAAATAACATATGGAATTTGACATGTACTTTTAAAAATTTTTAAATACTTAAAATATATTTAACTATTTAAAAGTATAACATACTAAAAAAGTATTTAAGATATTTATTTGATTATGTATTTTTAAATAAAAATTATTAAATAATATTCAATAGTCATATGTACAAAAATCACATTAAATATATTTAATTAGGTTTTTTTTAGTACTTAGAATTTTTATATTAAAACTTGTAACATCCCAAATTGTGAGCTTAGAATATGTAGAATTAGTTTAAATTATGTAAATTACTAAGCCCAGTTAAGCCAAATGTCTTAAGCATATCATGAGGAAAATGCTTAAGAAAATTATAAAAATTATTAAGGGCCCAAATATATTGAGGAAATAGTATGAAATGTTATTATGGGGAGTTACAACAAATATAAAGAGGTTTAGTTTCCCAAAATGACCCAAAAAAATCTAAAGTTAAATTATAGGAATTTAAAGGCCTATTTTCCTGAAAATTCGAGGAAAAATAGTTAGAGGTTATAATTTGGCTTGAAAATTTCAGAGAAATTATTTTAAGGCTTGAAGAAGCGAATTAAGGAAGAAAATACTTATAAAGTATTAAGGATTAATTTAAAAAAAATTATATGATGAGCCAATACCGATTTAGAAAAATGAGGAAAATTAGTAATTTTACTATACGGACCCAAAAATCAGAATTGAGGTAAAGTTAAGCTAAATTATGAAACCCAAAATATTTAAGGAATTATAAATTAAACAAAGGGGAAAATTTAGAGACTTGTGTGTGAGATTAATAGAATAAAATATACATATGAGTAAATAAAAACAAATACATTGGTGACACACACGTGGCCCTCCCTCTCACTTACACGCTGACACACACACTCCCACTTGAATAAAACACTCAGCTCCCCTCTTCACTCTTGATTAGCTATTCGGACAAATATAAAAGAAAAAAAGAAAAGAGAGAAAGAGAGAGGGCCTAAAGAGCAAGAGAGAGAGAGAGATCGTGAGGAGGAGGAGCTTGACGGAGGCATCGATTTGCACATGCAAACTTGGAAGTGAGTTGAGGTGAGTCTCTTATACCATTTCCCTATTTCTTTTGGTTGATTTTGGTGATGATTTGAGGATTGTTGGTGGCTGGAAGTTGTGTGATTCTGGAAATAAGTTGGTGTCACCAAATAGGTTCAAATGTAGTGCATGCATGTCATTTTTGGGGGATTTTTGGGGTTTCTTTGGTTCCGTTTTGATGTACCCAAAATAGAGCATGAGAGTAGGAGTTCCTAGAGCCAAAAATTCTGAGGTTTAGAATTCAAATTCATGGTTGCATGTCATCTTCTTCACATGTTCTAGTCGCCAAAAAATAGAGTCGAAGTTGCAGAGGTTATAAACTGAGTTTTGAGTGGAATTTTCTTTGGTTTCTTTTACGGTTTTAAGATTTTAGGATGTGTAGTAGGTAATAGAATCAAGGAGAGCACAATTTGGAATGAAAATGGTGGAGTTCTTGGGAGATTAAGCCATACTTTCAAATGTATGATTTTTAGAGAGTCAGTCAATTTCAGACTCTTCTTTGATAGGACAAAACATGTCCAATGTTTATGAAATTTAGCAGGGAAATAGTAAAAATATAAAGCTTTAAAATGAGTCATAGAACGTGTCAATTGGATATCTAGAGTAAAAGTTATGATTCTTAGAATTTTGATAAGGAAACAGGGAACATTATGGGTTTCAGGATTCTAACAGTGGGAGAATAGACAAATTTCACAAGGTTAATTTGGTAATTTGGTCATGTGATTATTTTCTCCTTAAATTAGAAATTTATAGATTTCAATCAAGTATTAGAACTTAGGAATTTGATGTGTAAATTATAAGTTATGAATTTTTAAAATTTGGGTAGAAAATTTGGGAAATTCTGATTCTCTTATTGGGTAGTCTATTTAAATGTGGAATTTGAGAGATGAAGTCTATGAGTGGATACTGGATAATATTTCTCTTATACAAAGGACTTCAAGATTCTTACATAGAAACTTGAACCACCTCATTCGGTGTTTTCTAACTTAAGATATGATTTTTTAAAGTTTCCTTAAGATTGGTGGCAGATTATGTTAAGTCTAAAATTTTCCAATTTTGGAAGAAAATGTGATTAGTGAATGATTTGAGAGTATGGGACAGATTTAAGAGCTTAATTAGTGGAATAAAGTGTCTTAATTATAGGGGTGAAAGACATATAACATGTCTTAAATTAGATACACAATAGACGTAAGCACAAGTTTAGACCAATTAGAATTGGAAATGAATATTTATAGCAAAGTTAAAGAGTTAATTGAAAGGTCATGGGGAGAGATTAATTATGTAAAGTAAGTATTCCAAAGCTTGTGTATTACTCTGCCCCTTACATAGATACAATGTTTAATAGGATCCAACTTTTGCTATCAAGTAAGGGAAGAAGAAAAACTAACAAAAGTTCAAGCAAGAAGAGGTAATTGGGAAGAAGAAGAAGCAAAAGGTAGTAAAACTTACTCTTATATATTTTGAACTTAGTTGCTTGCATGTTTATTTGTCATGTATATGTCTTTGAACATGTAATATCCTTGTTTGAATTGTGCCATGGCCATATGTATATGCTTGTAAGGTGTTGTTCTTACTTAACTATTTACATGCATAATTAATTATCATAACACATTATATATTGAGATAACATTTTGTTACTAGAATTTCCCTGAATCTCATCCATTTCTTCCATGACATACAGTAAGAGAAAGAACTTCTAAGGGCAAGAGCATTGTTGTTGGTGAAGCCTAAAGAAGGTTGGAGCTAAAGGAGTTAAGATAATATTTGATTTAAGTGTTGAGATTTGCATAATAATTTTGTTAAGATTTAGGATTTTTGGTAGCCTTGTGCGGCTACAAATTTTGTATATATATATGGATATACATAAACATAGAGATATACATATTGAAGATAGTACATGTAATAGTAGCAAATTAGAAGCATAGGCATGCGTAGTATAAATAACGGTAATAATACTGTTAACCTCACGAAATTCATGTCAAATTGGCACATTTACCTTTAATTTCTCATACATTTTGGTGAATTCATAGATACTTGAGGACAAATGTGCAAAGGTAATGTGCTTAGTTGATATTTGTGATAAAATGATATAAATTATTTGTTTAAGTGTGAATATTTTGCCAGATTTCATCAACATTGGCTTTTATTGATTTTTGTGTGTTGATAGGTTAACATTTGAGCCACATAGCAGGGTGCCATTGGAAGTACAAATCAATGACTAAGAATAAGTTAGAAAGGAGCTTAGAAAGTCAAAGTACCATAGAAAAGCAAGATGAGATAAAAAGCATGCTTGGCTGCAGCCAAGAAACAACCAGAAAGTTTTTGGCTATAGTCAAGAAACTCTGGCTGCAGCCAAAACTAGGAAGAAGATCCTTGGCCGCAGCCAAGAGCTGAAATAACTCATTTGGCCGTAGTTAAAGCCCGAAACTGAAGCTATGCGTTTTGATATCAGAACAAATTCTAGGACTTTTAAATTATGGATCCACGTACTAGAGCGTCATTCTGGACTCAAGAGGCTACTTTAGAGGCTTGTTCTGTTAGGGTTTGGAGTTTGGAGGTGGAGATTGAGCTAGAAATTGAAGATTTGAAGAGATTTAAGCTTTTCATTTTGGTCTTTCCTCTCTATCTTCTAGTCCTTTCTTATGTTCAGCAGTTTTTCTGGTGTATCCCCATTTTCTCATGGATTTTATGAACATGTGTAGCTAGATTTTTTATGTTATGATTATTTTGAACCCTTGTATGGATTAAATATTCATTTTCCCCTTTATATTTGTGATTAATAATGAGATTATGCTGATTTTACTCTTTGCTTAATGTTTCTTATTGATTAGCCACTAATGAGATTTGTTGGGTTCACTTGATTAATGCTTAAGACGGCTAGATTGAGTGTACATAGAACTTGAGTTTAATAGTATACGAATTTGAAATTTGTGAGTTGAATGGATAATTTTGTTAATGAGGTAGAGATACACTCATTGACCTCACATAACCATATAGGATTTGCAATGAAAATTGGGGTTTAATTAATTAATTAAGAGATTAATAAATTAATTGAACTAAACACCTATTTGGAGACTTGAGAGAGCACTTATAGGTAATTTAGTATCCTTGGCTAGCATAATCTTTCATTAAGAAGCACATATTGTGGGGATTTGATTGAGTACTTTTGAAATACAAGGGGGATAAATAATTATAAGTCCAATTTTATCCTTAAAGTCCATGAATCACTTGTTTTTATTTTCTTTTCAATTTTAAAATTTACTTCTCTTCACTATTGATAATTGAGTAACTCAAATTAGGCAAAAGTGCGATAATTGATACTTGACCAGGTTTTAGAACCAAATCCTTGAGGGAACGATAATTTACTTATCACTTTATTACTTGGTGCTACCTTTGCACTTGAGGTGGCAAACAAATACTGTAATACCTTATTTTCTAAAGCCTTTAGATTAGTTTAAATATATAATGGTTTTAAATTTGAGACCAAAATAATTTAAAGTCCCAATTTAAGAATAGTTTAATCTTATATTTGTATAGGATTTTCAAAAACTTTTTAAAATAAATATGTATGGTCTAAATTTTAATTTGTAAATTCATTATCTTTATCAGTTTCAAAATCATTTATTTAAAATACAGATCATTTTCTATCCATAGCTCGCGTCGTGATGGTTAACTTATTGGTTTCTGGATACCAATACGTTATCGAAAGTCTAGCGTACGAATTACAATGTATATAGTCTGCATCGCGAGTACTAGTACTACTATCGCTACTACAACTACTTATAAATATTTTACAGTCATCCAAAATAAAATGATAACCAACAGTCCATAATTTATTTGCCTCTTCTTCGTCCGTCTATATTACCTTCTTGCCCTTAGAGCTGGACGCCTTTGCTGTATATTATTTGTTGAAAAAGGGGTGAGATTCAAAAGAATCTCAGTAGTACACATATCACTCATATAATATGCAAAAACTAAGCATGTAAAACAAATCATCAAACAACACAACTTACAGAAATGCATCACATAAAAGGGCCTAACCGGTCCCTTATCACATACTCACAGCTCTTGAGATTCACAATCTGGCTGCCCAGGGCCTCTGCCCCATACAAGGTACAGTCACGGGCTTTTTGCCTCAAACCTACCTGGCTTAAGACGCCCCCGGGTAACTCCCGGTGTAACTTGTACTTACGGGTCTTACCGCCTATGGACTATCTGTCCCGCACATATATACAGATGATATGGTACACATACATGGCATCACATATGATATAAGAGATAAGGTACTACCTGACAGTCTTTCCAAATTTGGTTCCTGTTCTCAGTCTCTTAGGCGTCCCGGGCAAATGTCAAATCCTATAATTTATAATTTACGGACGGACGAATTATTACTTATTCCAAAATAATTTAAGACACCTTGGTAGGTTATCATTATCGCTAATACCTTAATTCCAATAGGTATTTAATGGACTCATACCAATCTAAGTATTTAATTTGACCCTTAGAGTCCCAATTATTTCAAAAATACCCTTACTTTTTATTTTTCACTATAACTCAATTCTGTCAGAATTTTCAATAATCTTTGAAAATTCATATCTTGGCCTAGAAATATCCAATTAAGGTGGTTCCAAATTCTATGTGTCACTTATGAAGTCTATTTTAATATAAAAATACTTTTAACTACCACCTATCCATGAATAATTCCCAGTTTTAAATTTGTTTCGCACTGCCAGAAAATCTTTCCAGTTTCAGTAGCTTAACTTCTAAAATTCATAACTAAATATCTAGAACTCCAAATGGGATGGTTCAAAATATTATATGATCATATTTAAATATATTTTCAGGTAAAAATATTACCATTTATAAATTGTAGCTAAAAAATTTCCAGAATTTCGTCAAACCTCGTCTGTACCATAAAACGTTCCAGATTCATCATCTAACTTTAAAAATTCATATCTCACTATTTATAAACCCAAATGATACATATTATATATAAAATTAAAGCTTAAGATGTCTACTCTCCTTCTGTAAACTTTAATAATTTTCGGACAAGGTTTGGTTACCGAAATGTATTTTACAACAAATATAATTTCAGAGAAACTAACCGAACAGCAACTCCTCTTATTTTCTAAAAATTCTATACTTATATATAATCATCCAAAAATCAAAACCACATGTATTCCCACATAATTTTTCGTGTAGAATTGATTGGAAACCTCAAATTTGACAAATTCTCATTCCTTCTTCGTGCACTATTTTTCCCAAAACAAAACCTCACAAGTCAACAATTTATTATACTAGGTTCTTATGCTTCCCAAATTACCCAAAAATAGTCTTAAATCAACTAGAAAGAGTTAAGAATATGGGAAGGAAACTCACCTATGATATAGAGTTGTATGTAGAATTTGTAATCACTTCTTCCTTCCTCTGGTAGCACTGATTCTCTTACTTATCTCTCTTTCTCTATTATGTGTCTCTTACTCTCCCTATTTTTCACTCACTCTCTCTTTTCTTTCTTCTTGGATAATGGCTGAAGAGAATTGAAAATGAGGAGTGTGTGTGTTCGTATGATTAAAAGAATGAGAGAGTGTGTTGTTTTTTTTTATTATTAAAAATGTGTATGTGTGTGCCATGTGTGTAGTGTGTGTGTGTTATTTAATTAAATAGTTGTGTGTGCATGGATTGCATGTGAAGTGTGGGAAGTGGGTGTGTGTGTTTTAATTATTATTATATATATAGAGGTATATTTTTATCCTATTAATTACACACACTAGGTCTTTATTTTTCCCTTTGTCTAATTTAAGATTCCTTATATTTCATAGGTTTCATAATTTGGCTTACTATCTAACTCCCATAAATTAATCCTTAGCCTTTGAATAAATTTTGGGATGTTACAAATACCATGCACGATAATTGAATCAGGGATGGGCAATTGTATGTTATGAGCCCATAGTTAACTAAAGATAGACTAAGATAAGAGCAAAGTAATACTTATGATATTTATGAATAAGCTTAAAGGATAGATGAGCCATAACAGAGTTTGAACTACTAGATAACTATTTCAAAGAGTTTTAAATTTTTCAGAAAAGCCCATTCATTCACTGGTTTGAACCTTGTATTTGGGTTGGGTTTTTAACTATTTTCAAAGGTGTTTTCTTCTCATGATTGAAACATGGCTATGTGGTTCAAATGTTACACTTATAGCTCATCTGATAACTATGAAAATAGGGTGTGACAATACTGCTCTTAGAAACTCAAATAAAATTAATTAGGAGATGTGGCTAACAAGATTAAGCATTGTTATAATTTTGAAGAATGATAACTCAATTAAACAAAAATCATATTTGGTAATTTGTTAGAGAACTAATAGGGAAAAGTTGAAAACCCAAAAATGGGAAAATTCCACATAAAGACTATTTAAAATAGTAAAAGACAGAGAGGTACTTCGAATTTTAATATCCCTATGAGATGCTATGTCTTTTTGAAATTAAAAAGACAGGACAAAAATGCCCTCACGCTTTTTTTTAAATAAACATTAACCCTACCCTGCCAAGGACCGGCGAGAATAATTCACTTGATAAACAAAAGTTATTAAAACCTAATAAAAAAGAGACGAATTCCTTAACTAAACTTATCAATGACCGGATAATGTAATTTTTTTATTTTGTAAATGAAAGTTGTTGAAACCTAATAAAAAAAACCATATTATCAGACCATTGACAACTGTAGTTAAGGAATTCATCACTTTTAATTAGGTTTAACAACTTTCGTTCACCAAGTGAATTATTTCCACCAGAGCTCCAGCACTAGTGGGGTAGCCGCCGGTGAGGTGGGGGTTTAATGTTTATTTAAAAAATGTGTGAGGGCATTTTTGTCCTTTCTTTTTAATTTCAAAAAGGCATAGCAGTTTATTGGGATATTGAAATTTGAAGCTCCTCTCTGTCCTTTACCATTTTAAATGGTCTTTATATGGGATTTTTCCTAAAAAAATCCTATTGACAATATTAAATTGTTAATGAAATTCAGATTTGTCAATTTGTTTGAAAAATAATAGGAAAACACAAATAAAATTAATTAGGAAAAAATTCTATATGCATTATTTATTAAGATGCATTCTTTTTAGTCATTTTCCATCTATATTGGCTTTTTAAATAATCTTCCAAACAAGTTTCAATTTGGAAAAAAAAAGTCAATTCTCCTAACGTCAATCCAAACATAAATTATATTACACTATCTAACTTCTACTTTAATACAAGTTTCAAAAAGTCAAATTGAAAAAAACCTCTATCATCACTTATCCAAATAGGCACTAACAAACTCCTCTAGTCCTCTTCCCATGGGCTTCAATTTTCAAAATCACAAGTAGAACAGTATAGTATAGTAGTAATTCGAAGCAAGTATAATTGTGAGATGACTTGTTGCCTACTATTGATAAAAGAAAACAAGTTTCAAATATATGGAATGGGATTAAGGCAGCTTGGGACAAGACTGAAGTAAATATGCCGCGGAATAGTGATAATTCTGATGTACGATGGAGATGCACCAAGGATGGATCCTTCTCTGTTAAATCGGCTATATTCTAGCCTGGAAGAGTCGCTAGCACCTCGTGATAATGCATGGGGTAGGATCTGGAAATTGGCTGTTCCTTAGAGGTGTAAAATGTTTGTTTGGTTATTATATATATCATCAACGGCTACTCACGAACGGGGCAAGACTGAAAAGAAACTTGTCTACTAGTGGTTGCTGTGACGTTTGTACAGACTTGATTGAGAATTGTACACATGCACTTCCTGATTGTCAAGAAGCCCGAAGTTACTGGGAGCAAGTTGTCCCACGAAGTTTTATCAGGAGATTTTTCTCGTTGGGTGAATGTGAGTGGGTGTCGGCTAATCTTAATTTCTCTGATCCTTAGTGCCATGTTAGTTGACCAAATCTTTTCGCAGTTTCGTGCTGGTTATTGTGGAGGAAACGAAATATGAGAATTTTCGAGAAGAAACAGTTTCCGAACAGTGCTATCTATGCTCAGTCGATAGCAACTATTGGCTCTATTTTGTCGGCCAGTGTTAATTTGAGTGGAGCACCGGTTCATGATAATTCGATTGCAGTTCAAGCTCGGCGATGGCTTGCTCCTGATCAGGGATGACGTAAGCTGAATGTTGAAGGGGCCTTTTCTGATTTAATGAATAGCGCAGGATGTGGAGGCCTCTTTCAGACTTCAAGTGGGAATTGGACAGCCGGTTTTATGCACCGATTGAACCATGGGGACTTGTTAACTACGGAACTTTGGGCTTGCTTTCTGGGTCTTAAAATCTCCCGGGAACGTGGGGAAAGGCAATTAATCGCCAACGTATCATGTGGAGCATCAGCTGGTAGCTGACATTCGAAACTGGATTGATCGTGACTGGTGTGTGAAAGTGTAACATATTTCACGATATGCCAACGAAGCTGCGGATTTCCTGGCCAAACAACCTATGTCTTGTGTACCTGGTTTGCATTCATTTACTGGTAGTTTCTCGGAGTTAGATCCATCTTTGAGGAAGGACATATCTCTTGTAAGGGCGCCTCGTATGTGCTAGGATTGTTAAAACCGTCGGTGTATAATAATAATAATAATAATGATAAATTAATAATAACGAGGAGAACAAGTTGCTATAGGCCTTGATAATCCTTCTTTAATTCTCTTTCAAGATTTCCAAATCTCAAAGAAATTACCAAAAGAAAAAACAAGAAAGACTTCATTACTTTTTACTAATCAATTATGCCGCTCCATTCTTATTACAAGTCTCTTATAGAAAATCTTTTGTCACAAGTGTTAACGTCACAAAATTCATGTTATTTCAGCGCATTTTCCTAGAATTTCTCACACTTTTGGTGAATTCATATAAAACTAGGGATACACATGCAAGGAAAATGTGCTTAGTTGATACTTGAGTTAAAGTGATAGAATTCTTGATTGAAGTGTAAATATTTTTCTTTTATTTTATCAACTTTGGCTTTTATAGACTTTCTTGTTTAAGATAGATTATCATTTGAGTCACATGCATGTGGAGCTTTGGAAGCTCAAATCAATGCTTAAGGAGTTGGAAAGGAGTTTAGAAAGTCAAGACATCATAGCAAGACAAGAAAAGATGAGTCAGGAAGAAGAGGAGTATTTGGCCTCAACCAACGCATTTGTTGGCCTCATCTAAAGACAAGATAGAAAGTTGTTGGCACTACTACATAAGGGACTTTTAACATCTGTTTTTATACCCTATAGACAACCGTTTTCAGGGGGATATTTATGTGAGTCTCGTTGAAAGTTTTGACATATAAAGACTATTTTGAAACAGTCATTATAAAAGACTTAGTCTTTTTTTTTTTAAAAAAATATTATTCGTTTTCCTCCCCACAACATTGAAAAAACTACCAATTTCTAGAAAATTATATTTTGAATTTGGAACTAAGAAAACATAGGTAAAAATCACTAATTAAATTTTGAATATTCAAAGTTTAATCATCACATAACGCGCAAAAGAACTTAAATTCAAACATATATCATCATAACATCATTTTAATGTTCAAACTTCAACTTTCAAACTAAATCATGACAATTATATGCCCAAAGATTTATGAGATGACATGCTTCCATCAAATCTTTAATGCTTCATCATCATTTTCCAAAATCTTCTCTAACAAATTCATAGTACTCAATATAAACAAGAAACTAAGAAACTAACAGGAGACAAAGTATTCGAGTATGGCAACATAATACACCACTGCACTAAACTACTGCACTATGTAAAAGAAACTCTACACATAATCCTTTATGTGTTGTAGAAGATATCTTGACAAAAGGTCTCGGATTAAATTAATGTTTTCGATTGTGTAGGAGTCCTTATTACCAAAAATCTATGAGCAAATTGGAGAATAAGTAAATATAAATCAATCAATTGAATAAAATAACTAACAATTCAATTACAAGAACAAAAATGAAATTCAGTTGAGAATCAAGAAATGATCACCTATTCAAAATTGATAGTAAGTCCACTAAAAATGATGTTATACATATATAGTGAAACATAGAAGCCGCACTCAGTTTTCCCTGATTATTGAGGGTACTATACATCAAAAGCAAACGGTAAAAAAGAATAAAGGCATATATGGAGTGATTGTCAATTAAAGAACTTGAATTTATAATAACTTACTTTCAGCTGGAACCACTTCGTTAAACTACTTTTACGTTCGCGCTTCCCACCCATCATATAATATGTCTTCAGTGCACTATAATGAAAATGAAAAACAAAAGACATTAAAACAATTTAGTAAAGTCAAAAATCAATGATTTACAAACAAATTAACTTACATGTTGAAAATGATTTATATCTTTTCGTCTGCAATCAAACCAAAAGATGACGTTGATGAAGGGACAAGTGAGACAAAGACTCTAATGATAACTATAATAACATGTATAGATTAAAATGAGGTTAGATAAAATGAAAACTGAATATGTATAAATTGATAAAATTAAGTTACTTGCCTTTCGACAATTGGTGCTAGATAACAAGGCAGCTTAGTCTGTCCAATTGTATAGCCCACTTAACTCATCCTATCTTCCAACTTATTATTATTACTCCTTGAAAGATTGCCAAGACATAAGAATCAGTGGCGAGCTCCTTTTCAACAAACATTTTGTGGAAACAGCTACCACAAAATTAAAATGAGAAATGACTTAGTGTTTGTATAAACCTAAGAATCCTAAATATCAGTGCATTAGTTAAAGTAAAAAATGAAAAATAAACTCACATGATTGCAAATGTAACCCATCCTATGTCTATCACTTACAAAGATAGGAACTCTAATATCTTTACTATTAATTCTAAAATGATACGAGATTGTATGACCCACAATCTCATAAGGCATCTGTAAGTCAACCTTGTTAATTTTTTTATGAATATTATGTAGTTGTGCCAAGAAGGGAAATCGTGCCGCTTCTTCTTGATCCTAGTAACACACAAAATAAAGATTGTAAGTAGGATGTCAAGGATCAAGTAACAATAAGGTGTTTCTTACCATTGGAGGTGTTGTTGCCGTATGAACAAGTTGTTGAGGCCAAATGGTGAAAGATCCTATTGCCTGACCTAGTTTGGTAACCTTGTTATCAGGGAACAGGACATCTACACCTTCCTCCCCTGTCCAACACTTGTCACATTAACCTTACGTTGATCGTCCCAAATTTGCTTATTATGATGGGTAGTAGCATGTGTGTATGCAACAACATCAGCAACAACACGAACGAATGGGACATCCAACCAAAGAGAGCAAGGTTCTCCAGCCTCTAGTAAAGGACCAAGGTTGCCATGTCCAATAATCTTCGGTAGATTGTAATTGCCTTTGGTGCTGAGAAAGGTCGGGGATTCCTGGGTACGAGAAATAAAAGAATTAATTAAACTAACTTAAGAAAAAACTCAATGTTATATTAATTGAAATTATTTGCAAACTTGAGATCTATGTTCATCATCACCCATTCCGCCTTGAATGCTAGACAACACCATTGACCTCATCTCACCACGTAGGTCATGTAACAGCTCATCTCAAAGCTCTTATTGGAGTGATTGACTCATTTCTATCTAAAGCTTTACTCGAATTTCCACTCAAACCTTGGCCAAAAACTCTCTACTCGGTTCACTTTGTCCATAAGGTTGTGAACTTCATCTAAAGTATTTGAGAGACCAATTCCCCTTGGCTCCCTTCTTAATTGGCCAGGGTGATCTTGCTTCCTAAGCGTCTTTGTTAAGATGTCCATCCTCCCAGTTTGAGTAAAGGATCCTTGGTTGCTTTTCTCCTCAAGTTCATCCTGTCGTGATGCCATGGATAAATATAGATTAATTCCATGTAATCTTCTAAGGAAAATGAAACATACTTAAATATACTTTATATTAAATACTCACAATCCTTCCAGCGATGTCAGCAACGATTGGATTTATATGATTTTCTTCCTTCATCCTTACTGCTTTCCATTTTCTGTGACATAGGGGAGGAGCCGGTGCCTACACGACAATGCTGGTATCTAATTTGGCTGCTTCCTCCATTTTTTTAAAATCAGCATGCATGAGCTTCTTTTCCAACTTCCGATAACCCTTACAAAACAAGTAATATGGATAATTGTTTTTAGTTTGCTTTTATTTATTTGATTTACTTAATTTCTATGAACAAAGAATAAAGAAAACTGAGTCAGTGAGGTCAAATAAATTCAAACAAAATGTTTTATACTATGATAAACAAAATATAATACCAGAAATTCAGGATCCTATCGTGATACCACAAACAATCTCTACTCATCTGGAGAAAGATAAGGATAGTCTTTGTATGGATCCTTATTACTCTTTGGCCCTCAAATGTACTTGGTTATAAGCTCAGACTTAAAATCTTTCTATTGCTCACGAATTTCCCCCATCCAATGCTTGTACATCTGCCTCGTGTTGAGGACATCATAGGTTTGCTATAAAGTATAACATAACATAGTTATATATGAACTAATAGAAATAAAGATAGAAATGAAAATACAAATTTATATACCAAAATTTGTTCCCAAATCATAGCTTTCCTGTCTTTCGAAACTTCCTTCTAAGAAGAAAATAGAATGCCAACTTTGCTCCGAACCAAATAGCCAATATAGCTAATGAACTTGTCTTCCTGTTCACTTATTGGATTCAAATCTGCATCAAATTCCATGTGCACCCTCTCCTTTTCTTCCTGCCGATGTTTGACCAACGATCGCAGCTTCGTGCTTCCTCTAACCTTTTTCTTAACAGGTAAGCCACCTGAGTCCCCCTTAATTGATATTTCCATGTTCCTACTAAGAAATCAAGTTGATATAGGATAAGTTAATTGCAATTAAATGAATACTTTAAACAAGTCAAAATTGTGTTTTCCCGAATTCCTTCACAATGATAAATTCTAGCAG
The DNA here is from genome assembly GCA_037074505.1 of Albizia julibrissin. NCBI lineage: Eukaryota > Viridiplantae > Streptophyta > Magnoliopsida > Fabales > Fabaceae > Albizia > Albizia julibrissin. The sequence continues at coordinate 43,551,657 of CM073480.1, read as the reverse complement.
CATATTCATCATCATCTACTAATTCTACTTCAGTTGGTATTGGTGGATTTGTAGTGAAAGGTCGTGTGTCTTCAAGATTCAAACTTGGATCACCATCCTTCTATTTTTTACTTTAGAGTACAATGGACAATTTTTCATTTGCTTGGTTAATGACATAAAACACTTATTTTGCCTGGTTTGCTAGAATGAATGGCTCATCTTTATAACCAACTCTACAAGATCAACTGAGGTAAATCTAAATTAATCTATTTGAACAGCATTATTATTAACCCACTTACATTTGAATATAGGAACTCTCAACTTGGTATAGCTTATCTCACATATTTCTTTAATAACTCCATAATAGGCCATGGATCCCAATATGGGGTTTTTGTCTTTCAAACTAGAAAAGTGCATTGCTTCGGCTACCACCATCACCCCACTATTTTTCATTGTACTTCTATCATCCTGGACTTTTGTGTGTAAATAATACCCCGTTTATATCGAAACCACTTTAAATGACGACCTCAAAAGAAGGCCCCAAGCTAACCATTTGATTATGTCAGACACACTGGTGTCGTGTGAAACCTTTTCCTTAAACCACTCTATAAATGTCTTGTTTTTCTTATGAGCTATATGCATGTCATTTTATCTTAGATATATCTGCTTTAAACTCTTTTTGTGATTGTCTAAGTATGGCTGAACTTCTTCTATATTATTCAAGATATACAAGTGTGCTTGCAACACCTCTTCACGATACATACTCTTCACTTTGAGCCCTCATGTTCCCTTACTTGTACCCTTTTCATGACGAGATTGAGCCTTTGACCTTGATAGATATTCTTTACAAAAGTCCATAGCCTTTTTAATGACATATCTTTTAATAATTGAGGCTTTAGGTCAATAAGGATTTTTTGAATACCCTTTTAAGTTCTACATATATCGCTCAAAAGGGTATATATCTTAGATAAATTAGGCTGCATAGTCTTATCTTCCTTACCAAATGAACTATTAAATGCACCATTATATCAAAGAAAGCAAGAAGAAAATGCATCTCTAGTTGGAATAGAATAATATAACTCTCATTTTCCAATTCATCCAACTTTCCAATGTCAACAATTTTGCTACAAATAGTATTAAATAAATTGCACAACTTTGTTATCATGCTTTACACATCATCTTTTATAATGCCTCTAATAGCTATTGGTAATAGTTATTGCATCAAGACATGGCAATCATGGGACTTCATTCCTACTAACTTCAAATCTTCTATTGAGACAAGCCTTCTTACATTAGAAGAATACCCTTGTGGCACCTTAATGCCATACAAACACCCACACAAACTTCTTCTCTCAGCTTTTGACAATGAATGCACTACTGGCTCCATATACACTCTCTTACCATCATCTCTTAGTTGTAGATGTAGTCGTTCTCTTATTCCCATTTCAACCAAGTCTAGTCTCGCACTAATTCCATCTTTAGTTTTCCCTAGTATGTGCAAAAGTGTACTAACAAGGCTATCACATACTTTTTTCTCCACATACATCACATTAATAATGTGTCTCACATCAAGACTACGCCAATATGGAAAATCAAAGAAAATTGACATCTTTTTCTATATGTTCTTCTCACCCGTAGTCCTCTGTTTCTTACTAAAAGTGATATTGATTCTTTCCACCTGACTATAAACCTCGTCTCCAGTTAATGCCTTTGCAGTCATTCCATTCTCTGGTAAACTGTTAAAAGTATTTTTTAGCCTATGATACGGGTGGAACCGAGGAAGAAATCGCCTATAACCAAGGTAGACTGTTTTTCTTTTGTGCTTAAGTTGATAGAAGTGTGTGCCTTCTTCACATATCGGACATGCTTTATGACGCTTTAAACTATACCTTGACAAGTTTTCGTATGCAGAAAAGTTGTTAATCATGGTGAAAACTATTGCACGTAGCTTAAAGGACTCTTGCTTATATGTATCAAATACATCTACGCCAGCCTCCCACAACTTCTTTAAGTCCTCTATCAAAGGTGCTAATTACTCATCAATATCGTTCCCTACTTATTTTGGTCCCGAAATCATCATAGAAAGCATCATATACTTGCATTTCATACACAACCAGGGAGGTAAGTTGTAAATCACTAGCAGAACTAGCTATGTACTATGTGTACTACTAAGAGTACCTTAAGGATTGATTTCGTCTGTGTAAAGCCCAAGCCGAAGGTTTTTTGGCTTGCTACCAAATCCGGGAAACATTTCATCTATTTTCTTCCATTGTGGAGAGTCATCCAGGTGCCGAAGGTTTTTTCTATCACATATTATCTTATCAGAATACCATCTCAACTTCTTTGCTTCTTTTGCATTAGCAAACATTCATTTAAACCACAGTATGATTGGAAGATACCACAAAACCTTTAAAGGTTTCCTTTTACTTGTCTCATCACCACAGCCAGCATCTTTCTTCACTTTGTATTTGGAAGTTTTACATTTCAGACACTCACTAAGTCCTTCATACTCCTTTCTGTATAATACACAATCATTAGGACAAGCATGTATCTTTTTATACTCCATACCCATCACATACAATATTTTCTTGGCCTCATATATACGATTTGGAAGTACATTTTCCTCTGGAAACATATCACATAATAATTCAAGTAATAAAGTAAAACTACTATCGGTCTACCCATAAGTTGCCCTTAAGTTGGACAAGTGCAAAATACCTGATGAGCGTGAATACTTAGTATACCCAGGGTACAAAGGTGTCTCTGTATCATGTCGCACGCTATCATATACACGCTATTGTGCAAAACATTCTACCTCAACATCATGAATCATTTTCTCCATTCTATAGTCATCTCTGACATCAAAAACTTCCTTCTCGTGGGACGTGCGATTAGTTACTTCCTTATCATGCCATATCCACCTTGTGTACCGAAGGTTTATTCCATCATAAAGTAAGTGATCTCTTATATCATTAATATCCTGTTGACTATCATTTAAACACTTGACACATGGTCACAGATACTTCCCATTTTTACTAGGTGCATTCATTGTAGGAAATCTAATAAACTTTTCCACCCCATTCTCATATTCTTTGCTAGTTCTCAATGCATTCATCCAACTGTGATCCATTTTATTACCACATAATCCATTTTCAACAACACTCAACTTTACCATTATGCTAATTAAAAAATTGAAAAATTTTAAACACAAAGAAAATTGCTAAGTTCTATTCAGGAGCCTACATACATTGGAAAATTTAAAGACAGAAGCTAAACACTGTATACAAATCATGGAACCCAAAAACAGAAATATTATGAAGTTAAGCAATAACCAGACTACAAACTATTCAAATTGAGCAATCACCAAAAAATAAATCACTACCAAAAGTTTAACATTATGCTAATTAAAAAATTGAAAAAAAAGCTTATTGATGTGACAGAGTAGTAGCAAGAAACTTCAGTTCAGCAAAAGCTTATGATATTTAAATTGACGTAATAGATTAAAAAATGTTGACGGCTGCATCTATTTTCACTAATGGTTTGTCATTTATTTTTTAGGTTACTGTGTTCCATAAGCAATAGATATAGTTAACTAATATTTTAATAGTTTGGCATGGCTCACAAGCAACATATACACATATATGATTCAAGAACCAGAATTTGAAAAAGCATGAAAGAACCCAAAATTGAAAGTTGAGCAGTTTTAAGAAATTACAAACAATAATTGAAAGTTCCCAACTACAGAACCCAGCTTGTCTAGAGAAATAAAAGTATCGTGCCTTACCTTGTCTGGACTGAGAAGAGGGAAAATAGGGAGGGATGACCCAGCTACAGAACCCATAGCAATAATGGAGGACTGAGAAGAGGAGAGAGAATGAAGCACAACCGAGAGCAATGTAAGCAAGAGAAACCACATCTTTCTCTCGTCTTTGGAGGCAGAAGTTCCCGTCCTAAGGTTAGAGAGGGAGGCGCGACACAAGCAAGTTTTAAGAAAGAGGCAGCAACGTAATGGAAAAATAAGGACTTTGAATGTACAGAAGCTGTTTTAATCTTTTACGTTGGTAGTTTCTCTAACACGCTCTGCCAACTGGTGTGACTAGTGAGAGCATTAAAGATGACTGGTTTTCAAACCATTCGTTGAAAACAAGTGTTTCAATGATTGGTATAAAAAACCAGTCGTTGATACACTGATTCCCTACCACCTCTCATTGCATACTTTCTATCATATATGTGTGTGTGTGTATATGTTGCCTTTTATGGGTTATATATCTGATTCAGCTAAAATATTATTGTGGTGCAAGTTATAAAAAGGGTAAATATAAATTTTTTTGACCTTATATGTAATGCTTATTAGGACACCTGATTTGGAAAACTTGAGTTCTCATCAGGAAACTCAAGTTCTTAGTGTTGCCAGCACTTCTCCAGGTTATTTCTACCAAGAACTCGTGAGAGTTCATTTTCAAACTCGAGTGCACATCAGTCCAGAACTTAAGTTCTATCTACAAACTCGAGCTCTCCCTTACTTCAAGTTTCTTGCATGAGTCTCTAGTTAGAACTTGTCAGAGTTAAATTATAAACTAGAGTTTTCCTTTCACCAGAACTTGAGTTTTGCTACCAAACTCGAGTTCTTCCTATATTGCTTGCATCCAATGTTTCTCTGGATAAAACTTATCGAAGTGCAAATCCAAACTCAAGTTTCTTTATGACCAGAACTTGAGTTTTTAAACCAAACTTGAGTTTTTCAGGAACTTCATGTTTCTGACAAAATCTCTAGATAAAAACTTGCCGAAGTTCAAAAGCATACTCGAGTTTCTTTCTTACCAGAACTCGAGTTTTGCTCTCAAACTCGAGTTCTCTAGAAGTTGCAGAATTCTGACAAGTCTTTGGATAAAACTCGAGGAAGTGCAAATGCATACTCGAGTTCTGCTTGGTCCATAACTCGAGTTTTCCCTCAAAACTAGATTTTTGCAACTGAATTTATTGTTATTATTAAGCTAAATAACATAAAACTTCCTTGAATTTAGAACCATGTATATAATCTCTTTAACCCTTATAATAATCTCCTCTATAGACACATTAAAAATGGAATATAAGCCCCCAAAATTTAAATAGAGAAAACTAAAAAAATTATAGGGAGGGGTTTTCAACGACTGGTTCTCTTACTAGTCGTTGAAAGTGGTGTTTCAAGGACTGTTTCTTAAACCAGTCGTTCAAACTATACTTTCAACGACTGGTTTTATAAAACCATTTATGGAAAGTACCACCACCTATTTTTTATTACTATTTTCTAAAAATGGACGTTAATTCATGTCATTAAATCAACTATTTATAGTAGTATGGCCTCAACCAACGACATAGGAAAAGATCTCTTGGCTACAAACAGAGATAAGGAAAAACTCTTGGCCGCAGCCAAGACAAGCCTAGGTTGCAGCCAACAAATTTTAAAAAAGCTGTGTGTTTTGGCATCAAAACAGATTTTAGGGCTTTATATTCTTCCACCTTCGATCTTGGCTGTAATTCTACAAATTTGAGACTATTTTGGGTGCTTGGTGTGCTAGGGTTTAAAGTGTTTGGAGCTCTTGAAACCAGGGATTGAAGATTTGAAGAGATTCAAGCTTCCTTTTATTGGTTTTTCTGATTTTCTACCTCTTACTCTCTTATTTGCTGTTATGGCTGTTATTTCCTTAAGTATTTGTAGCTTGTGGCTGCCCTTGAGTATCTAGATACTTTGCTCTAGGATTATCTTAAACCCTTGTATGGTTTAACACTTGATTACTCCTCTCTTTTTGTGATTAATGATATATTTGTGTTGATTTACTCTTTGCTAGCTTAATGCTTCTTGTTGATAGGCCATCAATGAGATTATTGAGTTTACTTGATTGATATTTGAGAGGGCTAGGTTGAGTATAAAACTTGGGTAAAATTGAGTTAAAACTTGAAGTTTGTTTGTTGAATGGATGGTTTTGTTAGTAAGATAGATATATACTTGCCAACCTTACATATTCACATTAGGATTGGTGTTTGAAATTTGGATTTTATTAATTGTAATAAAAGATTGAGTAATTTTTGAAATTAAACACTTGGTTTTGACTTGACAGAGCTTTCACAAGTACTTTTTGAATTCTAGAGTAGCACATATTTTCATTAAAAGCATCTATGAGAGGAGGTTAATTGAATGTAATGAAATACAAGAAGGCTAAATAATTGTAGTTTTCATTTGATCCTTGAAGTCAAAGAATCACTTGTTTTTATTAATACTTGTTCTTGTTCTTATTTGTAGTCTAAGAATCACTTGTTTATATTAATACTTGTTCGTGTTCTTGTTTATATTGATCCCCATTTAAGCAATTTATGAAATTAAAAACTTGCTCTTGATTATAGTTTCCATTCACTCTTGAAATTTGTGTTGCTCAAATTAAGCAAAAGTGTAATAGTCAAAACTTGACCGGCTTTTAGAACCAAATACTCATGAGAACGATACTTTACTTATCAATTTATTACTTAGCATGATGATAACTCTCCATTTTCAGTATATTTAAAGTATATTTTGAAGATATTTGGAGAGTTATCTTAATAAATTTTGAACGATTTCTAAGAGATTTTAGAAGCAAATCAATTTAGTAAATCATTTTGGGGATTTTAGTTTAAATATTATGGTTTTAATATAAAATAGAAATAATTTAATTCAGGATAATAATGATAATAATGAGCCACTATTTTGAATATATATATATATATATATATATATATAGGAAATTCTAATTGAGCCCCAAAACATTTCAAAAATTTAACTTTAGTCCCTCCTCTAAAGTTTCAAATATTTTCATTTTAGTCCCTTAGTCGAAACGCACGTTTTGACTAAGGGGACTTAGGTCTTCAGCAGCTACGGGAGAATGAAGAAAATAAAGGATAAGAGAGGAGCTAGAGGCCGCTGGTTTTAGATAAAAGAAAAGAACAGAGAGCGGCGGCTGTCTTGGGGATGAGCGGAGATTGAATAAGGAGGAGGCTACCTACATCTTCATCATCCTTCACCATTCCACCATTATATTACCACACCACTATCATTCCACCACCATCAACCTCAGCATCATCTCTACACAGTTTCAGATCAAAAATTACAGCAGAGGAGAGACAGTAACGCGAAGGAGGAAGGAAGGCGGCTGTGATGGTGACGGTGAGCTTTATCTTCAGCTGAACCAGAAAAGTGGACTACCATCTTCTGAGAGCAAAGAGCAAGTGCTAAGGGAGAGAGCTGGAAAGAGTCTCCTACATCTGGAACGAAAAGAATGAGTCTGAGAGAGCAGAGTGGTAGTATTCAGAGGAGTCGTCTTTTCCTTCTTATTTTTAGAAACGCAGAACGAGATGGGAGCTTCGGTTCTACCATTACTGAAGTGATCTGAGAGAACTAGAGAGGAGATTTAGTAGTGCAGAACTGTTGGGGACCATAGATGAATCAAAAAAGAAACAAATGCAGAACGAGATAGGAGCTCTGACGCCACCATCACCTGAGTGATCGGAGAGAGAGCTGGAACGAGAGGAGGAAGCATCCTCTGGAGCTAGCAACAAGGAGAAGCTGCTGGGATCATCATTCTTCATTTTTTTGATCAGTGGGAGTTGAATCAAAAGAGGAGATTTGGTTTTCTTTGGGAAGCAGCAGTTCCTTGTTGAATCAGAGGTGGAATTTACTATTGTTTTGGGAGCTAAATGTTTATATTGACTAGTGCTTGTTTTCTTTCTTCATGATTTTTCCTTAGAATCAGAGAGAGAGAGGCCAACCTTATTAGAATTAGCTGACACCTAAGAGGGGGTGAATTGGGTGTACGTTAAGAAAGTATAATCTTTTGAAATCTTTTCACAACTTATCAAATCAATACATATTGAACTATAAAACTATAAGCAGTTATGTAAATTATATATGTTAGAAATGTAAAAGCTTAGGGAAGAGAATATGCAAACTTTGATTTATCCTAGTTCGGTTCAATCCATGATGACCTACATCCAGTCCCCAGGCTTCTCCTAAGGTTTCTAATCCACTATCTTCTTGTTTATTTAAGCATAAGAACAACCTTTTCAATCCACAAGTTTAACTGGGCACTTGTGTTGGAGTTACTCTCTCTCATACACTGTAAGGTTCACTCCCCCTTACGAAAAGTCTTACGAGCAGAGCAATCCCGAAGACCTTTCTCTCCTGCTTACTCTGCAAGTCTTATGAGCAGCAACATTCTGTTCTGCTTACACTACTGTAAGTCTTATGAGCAGCAACGTTCTCTACTTCTTGCACCTTGTAAGTCTTACGAGCAGAAAGTCTTACTGGTAATTCTCTCTACAACTTCCCTGTAAGGTAATCAACCTCCTGAAGGTCTCTCTACTTTGAGATCAATACAGAAGTATAGATGAAGGTGTTTACTGACTCTCTCATAGAGTGGGTAAGATACTCACTGAAGTACAATACAAATAATCACTCTCACATATACATGATACAGAAAACTGAGAAGTTCAGAAAGTACGGGAGGTGGGAGACTTAAGATATCAACATGCTTGTGTTTTCATGTCTCTATTCACTGGTTCTTTTTGTCTTTGAATCTCTACATATATATAGTTGAGTTGTGGAAGATGACCGTTGTAAACATCCGTCCATTAGAGTTCGTTGCTTTATTTGACCGTTGGTGTGTTTGAATATTTTCCCGTTGATCATGCTCTGGCATATGCTTTAGTGTTCCTTTCTGTTTGCACGTTCATTGAACCATTTGTTGAATATCGTTGCTCCTCATGATTTGCTGTCGTTGAATATTAGTCTGACATTTTCCATGTGTACTGATATTACATAACAACTGTAAAGTACTGAGAGAGAGTCGTTATGTCTTCACGCTCCGTAAACGAACCTTTGTCTCTTTGCATGAATTCTTTATTGTTACTTTGGAAAAATAATGCAACCACTTATATAATAAAGTATTAGTCATGAATACATTGAATCAATAATTGAGACAAGATTTCTGCTTTCTGGGACTAATCACTTTATGTGTCGACATTTGCTGTGAGTGACCTCCAAACGTAAAGATGTAATCTGAATGTTTAATATTTTGTTTCAAACTTGAAATAAATGTTAGTTGATGTTTAATCATAGTAACAAATGAAAACATAATGATTAAATGATGTTTAATCATATCTGGATTGATCTCTGAAATTCACTCAGCTTCTGTGTCTAGCAAACTCGAGTTCTCTCATTGAAACTCTAGTGCATTGTGATGTTTCCACATCTCCAGGTAGTCTCGGCCAGGAACTCATGAGAGTACAAAACACCAACTCGAGTGCAAACACATAAGAACTCTAGTGCAAACATGAGGACTCGAGTATACCACGTTTTCTTCAAACTGCAAGACTCTCAGGCAAAAACTCTCTCGGCAGAACTCTCATGACTCGAGTGCGTTGCTTCATAGAACTCGAGTTGTCCTCCATAAACTCGAGTGTACTTCATATAAGCTGATTCTCGTGAACTCTCTGGAACAAACTCTTATTCTGAAACTTCCATCACTCGAGTGTATATCAAATGTTTGCGGGAGTATGAACAGTGGACTCAAAACATGATCCATTCATTTTTTACTCCAAACATGGTAAATGATTGATCACTAGAAATCTCTTATCATCTACATTCCAATGAAAAAGGAATCACCTCCAAACCATTGTATTCTCCAAGTTATGACTCAATGAGTGTAGATAGCATATGTATTCTAGAGCATCGAATTCCAAAAGCCATACCACTTTCCATATAACTCTAAATTTTACATATTATATATTTATAGAAAGCTCTTTGAGTCTAATTTCATATGGCACCGGTTTAAACTCAATTGGACGTGTAGTTTGGGAGATTTTTCTAAAATACGAAAGTTGTTCTAGAATATGATGGTGATTTGAAGTTCCACTTTAAACATTCATATTTGCTTCATCTGAGCTCCTTTGATGTTGGTTCTGGTGTCAAAATGACACATTTGGAGTCTAGTTTCATATGCCACTAGTTTCATCTAAATTAAAGTTGTGTTTTGAGAGATATGATTGAATTATTGAAGCTCATCGAAGCTGAACGTAAAACAGGGATGAACAAAGTATACTTTTATTCATACTGAACTCGAGTTTTAATCCCCAAACTCAAGTTCTAGCCCATTTTTGCAATTGTGAATAGATCAAACTCGAGTTTTACATAGCCAACTCAAGTGAAAAACTTGGGAATCATCCGGAGCTCGTTTCTGCTAAGAACTTGCATGAAGAACTCTTTGAACTCGAGTGCTACAGTACCGACTCAAGTGCTACAGTCTTTAAGATGCTACAGTGCCTGTGTGCTACAATACTTGAATTCCCTTTTGAGGATAGAAACATCCAGTATTTCTTCTAGGAGCTTGAATCTTGATATTCCTATTAGTTCCTTCAAGCTCTTCTTTCTAATATCTTTCTTGCACTACTCCAAAATATCATTTTTAGACCGCATTATTTAGACCGGTTATTGCGGATAAGGTCTAAAAGAAACACGCGGTGGCAATTCCGTAATTAAAAGCAATGTTTTAGACCGGTTGTCTAAAAAACTGGTCTAAAAAAATCTTATTTAGACCGCTTATACAAACAACCGGTCTCAAAAATACATTAAGACCGGTTGTTTAAATAACTGGTCTTAAAAGTCAATAATTTAAGACCGGTTATTTAAACAACTGGTCTGAAAACAAATTATTAAAATGAATAAAAAATCATGATATTATTAAGACCGGTTTTATAAATAACCGGTCTTAAAAGTCAATAATTTAAAACCGGTTATTTAAAAAACCGGTCTTAAAAATAAATTATTAAAATATATAAAAAATCATTTTATTATTAAGACCGATTATTTTAACAACCGGTCTTAAAGATCAATAATTTAAGATCGGTTATTTAGATAACCGGTCTTAAAAGTAATTATTAAGACCGGTTATTTAAATAAACGGTCTTAAAAGTACTTTTAAGACCGGTTATCTAAATAACCGGTCTTAAAAGTCTGATTTTCAAACCTAGAACGGTCGCGAAAGTTCATTTCATCAGTTACGTTTCACTTCCACCTCTGCTTCCACCGCCGCGAACTGCTCACTTCCAACGCAGTAGGTGATATTCCGCCGTATTCTCCTGCCACCCTTTCAGTCGCCGCCGCCACTTCCACCTTCTTTCCCATATTCTATTGTCAGCGTTTGAACTCCCTCCTTCTCCATTCGTACTTGTCGTTGCTGCGAAGAAGTCACCATGAGTACCATCGTGAAGGGCGGCTGAGCATCTTATTTCTCCAGCCTTTATCTCACTCAGGCGTGTTTTCCAGCCACTGCTGCCCCTCTCCTCCTACGCCTCAAGCCACGGTCCAAGTTACGTCAAACAGGTAATTTCCCCTGCCTCAAGCCTTTATCTCACATTGTTATTGGTAGGATCCCCACCTTCTTTAATTAGTCAAGTAGTAGGCATCTATATATGTTGTTGTAGAGCAAAGCTCCGTGTACTATAATGAACTTGCATGCTATAGTAGAAATTTTGGAAATTCTGACTTGCATAAGAGACTCTATTGAAATCTCTATCAATCACTTAATATTTTGATTGCAAGAGATATATTATATATGAGTTAGAAATAATGTATTCATATTCATATTCTTTAATTATTAAGTGAGGCGTTTGTTTATATGTGTTTTAAAGCTTTAAGAATGTGAGTCCCCTCGCATTCCTTGCTTATCACCCTTAAATTCTTGGGATGTGACAACAATAACCTGAGACTCAGGACAGAAACAATTAAGGGTTGATTAGAAACTTAGCTCACAAGCCCCACACTATGTTGAACCCTATAAGTATTAGTTCTCAAATATGTTTTGATGATAACTAATCTTGATAAACAATGAATACTTTGTGATTCAAGTGAGTTAAGAAAATTTTTGCAAGTTTAAAGTATGTTTGAGACAAAATAAATGAATTTAGAAAGAAACTTGAATCAGAAGATATTCATCCTTCAGTGATCTTAGATGATCACTCGAGTGATAGGCAATTCACTTGAGTGATGATCTTCAACTTTCAGTAGTTTTGCAAGTCACTCACTAAACGTTGGAAAGTGAGGCAAAATCACTTGAGTGGCTAAGCCTTCACTTGAGTGATTCCCCTTCACTTGCGTAATATCAGCAAGTCACTTGCGAGGTTATTGAGAGTTGAGAAAGGAGGTCACTCAAGTAGATAAGTGACCACACGAGTGACAAGAGATCACCTGTAATAGCCTCTACAAGTCATGCCCCAAAAGCATCTACAAACAATACTAATAAGCCAACTTCATAGCATAGATACTACATTATTATCTTTCCCTCCTCCCCTTTCTTCATGCTGATGCTTGGGTTGGGGCCGGGGCTGCTGTCCTAAACCCGGGAGTAGCAAGAGGCAACAGTGTATCCGCCACGCTTGTATTGTTCAACATGGGAAGTGGAGGATTAGGGAAGTCAGTTATAACTTATATGCATATTTAATATATAGCTATTTTATAACTTACTAACTCAACAATTTGTCTTAACAGTACAATGACGAATCCGGTGCATCCTACAGCCGAGGATCAGGTGCATCCTACAGCCGAGGATCAGGTGCCTCCTATAGCAGAGGATCAGGTGTACCGTACTGCTCAGCACAGTGAGCCTCAGAGTGTTAATCAGGGGCAGTCATCGGGTGAGCCGAGTCACCAGCCTAGACGGAGGGGCAGGACGGCCACACGGTTAAGGGATGTTTCCTTGAGTCGGTCTGCCGGGGAGAGGATACCGATCGAGTTCGATCAATACTGGAAACCGATCGGGCCGAATGCCAGTCGTTTTAGGAGTTTTGTCGGCCTCCTCGCACGGAATAAGCCTAGCATATTTATAGAGGAGTGGATGAATGTCAACAAAAATATGAAGCAGCATATTTGGGATACTATTTAGGTATAAAATTCCCTCTGTATGTTTCTTTTATCAAATTCGTTTCATTACTGTCACTAACTCCTTTCATTCATGAATAACAGCTCACCTACGACGTTCCTCAGAGTGAGATCTTGTATCACAAGACTATGACATATTGTTGTGAGTGCTGGAGGAAGTTCAAGATGAGTCTGGCAAACAATTACATGCATATCGATGTGCCAGCTGGTAAGCCACATCCTACTCCTTGCAGCAAGTACTCGTACATCAATGAAGCAACATGGCAGGAGTTTTTTAGGCTTCGGATTACTCCAGAGGCTTTGGTGAGATAACTTATTTTGTACTTTATTTACTTATCTTTTGTCTTTACTGTTTGTAACATTTTTTCCCATTTCCTATTCACAGGCAAGAAGGCAAAAGGCACAAGCGAGTGGCAGGAAGAATGATTGCCCCCACACAATGTCTCGTGGGGGATACGCAAAGGCCGAGAAAGACTTGTTGGCGGCCAAACGGAGGAGATTGGAAGAAGCATCTCAATCGTAGGTTGGTTTCCTCTGGGCAGAGCGCTAAATTTGGATTCATGTGCCCAGCTCATGCCACGGAAAAAGGGACCACTTCTGCCATCAGACATAGATATTTATCACAGAGGCTCAGTGAAACAGAAACTGACTGTTTCTTGGTTCCTTATGTGTATGGGTAAGAAACATCAAATTTATATTCCGAAACATCACATATAATGCTTTATATTTGCTTAACATTTATCTCTTTTTTTAAGGGATCATTGGCAATTGGTTATTCTGTGTAAGGCTAGTTACATAGTGATCCTCCTCTGCTCCCTCCACTTCAAACCGGGGACTGACTTGAAGAAGACCATGAACTCGTAAGTTTTATTGCTTTATTACCTTTTGTGTGCAAAGTTTGTGTGCAGAATAAGTAATCTTTGTGATTTTGATCATAGGGCTATGCGGACTTTCCTACACGCTAAGTGTGGTAGGCATGTTCGTGACTTAAAAGACCCTACATGGATCACGCCAAAGGTTAGTACATATTTGTTTTCTTTAAGATGCGTTTCATAAGCTATGCTTTTATTCTTGCTTTGATGATATCATGTTCTTTTTCAGACCCGTAGGCAACCACCGAGCTCCAACTTATGTGGTCTTTATATGTTGAGGCAGATTTACAATATTATCAGCCTAGACACGACTGACTTTACCGAGGAGGTAATAAATGTATATTTCAAATATTTTGTATTACTTCATTGTTTTTAAGTTAGTAAGTTAATGTTTTGTTTGGCTTCGGTGTTACACATACAAATGTTTGATCTTGCTGATCCCTTTCCTGAAGAAGATATTGATTTCATCCGCAATTGTTGTGCTGAATTCATTTATGAGCTTTTACAAGATTAGTAAGTTTTTGAATCCGATTTATATTGTTCTAATAATACTTATGGTTTTCATATATATCTAACTTGGTTTATATCTCTGTTTAGGACAAATTCTTGGATATTGGCGATACTAGTTGGCTGTTGATTCAGGCAGGGATCACTATTGTAAATTTTCCTCCACTTTTTCATTTCTTTGTAAAGTTTACGAATTTTTTCCATATAATGAGAAATATTGTACTGTTTATGAGAATTGAATAAGTTGATCATGTGTTATTGGTAGTCATTAGAATTGAATGTGTTTGTTTTCAATGATTTTTTTCATAATGTCCATTCTTTGATTGTTGAGAGTCGAGGATTGTGTATTGGTAGTTTCTGGAAATAAAAATGCTGTTGTCACTGCTTCTGATTGTCAATATATACATATATGCATTTGTATGTAATGTGACAGCGGGAATTGTAACATCCCAAAATTTATTCAAAGGCTAAGGATTAATTTGTGGGAGTTAGATAGTAAGCCAAATTATGAAACCTATGAATTATAAGGAATCTTAAATTAGACAAAGGGAAAAATAAAGACCTAGTGTGTGTAATTAATAGGATAAAAATATACCTATATATATAATAATAATAATTAAAACACACACACCCTCTTCCCACACATCACACGCAATACACACACACACAATTATCTAATTAAATAACACACACACTACCCACATGGCACACACATACACAATTTTAATTATTAAAAAAACAACACACTCTCTCTCTCATTCTCTTAATCACACGAACACACACACTCCTCATTTTCCATTCTCTTCAGCCAACATCCAAAAAGAAAGAAAAGAGAGAGTGAGTGAAAAAGAGAGAGAGCAAGAGACACATAATAGAGAAAGAGAGATACGTAAGAGTGATCGGTGCTACTAGAGGAAGGAAGAAGTGGTTACAAATTCTACATACAAATTCATATCCTAATATAGGTGAGTTCCCTTTTCATGTTTTTAACTCTTTCTAGTTAATTTGAGGCTATTTTTGGGTAGTTTGGGAAGTATAAGAACCTAATATAATGAATTGTTGTCTTGTGAGGTTTTGTTTTGGGCAAAATAGTACATAAGGAAGGAATGAGAATTTGATAAATTTGAGGTTTCCAATGAATTCTATAAGAAAAATTATATGGGAATACATGAGATTATGATTTTTGGATGATTATATATAAGTCTAGAATTTTTAGAAAATAAGAGGAGTTGCTGTTTGGTTAGTTTCTCTGAAATTATATTGGTTGTAAAATATATTTCTGTAACCAAACCTGGTCCGAAAATTATGAAAGTTTCCAGAAGGAAATTAGACATATTAAGATTTAATTTTATATATAATATGTATCATTTGGGTTTATAAATAGTGAGATATGAATTTTTAAAGTTAGATAATGAATCTGGAACGTTTTATGGTACAGACAAGGTTTGACGAAATTATGGAAATTTTGTGGCTATAATTTATAAATGATAATATTTTTCCCTGCAAATATACTTAAATAGTATCATATAGGATTTTGAACCATCCCATTTGGAGTTCTAGATATTTAGTTATGAATTTTAGAAGTTAAGCTATTGAAACTGGAAAGATTTTCTGGCAGTGCGAGAAAACTTTAAAACTGGGAATTATTCATGGATAGGTGATAGTGTAAAGTATTTTTATATTAAAATAGACTTCATAATTGACACATATAATTTGGAACCACCTTAATTGTATATTTCTAGGCCAAGATATGAATTTTCAAAGATTATTGAAAATTCTGTCAGAATTGAGTAATAGTGCAAAAAAATAAAAAGTAAGGGTATTTTTGAAATAATTGGGACTCTAAGGGTCAAATTAAATACTTAGAGTTGGTATGAGTCCATTAAATGCCTATTGGATTTAAGGTATTAGCTATAATGATAACCTACCAAAGTGTCTTAAATTATTTTGGAATAAGTAATAATTCGCCCGTCCGTAAATTATAAATTATAGGATTTGACATTTGCCCAGGACGCCTAAGAGACTGAGAACAGGAACCAAATTTGGAAAGACTGTCAGGTAGTACCTTATCTCTTATATCATATGTGATGTCATGTATGTGTACTATATCATCTGTATATGTATGGGACAACTAGTCCATAGGCGGTAAGACCCGTAAGTACAAATTACACCGGGAGTTACCCGGGGGCGTCTTAAGCCAGGTAGGTTTGAGGCAGAAAGCCCGTGACTGTACCTTGTATGGGGCAGAGGCCCTGGGCAGCCAGATTGTGAATCTCAAGCGCTGTGAGTATGAGATAAGGGACCGGTTAGGCCTTTTTATGTGCTGCATTTCTGTAAGTTGTGTTGTTTGATGATTTGTTTTACATGCTTAGTATTTGCATATTATATGAGTGATCTGTGTATTACTGAGATTCTTTTGAATCTCACCCCTTTTTCAAGAAATGATATACAGCAAAGGCGTCCAGCTCTAAGGGCAAGAAGGTAATATAAACGGACGAAGAAGAGGCAAATAAATTATGGACTGTTTGGTTATCATTTTATTTTGGATGACTGTAAAATATTTATAAGTAGTAGTAGTAGCGATAGTAGTACTAGTACTCGCGACGCAGACTGTGTAAGTTGTAATCCGTACGCTAGACTTTCGATAACATAATGGTATCCAGAAACCCATAAGTTAACCATCACGACGCGAACTATAGATAGAAAATGCCCTGTATTTTAAATAAAATATTTTTAAACTGATAAAGATAATGAATTTAAAAACTAAAATTTAGACCATACATATTTATTTTAAAAAGTTTTTTTGAAAATCCTATACAAATATAAGTTTAAACGTTGTCTTAAATTGGGAATTTAAATTGTTTTGGTCTCAGGTTTGAAACCATTATATATTTAAATTAATCTAAAGGCTTTAGAAATTAAGGTGTTACAGGAATGTTGTTGAATATGGCTTACTGGCCTGGGTAAGATTGAAACAAATAAAATGAAAAAAAAACAAAATTTTAAGACCGGTTCTCTTAATAACTGGTCTTAAATATATATTTAAGACCGGTTATTAATAGAACCGGTCTTAAATTGTTATTTTTTTATGCTGAAATTTCCCTACTTGTTCCTTAGTTAAACTTTAAGACCAGTTGTTGTAGAACCGATCTTAAAAGTTCATATTTTAGACTGGTTTTTTAACCGGTCTAAAAAGTTTAATACTTTTTAGACCGGCTGTATCAAGACCTGATCCAGAACCGGTCTAAAATATCGTTTTTAACCGGTCTTAAAAGTGATTTTTTGTACAGGTGTTGCTTTGTTTGACTAATCTATAAGATATACAACATTAAATATAGTAGTTAGTCAATATAAAGAGATAAATATATTAAGCAAACTTTTTGCTCTTAATATCTTATATCTATATTTGACATCATCAAAACTAATCATATCTAACAAACCTCACTTTAGAGCATCAGTTTCGTTAATCAATAGCAGAGGAAGTCATGTGTGTAATCTCATTGCTATGTTTTACTCTCGTGCTCTTGATTTTCATGTATTGTTCTGAAAGTGCGTTTAATTGCTGCTGTGATGACTCTAGTAAAAGCTATGTGTAGCTAATTGTTGTTTAAGCTAGAGTAGCTATGAATTAATTTGGGGGTTTGAGCACGTATGAACCAATTAATTGTGTTTATTGTTATTTTGGTTTACTTAATCTTGTATTGTTTTGTCTACTTAGTGCTTGATCATCATTAAATATAAGTTGGGGAATTTAGATTAGCTTTGGAAGAGGGATTTTAATTGGACTATAGGATTAAGTAATGTGGGATTAGAATTTATTCTAATTTGTCAATAGAATAGGAATATACTTATTGTACCCATATAATCATTTTAGAGTGAAATTGGACATTTATTGCCTCTTAAGTAAATTAGTTAGGAATAACAATTTTAACTTGAGAGAGGGGTATGAGTAATTGGAAGATACTTATATCCATTTAAACTCTAGATTAACAAATTAACATTAAGAGCATTTATTTTAGGTAAATACATGCTCTAAGACTTGAAGAAGGGATTAGCCACTCTAGGTTGTTTTCCTCCGCTGAAATCTCAAAAATATTAAATTTAGTACTTTTTCTTTTATTTAAATTGATTTTCAAATCAGTCTACTTCTTTGATTTGCTCAACTTAAATGAAAATGGAAATTTTAATGCCTAATTACTTATTATCTTGAATCTTTGTGGGAAAACCTTAATTTACTATTATACTATTTCCATAGCCTGTACACTTGCGGTGCTTGTTTAAAATTTAGTAGCATCACATGATCTGTGCATTTGTTGTGCGAAGACTAAGTCCACTTAAAGTGATATTAATAAAAACTTTTTTTTTCAATTTTATCCTTATTTAATTTTTGTTGGAAAGAGGAAAAGAAGAGAGAGAGATGTACAAAATAATTTGAAAACGTAGAGAGAGAATTTTACTTAGAGTAAACTTGGAAAATTTTATCAATTTAAGACATCTTTAATAACTTAATTGTCCTTCCTTGATACATAAATATTAGTTAAAATAGTAGGGTCAAAGTGGTATGTCTTTATAAATATAAAGTTTTGGGAAAAACATATAAAATTTTTGATGGTTTAAGATTATCGGAATAAATTTCATAAGTTTGAGGGAATTAATTAAGATTTTAGTTTTAAAAACTAAAGAGATCATAAGCATAGACTTTCTATGAAGGCAAGCAATTAAGTACATTATCAACATCTTGGTAAAAGAAATATTTATAAGCGAATTAGAGCACGACGTCACACAAATTGTATTATATATTACGAAATCAACATCTTGTGAAAAGCACAGGCACAATTCTCATCACCAATATCCTCAGCAACGCAAGGATGCTGCATTTGCCTATTACTATTATCTTCGTACCAAGCACACCGATTCTTCACAAACTCATTTACAAATGAGTCTAACATTTCTAACGACACATGTTTCATCACCACCACATGTGATATATTCCCTTTATTAGCCAAGCTCCACTTGCGAGCAAACTCATCGTCTTGAGGCCTCTCAAACACCACAATGTTGCTAAACTTGTTTAGAAAAGCCCCAATGCCGTGATCTCTCAAGCGATCTTGGAGGTAGACCGCCTTCTTGACGCACTCTTGAACTTCTTCTTGAAGGCCATTGAAGCCTTTTTTGTTGAGAGCGTACCAAATGAAGATGGGAGCATGGCCACCTCGACTTCTTGAGATGGTGGTGTCTTTTGAAGCTATGTATTCTACTTCACTTGAGAGAAAATCAATGTATTTCAGTATAAGAATTCCACAAGGCATTGGACAGCCTAGGAACTTGTGGCCTGAAATAGTTACGCTTCCGATAGGTTTCTTGAAAGAAATATCTGGTGCCTGTGCATTCAATAACATGTGATATGTATTATGATATTAGGATAACAATTCTTTCATCCATTTGTAAAATTACTTATCGCAAGATTATGAGAAGTGTACGGATCAGTGGGTGTATGTGCCAAACAAAATAATGTAAGTGCTTGTATTAATTAACATCGGCAAAAATAACTTTTATCCCAAGTGGATGATATATAACACACACACACACACTTCCTCCGTTATTCATTTTTATAAGACACAATTCATTGAATGTGTATGTTCTTTTTTATATGATACTCCTTGGATATGTTTAAACATTTAATACATTTTTTTCATTTTTACCCACAATTAATTATATATCTCACCGATCATTTTTTTCTACTCATTCTCTTTTCCACCCACATTTTCTACAAATAAAGGTGTTTTTAGAAAATAAGTTGCATTATTTACCTATTTATTGTTTTTAACCTATTTTAATTAACTTTTTTATCTATGTAATTTAGTTATTTATATCTTAAAAAAAGGAATTAGGGGAGATTTTATATATAAATATATATTTAAAAGTCAATTTTATAATATTTAAATATAAAAAAAGTCAAAAACCAAAAATCTGAGGTCAGAAAAAACTAGTTTTAGAGTAGCTTTAAGGCAAAAAGTTAGTTGCCCCAAAAATATGTCAAACATCATATTTTTTATCCAACTAGTTTTTTTAGTGACTGACTTTTGGAAACTACTAAGGCTATCCCAAACAAACCAAAGGTATAATCAAATACATAACATTATTGGTCAATACTCACTCCAACGTCAAAAGGTACCATCATTCCAAATAGTGCGGCGTCACAATGAATGTAGAATCGATCTTGAGTGAAACCACAATCCTCAAGTGATTGTAGTACAAGATCAAGGTCATCAATGGCTCCCTTTACAGTGGTTCCTAAAGCAAGACAACACAATTGTTATACATATATCAGCGGATGTGACTGTGTATGCACATATATAATATACATATATATATATATATATATATATATATAGAGAGAGAGAATAGCTAAAGAAAAAACCTATGTTTAGGCTGATTATGGCTGGTTTGTCCTTGTTTGCAAGAAGTGACTCCTTTAGTTCATCATAATCAATCTCACCTGAAATTAGAGTCCCAACAACCACAAACTTGACTCTAAGAAGTCTTGCTGCTTTCAACACTGAATAATGGGATTCCCGTGATGCGTAAATAATTCCATCAGGATATAGTTCCCTCCTGTTTGTATGGTAAATGAAAAAATTGATATTTATTACATGTATAAAAAAAACTTACTACACTTGACGTCTTGTTTTTTAATACTTTTTATCATATGAATTTATAGAATTGGGGCCAAATAAATTCAACAAGCTTAGTAAAGTAATTTAGGACTTTCAGGGAGAATGATAGATCAGAGAAGCTTGAGTTAGGAAAAAAAAGTGTCAGAAATGATTCTTGTCTAATTGTAGCCATGTGAATGTACGGTATATACTATATATAATATGCTGAACAGCTGTATTACATAGTGCAGCTAACTAGCTTAGCTAACTATAGTTTAACTTAATTCAAACAATTATTAAAAATCCGATTGGTCAATCAATTAGTGGAGGTAGTAGTTCAAGAATGAGCGGTTTAAACTGGGATATTGGTCATCATTAAAGTAATATATATTAAATTAAAAGATACAAAAACATTCATGTGTGTGTATTAAATTGAAAAGAGTAACATTAAAAATATAGAAGGAAATAACATACAGGTAAATAGAATATTCTTGTATCAACTATACATAATTCAATAAACCAAAGTTACTAAAGGATAAATATGATGGAGTGCTATTCTTTTTAACTCGAAATAATGTTGTTTCAAGTTTAGAAAGAAGAAAAATGAAGCCAACTCAGTCTAAAATCTGAACCGAACAGACCATTAAACTTATTCATTTGTTTGATGGTTTGACATGCTGAATCGAGTTGGGTTTTCATACCCTGACTTAATCTGTTACATTAGTAAATATCTCTACTTGCTAAGAAAGCATTTCGACTCAAGTGATAACGCAAGTCCCTTAAATGGAAGGTTGTGGGACTAACCCCAGAGTGGGTATATATCTGCTGGATGTGTGAGTCTGCCTTTCCTATTGGGGGAAGGATACATTTGGGATAAACCTTTTTTAAGAATAAAATTTCTAACACTTAGGATTAAAATTGTTACTGTACTTAAAATATTGTACATTACCCTACTAAAATGCCGTGGAAATTTCCTTCAGTGCCACCACTGGTAACGTATCCCCAGTATTCATTCTTCTCTATTTGCCATAGTTTGGCAAACCAATCAAGTACGCACAGTTCAAATGGATTTGAGTTAAGCGAAAAGCTGCTGCCTATAAATGGATCACCAGCATTGTTCAAGTGGAAACCTAGTAACTGCACCCATACATCGTAGTTGAAGTCTAGATTGGTTGGATAACCTGCGTACATACAGTAGAAATACTACTTTTCAGGTATGGCTCAACTTTGAAACTCAAACTAGTAACGATTGGTATTTCCTTTGTTCTTTCAGTAATTTTGACTTAGATCTTAATGTTGAAACGTTGGTTTTTATTTATAGATCCAATGCCCATGAGAAATTTGACACGGCTTTATGCTGGCTATCAAAAAGCTAACAGAACTGACTATAACATAGGTAGAGTTTTTTCTTTTATAGCAGACTGATATATAAACGACTTGATTATAAGTATTAAAGAAAAACAAAAATTGTTTAACTCAATTTAGACTATAAAATGAAGTAGATTTGTTTAATGCCCGAAATAATAAGTAGTTGAGGATACGAAAAATGAAAAATGTAGATGGATCATGGATGGGAACAACAAAATAGAGCATTGTAAGAAAAAAATACCTAAGAAATGATCTCTTGTGTGAGATATACTTTCCAAATAGTGAGCAATGACATTAGCCATGTCTGCTTCATTCACCCTATTGAACTGAGAGATGGTAGGAATAATCATTGTAACATCCCAAAATTTATTTTAGGAATTAAATGTCTATTTTCCTGAAAATTCATGAAACAACAATAAATGGTCATAAATTAGATAAGGGGAAATATTAAGGCTAAATGTGTATTATTAATAGGATAAAAATATACCTATATAAATATATTGTTAAAAACACACCCACACTTCTCATGCTTTCCATGCCATCCATGCTTCCCATGCCACCCATGCTCCACTTGCCACACTCATGATTCATGCACAAACTTAAATAAATACACACACTTCCCACACTACACATACAACTATTAAAATAAACACCACATGGCACACACACATTTATTTAATAAACAAATACATACCCTTCCACTATAAATACAAGGCAACATACACACACTTCTCATTTTTCCATTCCATTCGGTCAAGTCACATAGAAGACCAGAGAAGTAGAAAATATAGAGAAAGAGAGAGAGACATGAGTAAGAGAGAAGGAAGACTAAGGTGAGAATAATTGCCGGAGAAGTGGAAGAAGGAGAAGTCAGTCACCATAGGCAAGCCTTGAATATTATTTAGGTAAGTCTTTTATATCTTTTTCTATTTTTATATAGTTGGTTTGGGTTGTTTATGATGATTTATAGTTGTTGGAAGTTGAGTGATTTTGAAATTAAGTTGCTATTATTTATGGTCATAATAAGGTGTAGATATACAAGGAGTAAGAATTTGATAAATTTGATATCACCAATAGATTCTACATGAAAAATTGTGTGAGAATACATGTGGTTGTAATTTTTGGATGATTATGTATAAATCAGGAATTTTTAGAAATTAAGAGGAGATGTTGTTCGGTTAGTTTTTTGGAATCAGTTTGGTTATAAAATTCATTTTGTTAGTCAAAAATGGTCCAAAAATTATGAACCTTTACAGACATAACATAGACATAAGGAGCTTTAATTTGATATATAATATGTACCATTTGGATTAGTATATTGTAAGAAATGAATTTGTGAATCTTAAGCACTGAATCTGGAACAAATTCTGGCATAGTTGTATTAATTATGAATTCTGGAACTTTAGGCATGTAATCTCTAATAATATGTATTTTTCCCTTAAATTATACTTAAATAGGGTCACACAGAATTTTGAACCACTCTATTTGGAATTTTGTGGATTTAGTTATGAAGTTTTGAATTTAAGTACTACCAGATTATGTTTCTAGAAGGAAGATTAGATGTGGCGAAATTTTGGAAAACCAACACATTACCAAAAATTATGAAAATTTTCAGATTTACAGTATACATTAAGATATTTAATTTCATATGTGGATCACAATTTTTGAGCTTGTACATTAGAAGATATGAATTTTCAAAGTTGAGTTTATTTCTGGAAGAAAATTTGGAATAGGGGAGGTTTGGCGAATTTCTGGGAATATTGTGTTATCATTGATCAGATATAAGTATTTTTATATGAAAATGAATTTAAATAGATTCACATAGGCTTTGAAACCAATCAATTTGAAATTTTCTAGATTTAATTCTGATTTTTCAAATTTGACTGAAAAATCTGCCAGTTTTCTGAAAAATAGTAAAAGTTGTATTATGGAAAATTATACTATGCAGAAATCACTAAAACTGAGATAACCACTAGAATATGGTTAAAGCAGTAGTAATGCAAGTAATAACCAATTACTTGTTAACTTTAATTTATAGGAATTGGTAATAGCCTGAGCCGGTTAAAAGTTTTGGATAAGAATCGGACTGAAAAAGGACCCAGGTAGTAACTCTTTCTTTCATACACTATGTGATTATTTATATGTTGTGTATGCCATTTTCTGTAATATGAGCACAGTGTCTGGGACACGCATATTAGCTTAGTTGTGGTCTGGGACCCAACGGAGGCGCAGAGTTAAGCTGGGGTTGCAAACAGTTGTTTGGCCTCGGACAGTGTACACACAACATTTTCATCTTACATAACATGGTGCATTGCATATTTATTTTCACATTTTATATGTCGGATTGTATGTTACTACTGAGATTCATTCGAATATCACCCTTTTTCAACATTTAAAAATATTCCAGTAGAAGGTAGCGGCTCTAAGGGCAAAACAGTAATTACTGGTGATTGAAGGTCCGGTTCTAATGGAGTACAATTGGTTATCTTTAGTTGTAAAAATTTATTTCTTTTGGACTCTGTTTATATTTTTCAAACCCTATTAGAAATTCCTGTAATATAATCAAGTACTTATTATCAGTATATTTTCACTACTTCTGTATACCCTCTGAACTATGCATTCATGACTCCGCAAATATCAAAGTATTAAGGGGTTTGACAATCATTGAATGTCCATTCTCTTGCGCAGCTTTCTCCATTTCCTTTCTTCTTGGGTTTGCTTCTCAGATTTAAATTTCAAAGGCAAAATCTGCTTTTTTATAAAGGTGTAGTGTGATGACTGATGACAACTTCCATGTGTCTACCAATTAAACAAAAGAATATTTGGATACGTTAACGAAACGATCACAAAGGTAGTAGGACTTCTTTTTTTTTTTTTTATCTGTTTAAGAATATAATCATTTTCCAGACTTCGAGTAAAAGGGATTTGGCCTTTCTCAATAAGTATACTTCTTGGAATTCGAACTTAGTTCTTCTTATAGGGTGAGGCCCTTTGCCACTCAACTAATAGCTTCTTGGCAAATAGTACCACTCTTGTCCTTTTTATAATCCAGTGTGGAAAAAAAATTTGATCCTTATTATAAGTCTACCCAAAGAGTAATTAATGACAATGTTACAATTTTGTCCCTTATTATAAATGTAGAGAGAAGAAAGAGGTGGAACACAGTGTATAAAAATTTTTTTATACTAATTCATAAATGAGGGTAAAAGTGGAAAAATACATCAATTTTTGAACATGTTTAATGAGCTAACTAACTTTCTTTAATGTAAGAGAATTAGGTAAATTAGACTTATAAAAAAGACCAGAGTGATAAGGTTTAAGGACTGTTAGGTTTGGTTTTGAAATAATATTAAAAATGATCCCCTTTTTTGTAATACCAAAGTGTTAGTAACAAAATTGAACCATTTGAGAAGATACAGTATTCTGTCATGTTAGGCATGGAGTTTATCAAGAATCGAAAATCAATATCTTCTTAAATATATATAATCCTTTTACTCATCTATAGATGTTATTTATTTATATGCACATTTCACTTTTCCCGAATAGATTATGAGGTTTAGAGTAGATAAGTAAATGGGCAATTTTTTCCACTTTGCCTTATTGTTAATAAGATTCCCTATTATACACACACACCCACACACGGAGAATATTCTCAGAAAGTTGCATGCGGAAGTGATAATTTCAATATTGACGTATCACGTAGGCAATATATACAAGTAGTGTGTAGAGTATCTCAATAGTATCAATCACGATCCCATATCATCGCTGACCAATTGATTCTACGATCCTATCTTCTCTCTCATATATTTACATATCTCTTAATATCTAATGATATCTAGTTAGTACCATATCTTTGATCTCTAACATATTCACGTATCGATTGACTCCCTATTTTTTATAAGACATTGGAGGGATTTGTCTCATATAACAATTAACTTTTTCTAATTTCAACCCTCATTATAAAACTTCAGAAAAACAAGAAAAGGAATTTTCAAGTTTCATATGGTAGTCGGGAAAAAAGAGAATGATAAATTTGCGGTATAAATTGTAGTCTTCGACTGTTGGGCATGGACGCATGGTGGTAACTGCATTTATTGAGTATTTCATCCATGCAGAACTGAGAAAGAAATGAAGCTGTTACGCAAGTATTCTTGTAAATTATGCAAGTACATTTTCTGATTTTGTTTAGAACCCTGTGTTTCAATTTTATAAACTGAGCGAGATCATTTGTAAAATATATTTTAATCAAGTGGAAATACATATGTCTGTGACGTGTTTGTATTTTCTTGGAATCAATTTTGTTAGGTCATCTGCCGACCAAAATCCATTAAACAATAAGTCTGTTTAAATCTTGATCTACCGACATTTTGGGCGTTCTCCCCCCCCCCAAAAGAAATATGTAATATATCGATACAGTATTATCTAAAATACTGAAATTTGTTATATATTTTATGAACAATAGCATCATTTTTTAATTAAAAAAGGATGGCTAATGATCGAACTCATGGGCATCAAAACTCATCAAATTTATTAGGGGTAATATAACTTTTGGTCCCTGAAGTTTAGCCCAATTTTGGTTTTGGTCCCTCAAGTTTGAAATTGATGGTTTTGGTCCTTAAAGTTTAGTCCGATTTTGGTTATTGGTCCCTCAAGTTTATTCCATTTATAACTATTGGTCTCTCAAGTTTGAAAATGATTTGATAACTTGAGGGACCAAAACCAAAATGGGGCCAAACTTCAGGGACCAACAGTTATAAATGGAGTAAACTTGAAGAACTAAAACCACCGATTCAAACTTGAGGGACCAATAACCAAAATTGGGCTAAACTTCAAGGATCAAAAGTTATATTAACCCAATTTATTAATTAAAACTTATAAAGTAATATTTGTTACTACTTTGCAAGGTTCCAAAAACCGGACCTACACTTAAATGGTTGAAACAATAGTCCAAGGGTTAATGGCTCATATTGGGGTCAATTCAAAGTAAACCCTAAACCCTAAACCCTAAACTTGTGTTTTTCTCCTAACAAGTGAGACCATTTACCACTTCAATTAACATGTTGGTTTTTCTTAGAAAGTGTGTAGTTAAATAGGTTAAAGTGGGAAAGTGGTTGATTTTTAAGGCGAAGTTAATGAAGTTTAAGGTTTGTTGTCTGTGCAAAACATGTTGGGAGTGCCTTGTAAATAGAACTAGATAAATATTTTGTTAAATTAGTTGAGATCATATCAATTTTTTTCCAACAAGGAAACTCTTTCAAAGGAAAATCTAAGTCCAACAATTATAATAGGAATAAATTTGCCTACTAAGAGCAAAGCTAGAAACTGCAAACTAGTCCTACGGAACAAAAATAGAACACTAAAAGCAACAAACTAGACCTATAGAACAAAAACATAACACTAAAAGCAAATAGAAACAATAACAATGTAAATCAACAGGAGGTTTCCATTACAAATATGCAATTGAGGTGGAGGTCGCACTACCCAAGATTACAAGTAAGACCTAGCCTCTGTAGCTTTGGCAACCAAGTCTGTTACCGAATATGCTTTTATGGGAATCCACTTACTATAGTAATTCCTAATTGATTTCCTTGAGACCATTAAATTCTCAAGGAGAAGATCACAATGTCAACCAGCATCCAAGACAATTGCGAGTTTCCATATTCATGATCCATTAGACTCTTTCTTTCCTAGTATGGTCTGTCGGAACCGTTGTCTCCACTTCCTTTGTCCTTCCATCTTCATCTTCAAAAGCACTATATGATTTATTGGCATCTGCCATCATAATCATCATCATCATAGTTGCTTTGTCCTTTATCTCTTCATATGGCTTCCACTGAAGGCGGGATCGCATTTTACCACCCATAAACATCAAGAGCAATGCTGCCAGAGTTGCTATCTCCTATTGTCTTCTTGTTGAAGGAGGCCTAGATCGCCAGTCTCCCTTGCTTCACCACTTTGACACCGATTACCAACGGCCATCGAGGAGAAACGTTGGAGAACCACGCCACAGGGACTCAAGGAGAAAACCCCCACCCAGAGGGGAAGAAGACCTGAAGGGGAAGGAGAACCCACAAAAGTGGTAGGAGAGCCAAAACCCTAGCAGAGAAGAGGAAGGCAGCTAGGGTTCCCATTTAGTTGAGATCATATCAAATTAGTTGATAAAATATAACGCCTAAAATTAAAAGGAAAAATTCCAAAAAAAATACCTTTAAAATATCAAAATCTCAAATCAGTATTGTTTCTCAAAATAGTTTAGGTATTGACTAAACTTAGCTAGCAACTCACAATTCATTTTAGTAGGAAATAACTCATAGGGATTTTTGCATTAGCAAAACTCATTTGGGATTTTCAAATTTTGAAGGTTTTTTTTGGGGAATTTTCCCAAAATAAAATCTCATTGTTTTAAATAATTTACCGTGTATATATATATATATCATCGCCGCCTTAGCAAATTGGCACAAGGGAATTTGGAATTTGAAACTGTAATCTACATTTAGGGGGTTTTATTTTTTTCGATTCCAATGCAGACTAATTGATGATATTGATTCCATCCATATTCCCACCACTCTAGCCTTTTTTTCCTTTTAGTGCTTTGCAATATAATAACTGTAGAGATTGGGCCTCAAATTCCTATAATCGGCAACAATTGTTGATTGTAATTTCTCTTTTTTTTGTTATGTAAGGAATCCACCGGAGTAAGTCCGATGACTAATCCCTCAGGTACTGTCAGGCCCAAGATAGAGGCAACCCTTCCAAGTGAATTTTTTCCATACACACCGCCTCAAGGATCGAACCCAGGACTAGAGCACTTAAAGGAATGCAAGCTCCTTACCACTTGCACCAACCTGTGTTGATTGTTGATTGTAATTTTGAATTTTCTGGTTTGTTGTTGCATGTTGTAACATCCCAAATTGTAGGCTTAGAATATAAATAATTAGTTTAAATTAAGAAAATTACTAAGCCCAATTGAGCCAAATGTCTTAAGCATATCATGAGGAAAAATACTTAAGATAATTATATAAAAAAAATTATTTAACGGCCTAGATATATTGAGGACATAGTATGAAATTTTATTATATGGAATTAGAGAAATTATAAAGAGGCTTAGTTTCCCAAAAATGGCCCAAATAATTTTAAAGCTAATTTATGGGAATTTAAGAGCCTATTTTCCCAAAAATTCAAGGAAAAATTGTTAGAGATTATGATTTGGCTTGAAAATTTCAAGAAAAATATTTTAAGGATTGAAGAAGCTAATTAAGGAAGAAAATCCTTATAAAGCATTGAGGATTAATTTATGAAAATTATATGGTGAACCAATACTGATTTAGAAAAAGGGGAAAATTAGTAATTTTATTGTACGGACTTGAAAATTGGAATTGAGCTAAAGTTAAGTAAAATTATGGAACCCAAGAGATTTAAGGGATTTTATATTAGATAAATTAGGAAATTTAAAGCCTTGTGAGTGGGACTAATAGAATGAAAATGCACTCCCCCTAATTAAAAACATACTCACCTCTCTCTCACACACAACACAAACACTTACACCACTCAACTCCCTCACACACACAACATACATATACCATTAGATAAAACACTCAACACCTCAGCCTCACTCTCATTTCACCATTTCAGATAGAAAGGAAGAGAGAGAAGTTGAGAGAGTTAGAAGAGAGAGAGAGAGACGGAGAGTTAGAAGGAAGAAGGAACCAGTGAACCTTACATGCAAACTTTGATTTGGGTTTAGGTGAGTCTCTTCTACCCTTTCTCATCTTCATTTCAGTAGTTTGAAGCTATTTTTGGGGTTGATTAGTGCTGAAAACTGAGTGTGGTTGAGGGAGGAAGTTTCTGTCACCATGGAAGCTTGAGTTAAGCTTTTGCATTTCGGTTTTGGGATGAGTTTTGGGGTTCCTTTGGTTCTGTAGGAGTGTCATCAAAACATAGCATGTGTCTAGGAGTGAGTAGAGTCAAAATTTATGGAGTATAGAGTCTAAATGTGAGGTTGCATGTCCCTTTTTCTTCTTGTCCTTTCAACTGAAAAACAAAGGGTCACATACATGAAGTTGCAGAGGTCAAAAATAGTTTTTTTTTGAGTGGGTTTGATTTAGTTATTTTGAGGATTAGATATCTGAATATGTCTATTAGAATATAGAACCAAGAAGAGCTCATTTTAAGAAAAGAAAGGTGGAGTTTTTGAGGTTTTGGTAGCAGGGGTTGATTCTATAGAATCAATGAGGCAGATGGATACGGGTGAGGTTTTGATCAGTCAAATTAGGTCTACTATCTATGAAATTTATGTTAAACATCTTAATTAAGTTTTAAAATGAGTCCTAGATTGTGTTAATTGGATATATATAACAAAAGTTATGATTTTGGGAAGTTTGATCAGAAAACTGGGAACACTCTGTGTTCTAGATTCTTGATAGTGATCAAAAAGGAAAATTATACAAGGTTACTTTAGTAATTTGTTAGTGTTATTATTTGTTTCTTAAAATAGACTTATAGATATTTCAATCAAGTATCAGAACACAGAAATTGGATGTGTATATTATAAGTTATGAATTTTCAAACTTTAGGTAGAAAATCTGGAATATTCTAACTCACAAAATGGACAGTCAGTTTACATGTGGGATTCCATGATTTAATGTAGGACATTATTTTTCTTTTATAGACGATTAAAATAGCTTTTAAGTAGGAACTTGAACCACCTCATTTGGAGTTTCCTAACTTAAGTTATGATTTTTCAAATTTCCTTGAAAATAGAGGCAGATTTCCAATTAAGTATGAAAATGACAACATTTTTAGGAAATTGAAATTTAGTAATGGGTTGGATGTTGGGGATTTAAGAGAGATTAATTATACTATGAAAGCATGTTAAGATGAGTATTAATTTGTCCCTACATGAATAATTAATAGGGTTTGATATTTTCCATCAAGACCAAAGAGGCGGCAAAGCAAATGAAGTTCAAGCAAGCAAAAGGTGGTAAATTGGGAAGAAATAAAAGGTAGAAAAACTTACTCTTATATAGTTTGTGCTTAGTTGATTACATGTTTATTTGTTGTGTATGCCTTGAACATGTAATATCCTTGCTTGAGTTTGTGCCATGGCCTTGTGTATATGCTTCTAAGATATTGTTCTTATATTGGTAATTTACATGCTATGTTTATTACCATTGCACATTATATAGTGAGTTCATGTTTTACTACTGAGATTTTCCTGAATCTCACCCTTTTCTTCTATGATATACAGCAAGAGTAAGTACTTCTAGGGGCAAGGGCATTATTGTTGGTGAAGCTTGAAGAATGTTTGAGCTAAAGGAGTTTAAGATAAATGTTTTGTTTAAGTGTTGGCTATCTTTTAGCCTTGACTCCTTTTAATATCAGTTATATGTATGTATATATAAGTTTTGGCATGTAAATACCCTCCATAAGGAGGTGATCTAAGGCTATGATTGCATAAAGGTAGGTGTCATCTATAGTGATGACAAAGCATATTCATACATAGTTGATAGTAGAGATTAAAGTATGCTTGAATAGTAGCTAATCTATTTAAAAGATCCGACAAATACATGAATTATGCCCTAGGATAATTACATGCCAAATGTATAGGCTATATGATTTTGTAAAGATGAGAGTGGAGCAAAACTTTGATAATATCAAATTAAGTTAAATGATTGATGAGCTATAATGAAGAGTTTGAACCATTGAATAACTGTTTCAAAAAATTTTAAATTTTTTAGAAAAACCTATTCATTTACATGTTCAAACCTTGTGTTTGGGCTAAATTTTCAACTATTTGTAAAATTGTTTTCTTCCTAAGATCGAACCTAACTTAGTGGTTCAAATTCATTATATATACAACTCATCTGAATAGTGTTGGAAAATAGAGTGTCAGACATGTGTTTTCCCTCTCACGTTGGGGGTTTTCATATTAAATTCGTTGTGATATCTTTTGTTTTTTCTTTTATTACTTCTTAACTTTCAATTGTATAATTCCTCTTGAATCCACTTATTTTTCGTATCCTAACAAATTGTGTAAACGGTCAAGTTATTATGTAGAAATTTCTTAGAAGATGCTTATTGTCACGGTGTTTTACATTTAGAATAGTTCGATGGCAAGATTAATTAGTGTTAGAATTTAGTGAGCTCAAATGGTAAAGGCTTCTTGTACCCAAAGTTGGTTGAAGAGAGCCTTCATTGGCAACGTAAATAAGTCGGTGACTGTGTTAGATGATTAATACTCACTCTAGTCCTTACTATATAATCTAATTAGGGAGTTGATGTTAGTACTAAATATAATATTTATTTCACATTTTTATTGTTTTTTTTTCAAATTAACCCTATTGATATTTTCTTAACAATAATCAAGCTAAATAGGAGAGGGAAAGAGGGAACTAAAGAAGATGGTTAGGGGTGTTTTAGGGGGGGAAAAATACTCCCTCCAGTCCTTTCTATAACGAGAAATACTTACATACTGATTAGGGCCTTCTTGTTTGTTAGCTTTGGGGTCCACAATCAAAAATTAACTAAGGATTACGTACAGGCAAACATAAGATCGTTTTCTCTTCTCGAGGAGCCTTTTATTGATTCATAAGCAATTTAAATGCCATGCAAATAAAATTACACAAGGAGAAATTGATTTTGGATTTTGTTGAAAATATGTAAGTGCAAAACTTAATTAAAATCCTAAAGCTACTATTTTTTTGTCTTTTCTTTATAAAATGGAATGATTAATGGAATATGAATGAAGTGAATTCTCTTGAAAATATGAATGATGAAATGACATTACTACAAAACATATATTCTACGTCCCCAAAAAACATCCGTTTTTTAAAAAGGGAAGTAAAAAATAAAGGCGGTGACATTTTTATAATTTTATATAGGAATTTTGAGATATTAGCAGTCCCATTAATAAAAAAAGGACACCAAAAGTAAACTTTATGCATCCCTTTTCAAATTTGGGATGCCAAAAGAAGTTCTTTTGGCTCCCAAATTTAAAAAGGGACGCCAAAGGTCCTATTTAGTGCCACTTTTGGCGTCCCTTTCGAAATTGAGACACCAAAAGCATTTCAACGGGATCTTACGGGATCTTTTGGTGTCCATTTTCAAAAAAGGACGTCAAAAAGTAGGCATTTGGGTTTTTTGTGATTGTTGTAAGAAAATGTAGTGCCCAGGAAAATCGTGATGTGAGGTGGATAGCATATATAGATGTTGGTACACAATGGAAGAAAACCCCAAAAAAACATAGGATGTCTAGGGGATATAAAATCACGAGTGACATATTTCAAAATACAAAACATCTACTGGTAGATCTTGGTATGAGATAATTCCTCATTGAGGGTACACTAACATACCATCACCGAACTCAGCCATAGAGGTAGCTTCTGTTGTTGGTGAGGGAGGAACTTCGGATGAGGCAGTCTGAGAGGCAGAACTAACAACAGTAGAGGCAGAAGTGGATTTGGCCTTAACAATGTCGAGCATCCGCATGCTTATCTCCTTGGAATAGGCCTGAAGAATCTCGATGCTGTCGCCCTTAGCGGAGGCAGAACCACCAGCGGCAGTGAAAGCCTCTTCCTCAATCAGGCGGGCGACAAAGAAGCCTCATCAGGAAGCATAGTGCTGTAGCACTCGGAGAGGATGGACGATTAAGCTATTGACGACATCATCATGTGTAAGCTGGGTGGGAGGCCATATACTGAATGAGATTCTGCTGGGTTTGTCAAGCTTGGTGTCTGTTTGGTCTTGATTGCCCTGCAACTGAGAGCCCTGCTTTGGTGTAGAAGCTACGTTTATGATTTTCGAGTCACTCATTTTCAAAAATTTTGGCGTCCTTTTTTAAAAAAGGGACACTATAAGTTTCTTACTTACTATGTCCCTTTTTAAAGAGATGTTAAAACCTAAACCTACTACGTTGCTCACATAGGCGGCCTTCTAGAAAGAGAAGTAAAAGGGCCTAAAAACGGACTTTAAAAGTGTTTTTTTGTAGTAGTGTGTGTGAGTCTTGGTAGCAAAATTAATGGCTTTTCTAGCTTCTTAAAGTGATTTGTGAGTTAATTTTTTATCAAGTCAAATTGAAAACCTAAAGCAATCGCATTGAGTCTAATGTATCTAATGAATGACTAATCCTATGATCGCATTCATAGTTATCTCTTAGATAAATTGTTAAAAGCCACTTGAGGTGTTTTTGAAATCATTTTAATTTACTTGCTTCCTCCTAACTAAGAGTATAATCGCAACACTCAATTTGAAATAAATCCATCACATACTAGTGATTATATAGAATGCATAAGTTCATTAATCCAAAAGGAAATAAGTTAAATATATAGTCTAAGAACATCAAAGCAAAATTCAACACAAATGTTAACCAACAGGGACAAATGAACATTCATCCAACTCTCAAAAAAAGCATGTACTAATTACAAAATCAAACTAAATAGATCACAACATATAATGGGCTAATGGAAAATTAATGAACTCCCCTTTGTAGCATATTGAAGCTCTAGCCACCTTTTCTACCACCAAGAATCAAGAGATTTAGCTACACATAACCAAAACTTGCACACAACACCAAAAATCTAAAAGACAAGAGTGAAATAACTTAATATGATAGAAGAATCTCACCGAAAATATACAAAGCTCGCCAAAAAAATCATAGATCTCACCTCGAAGTTACAAACATCGTTTGAAATCACAAGGGTGGCGATGGTGAAAATGTAATATCTGGCGACAGAACTGGTAGGGAACGGAGGAAGGAAGGAAGATCTTGTTCTCCTCTCCCTTGTCTTATCATGTTTCAAACCTTAAGGTTGAGCTCTCAACAGTCACACACCAAGCTCCTTGTCTATCTCTTCTTCAATCAAGCTCTCCAGTTTGAGCCTTTTCATGGTCTATAGTCTCATTCAAATTGCGGCATCTCTCCACTATATCTTGCTCGGCTATGCAAGAATGGTTGTTGCCAATGGTGATGGTGGTAAGAATGGAGGTCACCGGTGACTATAAGACGAGGAATGTGGAGGAGATTGAAGGTGAGAGTCTTGTCTTCGTTTAATGGTCTATGGTGTGTTCTTCAATCTCTGAAACTTGTCGAGGCTAAAGGAGATAACCTAATCCCTGGTCAAAACATGATTTTTAACTTGAGATCAAAATGAATATTTTCAAGTTTGAGTAGGGACTGTCTACAGATTTTAAAATTTTTTAGGGCTAAACTGTAATTTTAAAAAATTTTGGGCCCTTTTATGTAATTTCTTTGACCATTTCCGCATAGATTTGTAATTTCCAGAATTTTGGGGTCTTTTCTGTAATTTTCCCTAGTCCTTAAAAATATTAATTCTAACCCTAATTGACACTTTCCACATTCTCCAATTCTTCGAAAATCACATACAAAAAAAGATTAAGCATAAGAAAGCATCAAAAGTCCAATAAATCATTTGCATGAATAATTAACAAATTATGGTCATTTTACCTTTAATTAGATTTAATTCAATATAAATGTCGTTAACTTAAATTAGTGCTTAATCATGCAATAATGACATAAGAAATATATTTAAATCCCTAAATTAACAATGATAAAACATCAAAATATAGTTCAATCAATTCCCCTACAGTTAGATCTTTGTACTCCTGAACAAAGGCAATAAAGTACAAGATTCTTAAGTCCCAATTATTAATGCATTTGAAAGATGAGCAATTTTATAATTAGAAAGTAATGGATCAATTAATCAAATTTCTCAAGCCAATACTAGTCATAGTAAATCAATGCAAAGAAATTAGCTAACTATACAATCCAACATTTTAGAATGAAGCACAAGAGAATTCTCAAGGTATTAGTGTTTCACTCATCTCACCTCATTGGGATAATTTCACTCTAGTTCACTTAATCAACACCTTATCATAGGCTTGTAACAACTCTAACATCTCCACGACTAATAGCACTAAATGTAATGAATCAAGAGGACTTAAAAGGCTTGTAATATTGGATGAAGGCCAAATGAAATGAATTAATTAAAAAAAGGAATAGTTGATACACAAGTCAAAGTTAATGAGTAGGTTCATAGCATCTAAATAACTTGACAAACTTTTGCCAATTCTTTTCCAAATTCATGGATAAATGCCTTCTTTATACTTCTTTTAATTTTCTTTTTATCTACCAAATACTTTTCTATTTTTTATTTTCTTTTTCAATGCCTTTCTTTTTCTCTCTTTTTTCCTACTTCTTTTTTTTTTCTTTTCCAAACTATATACACCTTTTTTTTCCCCTTTTGACTTACTTTCTTTCTCTTCTCTATATACATGGCATTTTAATAGATACATTATTCAACTTTCTATTGACAAATCACTTTTGATTTTAGAATACTATGAACACTATATGAGTAAATGACATGCATACAACATAGGAATGGCTCAAAAGGGGTAACTAAAGGGTAGATGAATGTAGGTTTGTGTTTTTGGGTTGAAAGGGTTTAAAAATTGAATATCCCTTTCATTTTCATCACACTAATGCAAATGCTCAGATATGATGAGCTCTCCCTACTAAGCTTTTAGCTTATTAGGGAAAATGGGTCCCTTTTATTCAGTATCAAATAAGGTTCTTCAACAATCTAGAAAGACAAGCAACATTATGAAATTCTCCTTTAAACTAAGATAAAATATGCATATTTTCCTATCATATATATCCCCAAGTATGCATAAGTTCACAAAAGAAGTATAAGAAACTATAGAAAAATGTGTTACAATTAAATAGCATGAATTTCACAAGGTTAATATTAAGTAGAGCATGTAATATGGGCTGGCCTGTAGTGGGTTGGGCCTATATGGGTTTGGGTCAAAAAGACCCGTATCAATATGGGTTGACATTTAGCCAACCCAACCCATAGAGCTGATAATACGGGTTTAGACCGTTGGCCGAACCTGGCCAACCCCAACAAAATGGGCAGTTTGGGTTCTACAAAAGTGAAACAGTTTGAGACCGGTTCTTTTAGGCTTGAACCTATATGGGCCCAACCAACAACGGATTGGACCACCGGGTTGGCGGATTAGCCCATATTTTTTTTAAATGCAACCAAAGTCCCAAATCCAAAGGTCAAAATCAGTCTCAGACTCTTAGTCTTGCCTAGCCTACTGTCAGAGTTAGTGTCACAGGTCACTCCTCAGTCTCTGAGACTCAAGACTCTCAGACATCAATCTCTCATAGTCTCATTCTCACATAGTCACAACTCACATCTCATTGTCATTTACTCATTTATTTAAAATTAGCATAATATTATCTTTCACTTTGTGTTTATTATATATGGTAGTAGTAGATTTTTCTATGGAAAAGAAAAATAATCAAGCTCACAAAAATCTTACAGCTTCACATCATGCTTCAAATTCGAATACAATTAGTATCAACTAATTATTGATTATTTTTAAATTCTACTGATGGTTTTTGGATTTATGTTTATTTGGTCATGTGTGGATTTATGATGCATGCTTAATTTGTAATGTATTTTAAATTTTTTTTTATTTTTTATGTTTATAGAAAAAAACAATTTTAGTATATTGTTTAAATTTTTTTTTATAAAAATATGGGTTTGGTGGCTAACCCGCCAACCCAGTAGTTATGGGTTGGGTTGGCTAAATACCGACCCATATTGATGCGATCCTTTCAAGCTCGAACCCATATGGTTCCAACCCGTGGTTGGTTAGCCCGAACCCGGTGGTCTGGACCATATTACCACTTCTACCTTATCTTTTCCCTTTTCTTAAATTTTTTATATTGTGTTTTTCAAACTATTTTTTAAACAATATACTGATTTTTTTTCAAAGTCATCGTCCCTAGCACGAACATGAGCTGGAGTTGGAAGGAGGATGGGAGTAGGATGACGTCGACTTGGAAAGAGGAGGGGACAACGTTGAGCTTGAAAGAGCAGAAGATGACACTGAGTCGCCGAGCTTGAAGGAGGAGGATTGGAGGAGCACGTTGATGGTGACTTGGCGAGATGGGAGGGCTAAGCTTGGAGACTGAAGAGGGTGATTGAAGAATGCAAGCAATAAAGGGAAAGGGCAAAAGGCAGTGTCTGTGTCGGCTAGGGTTCATGAAAATAAAGGAGATAGGAGCTAAGGAGTAAGGGATAACATGACAGATATTTAGCAATTTTTTTAAAAAAACAAAAAAAAACAGGCTAACCTACCAACCCAGCGGGCTAACTTGCTTCGGGTTGGGCCCATATGGGTTCAGGCTAAAAAGACTCTTATCAAAATGGTCCATGTATTTCACAACCCACCCCATTGAGTTTTTTGGGTTGGGCGGGTTTAGCCCACATGTTAAACCCATATTACCAGCTCTAAATTAGTAAGAAACTGCCAAAATTATGTTATACTCCCTCCAGTCCTATTTATAATTAAGAGCTCGATAACTAAATTACATAGTTTAAGAAAATAGTTAAAATTAGTTAAAAATAATAACTATGTCATTAAATAGATATTTTTTTCCAAGTATACCATTCTTTATGAAGGTGTGAGTAAGAGAGAGAAATAGAGTCAATATAAGTATCACTAACCTTTAATTGATGCAATATATATTTAGTGAGGGATACAATGGAAAAAACTCATTAAATATTGAGATAACTCCTACAGATTGTTCCAAAAAAAAGACTAAGACGATCCAAATTTTGGGCTCTTATAAAAAGGACAGGAGAAAGTAGCATTGTTCATTTGTGCTCATTCCATTTGGAAGTTGCTTAAGCTAAGTCATTGTAAATAGGACCACGAAAATTCACTGTAACCTATTCTTAATCACGAAATTTACATGATTTTTTTTAAGTCACATCTACAATTAAAGTTTACAAGTTCTTCGTGTTAGCGTCGGCACCTCACACCATACTAATTGTTAACAGCAACACCTATTGAAACATAACAAACAAATAGTTCGAGTCATGTCCAATGACGCTGTCCTTAGAAGATATTCTACAAACCCCCTAGTAGATTAGGAAGCAGTAATCCCGAGGATAAAACGAACTCTTCCTGTAGAAAGTAGGGTGACAGAACTGCAGAAAGATATCAATGTAACTCAGAAGAAGAGAGAGAGAGGAGAGGAGCTTAGGGACCTCCGTGTCACTAGACTTTGGTGCTCTCACCTTGGTACTCTTGAACTTACTCCGTACATTGCCTTTTATAGGCAGAAATCATATGACCATTGAACATCAATACTGATCATTTATGACGGTTTAATGACAATTAAAATGACAGTTACAAAACAAATATTAATGACAATTTAATATAATAAAACCTTTTAAATGTCATTAAAACCGGTCAATTAAAAATCCAACAGTCATCCTCAACGGTCAGTTCAAAGACTCATCTTACCAGTCTTTTTACTAACTCAAGCTCATATTTAATTGTATACTAGGGCGTTCACAATCTTAAGTTATATAAGACTTCTTCCTTTAACATGTTCACATACAATATTTACAACATTCCGAAATTATTAGGGAATTGACCAAAAGGTGGAGCATCAGTTTTTCAATTATCTCATTTCCTGGTCTTCCTTCAAATTACCATAAAATATGAAGAGAGAATTTGAGATTTTTGTAATATTTTCACCAAGAAATTCTAAACTATCTTCTGAAACATTTATGAGGCATTAAGGGAGCATTAATTTTCGAAGCGATAGTTCAAGGAGAAGGCAGATTGAAGTAGTGAGCGCCAAACTGACCGTTTAATTCAATTTTCTGTTAATCCATATAATTTCATCAGATTTTGAATTAGGTCTCTCTTCCACGCTTCTCCCAAAAGGTATCAGACCAGTTCTTACGTCCTTGTGCTTTCTCCCCTCAGATCATTTCCTTTCACAACGGAGATGACATCTTTAGGTCGACTCTAACATCTTCAATATAGGTTCATGAGAATAGTGATAAAGCATGATTATGATATATTTTACCTCACATTAATATAAGATTTTAATGATAATCCAGTTTGAGCTTAAATGAATTATTCTTTTATATTACATAATTAATGGACTATTTCAGCGAATTTTTATTAAAAAATTGAAATTTTGGGAAAACATATGAATATTTTATAGTTTCCCATTTTTGGATAAAAATTTAAATTTCCTAATCTTTAACTTAATTCTCATTTTTTAAAGTGAATTTTTTGAGAGTTTGATTTAGAATTTGCAATTGCTATTTGGAGGCAATGTTTAATTTAAATTGAATTGCAGTATTTTTTGTCTCTTATCCGACTAGCACTTTATTATTAAACTATATTTCGCATTTTCTTACCTTATTTTTGTGCATTTCCAACATGTATTAGTTATATTTAAATATAACCTATATTAATATACACACACTTAATTTTTGTAGGTCATGAATGATCAAATCATAAAATTCTATGGTATAGATTTATACACACCAAACTTTGTGCGAAAAAGAAATACACACCATACGATCTAATTGTGCTTAATTGTGGATTTTTCTTAACCTGGATATATATATATATATATATATATATATATATATATATATATATATATGTGTGTGTGTGTGTGTGTGTGTGTGTGTGTGTGTGTGTGTGTGTGTGTGTGTGTGTGTAGTGCTTATCTCTCTTCCCCTCAAGTGTTTAAGGTTTTACCCCTCTTAATACCTCCTTAATTTTCCTCCTTTCCTTGACTTAGGTGGATTTACTCATGAATCAGCTACCAAAGAATATTGTATCACATGCTCTTCAAGTAATTCATCTGCATGAAATAGTAATATCCCCGCGTGTGGTTTGTAAGAGCTTACTAGTGCCACATCATAATCTGTCAACTTTACACTTACGGGGTTTGCAGCAATTGTTAACGGAGTCAGAGCAGAAGTAATAGATTTAACATAACAAACTATAGGTATTCAATAAAAAGGAATATATATATATATATATATATATATATATATATATATATATATAGTATCTGATAAAACTAAAGGGATTGACAAATTAATTTTCTCTCAAAAAAATAATACTTGTTAATACCCTAAATCATAACTATTTTAACATCAAAATTCTATTATTTTTTGTTAATATTGACATATGAAATAATTATGGTTCAATAATTGACCGTAACACATTTCGAAAGGACGGATATAAATTCTGTCCCATAATTTCCAATTTTATTATATATCCCAACAAATTAAATATTCCGTTTTGGCCAAAAGAATAAAAAAAAGGAAAAAAAAAGGCAGCATTTGTTTATTCGGTAGGTCTCTAGCTAACCAACAAGATAAACGTTACTCAAAAAAAAAAAAAGATATACGTTATTAGACTGTAGTGGGATTCCACCTAAATAATTGAGCTAAGATTCCAAAATTGGTAAGGCAAGAATCTAATGATGACACCATCATCTCATCTCATGTAAGAAGAAGAATATGGATTCGTGTCCACTCATGAAGCCTATCCGACTTGAAACGGGTGTGGTACGATCCATGACCCGACTTGAAACGCGAAGATCCGACTCCAGAGGCTTTATATATACACACAAACTCTTGCTCATACAAGCTAAGCAAAAGCAATAAAGAAAAAAGAAAACTCACAGAAAAGCAGAGAGGGAAATCAAAATCAGGTAAAATGACAGTGTACCGACCAAGACTAATACCTTCCAAAGTCCTCACTAAAGACCAAGTGATGGATATATTGAAGGAGGCAGACGTTAACAATGACGGAAGTCTGAGCACGAAGGAGCTTAAGAAAGCATTAGAGAAGATCGGTTCAAACATGCCACAGTACAGAGCCTGGCGTTGCATGAAAAACGCCGACAAGGACCGCAACGGAAAAATCAACCTCTCCACCGAAATGAACTCCCTCATTTCTTATGTTATGAATTGGTACGAAGGTAAAATCTAAAGTGTGTAACTCCCTCATATGGCGCGTTGTAGCAGAAGCTGAACACCGTACCAGATGGGGAACACACACACACACACACTACTTCCCTATATATATGTAATGACATCGCCTCTTTTTCTTTAACAACAACTCTTAGTAGTTTCATGTATGAGCCATTATTTAGCTCAGATGATAATAATAGGGTGGGATGACGAGAATAGATGTTCAGTGTTCATACCTGTGATGTAATGTGTCAAGTATTGAGTTATCTAGTTAAAGTTAAAACAAACTCTCTGTTGTGTAACCTAGTTAGTTAGTAATAGTTTGTTATGTAAATATTCTCCCCACACCTTGTATAAATACGTTTACACAGTAATGAGAAATGTGAGATTCATTTTTCCCAATAATTTGTCACATGGTATCTAGAGTCTCCAATTTCTCTCTCTCTTTCAAATTTTATTTTCCTCTCGAATTCTCCGCCCTTTTCCTTTTTCTCTCTTCAACCTTTGTTTCTTTTCCTCGAGCTTCCATGGCTTCCTTTACCTCCCCACTACTATAGGGAATATATTTTACTATCATAAAAGACACCCATTTTTTTAAAAATGGAAGTTAAAATAAAACATAATGGTATTTTTGTAATATAAAGGGAGAATTTTGAGTTTTGGGTATCCCAAGTGTGACTTGGGACACCTAAAATTACCTTTTAAGCGTCCTTTTAGATTTGGGGATGCTTGAAGGGTACTTTTAATGAGAAATGTGTGATTCGTTTTTCCAATTTATTTGTCACGTAGTGTAACAAGAAAAAGAAGAAAAGAAAATCATACAGTTATAGTTTTGTGGTATGTTTCCTTTCTTAACATATTCCTCTCTTGGATCGGTAATTCTTTGTAAGTTTTTCATAGCTTTCCCAATGGCTTTTCTTTTTTCATTTTTTTATAAGAAAAAATAAACATTATGTACGCTTTCTCATGTGTGATAAATTTAAGAAATGAATTATACTAATTATGACTTATAGGTCATAATCTTGTTTGAAGATTTTATATCATATATTGATTGATATTTATTCGATTGCTGAAATGTAGAAATTGGATTTTCTCTTTAATATTATCCTTTAATTTGTTGATATTCTTATTTGTTTAATTTAAATTGTCTAGTTTCAAAAGGTATCATCTCATGCATGGTTGGAGGAAAATATATTGGTATGATGGATAAATATGAGAATTGATTATTTGGATTTGGGCATATGGATTCATTAAACAAATATTTATAAATAATGGTACTGTAAGGTGTGTTGGTTTGTCTCCATAATTAAAGTTCTTAATTGATTGGCCACCAAATAATTGTTTTGTTCATTTGAGTGAAGCTTTAGAAAACTAGTTTGGGCGAAGAACTTGTATTAAATCAGTTATATATGAACTTAAAGCTTCCTTATTTTATGAAGGATTTTGTTGGCCAGATACACACACAAATATACATACATACATATACAAATATATATACGCGCACTTTTATTAACATTACATAGCCACCTTAGGAGTTGGGCTTAAAAATTGGATTTTGTTAATTACAAAGGAGATTGAGCAATTAATTAAGCTGAACACTTGTTCTTGACCCAAAATTTTTTTTTTGGTCCTTTTAAACTCTTGACTCGTGCATATCTTCTACTTTAGTCTTAAAACTATATATCAATCTAACTACTTTATCCTTAAAATCTTGTAATGCCCAGCTAGTTGAGTTAAAATGGGTCGATGTGTCAGTTCAAGTCTAGTATTCAATAAATTCTTTCAATTTCACTAATTACACATTATTAATTATTATTCCCTTATTTTCTTTATTTATATACCACAATCAGTATTCCCTATGTACTAGTGCAATATTAATTATGGTCATCCCACTTTTAATAGTAATTAATGGATTCCTAGAAATTTGCAGCATAGACATTTTACAAAATTT
This sequence comes from Albizia julibrissin, assembly GCA_037074505.1. Taxonomy (NCBI): domain Eukaryota; kingdom Viridiplantae; phylum Streptophyta; class Magnoliopsida; order Fabales; family Fabaceae; genus Albizia; species Albizia julibrissin. The sequence continues at coordinate 43,507,549 of CM073480.1, read as the reverse complement.
GTGTTTGATGGTAATTAGTGGATTAATAAAAATACACAAACATTTTAGAAATCATTTTTCAAAAATATTTTCAATGAATCAATGCCACTAATTACACATTATTAATGTTTATTTTCTTATTTCCTTTATTTATATTTATATGATGCAATAAGTAATCCTCATTTACTTTAATAGTGATAGTGACTAGTAAGTCTCCCTTTTATATTCACATGTGAACCTAAATCAAAAACACCTTATAATGAACCTAAATCAATGAAGTAATGTCATTTATATTTCAACAAGGGAGAGAAATAATCATATATATCTTTTCAAACTTTAAGTCATAGTTTCAAATACATCCAATTGCAATTTCAATTATTAAATTAGCTCCATTGTTTTTCACCTCAATTATATTGGATAATGTTTAATTTTGATCGGCTAAGTTGGATACACATAATTTTTTTTTTCCTTGATAAAAATTTTTGTGGGATCGATTATTTCTTATCACTTTGCTTTAGTCAAGACCCGCGCACTTTTGGGGTACCGGATAACCAAGACTTAATATGGAGGAGAAATTAGATTTCACAAAAAAAAATTATGTCTCCAACTTTCCACACGGTTAGAGAAGTAAGTAACAGCATAGAATTAATCCATGCAATAACTAATTTCAAAGTATTTAATATATTTAAAAAGCTACACATAAAATTTTTTCAATAAAACTTAATTAAAATAGTTTTTCTTTAACATTAAAAATACTATAAATTTATTAAAAAATATTTTAGATTTATCAAGAATTAGATAAATGAAATAATCAAATGAAAACTATCATGAGAAGTTAGCTTCATCTATTGCTTCCCTTTTTCCACTTTAATTATGAAACAGATTTTTAAGGTCTTTTTTATTACACTTTTCGTTTACCACATGCCCACCATTTCCTATCTCTAAGATTATGAAGAATATTTAAAGCATGAATTGATGTTTTCATTGACAACTACTTTTCTTTCTGTGTCCTATATATTCTAATTCCACACCACAAATGAATTCGTGTCTTCAGTGCCTGTTCTTGTATTTTAGCTAGTAAGTTAGTCACGAGAGAATATCACTACAAAAAATGGACTGTTTTGTAGTGGTTAATTAAATTGGGGGTATTGTAGCCATTAGGCCACTACAAATACATGTATGATAACTCTTTAATTTTAGTATATTTAAATTTAAAGTATATTTAGAGATATTTAAAGAGTTATCTAAGAAATTTTAAAATATTTTTATGAGATTCTGGTAATATATCAGTTTAGAATATTATTTAAGGATTTCATTGTAAATATCATATTTTTAATAAAAAATAGTAGTAGTTAAGTTTAATTTAGGAGAAAAATAATAATAATTTAAATTTTCTGAAATTAAAAAAACTGAAAGAAGAGTTATTTTTTATAATTTTTTTCCTTTATTTTCTTTATTTTATTATTTCAATTAGGAAATGACGTGGTTTGAGGGTGAAAGATTATTATCAATTGGCTTTGAATTCTTTGATTAAAAATAGGTGATACGGCATCGTTTTTGGAGCTAAGAATTGGAGACCTAAAAGGACACTATTCATCATCGTGAATGAAGGAGCAGCCGATTGGATACTCTGTTACTGTCACCGTAGGACCAGAGGGAAGAACCGGAGCGACTTGGCGAGAATCAGAGAGAAAAAGGTCCAGGGAGGATAATTCGAAGTCTCAACCATTGACGGCAACCGGAGTGAGAACGGAAGGAACTCCGGTGTGCCATCTCTATCCTCTGTTTTCTTCTTCTCTGTCGGAGTGCAGAGAGAACCGAAGCTGGACGTGGTGACTGGTTCAGAGAAGGAAGAGCAACTGATTTTGGGATCGTGGGGGCTGTTCTTCATCACTATTGATCGTCTTCTCAAACTTCATTCGTTCTTGTTGCAGTTCCTCTTTTGATTCCATTGACAGTGATGACGGGAGGAAGGAAGAAAGCATATCAGTGTTTTGTTCTCAATTATCTTCTTTTCCCCTATGCTTTTATTTGGATTCTGAACTGAATTGTGCTATTTAGAATTTGGTTACAATGATGTGTAGCTAATTTTTTTCTTTTGCAACCAGGAGGAACTATGACTTATAAGTAGATTAGACTTTGTTACTACTTATTGGTTATGTTTTAAGGTTAATTTTTGTTACCTAATCTTGTTTATTTTTTTTGTCTTCTTAGTGCTTGATCACTATTAATTATGAATTTAGGGAATTTAGATTATTCTTGGGAAATTGATCTTAATTTGATCATGAGATTGAGCAATATGGAATTAGAATAAATTCTAATTTGCTAATAAGATAGGAATATACCTATTAGACCCATATAAACATATTAGAGTGAAATTGAGTTATTATTGCTTCTTCAGTAACTATGTTAGGGATAACAATTCTAACTTAAGAGAGGAGTGTAAGTGATCGGGAGATACTTATATCTACTAATACTCTAGATTAACGAAATTAACATTAAAACTAATTAAGTAAAAATAAAGTTTATGAAGCTAGTAAGAGATTAGTAACTCTGACTTGCTCTTTTAATATTTGCGGTAGTTAGTTTATTTTAGTTTGATTTTAATTTCGTTTCACTTATTTGAATGTAATTTTGGCTTTGTTCAAATTAAATAAAAGTGTAAAATCATTACTCAACTAAGTTTTTGGCAATAAGTCCTTGAAGAAATGATATCTTACTCACACTTTATTACTTGCTATGACCCATACACTTGCAGAGTCATAGGTTGCAAATTTTGCACCTATTAGTGTAATAGCAGTTTGCCAAATCGTTACAAAACACACTATAGCAAACGGTTTTGTAGCGGTTCCAAGAAATTGTTATGCAGGGCCACCAAGCACTACATTTGTAGTAGGTCTAGCCAACCGCTACAATATGCGGTTGTTCAGTAGCCATTGTAGGAGCATGTTATAGCAGTTAGTGAACCGATACAAATGTTAGATCAATTTTGTGTAATTAATCTTTTAAAAAAAATTGTTGTTTGCAATGGTTAAATAACTGCTAAAAAAATGGAGCGAAAATATTTTTCCAAAATTTAATTAGGGAGGGAAATGAAATTTAAATGTTTAGCGCCAATATCTGCAGTGGTTGTATAATCACTACAAATGTTAAATGAAATTTGAAATTATTGTGTTAGCAATTTAAATTTAAATTTTAAATGTTTGTAGCAGTTGCAATAACTACTACTAAATGTTGTACAAATATTTTTTTTAAGAAATTACATGAATAATTTTTTCAATAAATTTCTCTATTATTGTTTTAAAATGTTGTGTAATAAATGACATTTTAAATTATAATAACTATTATTTGATGAGAATTATTACATTTAGTTAGCTAAGCATGAACATGATGATTGGGATTGAGAAATACAATGTAGAGGTAATAATGATTTTAGATTTTCACTTTATGAAAGTGGGCTTGAATATGAAGGAATGATAAAGAGGTATATTTATTTATGGAAGGAATGTTGAAAATGTGGAAGAAGGAAGAAATACATCCTTGAATTTTTGCAGAAGGAAAGAAATAAATTAATATATGAAGAAGCAAAATAAAATTAAAGTCAAATAAGATTCATAAAAAATAAATATACCTTACAAGAATACATTTCATTCTGAGGAAGAGAATGAAAAAAGAGAGAAGAGAGGTCGGAAAGAAAGGAAGAAGTAAGGAATGGGATGTAGTGGAAGTATTTATAGGGATTCAACGAGGCTTTTGTAATGGTTAATATTACGGCTTTTGTAGGGGGTAATTGTTGTAATGGTTTGGTTATGTTTTGTCCCTTTTTCCTTTTTAAGCATTTTGCTTAAAAATTCAAGGAAATAAGCAAGGTATAGCCCTAAGGGATGATTTCATAAGCCCAAATTATTCAATATACTTAGTTTATGGCTTTAAATATTGATATCATCAATTCCATTTTTAGGAACAAACACGGGCTGGAAGCCTTTAATGTATCTTCCTCTAGTGCTTTCTAATGTATTTTGTAATACCCTAAGTTCTCAAATATTTTTTGATGGTTAGATTCTACATATAAATAAATGAACTAGCTAGCGACGGAATTTTTGTCGTTAATTAGTTTAGTGATAGAATTTAGTCACTAATTATTTATTGACGGTGGAAATTTTGATGGAATGAAATTTCTTCATTAAATCATTATTTTTTAGTTTTAAAATGAGTAACATTTTAATATTTCAAGAGTATAAATTGATGCAATTTAGAACTTTTCAATAATTGACAGTAATGCAGTGCAAGAGAACAGGTATAGATTCTGTCCAACAGTTTCTATCTAAATTTTGTCATATATCCCTACAAATTAAATACTCCTTTTTGGCCAAAAGAATAAAAAATGAAAAAATAAGCATTACTTTATTTGGTGGATATTTTTAATAAATTACCAAGATAAATATATAATAGACTGTCTCAAAGTTGAGCCAAACGATTCCAAAATTGGTAAGGTAAAAATCTGATGATGACATCATCAACTCATATGTAAGAAGAAGACCATCATTTTGTATCCACCCATGAAACTTATCCAATTTGTGTCCTACCTTACTCTAAAGTCATTTATTAGAGTTATCTAGTTGAAAATGAACTACTATATCATTCTTTAGAAATCCCAGAAATCACCAACAACTAAAAGCTTTTTCTTAAACATTTCAAGTTCTAATACTTATTGTTGGAATGACATTTTTTAAGAAATTTATAAATGCATAACTAATTCATTATAAAATTAAGAGCCGGCTCAATAGGTCCAGAACTTGCTTAAAACTCATACAGTTCATTAGAATTTTTTGCATAAACTTCCAGAATTCTGATCCAACTTAGAAACTTTGCATCTTTTTATCTACACATCTAAAAATTACAAGTTCATACTTGATTTAAATCCTACGGTGTGTACTATTAACTTGACAAATATCAGGAAATAATTCGAACCTTTACCCTGTGTAAAGGCATAGGCAAAAAAGGGGGCATTCAGCTGTTTATACAAACTTAATTATACCTATAGCTTCTACTATATTTGGAGTCATGGCTCCTATACTCCTTAGCGGTCACTGTTTATATCCTTTCCTCCTTATGGAGATTTATATACAACTAAAAAACAATAAAAGATACATGCAAATTAACTTAAACTAAGTGCAGAGTTTAGTATTATGCAAAATGTTTCATCCTATCCACCTTAGCAAAGCATCCACCAGCTTCTCCTTTCCATTAGATGTAGCTGCTCCTATGGTTAATACACAGAGAGAGGGGGTAACATTGGGAAACTTTAGTAGCAATAATTATATTTTAATATATAAATGCATGGTAAATAAGCCACAACCAACAACACCTTACAAGTAACTGATTAACTAAATAACTGTAAACTAGCTGGAACACACATGGCAATGACAATAGCAAAGTAAGGAATTAACATGTTCTCAAGCCTAACTGCAGTAATAATGGAAAAAATAAACATGCAACCAATGTAAATTATATATAAAATTAATGATTAAAGCTACCTTTATCATGCTCCCTTCTCCCACTTAACATTGATATGAACAATTAAAATTGATATCACTCATAATGTGTATGATATCATTCATATCATAATTCAACTAATTCTTTTAAATTTCTAGTGATTTGAACCTTTAGTCACCTCATATTAAATCAAAATAAACTAAATTATACAGTAAAAGGCACAACCCAGATTCTGTTCTCTTAAGGAAGCTTTTGTTTGATTCCTAGACTAAATTAAGTGGCAAAAACATTGAGATGAGTTTTGAAATTGATTTTCTTTTTTGATAATAGAAAACAACTTAAACTACTTTTTTTTTGTTTGATTTTTGATAAAAAAAATAAGAATGCAAGTATGAAAGTGTGAAATTAGATTTAGGGAATGATATGATGGAATGCTCTTCGGAAGTTATGACTTTCCTTGCTTGCTTATTGATATGTGAATAAATTGATGCACCAAGTCTAATTGAAAACCCTAAACAAGGTTTGCATTAAGTGATTCTTAACAAATAGTTATCCTAAATGCTAGATAATAACTACTTATAAAGGCACTTTTAAAAACTATTTTGATGTGTAATTTAAATTAAGTTAATAAAATTTGCTTCCTTAATGATGAGTGCTTAAGGAGACACTCAACAGTAACATATGTCAATTATAATACTTAACAACATATTAGATAAAACAATTTTAATAAATGCAAATGGAAATATATAAATAAACTCAAATCCCAAATCATGCAACTCAATTCAAACCAAAATAATCCAACTATTATAACACATAATATTAATCTCAGTCTCAAATTCAAATTAGAACAATACTTAAAATAGGAAAACAATTAAGTTTAAGAGAAAATTAATTAAAAAGTAAATACTCCCCTAAAGCTTCTAAACTCAAGCCATAACATCACTCCACGGAACCTAAGAAATTTAGCCCCTTGTGGAGTTAATTGCAACCGTATCAGCAATTTGTTCAGAAACCAGGGCAGCCATGAATGAATGATGGAGGGCTGAATCTAATAGAGAATGAGAGAGGTGATGCCGGCTCTTGGTGAGGAACTGAAGAAGCTTGACGGCGACGATGGTGAGAGAAGGCAAATCGGCGGTGGTGATGCTTGGTGGTGATTAAAGCTGTTGGACTCTCTGATTCCTTGTTCGAATCTCTCCATGGCCTCCTCTTGTTCAAAATCATGGCTCTCTCCTATGAATCTGGTTCGCGGCTGCTGTCTCTGTCTCACGCTGAAACTCCCCCTTTTAATTGTCAGGCAAAATCCTCCCTCAAAAGAGCGTCCCCCTTCTTTTTTTTAAATCTTAGTCAAATCCTCCTTCTAATTGCGGCTGAATCTCCACTCAATCACAACAGATTTGCCCTAAAATCTGTATCAGCAGGCCCAAAAATCGGGTTCAGCAAGGGAAGCGTTGAATTTCGGATTGTGGGCCTTTTCTGAAATTTCCATAAGTTCTGGGAATTTTTCTATAATTTCTCTTGTTCTCTTCTGTTCCAAAAGTGACGACTAATTCTACAGAAAAGGCCTTTTTTCTGTCCTAATTTTCATTTAAAAACATGCAGAACTTTGTTTTTGTTTTTGTGCATCATTACTTTTGGTCCTTCAGCTCTAACTTTCCTAAAGTAACCTACAATTTAAATTAGTATCATATAATATCTTTCATTTAAGAATCAAATATTAAAGAGCAATCACAAAATTATGACAATTATAGCTTTTAAGCTCTATTTTCACACAATCATCATCAATTTAAATTAATCATAATAAATGCACTTTAGACTAATATTAAAGATAAAATTCCCAAATAAGGCATTAAATATCATGATAAAATAGGAATGTATCATCTATACTTGACAAACTTTCCCCTTTGGAATAACTTAAACCCAAAATGTTTATTTCATATCAATATACTTTCAAAATATTTAATTTTTTATCAGCTTAGTCTTCTCTTTAAAACCTTCACTCACTATTGCATAGTCTTCTCTTTAAAACCTTCACTCACTATTGCAGAAAATACTTTTAATGTCTAGTTTTTTTACCTTTCCATGTCCCTTTTTAGGGGACGTCAATGTGAGTAACGTTATAAGTTTTCTGATCTATGTCTGTATTTTATTAGCTGTTGAAAGTCACTTTCCATGTCTGTTTTTAAGAAAAAAGTAGATAGATAAATAGATAGTTTTCTTGGCGTCGCGGTTGAAAGAGACACTTTCAACTACAACTTTTTTTGTTGTTACTGAAAGTCATCACAAAAAGTTCTTTTTTTTTGTAGTGATCACTCGTTGTTAATAATTATTTCCTTTAATTATATGATGTGATAAGTAATTTCCATTTTACGCTATAATAGAGATATATAGTAACTAGTAAGTCTCCCTCGTATATTCATTGGTGTTATTTTGTTTAGATTCCTTTTAATATTTTATTTCCCGATTTCTTAAACTAAATAAACGTTTTTAAAATTGTTTTGTAACAGTCATGGCTATAGCACATGAGGTTTGAACACCTTGTTAAGTGCCCATACCATAACTAAAACATGTATTCATTGGATCTCCTTATGTTTGGCCATCGGATTAATAAGCATCCTATACATATGCCATCTTCTTACTTTGTACCTGAAAATTTATCATCTTAGTATTTTGGCTTATACTAACAATTTTTACTCTTGTCATCATTCAGAGTTTCAATAATGAAAAGCATCCATGAAACGAAGTGTGAGTAAGCCAAAAAAAAAAAAAGATGAATTTTTAGGAGTGGGCAAAAAATGAAATTTTTTGAGAATAGGAGGGCGAAGCATATACCAAAACATTTCTCAATAAAATCAAAATACAACAAAACATAAATTCTCAACAAAATCAAATACAACACCTTATAATGAACCTTAAATTTGTGAAATAATATCATTTGCATTTGAATACTTGGAATATCATATCCATCCATATGTACCGCCCCAGTGCATCGCATGGGGAAGAAGATTAAGATTCTAGTTATCATTAAAGACAATTATTAGAGGATGCTAAGTGTTGTGATCAAGGGAGAGAAATAATCATATATATCATTTCAATCTTTAAGTCAGTTTCAAATACACCCAATTTCAATTTCATTTATTCAATTAGCTCTATTGTTTTTCACCTCAGTTATATTGGATAACTACTTGTTTAATTTTGTTCAGCTAAGTTGAATACACATTTTTTTTCTTGATCAAATTGTAATACAAATTTTTGTGTGATCGATTATTTCCTATCACTTTACTATAGTCAAGACCCGTGCACTTTTGGGGTACCGGACAACAAAGATTTAATATGGAGGAGAAATTAGATTTCCCAAAACATTATGTCTCCAACTTTCCTAACAGTTAGAGAAGTAAGTAACATATAATAGAATCACTACTACAAAAATAGATATTAGTGGCGCACTTTTTGTGGCACTTCTTTAAAAAAAGGCCACAGCTTCTTTCAGATTTTTTAAATTCTTTTTTTAAAAAAAGACTTTAGGTGGCGCTTTTTTGAGAAAGCGCCACAGCTTGCTAGGGACTTTAGGTGGCGCTTCCTTCAGAAAGCGCTACCTAAAGTGTCCTTTCAAAAAAAAAAATTTAAAGCAACAACAGTGGCGCTTGTTCAAGAAAGTGCCACAGCTGCTACGTATTTTGTGTGGCACTTAGCCTAGCAAGCGCCACACAAAATATTATTTTCTTTAAAAAAAATTAATTCAAACCATTCTCTCTCCCGCAATCTGCTTCCATCACTTTTATCCTCTTAGTCTCCAATCTTCATCCAACACGTGTCGTCACCCTTATCCTTTTAGTTCCCACATTTCCTCCTTTCGTTCAAAAGTTCGATTTACACTTTTATTTTTTTGTTCCATCACTTCTCACATTTTCTCTTCCTCCTCTTTTTTTTTTTGCAACACTCCTTGCTCATTTCAATTTCTTGCACCAAACTAACCCTACTCCTTCTCCCTCGTCTCATTTCATCCTCCTTATAGTTTTATTTCATCCTGTAAGTTGTACTCACTCATTTTTTTCTTTTTTTTTATATTTTGAAGTTACCAATATCATATTATCTTGTTAACAACTTTTTTTTTAATTTAAATATATATGCAACTTTGTCTTTTTCTTTTTCCTTTATTAATTTTTTTTCAGGTGTTGTATTTGAGATTTCTACTCATTCCTTTCAAGCTTCCTCTATACTGTAAGTTTTTTTTAATTTTTGAGCTTACAAATATAATTTTATTAGTAATTAATAGTTTAATTTGCTCAATATCTTTTATATTTCATTTATTATGAAATCTGAAAAAATTATTCTCATTTTCGTATGCCGAAAAATAAATGTGATAAAATTAAATGTTATTATATATAGGTTATATGTGAAGATATGTAGTAGTTATAATTTTTTATTGTTGCAACAATTGTTAACATTATATTGATTAGTTGCATAAATAATATAATTATTTATTCTTAACAATTGTATTTTACTTAATAGTGATTTTGTTAATTAGTTATTTGTTAATTTATATCATTTTGAAGTTATTTGATTTTAATTTGTTTCTCTTCATTTTTTTGTAGAGATATAAAAATATGTTTAAAGTGTATTATTAATTATAATTATAGGTTTCTAAGAAAATACAAAAAAAATTATTTTTTTAAAAAATAGTCTAAGGTGGCGCTTCCTTGAGGAAGTGCCACACCTGTGGCGCTTCCTCAAGAAAGCGCCACCCTAGGCCCTTTAAAATTTTTTTAAAAAATATTTTAAAATTTTTTTTAAAAGGGCTTAAGGTAGCGCTTCCTTGAGAAAGCGCCATCCTAGGCCCTTTTTTAATTTTTTTTTAAAAATATTTTTTAAAAAAAATTATGTTTTTAAATTTTTTAAAATAAAGGGCCTAAGGTGGCGCTTCCATGAGAAAGCGCCACCCTATGCCATTTTTTAATTTTTTTTAAAAAAATTATGTTTTTAAAAAGGGCTTAAGGTGATACTTCCTTGAGAAAGCACCACTCTAGGCCCTTTTTTAATTTTTTTTAAAATATTTTTTTAAAAAATTATTTTTTAATTTTTTTAAAAAGGGCCTAAGGTGGCGCTTCCTTGAGAAAGCGCCACCTTAGCCCTTTTTAAATTTTGTTTCAAAATATTTTTTTTAAAAAATAGTTTTTTAAATTTTTTTTAAAAAAGGGCCTAACAGAAGTGCCACTCTAGGCCCTTTTTTAATTTTTTTTGAAAAATATTTTTCAATTAAAAAAATTTATATTAAAAATAGAGATAAATAGTGATACTTTTTTAAGAAAGCGCCACAGGAAGATCTATACAAGCTGTGGTGCTTTCTTTAAGAAGCGCCACCCTTGATTATTTTAACTAAAAAAAATATTAGCTACTATGGCGTTTGTGATGGAGTGCCACAGCTTGTTTTAGTGACGTTCCAATATGTGGCGTTTGTGAAGTGCCACTAATATTATTATTGTAAGCGCCACAACTTTTACTTTTTGTGGTAGTGAATCCATGTAATTTCTAATTTCATAGTATTTAATATTTAAAAAGACACACTGATTGAACCATATTTTCACATGATTTTTCATAACTAAATTGAGATTTTTAATGCATTTTTCAGGACATTATCCTATGATTAAACACTAATTTAAGCTAGGGACATTTATATTAAATTAAGTGTAATTAGGGGTGAAATGGTCATAATTTGTTAATTACTCATGTAAATGATTTCTTAGACTTTTGATGCTATATTGTGCTTAATCTTGTATTGCAGGTGTTTTGGAAAGAAATTGGCGATTTTGGAGGATTAGAATTAATATTTTGAGAACTAGGGAAAAGCAAAGAAAGGGGCCCATAATTTCTGAAAATCACAAATTTATTGAAAAAGAGGGCTAAGAAAATTACAGAAAAAGTACCCAAAGGTTTAAAAATTCTATTTTTACTTGTATATTCAAACCTTTACATTGTAATCCCTCAACCAAACTTTTAAGATATTCATTTAGGTCCCTGATCAAATCGAAAGTTTTGACTAGGGAACATTTCTCTCTCAGCTGATAATGATGGAACTGGGGATAGTTGTGTTTCTTTTTGAAAATGAAAAGAGAAGAGCACGGGAAAGTAGGCATCATTATAAATCATCATCATATCCGAGCATCATCACCTTGATCTTAATCTTTCTTCCTTCCTTCCTTCCTTCCTTCCTCTACCTTCCTCTTTTTCTTTGTGTTGCTGGTGGCCTTCCTTCATTCTCATTGTCATCTTCTTCATCAACAACTACCACCGCCGCTGCTTCCAATTCTGGCGGCTCCCACTATTCAAAGAAGCTTAGAACATAGAGCTTAGAGTTGCAACGCCGTGAGCTCCATTGAGACAAACCAGACCTTGAGTTTGGGAGAGCACCGGAACTTGGATTTGGAGAAAGTGATCCGAACGTTGAGAGAGGAGGAAGAAAACAACCACCGTCAGTCATTATAGTACCGTGAGAGAGGAGAGAAGGGAGACAACCATCTCCACCTCCCTCCTCTATCCATCCTCACCACCGACGATAGCTCAGCTCCTCGACACCATTGTCAATCTTAGAAGGAGGAAGAAAACCACACCATCGTTCATTTTCCATTAGCACTGTGCCGTTTAGCCATCCAACTACCACTGCTGGCTTGCTCTGTTCTCATTGTCTCCAGAATTGTTCCTCCGGAACTCACCACCATCGCCTCTCTTTATTCTTCCTTCTCCTTTCACCGTCCTTCCTTCACTACCATAAATCACCACTTCCTTCATCTCCATCACTATCACCTTCCCTTCGAATTTCTCTCTATATTTCTCACTCTCACTTCATCATCATCTTCAGCCTCTTTCTCTTAAAGCCTCATTGTATGTATTAAATTTTGTGTTGATGCACTTAAATTTATATTGAACATATTTCCTTATGTTTTAATGAGATTATGCATTGTATGTGATTACTATAGTGTATAGTTGATTTATTTCATATTGAGTGCCACAATTGTGCTTTCATTTAAGAGGAACAAATTCATTAAAATAATTTTCAAATACACATCAAGTGATTTTTAACAATATGTCTAAGAGATGACTATGAATGCATTTGTAGGATTAGTCATTAATTAGATAAATTAGACTCAACGCGTTTGCTTGAGGTTTTCAATTTGACTTGTTGATAAATTAACTCCTAAATCATTTTAGGAAGCTAGGAAAGACATTTACTTTGCTATCAAGACTCATTTCTTCATATTCATCCCATTTTTATAAAAAATACCAAAAATAGTAACTTAGCATTTAATTAAATTACATTCTTCTTTTAGTTATTAATTTGAAAAATTAAAACCAATTTCCCCTTGTTTTATTGCATTAGCATGATATTTAGATTACTTAGGATTCAATAAAAAAGGCTCTTCGAAAAGAGAGCACGATCCTAGGTTTGCCTATGCGGAATCATTGGTTAATTTTTTTTAATTATGGACCCCAAGGCTAACGTATAAGAAAAAGTCCTAATCCAATGACGCGGTTGCTAGGGAGCTAAGTAATTGGCTCCCTAGGTAATCTAATTGTCAAGCTCACTTTTAACAAGGGGTTACTTTCTTGTGTGAAGCTTGTTAGTTTTGTGTATTTGATTTTTCATTGCATATAGTTTAGTATTTGTGCACAAAAGATAGCTTGCATAGCATTATTGCATTGTCTTAACTTGGTAGTTTCTGTGAGGTGTTGATGCATTAAATTTGATATGATTTTGAGCTCACTTGTTTGAATTCACCATGTCTCCAAGTTAATTCTTGTATTTCTATTGCATAAACTTTATTTGTGTCTGAAATTAAGTGTTACACACTTGAAAATTGTTTGGAGTTTCGTTGAAATTCGATTACACCTTCTTTTTTAAGCTTGCTAGAACTTTTTTTTCTTAAAATTTTGCCCAGAAAATTATGACCTTTAGTTTCCTAAAGTTTTGGGCTATTTTAAGCAAGGCCAATAGCTATGCTATTTTGTGTAGTAAATTTTAGCCAAATTATATCGTTTTGGCCACTTTTCGAATTTTTCTTTATTTTCTTGAATTTTTCTGAATTTTTCACTAGATTAGTTTTTGAGTTTTCCTCTTAGATTTTTCATGATTTTTAGTTTGTTTTCTTCTATTTGATACTTGTGATTTATTAGAAATTTATTGAATCAAATTTCTTATGGCTTGGTTTAATAGTAATCAAGATTCATCCTTTCAATCTCACTCTTTTGTAGGAGATTCGACCGGAAAGAAAGAGTTTATCTCTGAAAGCATCTATTCCATTCAAGAAATATTATGGCTTCTTCAAGCCAAGTTAGGAAATCAAGATAGAATTCCAATTGGTCAAAAATGTCATGGTCCATTCCACCATCCATACCATGAACCTCACTAACAACCTTAATTGCAACTTAATCACCCACCACACCTACCCTATAGATCATACCATGGGCCTTCTCCACCGCCACCATATAACCCATATCATGAACCTCATTCTAAACCTCCACCATGCAACCACATGCCATATCATAAACCTCCTCCTTCATTCCATCTCACTTCCCGTTTAGGTCATCCACCTCATGGACCATTTGAGCCACCTTATGGACCTTTTTCCAACTATGTGTGCCAAATCAAGAACCTTCCATTTGTGAATTCATTAGCATTTGTGAATTCATTAGAGAGTTCTAAAATCAAATGACTCATACTATAAATGAGTAGCGGTCACACAAGGACACCTTTGCTTAGCAAATGGCAGTGATTCAAGAGTTTAAAACTCAAATGGATGACCTTACCAAATAGTGGCTCTCACAAATGGACTCTATTATCAAAAGAATGGAGCACCAGATAATAAGAATGAGATATTAGAAAAGGAAATTGGGAATCTCACTCAACAATCACAAGTACAAAATAATTTCTAAGAAAATCTTCCTTCTATGTTCACACATACACAAAAAGTGGAGCAACTAAAAGAAAGCAATGAGGAGTTGGAAAAATCAATGGAGTGGCTTACACAAAAGCCTTTTAAGTGCAACACTACACAAGAGACTCATCCTCCATTTCCTACATGTGAGCCAACTGCTTGAGCTAAGAAAGTCAGAAGGTCCACTTTCAACTTCCAGAGGAGTCTTCATCTCCTATAGAGGAGGAACAAGGAGTCCAAGCTCATGAGCCAAATTTCATTTCACAAATGGAAGATTCCAAACCTCCAGTGACTACTTCCACACATGAACAAGAAGTGAAACAAGAATAAAAGAGAATTGAAGAGTCTTCCCTACCATTTGGTAATGATCTTATCCTTATAGAAGTATACTTTCCTACTATTTTAACTAGTGAAGTAATTAATGATTTGAATGATGATGAGGTGGATGAGGAAATCATTGTTGAATCCCCTCCAAATTTTGAAAATGTAATTGTTCAACCCATTAGTTCTAGTAGTAGTGATTCGATTGTACTTGTTGATAACTATGCTTATACTTCTTTATGCGATGCTTTAAATGTTGAAAATGCTTCTCTTCATAGTACTAGGGATGAATGTGATATATTGGATGATATATTTTCATGTTCTTGTGCGAAAGATCAAATATGTGTTTGTTATTATGAAAAATGCCACTTGATTGTTGAGTTTCAAAAGAAAGCATTTAGTGAAGTGGTTGATTCTACCATTAATCTTGATGCACCTCCTTGTACTATTGATGACTGTAAGTATGAAAATTGTGAAAAGGTTGAATCTTGCATGGATGCCAAAGTGGTTGGTTTGAGTGAGAAAGATCATAGCCTAGAATGTCAAATGTATGCAATTCCTATTGAATTGCTTCCTTGTAGTCTTATTGGTGGCAAAGATTCTAAAATTTTGATTGATGAAATTTTTCATGTTAATAAATCTTTCTAACAAGTACTGTATGATTTTCCACTTGATTTAGAAAAGCAAAATAATTGTTTTGAAAATTCAAAAGTTTTGGGTGGTAATGACTTCACCGATTCTCTTTCTTCTTCCACTCTTTTACCTCTCGCCTCTTGTGATTGCAATGATGATGTGGTTTACCCCAATACTAAGTTGGATTCTGCACTTTTCACTTTGCAAACAAAAGAGAATTTTCAAAATATAAGTGCTTGTTTGCCTCCTACTGATGGGAGTACCATTGATTTCCTTAGATGTGATAATTACTTGGAGAGTTTAGTTCTTAAAATGTATTCACTTCACTTGAAATCTCTCCATGTTTCTATTTTTGGATGGGATATTGCTTCTGGCTTGTCTCCTTTGTAGGCATATTCTTGGAAAGGTTGTCATATGAGCCAACATCCACTGTACACCTTTATACCTCTTCCGATTAATCCTGAGCCACCTCCACCAAGGAAATTCAATACGGGAGAAGATGTTTTCAATGACAAATGCATGATTCTTATCAGGGATGAGAACTTCTTCTTCAAGAGACTTAAGATCCTCTAACAAAGGTTGTCTCTTTCCTCACTTGTTTTCTTCCTGATTCCTATGATTCATTGGGCTTAAGTATTGCATGAGAAAGATAAGTATAGGGGAGGGACGCAATCCAGTAGAAAGGTAGAAGTCATGTCATTTCATAACTAGAATAAGAACTCCCTTTATATGCTGCACATTTTTTGCCACTACCTTACTTAATTACTATTGTGCCTTGAATTTCAACTTGCTTAACATTTTCTTTAGAATGGTTTTTCCACCTTGAGGACAATGTGTTGATTAAGTGTGGGGGAGGGAAATATAATTTTGAATCTCATTGGTTGTTTTAAAATGAAAAATGCCTTAAACTAGAAAATTTTTCAAAAAAAATTTCAAGAATGACTTCCTTTGATGCTTGCCCTAAGTGGTAAAGGGTCACATTTGCTACTTTAGGAAATGTGATTTGTGGGAAATTCTTTGAGCTTTCATGTGATCTAGTGTTTTTGCAACTTTTTGAAACCATGTTTTTCTTTTAAAGTGAATGGAAAGAGAAATGAACCCATAATTGGATTTTTGCTTACTCCTTATTTTGAAAAAGAGAATTTCGATATCATTAGTGCATTTGAGAATTGAGCATTATTATAATTGATTGTAATGTTTTTATTGATTGTGTTTGTAATGTTAGCACTTGGAATTGTTAAGTAGACGTTTTATGGTTAGCTTCCTATGCAATTGATTGTGTTGGAAGGAGTAATTTAAAGAAGAAAAAAATTGTTGGTGGAAGATTATTTGGGCATTGAATTCTTTCCTTGTGCGCATGTTCATTTGATTTTTCACCTTCTAGAACTTGTTTCCACTTTTTTTCGAAATGGCATTTGCATTAGTGTGATAGAAATGAAAGAGGAATTAAATTTTAAACCCTTTCACCCAAACACAAACTCTCATTTATCACCATTTGCTTACCTATTTTGAGCCATCCCTATGTATATGCATGTCATTTATTCATAGTGTTCATAGTAATCTAAAATCAAAATGATTTTCCAATAGAAAGTTGAATAATGTATATATTAAAATGCCATGCATATAGAAAAGAAAAAGAGAGTAAGTAAAAAAAATTATATAGTTTGAAAAAAAAGTATAAAAAGGAGAAAGAAAAAGAAACGAGAAAAATAGAAAAGTATTTTGCAGAAAAAAAAGCAAAAGAAATATCAAAAAAGGAATTTATTCATGAATTTGGAAAAAAAAATTGGCAAAAGTTTGTCAAGTATTTAATTGCTATTTACCTATTCAATAATTTTGAATTGCATATCAACTATTCCTCTTTTTAATTTATTCCATCTAGCCTTCATCCAACATTACAAGCCTTTTAAGTCCTCTTGATTCATTACTGTTAAGCAGAGGGCTCTAGGATGACTAAATAACATTGTAATATTATTGAAATTGAATATAAAAATGTACACTTGGTCTACTTATATACATAACAGATGCACATGCCAGTTATGTAACAGATGCACGTGCCTTACAATTTACACAACCAAAATCTAACCAAAACAATTCACAACACTCCCCCTTAAGTTAGGAACTCTATAATCACATGTTCCTAACTTGCTCAAAATATATTGATGCTGAGGACCTCCAAGACCCTTTGTTAAGATGTCTGCTAGCTGTTCTGAAGACTTTAAATAACCAAATGCTATAACTTTTTTCAATAGTTTTTCACGAACAAAATGGCAATGAACTTCAATATGTTTTATGCTCTGGTGAAAAACTGGATTTGTTGCAATATGAATTGCATCCTTATTATCGCAATAAACCTGAACTGGCTCAATATTATGTACATGCATCTCTTTCATTAATCCAACAATCTAAACTAATTCAGAAACAACCATTCCTAAGGCCCTATATCTAGCCTCTGTTGAGGACTTGGAAACTGTATTTTTCTTTTTCGATTTCCACCACACCAAGGAGTCTCCGAGTTTTACCAAAAAAACCAGTAACTGATCTTCTTGTATCAGGGCAGCCGTCATGATTTGAGTCGCAATAGCACTCTATAGACAATGAACTTGCTGCCAATAGGAAAATACCACGTCCTAGACAGTTCTTTAGAGATATGACTAGCCTTAGTGCTGCAGCCATGTGAGAATCCTTTAGAAACTGCAAAAACTGGCTTAGAACCTGCATAGTGAAAGCAATATCAGGCCTAATCAATGTTAAATGCAATAATTTAGCTATGAGCCTTCTATAAGGCGCTGGATCTCGGAGGAAGAGATCATGCGTGGTGTTTTCTTTGTCTATTAGATCTGGCTTAATTTCTTCTGCAGTGAGCTTAAGATGTTTCTCATAAGGAGTCACACAAGTTAGTGAATCATCAATCAATGTTTGTTCAATCAACTCTGTTGCATACTTTCTTTGATTAAGAAATATACCTTGATTAAACCTTAAGACCTCAAGACCCAAAAAATACTTTATGGTCCCTAGGTCCTTAATTCTAAATTCACTATGTAAATAGCCTTTGACTTTATTAATAGCATGAATATTATTTCCAGTAATTAGTAAATCATCCATATAGGCTAAAATAAACACAATATCAGAACCTGTTCTCTTTTGAAACAAGGCATAGTCATGTTTACTTTGGGAGAAACTACTCTTTATCAATGATTGTGTCAATTTCTCATTCCACTGCCTCGAGGCCTATTTAAGGCCATAAAGAGATTTTTGCAACCTGCATACATTGTAACCATGCTCCCCCTTTGACTGATAATCAGGGGGTAAAGACATATATACCTCCTCATGGAGGTCTCCCTCCAAGAAAGGGTTATCAACAACCATTTGCCACAATGACCAGTTATGAATGGCAGAAAGGGAAAGAATAATTCGAATAGTAACTATCTTCACAACAGGAGAAAATGTTTCATAAAAGTCTATCCCTTCCTTTTGACTATAACCTTTAGCAACCAACTGCGATTTAAACTTATCCAAAGTGCCATCAGCCTTATATTTCATTTTGTATGCCTATTTACTGTTAGATATGATTAGTTTTGATGATGCCAAATATATATATCAAATATTATGAGAGCAGAAGTTTGCATAGTATACTTTTCTAATACATTGACTAACTATTTGATATTACATATATTGTAGATTAGTCAAGCAATGGAAGAAAGAAATTGAGGAATGAAGAACTTGCAAAAATCAATGAAAAATAGCAAGTTTCAAGTTCTACGGTACTGTAGCAGTAGTACTGTAGCATACGGTTACTGTAGCATTTTCACTGTAGCTACTGTAGCATCACTGTAGCCATCAAGTGATTTTGGAAATCACTCGAGTGATGTTGAGAATCACTCGAGTGATTCTGAGAACAGTAAAAATCACTTGCAGTGATTCACAGATCACTCGAGTGATGTGCAGCATTTCAGAGTCTGTTCTTCGTCCAGCTGAGTGAGGTCTGGTTATTTGCTCATATCTCTCATAATACAACTCCAAATGAGACCAAACCAATTGCATATGAAACTAGACTCCCAATGCGTCATTGTGACACCAGAAAAAACATCAAAAGAGCTCAGATGAGGGAGATTTCAGTGTTCAAATTTGGGATTCATATCAGCGTCACTTTCTGGAACAGACTTGGTAGTTTGGCCATAACTCTCAAACCACTGATCTTATTGAGCTGAAACTGGTGCCATATGAAAGTAGACTTCCAGGGCTTTCCATTGATATATAATACAGCAATTTTGGAGTCATATTCGAAGAGTTATGGCATCTGGAAGTTGATCTCTATTTACTGAAGATCTGGAAACGGATCACTCGAGTGATTTGGCAAATCACTCGAGTGATATGGCATTTCACTTCCAGTGATCGAAAAATCACTGCAAGAAAAATTCACTGTTTCAGATTTCACTTCCAGTGATCTCCAAATCACTCGAGTGATATCTCAAATTTTCCAAATCACTTCTAGTGATCTCCAAGTCACTTCCAGTGATATCTCAGTTTTGCAATTTCACTTCCAGTGAATGCCAAATCACTCGAGTGATACATGAAGTTTTCCAAATCACTTCCAGTGATCCTGAATCACTCGAGTGATGCGCCAAATCACTTCCAGTGATTCTGAATCACTCAAGTGATACGACAAATCACTTCCAGTGATTGAGAATTCACTTCAAGAAAATTTCACTGTTTTGCAAATCACTTCCAGTGAAGCTCAGATCACTCGAGTGATCCGCCAAAGTTTTCAAATCACTTCCAGTGATCCTCAATCACTCGAGTGATGTTGCATTTTCGCTGAATCACTTCCAGTGAACTCAAAATCACTGCAAGAATATTTCACTGTTTTCCAAATCACTTCCAGTGATCTTGAATCACTCGAGTGAAGTTTGAAAAGTTGCAAATCACTTCCAGTGGATTCAAAATCACTGCAAGAATATTTCACTGTTTACCAAATCACTTCCAGTGATCTTGAATCACTCGAGTGATATTTGAAAAGTTACAAATCACTTCCAGTGAATTGGAAATCACTCCAAGAAGAAATCACTATTTACAAAATCACTTCCAGTGATTCCAAATTCACTCGAGTGAAATATGGAATTTTCAATATCACTTCCAGTGAACCAGCAATCACTCTCAGAAGTTTTCAAAGTTTTCAAAATCACTCTCAATGACATTATATTCACTTCCAGTGATATTGCACTTGCTCATATAATGAGCTATTGTTCCAGTATACACTTTCCAACATACACTATGATCCATTTGCTATTACCTTCATAAACAACAACTGATTTTGCTAGTGAAATTCTATTATTACTGATTTCTCCAAATTGCTATCAAAATCATATGGTATATCATTTTACTACTCAGTTGCGAAAACAAGATCACTCCCGATGGTCTTATTACTGTTTCTTTTATAAAACACTTCCAGTGATCCATATTAATCTGTTGAGATACAAATATTTTCTAACGGTTATATTCAAAGTGTATTACAGCTGTACTCCACCAACACACACATGACAAGTAACTGAACTCTCCATTCAAACGACAACTATTCGTGGGCGGCAGAAAAATTCATAAGTAACGGAAGACAAATACTATTGCATCTGTCAGACCAATGGGCAAACTGTAAGAAACGCTGAAGCATGTGTCAGAGCACGATCAACGGGAAAATATTTAAATACACTCAACGACCGTGCAAAGGAATGGGACTCCAACCGAAAATGAAGTAGTGTCTGTCTAAGCATCAGATGGGATTATAACAGAAAAATATCCGAATGGGCTCAACGGTCAAATGAATCAACAGACTCTAACGGATATCTTCCACAACTCAGCTATAAATAGGAGAGGATTCAAACACAGAATATAAGGCAATACGATGAGAACATGAACATGCTGATATTCTAAAGTCTTCTACCTCCGACCACTCTTTGCTCTACTTCATCTTCTATATTATGTATATTTGAGAGAGTGAATATTTGTATTGTACTTCAATGAGTATCCTATCTACTCTGTAAGAGAGTTTGTAAATCCTTACAAATATATTATTGTATTGAACTCAAGGTAGAGGGACCTTGAGAGGGTTGATTACCTTATGAGAAAGTTGTAGAGAGAATTGCTAATAGTACTTTCTGCTCGCAAGACTTACAAGGTGCAAGCAGTAGAGAACGTTGCTGTTCGTAAGACTTATAGTGGTGTAAGCAGGAGAGAACGTTGCTGCTCATAAGACTTGCACGGGTAAGCAAGAGAGAAAGGACTTTGGGATTGCTTTGCTCAACTTACCGTAAGAGGGTGTAAACCTTACAGTGTGTAAGGGGGAGTAACTTCATAAGAGATTTGTAGAGGCTTTTCTTGTGCCCGGTTAAACAAGAAGATAGTGGATTGGAAATCTCAGGAGGAGCCTGGGGACTGGACGTAGGTCATCGTGGATTGGACCGAACCAGGATAAATCACAGTTTGCATATTCTCTTCCCTAAGCTTTTACATTTCCAGCATATATGATTTACATATCAGCTTATGTTTCTATACTTCCGCATGTATTGATTTGATAAGTTGCGAAAAGATTTTAAAAAGATCATACCTTCTTATCACACACCCAATTCACCCCCCTCTTGGGTGTCAGCCAGTTCTAACATTTACAACCAATAGGTCTCTTACACTTAAGTAGGGAAACTATTTGCCAAGTCTTATTCCTCTCTAAGGCTTTTATTTCATTTTCCATAGCCTTAACCCATCAAGGATCCTTGGCTACCTCTATATAATTTTCTGGTTCTATAGTCTTATCAATAGAAGCAATGAAGTATTGATACTGATGAGAAAGATCATCAATACAAACGATCAAAAATAACATTTGCATTCACCAAATCAGAATGATATTCTATAATAGCATGTGAGGAAGGTAAATAATCACAATGATAATCTTTAAGATGTGAGGGGGGCACCTTTCCCTAACAGTTCTTGATTGAAATTATTCTTGTAAAGGCAATTCATTAAAGGTATCTGCAGTTTCTCTTGAAATATTTTTAGTTTGCTCACCATTAGTTCTAACTATAGGACTATATTGATGATTTCCTAAGTGAAGTGGGTGAGATTCATACAACATTCTAAACGGGTCCAGATATAGCTCACAATTTCTATCTAAATTTTCCCTCTCTTATCCTTGAAAGGAAACCAATTTTCCAAAAATGTGACATGTCTACTCACAATTAATGATCTAGTATTGATGTTAAATAATATGTAACCTTTCTGAGTAGATGGATATCTTAAGAAAATGCAAGGATATGCCTTATATGCAAATTTATCATTGGAATTCAAATTGGAAGCAAAACATAAACACCCAAATAATCTAAAAAAAAGACAAATCGGGAGGTTTATTATGCAATAACTCATATGGTGTAACATTACCTAGAATTCTGGATAGAGTCAAGTTGATTAGATAGGCAGCAGTACAGACTGCCTCTCCCCAGAATTTGATAGGAGTGTGAGAAGAAAACATTATGCTTCTAGCAACGTCTAGAAGGTGCCTATGCTTCCTTTCCACTACCCCGTTATGCTATGGTGTCTTTGGGAAACTTCTCTGGTGAAGAATGCCCTTAGAATTAAACAGATCCTACATATCTCAGTTTGTGAACTCAGTTTCATTATCAGACCTTACAGTTTTTATCTTAGCTGAAAAACGATTCTCAACAGAGGCAACAAAAATCTTTAGGAATTTAAAAACTTCAGACTTGTAAGTTAGTAAGAATATCCATGAATGTCTAGAGTAGTCATCAACAATAGTAAAAAAGAATCGATATCCTTAGTGTGTAGGAGTCCTATATGGACCCCACACATCCATATGCAACAATTCAAAATTAAAGATGCTTTACTTTTAGAAGAACTATGAGGAAAAGGCAATTTTGTATGTTTAGCTTAAATGCAAATCTCACATTTATTGTTATTCAATTCATCCATTAGACCTAAGTCCTTTCTTACATCCGTATGGTATTTCGAAACATGTAAAGGTGCATGGCCTGGCCTATGATGCCACAGGAAACATTTGTTATTATAATGTTGATATACTATAAACTCACTTAATCAAGGAACTACTAGTGTATCTGCTTATTTTACAAAGCTAAAAGAATTATGGGATAAGTATGCTGCTCTTGTTCCTCTCCCAAATTGTAAATGTGATTATGCTATTTAGTATTCTAAAGTTGTTCAGGAGTAAAGGATATTTCAGTTTCTAATGGGCCTTAATGAGAGTTTTCAAAGTACTAGAAGCCAAATCTTACTCATGAATCCTCTTCCTTCCCCAAGTCAAGCTTATTCAATGGTAATTCAAGAAGAAACACAACGCCAAATTGCTCTTAACCCCTCTGGTTTGCTGCTGGACAGTTCAATTATGGCCACTAATAACATAAGGGGTGTGAGAGCTCATATTAAAGGAAGGGGGAGAGGCAGTTTTTAAGAGGATTGTACTTATTATGGATGAAGGGGGCATCAACTTATTGGTTTTCCTACTAACTCTTCTTCCCAACATGGGAAAACCACTCTGGATGACCGAGCAAATTAAGCTTAGTTGACACCTCATCCATCCTCTTCCAAATAGACCATTAATTCTGATCTCGCCACTTCACAAGCCCCAGTTTTCACTCATGAACAATATAAACAGATTCTTGACCTGCTGAAGTGAGATCCTGATTCTAAAGACATTGTTGTTAGTGTTCAAGCAACATACCCAAGTTCGCACACAAATAATCTTGTTAATGATTGGATTTTAGATTCTGGGGCTAGTTGTCACATAGTAAATAGTATTATCCAATTAGATAAATATAGGGCTATCTTAGGACCACCTAGGTGGATAAGGGTTCCAAATGGATAATGAATTAGGGTCACCCATGTAGGAGAAGTTCAACTAACAAAAAAAGACTTAAAATCTAACCAATACAATGTTGTGAATTGTATTGGTTAGATTTTGGTTGTGTAAATTGTAAGGCATGTAAATCTGTTATATATATAAGAGGCATGTGCATCTGTTATGTATATAAGTAGACTAAGTGTAAAGTTTTATATTCAATTTCAATAATATTACAATGTTATTCAGTCATCGTAGAGCCCTCTGCTTAACAATTACATTAAGTGCTATTAGTAGTGGAGACATTAGAGTTGTTACAAGCCTATGGTAAGGTGTTAATTAAGTGAGCTAGAGTGAAATTATCCCAATGAGGTGAGATGAGCGAAACACTAATAGCTAGAGAGTCTCTTGTGCTTCATTTCTAATATTTTGGATTGTGTAGTTAGCTAATTTATTTGCACTGCTTGACTAAGACTAGTATTAACATGAGAAACTTGATTAATTGATCCAATACTTTCTAATTATGAAATTGCTCATCTTTCAAATGCATTGATGATTTGAATTTAGAAAATTGTACTCAATTGCCTTCCTTAAAGAGTATAAAGGTCTAAGTGTGGGGGAATTGATTGAACCATATTTTTACATGATTTTTCATAACTAAATTGGGATTTTTAATGTATTTCCTAGGACATTATCACATGATTAAGCACTAATTTAAACTATGGACATTTGTATTGAATTAAGTGTAATTAGGGGCAAAATGGTCATAATTTGTTAATTATTCATGCAAATGATTTCTTGGACTTTTGATGCTATATTGTGCTTAATCTTTCATTATATGTGTTTTGGGAAGAAATTGGTGATTTTGAAGGATCAAAATTAATATTTTGAGAACTGGGGAAAATTAAAGAAAGTGGCCCAGAATTTCTAAAAATCATAAATCTATTGAAAAAGGGGCTGAGAAAAGTACCCAAAGGTTTTAAAATTCCAGTTTTGACCTTAGAAATTTCAAAACTTTACATTCTAATCACTCAACCAAACTTTTCAAATATTCATTTACGTCCCTGGTCAAAATGCAAGTCTTGACCAAGGAACATTTCTTTTCTCTTTCGGCTGATAATGATGGAGCTGGGAACAATTTTGTTTCTTTTCAAAAATGAAAAGAGAAGAGCATGGGAGAGCAGGCATCATTGTAAATCATCATCATTCGAGCATCATCACCTTGATCTTAACCTTCCTTCCTTCCTTCCTCCACCTTCCTCTTTTTCTTTGTGTCGTCGGTGGCGACCTCCATTGATCCTCACCGTCATCTTCTTCATCAACAACTACCACCATCGTTGCTTCCATTTCCAATAACCTTCCTTCATCCTCACTATCATCTTCTTCATCAACAACTACCACCGCCACTGCTTCCAATTCTGTCGACTCCCACCGTCCAAAGAAGCTCAGAACACAGAGCTAAGAGTTGCAGCGCTATGAGCTCCTTTGAGATAGACCAGACCTTGAGTTTAGGAGAGCACTGGAGCTTGGATTTTGAGAAAGTGATCCAAACGGTGAGAGAGGACAAAGAAAACCACCATCGTCAGTCATTATAGCACCATGAGAGAGGAGAGAAGGGAGACAACCACCTCCGGTTCCCTCCTTTGTCCATCATCACCACCGACGATAGCTTAGCTCCTTAACACCACCGTCAATCTTGGAAGAACCAGAGAGTTTTAAGCTCGACCGAAGGAGGAAGAAGACTACACCATCATTCATTCTCTGTTAGCACTGCACCGTTTGGCTATCCAATTACCACCGCCAGCTTACTCTGTTCTCATTATCTCCAAAATTGTCCCTTTGGAACTCACCACCATCGCCTCTTATGATACCTTATTTCCTATGACCTTAAATGAGCACAAAAGAGTGATAAACTCATTAAGTCTTACAATTTTCTTTCTTTTCATTTTACCAGAGTTACGAGTGATTCTTTGCTTAGTTCATTAGCTATGGAAGCAAAACACAATCTATCATTGTAACATGTCAAGTTATAAGGTATTTACAATATATGCATCCTAAAATATATTCGTACACAACCAAAGTTGTGCAAAATCATACAACTAATTAATCTTCGGTGCTCATTGTTAGATATGATTAGTTTTGATGATGACAAATATAGATGTCAAATATTAAGAGAGCAGAAGTCTGCATAGTATACTTCTCTAGTATATTGACTAACTACTATATTTAATGTTGTATATCTTATAGATTAGTCAAAGAGATTGGAGAAAGAAGAGATTCAAAGAACTAATGGGAATATCAAGATTCAAGTTCCTAGAAGAAATACTGATTAGAAGGGACTTCAGAATTCACTGTAGCGATTGGTACTGTTTGGCACTATTTAGAACTGTTTCGGCACTATTTAGAATTGTTCGGCACTGTAGCATACTGTAGCATTGTAGCAACCGAGTGATTTTAATAATCACTCGAGTGATTTTCAGAATCACTCGAGTGATTTTCAGAATCACTCGAGTGATTCTGAAAACAGTGAAAATCACTTGCAGTGATTCACTGTTCACTCGAGTAATTTGCAGTTTTTCATACTCTGTTTTCCGTCCAGTTGAGCGAGGTCTGGTTATTCGATCATATCTCTCAAAATACAACTCCGATTGAGACCAATCCAATTGCATATGAAAATAGACTCCCAATGAGACAGTTTTACACTAGAATAAACATCAAAGGAGCTCAGACAAAGGAGATATAAGTGTTCGAATTTGGCCTTCATATCAGCGTCACTTTCTGGAACAGATTTGGTATTTTGGCTATAACTCTCAAACTATAGATCCAATTGGGCTGAAACTGGTGCCATATGAAACTAGGCTTCAAGATATTTCTATTGATATATAATATAGTAATTTTGGAGCTATATTCGAAGAGTTATTCCATCTGTAATTTGACCCCTATTTGCTATCGAATTGGAAGTGGAGTTTCGAGTTCAAGTAATCTGAACAGAGAGCATCTGAGTGATTTTTATAATCACTTGAGTGATCAAGAACATCACTCAAGTGATCATTAATAATCACTCGAGTAAAATACGTCAGAATGCATATCACTTCCAGTGACGTAGAAATCACCGGAGGAATTTTTCACTGTTTGCAATTTCACTTCCAGTGATATGGAATTCACTTGAGTGATATGAAATTTTCCAGAATCACTTCCAGTGCGTCTGAAATCATGAAAAAAAATTCACTATCCGCAATTTCACTTCCAGTGATACTGAAATCACTCGAGTGATATGAGATTTTTTAGAATCACTTCCAGTGGAACGAAAATCACTGCAAGAAAAATTCACTGTTTGCAAAATCACTTCCAGTGATGCTAAAATCACTCGAGTGATTATGTTGTTTTTGTAGATCACTTCCAGTGGATGCTAAATCACTTCCGGTGAATTACACACTCTCTCAAATCACTTCCAGTGAACCAGAATGCACCTCCAATGAAAGCCAGTATGCCTCAGTTCACTTTCTGTCAGATAATATCCAAGCAAGTGATTATGTTGATTTTGGAGATCACTTCCAGAGACGTGCCAAGATCAACTGATATGAAGTTTTGTCAGTTTCACTCCTTGTAAGCATCTATGATCACTCAGTTCACTCTTCACTGAATCGGAATCAGTTCCAATGACAGTACATCCAGAAATCAAAATTACTGCCGGTGAAATGCTTCTGCAGTTAAGTGTTAATTGTTTTATCAAAATCACCTCCAGTGAAGTTACACCGCACTCAAATGATTCCCATGTTTCAGAATATCACTGCAGTGAATTAGATGTTAACTCAAGTGATTCACTGTTCTCATCAGAATTACTTCCTGAAACTTGACAGAAACAAGCAAAACAACCAGAATGATTTCATGGTGCACTCTACTGATGTGGATCACTTCCAGTGAAGTAGTTATCCACTCGAGTGATATTTAAAATATTCTCTAATGGCTATTTTCTGTCAGCGCATTACAGGCATTCCACTACAGTTCACATGGGAAGCAACGGACCAATATTTAACGATGATGAATTATGGGTAATATCAATATTTAACAGACGAGTCAACGAACGTGCAAACAACTGAAGCATTTTTCAGAGCACGATCATGGGTAACAGTTGAATTACTTATCAGAGAGCACGATCAGATTTCAACGAAAAACACTGAAGTATCTGTCAGAGTACACGATGGGTTTTAACGGACAAATATTTTAATGCTCCCAATGGCTCTCAACGCATCCCCTATATAAACTGAAGCATTCAAACAAGAAGGGGAGATGATGCGACAGTAACAAAACATATGTGCAATGAGAACCCAACTGCCAATATGCTAATATTATAAGTCGTCTGCCTCATATACTCTCTGTTCTTATCTGTTTACAATATCATATATATTTGAGAGTGAGAACATTTTGTAATGTACTTCAGTAAGCATTTATACACTATGTGAGAGAGCTTGTAAGCACTTCATCTGTATTTCATAAGTGTTCTCAAGGTAGAGGGACCTTGAGTGGATGGATTTCCTTACGGGAAAGCTGTAGAGAGAATTTCCAGTAAGACTTTCTGCTCACAAGACTTATAAGGTGCAAGAAGTAGAGAACGTTGCTACTCGTAAGACTTACAGTGGTGTAAGCAGGAGAGAACGTTGCTGCTCATAAGACTTGCACGGGTAAGCAGGAGAGAAAAGTCTTTGAGATTGTTTTGCTAGATTTACAGTAAGAGGGAGTTAACCTTACAGTGTGTAAGGGCCTGTAAGTTTTGTAAAGGCTTTTCTTGTGCCCGATTAAATAAAGAGATAGTGGATTGGAAATCTCAGGAGGAGCCTGGGGACTGGACGTAGGTCATCATGGATTGGACCAAACCAGGATAAATCACAGTTTGTATATTCTCTTCCCTAAGCTTTTATATATCCAGCATATATGATTTACATATCTGCTTATGTTTCTATACTTCCGTATGTATTGATTTGATAAGTTGCGAAAGGAATTTTAAAAGATCATACTTTCTTATCGCACACCCAATTCACCCCCTCTTGGGTGTCAGCCAGTTCTAACATTTAGTATAAGAGCTGGACTCTTGTTTAAAGGACTTAACCTTCTCAAGAGTTATCAATGGCTGATTTTGGGTGTTGCTTACTTTCTGAAGGTTTTGATTATACTGTTCCACCTCTGTTGAAATATATTGATTTTTGGTTCTGGAAAGCTAGAATGACTAGTTTTATAAAAGCATATGATTTTGATATGTGGAATGTTTTTACAAATGCATTTGATCATAAACCAAGAAAGGATTGGACAGATAAAGAAAAGAAAAATTTTTCATTAAATATTAGAGCAATGAAGATTTTGTATAGTGCTGTGACAAAAAATGATTTTGAGAAAATTAGATTTTGCTTTAATGCTAAAGATATTTGGGATACTCTTGATTCTATATATACTTCTAATGAGCATGTTGAAGTTGATAGTGTAAATAGTTTACTTGAAACTATTAGCTGCATATCCAAAATCAGTGAACAAATGAAAGTTGAGAATGAAGAAGGAATTATAAAGCACTTCCATGATGCAGTCAACACAGAAGAAAGAGAAGAAGAGGATTCCCAAATGAAGCTCATTACAAATGACCATGACAAATCACCCTCTAGAGCTCAAGATGAACTTGAGGTAACAAGTTCCAATTCCTCTTATGATTCTCATAAAACTGATTTTCAAAGTTTGCATAAAAATATTTTTCAACCAATTATTGATTCTACTATGAAAAACAAAAATGTTTTCAAATATGCTAGAAATTTATATGTGAAGAAAGAACATAGGCGAACTAGTTATTTTAGATTGTCATCCCTCAAACAACACAATATTGGCACAGAACCTCACAATGTATATCATCATGTTAGTTGCAATTTTTGTGGTAAATCCGGTCATATTTCTCTACGTGCTATATTAGAAGAAATTATAATGTGAGAAATAAATATGTTTGGGTTCCAAAAGGTCATGTGAATTTGAATGCTAACAATCAAGGACCCAAGTATATGTGGGTACCAAAATGTCCATCTAGTACCTTGTGTATGCAGGATGATTCAAAAAGAAATGGACATAAGAGTATAGAGAAAATGAAGAAAAAGCCAAGAGTCTCTCATGTACCAAGAAAGAGGTTTGTATCATTACAAAAGAGAACTCTTAGAGCATCCGTTGCTAGAGCTGCAGAGCATAACCACCGAAAGAAGCAATGGAGAAAAGGCATGTGTTCTACCTCAAGAATGAACTACCATAATGTACCATTCAACTACATTAAGGAGAATAAGAAAAAGAGGATCTCTCATACAAAGATACGCACTGAATCTACGTTGCATAACCCTGAAGCCAAATACGCAAAAATAGAACTCAAAAGAAGGATGCAATGGGTATGCAAAGGAAATTCTCCAAGCACCTAAGGTAAATGTGCAAAATGGTAAAACCTCCTACATTGTTATCTTTAATATTATTAAGGTTTATACATAGGAATGAGCATTGTAAACTATCTTAGAAATATGTTTTCAAATCCTTTGAAAAACTCATCTTGTAAATTTATTTACAAAGGGATTGCAATGTTCAATAGTTTAGTTCTTTATGCATACACACATGTTTCAAAATTCTTCTTATGCATAAAGTCATCAATTTATTATATTCAATTGTTATGATAATTCTGTTATGATTCCTATGAGCTAACCATATGTGGATCCAAGTAAAACTGGATACCTTAGGAAGAAAAAGGGTTATGCGGTTTCGTAGGAAGAAGAAAGGAATGTCATGCTCTCGGTCAGTAAAAATAAGGATGAATAGAGCATACATGAATTTTGAGGAGAACATGCAGTAAAGCTTGAATCAAATGCATGGGTTACTCAAGTGATCTTGGAGGACTTGAGTACTAAGAAACAAGAAATTGGAAACTAACTTGAGTGTCTATAAGTCACACTTAAGCCAGGTACGTTGAGTGAGTGTTGGGAGTTTATTTCTGTTTCCTAAGCTTAATGTTGCACCTATTCTTCCCAACTCAATTTGATTGATAAATTCTTGCTCTTTATTGCATACCATTAGCAATCAATCATTTATGATTTTCAAAATATTTTCAAATTGTTAAATGGACTGAAAATAAAATTGTGCATAATCTTTCTATGAATTTGAGTTTGAAATGCATATTTTAAAATTCTACTTGAATATCAATCCATCTTATATTATAAAAATGCATACACATGACTTGAAAATTATTCATATCACATTTGCATTCAAATCATTTTCAAAAATTGGAAGTTAATATTTTTGTGTACTAAATGTCAGAAATGCTTCAAATACATCTAGAGTATTTCTCTATCATCGATATATTGATCATTGATCTTGAATGAGCTATCCAATATTTAAAATCCTTAGCCTTTATTTTCTAACATGTTAGACTTCATGTCTAATAAGTTAGGCATCTATATGAGTTTCAAGCTTATATCCTAGAAAAGAATTCAATTCATGAAAAGCATTGTTCCTAAAGCATAAATCCTTATTAGTTGAGTTATTCCAAGCATTATAAATATTCATTAATGCATTAACCATTATAGTGGAATAACATATTAGGATGATGTTTTGGAACTTTAGTCATTTGGACTAATGAGTACGTGCTTTATCTTCTATAAATCAATTATACTCATCTTGTTACTCGAATGCATCAATATTTGTATTTATCATTTTTGAGTAACTAGAGCCTTGTGTTCGAATTCTTACCATGAATGCTCATATATTTCTTGACACAATTCTAATAGGAAAGATTATCACTTGATAAATAGCAAAGTCATTGTACTCATATATGTCTATCAAGCTAATGCTTTTGGCTAATTCATTTTCCACATGACTTTTGCTCTTGGGAAGATTCTCAAACATGTTATCTTTAAGAAGGAAGCTTTTTGGTACATGTATACACTTAAACTATTGACTTCCACCATTTTGAGCATGAGGATTGATTCTTAACAAATTTCATAAATGAGTTTTCATGCATTCAAAATCTTAATGTCATAATGCATATTATTGATTTAAAAGAACATTTGAGATTTTGAAACAATATGCATACTTTCATTCATGATTTATTATTTCATAAAAGTTAGTCATTATAGATAGATTCTCTACTCTTTTGATCTAACTTACATAGACTGCATGAAAACCTTATCAATGGCATATTGTCTATATAAAGTGTATTTACAAGTTGTCATTGATCATTGAAATCATCACTCTTGATATAATTTGTTTGTTGCCCTCTATGATTCAATGGTTTAAATTTATTGGGTAAAATTATATTTTGGTCTTTGTTGGTTTATGATACTCTTTGCTCAAATATCATATGATTCAATTGTATAAGCAGCATAAGAGTAATTCTATAGAACTAAGAGGAGTTGGCTACCAAAGTATCTAAAGAGTGCTATTGAAGAAATGCGGGTGGATCAAGCAAACGGAGCAGACACATCTACATTGCTTGATATTAACATCAAAAGAAGTAATCTGTGACATCACTTAATCAGAGAATCATATTAAAAAAGAAAGATGTCAAAGTGATATTCATTCCGAATCATCTTCATTTTCATCTTCAAGTAGTAGCAGACACTCTCACAACTCCTTGCGAAAGATCAATTGGGAATGATTAATCCCAATAAGTTGAGAGAATATTTTGTTACTTATAATTTTTTTTGTTCATGTGCTTGATGATTACTGTACTAACTTAAGCATCAAGGTATGAGGAAATTTATACTCAAATGAAAGATGTTATCACTTGAGTGATAATGATGCTACAGGTAGGTAACTCAAGTGTTCTCAGTCAAGCACTCGAATGAGGTAAGTGATTGGAGTAAGTTGTGAAGTAACACTGGACATCGGTGATTTTCTGCAACTTCACTCGAGTGAATTGTTGCTATCACTCGAGTGATTCTGGTTCAGAAGGAAATCACTCGAGTGAATGGCAAAACCACTCGAGTGAATGGAAAAATCACAGATTATATCAATTGTTCTTCCTGCAACCTTTCATTTTCAAAATTATCATCATCTTCCTTCTGATAAAAATCTCTGAAATTGTCTTAAACTCAGTGTTCTTTCTTATGCAAACAATCAACTTTATTTCCTCATAAATAATTTTAAACACTTCCCAATTATTCATGCATCTTTTTCAAAATGTGACTAAATCTTCAAAATTTCATGCTTTATCTCTCTCCAAAGTTTATTCAATGGTTCTTCAAATCTATGAGAGTTCTTAATTGAATTCCTCATATTTCTTAAAGCCATGCACTCATTAAGGGGGAGCTTCACATTCACATGTGTTCCATATCTTAAAATCTTATCTCATTTATTTAGAAAATCATCATACCATACTCATCTACATTCACCTTCAATTGATTAGTTTTGATGATGAGTCACTTATATATTTTCTTTCCATGATCTCAATTTGCATATACTTTATAGTAAGGAATTTTTTTATTGCACTAACCATTCTTCTTGCGAGAATGCTTTTTAGTTATAGTAGGAGAACTTGCTTTATATAAGATTATTCCTCAACACTCTACAAGAAAAATATATCAATCTTGAGAACATATGCTTTAACGATGAATCAAGGGAACTATATTGGCTGCAACATTCAAAGTAACAAATAACTATGCCAATACAAATTAAAGGAGCATTAAGCATACTGTGATGGAACAAGGAGTTCAACTCAGTGAGGAGCTTCCTAGAGACAATATGAATACCATCAGAGTTGCACAGTGAAAGTATGGCGAACTGAACTTCATGGATCTATAATCAACCTGCAAAATTCAAATGAGCATTTCTAAACCCTCTCTTTCTTTATGTTTTATGAATACCTTGCATATATTTTATTATGAAAGCTTTATTGAAAACATTTTTCATTTGCATCATATTCAAATAGCATTACTTTCAAAAAGGGGAGAGAAAATTGTATATTTTGATTAATGGAGAAAATGACATTTCAAATGTATTTTCATAATTACTTCTCCATGAAACTTTCTTCTTTATACTTCAAACTTTTTGCTAATGTCAAATAGGGGGAGAGAAATGGAAAAATATGTTGCATTCAATTTGTCTATTCACATTCAAGCATATTTTTCTTTAAGAATTTTCCATCACCAAAAAGGGGGAGAATATTAGATATGATTAGTTTTGATGATGACAAATATAGATGTCAAATATTAAGAGAGCAGAAGTCTGCATAGTATACTTCTTTAGTATATTGACTAACTACTATATTTAATGTTGTATATCTTATAGATTAGTCAAAGAGATTGAAGAAAGAAGAGCTTCAAGGAACTAATGGGAATATCAAGATTCAAGTTCTTAGAAGAAATACTAATCAGAAGGGAATTCAGAAGTCACTGTAGCGATTGGTACTGTTTTGCACTATTTAGAACTGTTCGGCACTGTAGCATACTGTAGCATTGTAGCAACCGAGTGATTTTAATAATCACTCGAGTGATTTTCAGAATTACTCGAGAGATTCTGAAAACAGTAAAAATTACTTGCAGTGATTCACTGTTCACTCGAGTAATTTGCAGTTTTTCATACTCTGTTTTCCGTCTAGTTGAGCGAGGTCTGGTTATTCGATCATATCTCTCAAAATACAACTCCGATTGAGACCAAACCAGTTGCATATGAAAATAGACTCCCAATGCGTCATTTTTAGAATAAACATCAAAGGAGCTCAGACAAAGGAGATATAAGTGTTCGAATTTGGCCTTCATATCAGCGTCACTTTCTAGAACAGATTTGGTATTTTGGCTATAACTCTCAAACTATAGATCCAATTGAGCTGAAATCGGTTCCATATGAAACTAGAGTGAACGTTGGAGGAGGGG
Organism: Albizia julibrissin; assembly: GCA_037074505.1. Classification (NCBI taxonomy): domain Eukaryota; kingdom Viridiplantae; phylum Streptophyta; class Magnoliopsida; order Fabales; family Fabaceae; genus Albizia; species Albizia julibrissin. The sequence goes on along the minus strand of CM073480.1, from coordinate 43,472,459 downwards.
TGGGTATAAAGGATTACTTTGGATCCTCCTCATGTAGTTCCTCCTCCAACGTGGTCACGAGAGACGAATTAGAGTGTATGTTGGCCACTGCGACGGTGGAAGCAAGGGCTGAGGCAGAAGTATCATTTGATGCACTATTGGATGCCCGGTTGAGCAAGATGAAGGACGAGGTATATGCCATGGTGAGCACAAAACAAGATACCGCTCCTTGTGAATTATATGTTGAGGATCCTCTGAGATGGTTAGTTACGCGGGGGAGTGTACACAACCTAGGATCAACTGTTTACCACCTCAAGATGATAGATGATTAGGTTTGGGTGTCAGTTGAGGAGGTTATTATCACAGACACACCTGTCCCTATCCCTTCTGAGGAGTTCAAGATTGTGGCCGATGTCTTGGGTACCTTCATATCATGGCCGAAGAACCTTATTTCTGTTGGAACTGCAGATTCCCCAATCAGAGCCCCAAGTCCAGCTCCCTTCCCTCGTGAAGTTTCACAGCCTCCACCACTAAAGGTGATGCAGCATGTGATTCTAATGGCATTTGATACATTTTTCCCGACTAGAAATTGGCCTATGGATTCAGTTGTTGGGCCGTCAGGGCGGCATGCTATCTTAAGAGGGATGATTTAATGTCCATAGATGCTATCTTAATAAATGTATATTTCAAAAATTTTGTATTACTTTATTGTTTTTAAGTTAGTAAGTTAATGTTTTGTTTGGCTTCGGTGTTACACATACATATGTTTGATCTTGCTGATGCCTTTCCTGAAGAAGATATTGATTTCATCCGCAATTGTTGTGCTAAATTAATCTATGAGCTTTTACAAGATTAGTAGTTTTTGAATCTGATCCTATGTTGTTCTAATAATACTTATGGTTTTCATATATATCTAACTTGGTTTATATCTCTGTTCAGGACAAATTCTTAGATATTGGTGATACTAGTTGGCTGTTGATTCAGGCATAGGATCACTATTGTAAATTTTCCTCCACTTTTTTCATTTCTCTGTAAAGCTTAGGAATTTTTTTCATATAATGAGAAATATTTCTTTTCCTACTTCTCTTTACAAGCTTTGGGATTGCAAGTTCACACAATGTCGCGATTTTCCTGCTATCATTGTTTGATTATGGTGCTGTGGTTCAAAATGCCTGATAATTATAAATTGTTAATGTTGTACTGTTTCTGAGAATTGAATAAGTTGATCATGTGTTATTGGTAGTCATTGGAATTGAATGTGTTTGATTTCAATGATTTTTTTTCATAATGTTCATTCTGTGATTGTTGAGAGTCGAGGGTTGTAAGGGCTAAGTGTTTTCCCTTGAACAGACTGACATTTATAGGTTCATACCAATTTCGATAACTAAGGTCATATTTAACAAAAGAGGGAAAGGGGAACTAATAAGGATTTTAGGCTTCATGATTCTAAATTTGGAGCAAGTTTGCATTCTGAGAAATACAAATTGTTTTTGGAAATAAAAAGGTTGTTGTCACTGCTTCTGATTGTCAATAAATATATGCATGTGTTGTTGCTTGTGTATGTAATGTGGCACAGAGGGGATTGTCGTTGAATATGGCTTACTGGCCTGGGTAAGATTGAAACAAATAAAATGAAAAAAAAACATAATTTTTAGACCGGTTCTAACTATAACCGATCTTAAATAAGAATTTAAGACTGGTTAAATTGAAGACCGGTCTTAAAAGATTAAACTTTAAGACCGGTTCTAACTTTAACCGGTCTTAAATTGATATTTAAGACCGGTTTTTAAGAGAACCGGTCTTAAAAAAGTAAACTTTTAAGACCGGTTTCCTTAAGAACCGGTCTTAAATATCAATTTAAGACCGGTTAAATTTAGAACCGGTCTTAAAGTCCTATTTTTTTATACTGAAATTTCCCTACCGTTCCGTTAGTTAAACTTTAAGACCGGTTGTTGTAGAACCGGTCTTAAAATTTCATATTTTAGACCGGTTAGTTAAATACTTTTTAGACCGGTTGTATCAAGACCTTATCCAGAACCGATCTAAAATATCTTTTTTAACCGGTCTTAAAAGTGATTTTTGTAATAGTGATCCAATGAAGTGGTTGTGCTCATTGGAGTGTCAACTCCATTTGAGCTTTCTATTCCATACTTCTTCAACAACTGCTTCAGATATTTGGTCTTGTAAATAAAGATTCCCTTCTTCCATTGTTTAATTTGAAGTCCAAGAAAGACGTTTAATTCTCCCACCATGGACATTTCAAATTCTCCCTGCATAAGCTTAGAAAACTCTTGACAAAGAGATGGGTTAGTAGCACCAAATATTATATCATCAACAAATATTTGTACTACTAATATGTCATCCTTGTTACATTTGATGAATAATGTTGTGTCCGCTTTTCCTCTGACAAAGTTTTGATCAAGAAGAAATTTTCTCAGTTTTTCATACCAGGCTCTTGGTGCTTGTTTCAAACCATACAAAGTCTTTTTTAGTTTGAAAATGTGATCCAGTTTTGAATCATCTTTAAAACCAAAAGGTTGTTCTACATAAACTTCCTCCATAATATAACCATTTAGAAACACACTTTTCACATCCATTTGATAAAGTTTAAAACCTTTTATGCATGCAAAGGCCAAGAGTACTCATACGGCTTCCAATCTTGCCACTGGAGCATATGTTTCCTCATAATCAATACCTTTTTCTTAATTATAGCCTTTGGAAACTAATCTTGCCTTGTTTCTCACAATGATTGTTGATGCATCAAGTTTATTTTTGAAAACCCATTTAGTTCCTATGACCAGACTGTCTTTAGGTCAAAGTACCAAATCCTAAACTTGATTTCTTTCGAATTGATTTAATTCTTCTTGCATAGAAATCACCCAATCATTGCTAGAAAGTGCTTCATCAATACAAGAAGGCTCAATTTCAGAAATGAATGTATAAAACGTAACTTTATTTTAAATCCTATTTCTTGTTTTAACACCTTCATGAACATCTCCAATCACTTGTTTGATTGGATGATCTTTCATGTGTGTCCATGCTCTAGGTTGAGCATGTTCATCGACATTCTCGTCATTTTGAAAATCATTTTGATCAGAAATGGTTATATTTTTTGTTTTCTTTATTAAATCCATTTCTTCTTCATCAAGAAACTTTGTCTGAGGATCTACTTCATCAAACACAACATGAATGGTTTATTCTACAATGCATGTTCTTTTATTAAACACTCCATATGCTTTACTTCTATTTGCATATCCTAAAAATAAACCTTCATTAGATTTAGAATTAAATTTACCTAGGTTTTCTTTACCGTTGTTATGGATGTAACATTTACATCTGAAGATGTGCAGATGATCAAGGTTAGGCTTCCTCCCTTTGTACAACTCATATGGTGTCTTTCCAAGTGACTTGCGGATATATGCTCGATTAGATATGTAGCATGCAATACTCATTGCATTTGCCCAGAATACTTGTGACACCTCTTTATCGTTGAGCATTGCCCTTGCTATCTCTTTGAGGACTTTATTTTTTCTTTCCACAACTCCATTTTGGTGAGGTGTTCTAAGTGCAGAGAAGTTGTGGTCTATTCCTTGACTGTTGTAGAAATCTTTAAAGAGTTGATTATCAAATTCTCCTCTATGATCAGTCTTGTTAGAAACAATAGAAATACCTTTCTCATTTTGGACCTTCTTGGCAAACATAATGAAATTTACAAACGTTTCATCTTTAGATGCAAGAAATATAGTCCAAGAAAATCTTAAAAAATCATATACAATGACCAGAGTGTATAGATTTCCTTCGAAACTCTTTACATGAGCTGATCTTACCAAATCCATATGCAGTAATTGTAAAGGACTATAAGTTGAAATTTCATTCTTTGTTTTGAAAGAAGATTTCATTTGTTTTCCCTTTTGACAAGCATCACAAATCATATCATCTTTAAATTTAAGCTTAGGAAGACCAATAACTAAATCATTTTTAACCAATTTTTCAAGTTGATTCATGTTGACATGAGTAAGACGTTTATGCCATAGCCAACTTTCCTCAGTTTTACTTAGAAATCAGTTTTCAGAAGAATTGGAATTTAAATCAAGTGTATAGCAGTTACCGTCCCTTTGAGCTCGAATCTTTACTTTGATAGATTCTTTGTTAAGCTGAAGATTCTTCTTACTTACTATTAGGCATTCTTCTGAATCGAAGATCCCTAAGTTATCTTTATTGATACTTTGGCTCACACTTAGGAGGTAGTAGCATAATCCTTATACACCGTTGATTTAAACTCCATAGGTTCATCCAACTTCACCAACTTCGGCTATGCGTCCATATTGATTACCTCCAAAGGCTACCTTTCCTCCATTTTTAGTTTCCAATTTGGTGAACTTTTCTTTATCACCAGTCATGTGTCTCGAGCATTCACTATTAATGTACCATTTGTTTGCTCATGATGCTTTTAGACATACCTAGAGTAATATCATTGAATTTTAGGTATACATACTTTCTTGGGTCCTTCATGGTTAGTATGAATTACTCTTGTTACATGTGTCCCTTTTGGAACCCATTCATATGTACCGATGGTATTTCCTTTTCTAAAATGACATGAAGAAGTGTAATGACCTTTCCTATTGCAGTAATTACATGATGTGAATGGATTTGATACATGCACTATATTTTTAAAACATTTCAGATGTCTTACTGCCTCATTTCTTCTTTCCTATGTTTTTATCTTGTTCAGATTTATAACCAATTCCAGATTTATCATGCACAACTCTTTATGATTTCAAAATTATTTTTAGAGTATCGCTTCCTTTGGTAAATCTTTCTAAGGTTTTTGTCAAATAACCTATTTTCTTTTCTTTTTCTTCGCATGATGCACATGATAAACATGATATGCTAATACTATTTCTACTTTCTAGTTCTTTTACTTTCTTCTTTTGGCATACTATTTCTTTAGCTATCTTAATATATTTAGAATGCAATGCATTATATTTAGATAAAAGTTCATTATAAGAGGGTTCAGAATCACTTACCTCAGAGTCCAATTCTTCCTCTTTAGCTATCAAGTATATGTTAGTAACTTCATCGTCGTCACTCTTATCATCTGACAAACTATAATCTCATATGGATGATATGTATGCTTTCTTTTTCTACTTCTTCTTATCTTTATTCTTGAAGCATTTGGACTTTATATGTCCCGGATTTCTGCACTCGTAGCATACAACTTGTTGCTCTTTGTTTTCTTTCTTGTTTGAACCTCCTTGCTAATTCTTGAAGTTCCGTTGATCTATTCTATAGAACTTCTTGAATTTCTTAACGTTCATTCCCATATCATCATCATCAAGTTTGTCTTCGCTTTTAGATGGTTCAGCTTCCTTAATAGCTTTAAGAGTAACTCCCTCTTTCTTTTTGTCATCTAACTCTTCCAGCTCCTTTATGAATTTTAGCTTTCCCTCATACTCATAAAGACTTCCAAAGAGTGTAGCTACCAATCTCATTGATTCACCTTTGGCTTCTTCGATGGTTGTCACCTTTGCTTCCCATTCTTTTGTAAGAATGTTGAGAATTTTTCTTACTTGGGAATTTTGATCAAAGGTTTTCCCAAGTGCTGCCAACTAGTTGACAAGGTGAGTATATTTGAGTTGGAATTCAGATATCCTTTCTCTAGGTTTCATCCGAAACAAATCATACTCTATAATTAGAGTATTAATTCTATTTTATTTGATTCCAGACGTACCTTCATGTGCGATTTCTAGAGCATCCCACATGTCTTTCACTGTAGGCAATATACAGATTCTAAAGTACTCTTTATGGTCGAGAGCACTTTGTATCATCAAAATAGCTTTGCTATTTAATGTTACCAGTCTTCTATCATTGTCATCGAATTTGTAATACCTTAATTCCAACAGCCCTAGATGAGTATAAATGAGTAGTGAAATCATTGGTGGGGCCAGCATTCGAACCCGGGTTGCCCAACTTCAGAAAATATTCACAAATCACCAATCTCAACTCAGGAGTTGAACTTAGGGTTGTGAGCGTTTTTCAGCAGGTAAAAAAAACATTTCAATTATTTTCACAAGTTTCACTACGTCATAATGTCTCATCAGCTCTTAATCTCATTATATCAGAGTATGCGAGCGATTCTACCTTTAATTTAATTAGAGCGGTTCTCTTAGAGCTGTTCTCTGCTAAACTTCATTCATACACCCATATACATACATATCAAATGTTTACACAAAATACAAAAGGCAGTGCATTGTACTACAATCCACCCTTCACCTTCAGAGTTCCTCCTTGCATATCTCCAGGCATTCTCCACCTATCTAAATGGTTGGTTAGGAGGAGTGAGATTCAAGAGAATCTCAATAGCAAACATTACCACTATGCATGCAAGATATATATGAATGCATGACATGCTTGCCTACACTATTTCATGCCAACATAATGACATGCTGCATGCTCGATGTTATGACATACATATGGCCATTGCACAAATATAACAGAGCTTCAACCAATCATACATGTTCCACACAAATAGGCAAAGCAGTCACATAATCAATGCAAGACATACATTTCCCCTTTCTAATCTCTGTTTCAGAATTTCAGTTAACACGATTAACTTTGAAAATTCACCATTAATTCTAGGAAACTCAAAATTGAGTGGTTCTAATTTCTATGTGAAGCTAGTTGAATATATTTTCACATAAAAATACTAAATTTTAGCCACCACAACCATAAAATTCCCAGAATTTCGTCCAACCATACTATTCTAGGTTTCTTTCCAAAAAATAGGGTAGAAATTAAAAAAAATCATATCTCCCAACATAATTATCCAAAAGTTACACACTACCTATCAAATTAAATCTCTATATCTCTACTTTAATTCTCGAAAGTTTCAAAATTTTTGGACAAGGTTTGGCCTCTCAAATATCACGCACAAAAACATTGTTCCTGATAGTGCTGATTATCAACATGAATCCCTAAACTTCAAAAATTTTCAAATTCATATACAAGCATCCACAAATCATGACACCGGTACAAAAAACACTTTTAAGACCGGTTAAAAACGATATTTTAGACCGGTTCTGGATCAGGTCTTGATACAGCCGGTCTAAAAAGTATTACACTTTTTAGACCGGTTAAAAAACCGGTCTAAAATATGAACTTTTAAGACCGGTTATTAAACAACCGGTCTTAAAGTTTAACTAGGAACAAGTAGGGAAAATTTCAGCATAAAAAAATAAAAATTTAAGACCGGTTCTCTTAATAACCGGTCTTAAATAAATATTTAAGACCGGTTATTAAGAGAACCGGTCTTAAATAAGTAAACTTTAAGACCGGTTCTATTAATAACCGGTCTTAAATATATATTTAAGACCGGTTATTAATAGAACCGGTCTTAAAGTTTAATATTTTAAGACCGGTTCTCTTAATAACCGGTCTTAAATATGTATTTAAGACCGGTTATTAAGAGAACCGGTCTTAAAATTTTGTTTTGTTTTTTTTCGTTTTATTTGTTTCAATCTTGCCCAGGCCAGTAAGCCATAGTCAACAACATTCCCCCTGTCACATTACATACACATGCATATATGTATATATTGACAATCAGAAGCAGTGACAACAGCATTTTTATTTCCAGAAACTACCAATACACAATCCTCGACTCTCAACAATCAAAGAATGAACATTATGAAAAAAATCATTGAAAACAAACACATTCAATTCCAATGACTACCAATAACACATGATCAATTTATTCAATTCTCAGAAACAGTACAATATTTCTCATTATATGGAAAAAATTCGTAAGCTTTACAGAGAAATGAAAAAAGTGGAGGAAAATTGACAATAGTGATCCCTGCCTGAATCAACAGCCAACTAGTATCGCCAATATCCAAGAATTTGTCCTAAACAGAGATATAAACCAAGTTAGATATATATGAAAACCATAAGTATTATTAGAACAACATAAATCGGATTAAAAAACTTACTAATCTTGTAAAAGCTCATAAATGAATTCAGCACAACAATTGCGAATGAAATCAATATCTTCTTCAGGAAAGGGATCAGCAAGATCAAACATCTGTATGTGTAACACCGAAGCCAAACAAAACATTAACTTACTAACTTAAAAACAATAAAGTAATACAAAATATTTGAAATATACATTTATTACCTCCTCGGTAAAGTCAGTCGTGTCTAGGCTGATAATATTGTAAATCTGCCTCAAAATATAAAGACCACATAAGTTGGAGCCCGGTGGTTGCCTACGGGTCTGAAAAAGAACATGATATCATCAAAGCAAGCATAAAAGCATAGCTTATGAAACGCATCTTAAAGAAAATAAATATGTACTAACCTTTGGCGTGATCCATGTAGGGTCTTTTAAGTCACGAACATGCCTACCACACTTAGCGTGTAGGAAAGTCCGCATAGCCCTATGATCAAAATCACAAAGACTACTTATTCTGCACACAAACTTTGCACACAAAAGGTAATAAAGCAAGAAAACTTACGAGTTCATGGTCTTCTTCAAGTCAGTCCCCGGTTTGAAGTGGAGGGAGCAGAGGAGGATTACTGTGTAACTAGCCTTACACAGAATAACCAATTGCCAATGATCCCTGAAAAAAAGAGATGAATGTTAAGCAAATATAAAGCATTATATGTGATGTTTCGGAATATAAATTTGATGTTTCTTACCCATGCACATAAGGAACCAAGAAACAGTCAGTTTCTGTTTCACTAAGCCTCTGTGATAAATATCTATGTCTGATGGCAGCAGTGGTCCCTTTCTCTGTGGCATGAGCTGGGCACATGAATCCAAATTTAGCGCTCTGCCCAGAGGAAACCAACCTACGATTCATGTACCTACAAAAATGGAAGCACACAAATTAAGGTTACAGAGCCTAATTTTTAAGATATTTACTTCAAATTGAAGAAGATACTTACATCAAAAAAACCTGGACAATCGCAATCGTAAGATTTTGTCTAGGAGCGACCATGGACATTAAATCATCCCTCTCAAGATAGCATGCCGCCCCTGACGGTCCAACAACTGAATCCATAGGCCAATGTTTAGTCGGGAAAGATGTGTCAAATGCCATCAGAATCACTTGCTGCATCACATTCAGTGGTGGAGGCTGTGAAACTTCACGAGGGACGGGAGCTGGACTTGGGGCTCTGATCGGGGAATCCGCAGCTCCAACAGAAACAAGGTTCTTCGGCCATGATATGAAAGTACCCAAGACATCGGCCACAACCTTGAACTCCTCAGAAGGGATAGGGACAGGTGCGTCTGAGATAATAACCTCCTCAACTGACACCCTAACCTGATCATCTGTCATCTCGAGGTGGTGAACAGTTGATCCTAGGTTGTGCACACTCCCCCGTGCAACTAACCGTCTCAGAGGATCCTCAACATATAAATCACAAGGCTCAGCATCGTCCTTTCCAGGACCCTCTGATGACTGTCCCACATTGCAACAACTCCCTTTGGTGCTCTGCTTATGGCGATCGAGCGATTGTGCGTGGACAGGAGCGGTGTCTTGTCTTGTGCTCACCATGACATATACCTCGTCCTTCATCTTGCTCAACCGGGCATCCAATAGTGCATTAAATGATGCTTCTGCCTCAGCCCTTGCTTCCGCCCTCGCAGTGGCCAACATACGCTCCAATTCGTCTCTCGTGACCACGTTGGAGGAGGAACTGCGTGAGGAGGATCCAAAGTAATCTTTTATACCCACCCCTCCTCCAACTCCCCTGACGCGGCCTGGATGCTCACGTTTTCCAGTAGCAACCGTGAGAATGTCATTCCTCCCCTCGGACTTGAAGGTTCCCTCGGCTTTCTTTTTTTGAAATTCCTCCTGTGAGATATACAAAAAACACACATGAGTAATGAAAAATGTTTATTAAACAGTTAATAAGAACAATGATACTTACAATTTTTTCACCGACTATACGAGACTGGTCGCTCGTATAGGATCCACCACTCTTCCGGCGAGCATGCAACCACAACTCTTCACGCCGTATCGGAGATGGTGGAGATAGTAGAACAGAAGGATCGGATTGAGAAGCTTCTTCCAATCTCCTCCGTTTGGCCGCCAACAAGTCTTTCTCGGCCTTTGCGTATCCCCCACGAGACATTGTATGGGGGCAATCATTCTTCCTGCCGCTCGCTTGTGCCTTTTGCCTTCTTGCCTGCGAATAGGAAATGGGAAAAAAAAAGTTACAAACAGTAAAGACAAAAGATAAGTACATAAAGTACAAAATAAGTTATCTCACCAAAGCCTCTGGAGTAGTCCGAAGCCTAAAAAACTCCTGCCATGTTGCTTCATCGATGTACGAGTACTTGCTGCAAGGAGTAGGACGTGGCTTACCAGCTGGCACCTCGATATGCACGTAATTGTTCGCCAGACTCGTCTTGAACTTCCTCCAGCGCTCACAACAATATGTCATAGTCTTGTGATACAAGATCTCACTCTGAGGAACGTCGTAGGTGAGCTGTTATTCATGAATGAAAGGAGTTAGTGACAGTAATGAAACGAATTTGATAAAAGAAACATACAGAGGGAATTTTATACCTGAATAGTGTCCCAAATATGCTGCTTCACATTTTTGTCGACATTCCTCCACTCCTCTATCAATATGCTAGGCTTATTCCGTGCGAGGAGGCCGACAAAACTCCTAAAACGACTGGCATTCGGCCCGACCGGTTTCCAGTATTGATCGAACTGGATCGGTATCCTCTCCCCGGCAGACCGACTCAAGGAAACATCCCTCAACCGTGTGGCCGTCCTGCCCCTCCTTCTAGGCTGGTGACTCGGCTCACCCGATGACTGCCCCTGATTAACACTCTGAGGCTCGCTGTGCTGAGCAGTACGGTGCACCTGATCCTCGGCTGTAGGAGGCACCTGATCCTCGGCTGTAGGATGCACCTGATCCTCGGCTGTAGGATGCACCGGATCCGTCATTGTACTGTTAAGACAAATTGTTGAGTTATTAAGTGACTTGCTGAGATTACGCAAGTGAAGTGGGAGAGTATAACAGATAGTATCGGCCCGGGAGAAAATGAGTGTAAGGGAGCCCACATGATTGTTTTATTGGGTATTTGGAATCAAAGACAAATCATCGTCTTTAAAGACTTTTATCGTACCCACCTAAACTTTTAAATACCAAAAAAAAAACAAAAGACTTTTACCGTATGGTGGATTGGTGGTGCATGATCTGAAGACCATAATAAGACAACTGGTCTTGGTTCCCCTCTCTAGCTCTCTTGATATATCGTTTTCCATTGTCATCTCATCATGATGCTTTCTGGACTTTTTGTTTGGTAGAAACCTCTTAAATTTGTGTCCTTGATCTTGTCTCTATCCCAACCCATTTATCAATTCTTGCTCAATCAGAGCATTATTATTATCCACCCCTCACATTCTTCCCAACTGTTATTTGCTTTTGTGTATATCATTCTATTTTTATTTATAAGTCTAAATTAACTACCTCTTATATACCAAAAAGAGTTAGTTAACTCATTAATTATAGATTAAATTTCTAATTTCACCCTTATATTTGATTGATTCCAAACACACACACCCATATGCAGTATATACCTAATTAAACGCTTCCTTCATCTACTACTACTAGTACCTCATATTTCAAAGTCATTGATCAATTGTGAATAGATCAAAGGATTAAAAATAAGGTTGATAAGGGCATGGTTTGAATTGTCCACCAAGAGGATTAACAAAAAACGGGTTAATATGATATTTATTTCTTATTTTTACTCTATTTTAATTTTGACACCTCAAATTTTAAATAATAAGAAATAGCATCAAGAAGGGCTAGCCCTTCAGCCTTCAGCAAAAAGCACAGATTTCGCATGAACAATTCTACAAGTACGGTCCAGAATCCAGCCATTATCAATATCCCAAACGATGAAAGAAATTGCAGCCATTATATTAACAGAGTTTTACCTGTTTGACGCGCAGGAGGAGAGGGGCAGCAGTGGCTGGAAAACACGCCGGAGTGAGATAAAGGCTGGAGGGAGTCTCAAACGCCGACAACAGAATATGGGAAAGAAGGTGGAAGCGGCGGCGGCGATTGGAAAGGTGGCAGGAGAATACGGCGGAATATCACCTACAGCGTTGGAAGTGAGTAGTTCGCGGCGGTGGAAACAGAGGGGGAAGTGAAACGTAAATGTGAAATGAACTTTCGCGGCGGTTCTAGGTTTGAAAATCAGACTTTTAAGACCGGTTATTTTTATAACCGGTCTTAAAAGTACTTTTAAGACCGGTTATTTAAATAACCGGTCTTAATAAATACTTTTAAGACCGGTTATAAAAATAACCGGTCTTAAATTATTGATATTTAAGACCGGTTATTTAGAAAACCGGTCTTAATAATATCGTAATTTTTTTATTCATTTTAAGAATTTGTTTTTAAGACCGGCTTTTTAAATAACCGGTCTTAAATTATTGACTTTTAAGACCGGTTATTTATAAAACCGGTCTTAATAATATCGTGATTTTTTTATTCATTTTAATAATTTTTTTAAGACCGGTTGTTTAAATAACCGGTCTTAAATTATTGACTTTTAAGACCGTTTATTTAAACAACCGGTCTTAATTGTTTTTTAAGACCGGTTTTGTGTATAACCGGTCTAAATAATATTTTTTTAGACCGGTTTTTTAGACAACCGGTCTAAAAAATTGCTTTTAATTACGGAATTGCCACCGCGTGTTTCTTTTAGACCTTATCCGTAATAACCGGTCTAAATAATGCGGTCTAAAAATGCTATTTTGCACTAGTGTGAACACTTGCATACCTACACCATTTTGCCTCTTAAAGACAATGGAAGCATCAAAATCATCAAATTCTCAGCCCTTCACCACGTCACAGCTAGAATAGAAAAACATAGTCTTAGGAAAATGTTATTTTTTTCTTGTTTTCTCTTGCATAATCACTTCCTTGCTACTCCTAATCAAATGATTAGTCATTTCACACTCATTACACATTATTAGAAGCAATTTGGGCATTAGGACCCCTTAGGATTTCATCAACCATATTCCACAAATCATCCCAATCCAAGCCAACAACAACAACAAGAACCACAACAAAGGTACAAGAAGCAAGTTTTGGAAGCTTACCTTTGATTTTTGGTTATTCCTCACTCTAAAAATGCCTCAGCCCTCTCTCTCTACACCTTTGATTTAGCTTGAATAAAATGGATTCAAAGGAATAGAAGTGATTAGAAGAGGCTATAGAGGGTTTGGGAGGAAGAGTCACAAGTTTATAAACTCCCCATACCTTTGATCTTGAGATCTCTAGCTTCCATGCTCTTCACCGACTCAAATGCTCACTCTCACTCTTGCGTCTGTTTCTCTTTGTGAAAAATGGCTGAAGAGATGATTAATTATTGGTTAAATGAGGTGTTAAATTTACTTGCCACGTGTCAAGCTATGATTGGCCTTAAAATCAGATTTTCGTACATAATGCTTAATCTGACAGAATTTTCATTAAATTTTGAAAATTCATATCTAATTGTGTAGATATCCAATTAGGGTGATTCTAAAGGCTATGCGAACCTTATTGAGTCTAGTTCAAATGAAAAATATAATCTTTAGCCAATTGGAATCTCACTCTTCCCAGATTTTTAATATTTGAATGTTGTCCTATCAAATAATTAATTTCACTGGGCTAACTTCAAAAATTTATTTCTCTTTGTGTACAACTCCAAATGACTTACATTCAAGAATCTCACTCCAATTGATTAGTCTAATTTCATTTAGGAAAGTTTCATAACTTTTTACCATCATTTACCTATCAAAAAAGGTCACACAATCACCACTGTCACACCGGGAATTTCACCGGTGGTAAAATTACTTAGTGTTCCATTTACTATATTGTGTGTGACTTCGAATCACTTCGTTTTGTTATTCCCCGAGCTCTTTAGCTCACCAATATAATTTATTTTAATATCCAAGGATATAAAGGAATTTTGGAGAATTTAAACATGCCTCATAGGGACATTTGTTAAACCGGGGCTTAGCAGCCCACTTAATCCAGGCTTAATCTTATGCCTCTAGTCCCAAAATTTGGGATATTACAGAATTCCTCTGGGCTTTTCCTTACAACTTTGTTTAACTTTCTTTGTTGGAACATAATCACCATACTGTATTACATTCCATAAGCCGTATTCGGTTGCCATTACAAATACTCTAAACTTAGCTTTCCAAAACGGAAAATGCTCTCTGGAAAAACCAGGAGGTCTAGTAATTGAATCTCTGTTTGCAAGAATGTTTTCACCTATGGTTTCCATTTAGATAGATCCTTCTCAAGTTGTTAAACTCTTCCGAGAAGGCCTCACTCTTATACCAAATAAAAGAGGCAAGCTTCACCCAATTCACCCTCCTCTTGGGTGAAGCTTGCCTCTTTCAATAACAGTCAAGTATAGATATATCATTTTTTTTAAAGTTAGGGGTTATCCTTTCAAACACCCCCACATACACACACACACACACTCTGTCTCTCTCTCTCTCTCACACACATGCACGCACAAAGAGAAACAACAATACCGAACAAAATTAAGTAAAACAATTTAGTAGGCTCATATAAGGGAAAAATCAAGATATATATTGTAACACCTTACTTTTATTATATCCCGTTATTATGCATCAAAAGTGGTAACATTATTGTTGTGGCTCAGGTAAATCAATTATTAAGCCACCAAATTAAAACTTGCCCTTTTACCTTTCCATTCTTAACTTTTCAAATGTGAAAACTCATACTCCTTCATTCTTTCATACATACATAGATTGCTCAAGGCATGTTTGTACAAATAAACACATCTCATGATAATTTATACATATTAGGTTATCATGCATCAATCTTAGAATCTTTGTCACATATTCCTCTTGGACATCTTCAAGCATTCCACCTGTGTGCTCAACACACCTATGTGGTTGGGTGAGATTTAGAAGAATCATAGTAGCAAATAATACCAACAATGCATGCAAGATATATGCTAGTGTATGACATGCTTGCCTTACATAGGCTCATGCTAACATAATGACATATCTGCATACTTAATGTTTTATGCATCACATCTATGACCACAGTATAAATAGAAAAAGAGTTTCAATCACTCATATATGCTTCACATATTTAAGTAAAGCAATCATACACATCAATACACAAACATACATATCAAGTACATGCTGTTAGACCTGGCTGACACCAAAGAGGGGGGTGAATTGGGTGTACGATAAGAAAGTATGATCTTTTAAAAATATTTTCACAACTTATCAAATCAATACATATAGAACTATAAAATCATATGCAGATATATAGATCATATATGCTGGAAATGTAAAAGCTTAAGGAAGAGAATATGCAAACTGTGATTTATCCTGGTTCGGTCCAATCCATGATGACTTACGTCCAGTCCCCAGGCTCCTCCTGAGATTTTCAATCGACTATCTTCTTATTTAATCGGGCACAAGAACAGCCGCTACAAACGAAGTCACTCCCCCTTACACACTGTAAGGTTTACACCCTCTTACGGTAAGTTGAGCAAAGAAATCCCAAAGACCTTTCTCTCCTGCTTACTCGTGCAAGTCTTACGAGCAGCAACGTTCTCTCCTGCTTACACTACTATAAGTCTTACGAGCAGCAACGTTCTCTACTGTTTACACCTTGTAAGTCTTACGAGCAGAAAGTACTACTAGCAATTATCTCTACAACTTTCCCGTAAGATAATCAGCCCTCTCAAGGTCCCTCTACATTGAGATCAATACAGAAGTACAGATGAAGTGTTTACATACTCTCTCACAATAGATAAATCCTCACTGAAGTACAATACAAAATATTCTCACTCTCAAGTATACATGATATATAAACAGATAAGAACATAGAGTATATGAGGCGGACGACTTATAATATTAGCATATTGACATAGTTGGGTTCTGGACGCTCATGTGTCTGTTCAATGTCGTATCTCTCTATTTCTTCTTCTTGAATGCTTCAGTTTATGTAGAAGATAGGTTGAGAGCCGTTAGAGCATTCAAATATATTTTCGTTGAAATCTGATCGTGCTTCTGACAGATAACTCATACCGTTGCTTTCTGTTTACACGTTCTTGGCTGTTCATTTAATTCTGTTGCTACCCATGATTCATTGTCAGATAAGTCTTTAAACATTGATCTGTTGATAGCATCTCAACATACCCGTTAGAGTCACACTACTTGTTCTGACAGATTTCCACTTTAGAAAACTAGCCGTTATCAGTGGACGCTTGGCTTCTCGTGAAGTGGTTTTTCCTCTCTCTATGGTCTCTTCATTGTTCTTTTTGTAACAATACATCAAATATCAATACAATGAAGTGTTAATCATAAATATGTTGAATCATTGGCCAAAGACAGGATTTCTGCTTTCTGGGTTGCATCACTTTGAGTGACGATGTTTGCCGTGAGTCACCTCCAAACTTGAAGATTTAACCCAAACGTTTGAGCCCTTATTTCACACTTGAAATAAGTATTAAGCAATGTCTAAGAATGATAGCAAGTGAAAACACAAAGATTGCATAACATATGAACACATTCGGATTAATCGCTGTATTCCATTTTGCTTCGTCAACACAAAAACTCGAGTTCCTCATACCAAACTCAAGTGCACAGAGAAACTTTAATATCTCTGGATGGCTTCTATCATAAACTTCTAGAGTGCATTGTAATCTACTGGTGGTGATGAACCAAAGGGACCATATCACATGAATGAAGACTTAGTGTAATTAAGAGACGGAGGTACACTGGTCTAGCAATACTGATAAAATCAATTCATCACTTGAGTTATCAGTTTATTAGACATGATTTGGTGTATATGGACTTTCACTGGAGGTGCATTCAGGTTCACTGGAAGTGATTTGAGAAAGAGTGAAATTCACCGGAAATGATTCAGCAATTTTCAAAGATCACTCAAGTGAAATTGGCTGTACTGGGAGTGATTTCCAAAACAATGAATTTTTCTTGCAGTGATTTTTGATTCACTATAAGTGATTCTGAAAAATCTCATATCACTCGAGTGATTTTGGTATCATTGGAAGTGAAATTGCAAATAGTGAAAAATTCCTCCAGTGATTTCTGCGCCACTGGAAGTGATCTGCATTCTGACGCATTTCACTCGAGTGATTATAAAAATCACTCGGGTGCTCTCTGTTCAGATTACTTGAACTCGAAACTCCACTTCCAATTCGACAACAAACAAGGGTCAAACTACAGATAGCATAACTCTTCAAATATAGCTCCAAAATTTCTTTATTATATATCAATGTAAATCTCTTGAAGTCTAGTTTCATATGGCACCAGTTTCAGCTCAATAGGATCAATGGTTTGAGAGTTATAGCCAAAATACCAAACCTGTTCTAGAAAGTGACGCTGATATGAAGTCCAAATTCGAACACTTATATCTCATTCATCTGAGCTTCTTTGATGTTGTTTCTAGTATAAAAATGACGCATATGCCGATGTAGGTGTGCATATGCCATATTCAGGGCATATATGTGTACCCTGCATTTTTGAATTGGACATCGGTATGTGGCGCCATGTGGGGCCCACATACATACTCTGACCTGGTGTCATTTGACGGGCTTCGATATGCGTGATGCAATCCCGAGTAAGTCCCGAGTAGAATCCTGAGTAGACACCGATAAAGTAACTTTATTAAAGTAACTTTAATAAAGTAAGTAATCATGACATAACTTTTATGTTGGCTAGATGGAAAGGTGACACATGTCCCATTAATGATGAAATGACATTTTGCCTTTTGTGTTGGCATTTTAAGATGGTGACATGTGGCACAGAAGTCAGGGGAATTTATCGGTCTCCGGTCAGGTCACCGACAACTTTCTCGAACACTGAGAGGGGAGCCAGGGAAAATCATTAGACCCTTAATTCCTCTAACATTTTTTGGAGGCCTAAAGGACCAAGAAAAGATGTAGGACCCACTTTAGAAAAAAGAAGTGACACGTGTCATCGAATCAGTGGAATACCGAACAAATGACACCACGGGATCACGACACTTGGCATAACTTTTTGAAACTCCTCCTAGGCCATATATTTTTGTCCAGCAGCCCAAAAAGGCAAGAAAAATCATAGAAAATAAAGAAAAAACGTTGGAGGAGAGAGGAGAGGTGAATAGTGAATTTTCAGAACTTCAATCGGCCGAATCACTACCGAATCGGCGTTTTCTCTCAAAGTACCCTTCACAAACCTTCTTCTACTCATCCTAAGCTTCATTTATATGGTTTTGGATTTTTGATTGGAGGTGTTTGGTGCTGTCTCCCTTCTCGGAGTACTGCCGGATTTCCGAACCGACTGCAGATATGCGTAGAAGTAAGCGTAAGCTTCCTTTTGAACCGATTGGTTTGTTGTTTGGATGAGTATTTGTAAGGGTTGGTTACTGTTTATTTTTGGTCCAAGGGGTATTTTTGAGGTTTAATCATGTATTTATGGTTAGAGGATGATTTATGATGATATTGGACCAAGTTGTTGGACAAAATTCTGAATTGGTGAATTGTTGTAGAAAACCCTGTTTTTCTGGTCTGAACAGAACGTCATGAAGAAGTAGGAATTTTATAATTTTTATGATTCCATTGGATTCCACACGAAAAATTGTGTAGGTATGCAAGTGTTCATAATTTTTGGATGCTTGTATATGAATTTGGAAATTTATGAAGTTGAATGTACATGTTGTTGATATGCCCTCTCTGGAACAGTGACATTGTGCGAGATGTTTCATAAGGTAAATCGTGTCCAAAAATTATGAAACTTTCCAGAATTAAATTACACATCATAAGCTTTAATTTTATATGTAGTTTGTAAATTTTGGACAAGTACATTGGGAGATATGAATTTTTTAAGTTGTGTCCTGTTTCTGGAATGAAATCTGAAATAGGTTATATTTGGAGAAAATCTGATAATGTTGTGGCTGTGATAACCCGAATTGAGGATTTGTATGCTAAATTATACTGAAATATCTTCAAATAGGACTTTGAACCACCCCAATTGGAGTTCTATAGGATTAATTATGATTTTTTCAAAGTTTGGTCAAAATGCTGGCAACTTTTGGCTACCATGCGAATTTGAGAAAGAAAGTGACCAAATGTAATTAGTATGAACTCCAAGGGTGAAAGTATGCCTTTAAGGCTAATATGGCCCATTAGGCATTCACTTTTCAAGGCTCTAATAATGTCATTACTTATCTAGGGCCATAAAGTGACAAAGAAGAAACTATGGTTGGAAGATCGAAGTACAAGAGAAGGAGGCAAAGTCCAAAAGGTAGTAAACTTACTTACTTGTATGTATGTGATGTTTATGCTGTGTATTGATTTGCTGTATTGCCTTGCTTGATTATGTGAAGCATGTATGAATGAATGAAGCTCTGTTTCTATTTTTACTATGGCCATAAGTATGTTGTACGAAACATTGAGCATGCAGAATATCATTATGTGAACATGAGCCTATGTAAGGCAAGCATATCATACACTAGCATTCATCTTACATGCATTGTCTGTATGTTTGCTACTGAGATTCTCTCGAATCTCACCCTCCCCCACCAACCATATAGGTATATGAACAGGGAAGAAGAGAATGCTTGAAGATGATTCAGAAGGAAAGAAGACGAAGAATTGAAGACCAAATTGTGTTTAAATTACTGTGTGTATCATTATTTGCGCACAGAGAATATTTGGTGTTAAGAATATACGCGAATTTGAATTAAGCCGTAATCGGGACCACTAAGAAGAAGAATTAACTCTGATATTCAGTAAGAATAAGTCGTGAATAAGTAATTACCCCTAACAAAGTAATAATGAATGCTTCCGTGTAGGTAATTAAGGGGTATGTAAGGCGGGTGTTACATCCTGCTCCTCAAGCCACGGTCCAAGTTTCTTCAAACAGGTAATGTCCCCTGTCTCAATGCTCCGTATAAATAGACATTGTGTATTCACTGTCTTTCTAAGAATAATCTATACTATAATTGAACTAGAAATTAAAATAGAAATGGAGAAAAAAATGACATTTACTCTTATGGAAATTAATTGGTGAAGCTTAATTAACGGTGTCATGGAATGGTGTGATTTGATTATTTGAGGATCAGGGTACTGATAATTGCTAGTTTTCATAGTCTCTGGATTGCTTAAGTTATTGTGTCAAATTTCCTGGCATGTATGCTTATGAATGGCTGATTAGAAAATTGTTACATAATATTCAGTTAATTTTGAAACTAAATTTGAGAGGTGATTTGAGGTTTAGACTAAAGCAATTCTTGTGTATGTGGTCTAATTTAAGTCCTGAAATTACTAGTGTATGTTGATACATTTTCCATATTACTTGAAGAAAATGGAACAGACTGCAATTATATCTTATGCGGAATTCTAGTGAAGAATTCTGTTAAACTAGATAAATTGATGAGTGTAACCTTTTCATACTCTTATCATACTCATACCTTTTCCAGGGTAGTTAATATACATAAGAGAAGAAAAAAAAGGTGTTGAAATATATGGATCGTAGTTGGATAAACGCTAAACGGACTAGTGTTGAATATGATAATGGGGTGAGGGATTTTTTGGAATTTGCTAGAAGAAATTCTGGTAATGATGATAGTGGGATGTTCTATTATCCTTGTGTAGAATGTCTGAATGAGAAGCGACTTAGTGCTGCAGATATATATACACATTTAATTTGTGAAGGATTTTGTAAGAGTTTACACAGTATGGGTATGGCATGGTGAAGAAATAGAAATTCCAAGCGCAACTCAACAAGGGGGGTCGCCTTTGATGATAATGACACGGTTCTGAATGACCGGATAGAAGATATTATTTGTGATGTTAGAGAAGAGGCTTTTGAGCAATCATATGCATATGGTAATATGTGCAGTGATTCTGAGAAGCCGCTGTACCCGGGGTGCACAAAATACCAATTGTTGAAAGCTGTATTGAAATTGGTAAGCTTGAAAGCACGGCATAGATGGAGCGACAAGAGTTTTTCAAAAGCACTTGAAGCCTTTAAGGACATGCTTCCAGATGATAACGTGCTGCCTTGCCAATACTATGATGAGAAGAAAATATTGTGTCCACTAGGGATAAAGTATAAAAAGATCCATGCATGCCCTAATGATTGTATATTGTACAGAAAAGAGCATACAGAGAAAGAGAAGTGTCTGATATGTGAAACCCCAAGATACAAATCAAATAAGGCCCCTGCAAAAGTGTTGTGGTATCTTCCTATCATAATGAGGTTCAAACGGTTGTTTTCTAATGAAATTGATGCCAAAAATTTGAGATGGCATGCAGATGAGAGGATTTCTGATGGAAAGCTTTGACATCCAACTGATTCTTCTCAGTGGAAGAAAATTGATCAGTTGTTTCCTGACTTCGGCAAAGAGCCTAGGAATCTTAGGCTCGGGCTTAGCACGGATGGCATGAATCCTTACGGTAGCCTAAGCAGTATACATAGTTCATGGCCTGTTCTGTTGGTAATTTACAACTTATCTCCTTTATTATGTATGAAACGAAAGTACATCATGTTGTCTATGCTGATTTCGGGACCAAAACAACCCAGAAATGACATAGATGTTTACTTAGAACCCCTGATCGAAGACTTGAAAGAGTTGTAGGACGAAGGTGTCGACGTTTTTGATGCGAACAAGAAGGAGATGTTTAAAATGCGAGCCTTGATCTTTTGTACTATAAACGACTTCCCTGCTTATGGAAACTTGTCAAGATATAGCGTTAAAGACCACAAAGCTTGTCCTATTTGTGAAGAAGGCACATGCTACCATCAACTTCAACATGGAAGAAAGACTGTTTATCTTGGTCATAGGAGATTCCTTAGACGGGGCCACCCATATCGCAGATTAAAGAAGGCCTTTTTTGGTGGCCAAGAGTTTGAAGATGCTCCAGAGGCTTTGACTGGGGAGAAAGTGTATGAAAAGGTCAAAAATATCAATGTCATCTTCGGTAAGACTTCAAAGAGTCGAAATGAAAAAAATATATGGAAAAAGAGGTATGTTTTCTTTAACCTTCCATATTGGCAGAATCTTGATGTCAGACACTGTATTGATTTCATGCATGTGGAGAAAAATGTGTGTGATAGTATTGATGGGACACTACTCAACATACAAGGAAGTTCTAAGGATGGCGTTAAGGCAAGATTAGATTTGCAAGAAATGGGAATACGGGCAGACTTACATCCGAGGCCATATAGTAAGAGAACCTTTTGTCCTCCAGCTTCTCATACTTTGTCCAAGGATGAGAAATGAAGTTTTTGTGAGTGTTTACATGGCATCAAAGTTCTCTCAGGGTATTCTTCAAATTTTAAGAAGCTTGTGTCTATGAAAGACTTGAAGTTAGTAGGGCTGAAGTCTCATGATTGTCATGTCTTGATGCAACAACTACTCCCAGTGGCTATTCGAGGCATCGCCGAATATGATCTTCAACACATATTAACCAGACTTTGTTTCTTCTTCAATGCGATTTGTAGTAAAGTCATTGAGACAGAAAGGTTGGATGAATTGGAAGATGAAGGTTACCTGATCTTGTGCTAGCTTGAGAAGCTTTTTGTTCCTTCCTTTTTTGACATCATGGTACATCTAGTTGTTCATCTAGTGAGGGAGATAAAATTGTGTGGGCCTATCTATTTTCGATGGATGTACCCAATTGAAAGAACTATGAAAATCCTAAAAGGATATGTAAAGAAACCTTACCGACCTGAAGCTGCTATTGTTCAGAAATATGTTTCTGAAGAAGCCATGGAATTCTGTCAACATTATTTGGCAAATGTAGGACATATCGGCCTTCCTAAACGACATGATGAAGAAGGGGGTAGGCGTGGGGCTACCGTCAAGAGTGTGGATCCTGATGAATTACAACAAGTCCACTTGTACATTTTGAATAATGTTGATGCAGTTCAAGATTACATAAATGCTCATAAAGAAATTGTACGGAAAGAGAACAGTCGATTGACTGAATAAAGGTTAATTAGGGAGCATACCAAGACCTTTGCACATTGGTTTAAACACAAGGTTGACGGAGAAGAATGTGTTTCTGATACAATTAAATGGCTAGCACGTGGTCCTAAGTTTGATGTCATAAGTTGGACTTCGTTTGTGATCAATGGGTATACCTTTTACACAAAGTCCCTGGATGATAGGAGCACTGTCCAGAACAGCGGTGTTATGTTAGTAGCTGAATCTATGTACTTCTCTAGTTCAAAAGATAAGAACCCGACATTGGCAGCCATACCTTTTTATGGGGTTATTGACGAGATTTGGGTGGTTGACTATGTTAAAATTAAATTTCCCATTTTTAAATGTAAGTGGGTTGATGTCAATAATGGTGTGAGGATCGATAAGTCAGGGTTTACATTAGTTGATCTGAACAACAAAAGTTTTGGAGATGAACCTTTCATTATGGCTGATCAAGCGAAACAAGTGTTCTATATTATTGATCAGGCAAATAAAATGTAGTCTGTTACTCTCCAAGGAAAAATGGTCATTGATATTGAAGAGGAAAGTCGTTCAAATTATGATCTTCTCGAGACCCGTTCTTTTTCTAGGGGTCTTCCTTCATTGAACGAAGAAGATGAAGCTGATAATGAACACGGCATAAGAAATGATCATCGTGAAGGGATATGGGAGGATATCTCTTTATAAATCTACTTTAAATATTAGTTATCTATTTAAAGTCATTATCGTTATAACTTATATGCAGATTATATATATAGTTATTTTATAAGTTACTAACTCAACAATTTGTCTTAAGAGTACAATGACGGATCCGGTGCATCCTACAGTAGAGGATCAGGTGCATCCTGCAGCCGAGGATCAGGTGCCTCCTATAGCAGAGGATCAGGTGCATCCTACAGCAGAGGAACATGTGCACCCTACTGCTCAGCACAACGAGCCTCAGAGTATTAGTCAGGGGCAGTCATCGGGTAAGCCGAGTCACCAGCCTAGACGGAGGGGCAGGACGGCCACACTGTTGAGGGATGTTTCCCTAAGTCGGTCTGCTGGGGAGAGGATATCGATCCAGTTCGATCAATACTGGAAACCGATGGGGCCGAATGCCAGTCGTTTTAGGAGTTTTTTCGGCCTCCTCGCACGGAATAAGCCTAGCATATTGATAGAGGAGTGGAGGAATGTCGACAAAAAGGTTAAGCAGCATATTTGGGATACTATTCAGGTATAAAATTCCCTCTGTATGTTTCTTTTATCAAATTCGTTTCATTACTGTCACTAACTCCTTTCATTCATGAATAACAGCTTACCTACGACGTTCCTCAAAGTGAGATCTTGTATCACAAGACTATGACGTATTGTTGTGAGCACTGGAGGAAGTTCAAGATGAATCTAGCCAACAATTACGTGCATATCGAGGTGCCAACTGGTAAGCCTCGTCCTACTCCTTGCAACAAGTACTCGTACATCGATGAAGCGACATGGCAGGAGTTTTTTAGGCTTCAGACTACTCCAGAGGCTTTGGTGAGTTAACTTATTTTGTACTTTATTTACTTATCTTTTGTCTTTACTGTTTGTAACCTTTTTTTCCCATTTCTTATTCGCAGGCAAGAAGGCAAAAGGTACAAGCGAGTGGCAGGAAGAATGATTGCCCCCACACAATATCTCGTGGGGATACGTAAAGGCTGAGAAAGACTTGTTGGCGGCCAAACGGAGGAGATTGGAAGAAGCACCTCAATCCGATCCTTCTGTTCTGCTATCTTCACCATCTCCGATATGGCGTGAAAAGTTATGGTTGCATGCTCGCCGGAAGAGTGGTGGATCCTATACGAGTGACCAGTCTCGTATAGTCGGTGAAAAAATTGTAAGTATCGTTGTTCTTATTAACTGTTTAATAAACATATTTCATTACTCATGTGTTTTTTATATATCTCACAGGAGGTACTTCAAAAAAAGAAAGCCGAGAGAGCCTTCAAGTCAGAGGGGAGGAATGACATTCTCACGGTTGCTACTGGAAAATATGAGCATCCAGGCCGCGTCAGGGGAGTTGGAGGAGGGGTGGGTATAAAGGATTACTTTAGATCCTCCTCACGCAGTTCCTCCTCCAACGTGGTCACGAGAGACGAATTGGAACGTATGTTGGCCACTGCGAGGGTGGAAGCAAGGGCCAAGGAAGAAGCATCATTTGATGCACTATTGGATGCCCGGTTGAGCAAGATGAAGGATGAGGTATATGCCATGGTGAGCATAAGACAAGACACCGCTCCTGTCTTAGGTACTTTCA
This sequence comes from Albizia julibrissin, assembly GCA_037074505.1. NCBI lineage: Eukaryota > Viridiplantae > Streptophyta > Magnoliopsida > Fabales > Fabaceae > Albizia > Albizia julibrissin. Next base: position 43,447,195 of record CM073480.1, on the reverse strand, counting down.
TATCATGGATGAAGAACCTTGTTTCTGTTGGAGCTGTGGATTCCCCGATCAGAGCCCCAAGTCCAGCTCCCGTCCCTCGTGAAGTTTCAAAGCCTCCACTACTGAATGTGATGCAGCAAGTGATTCTGATGGCATTTGATACATCTTTCCTGACTAAAAATTGGCCTATAGATTCAGTTGTTGGACTGTTAGGGGCGGCATGCTATCTTGAGAGGGATGATTTAATGTCCATGGTCGCTCCTAGACAAAATCTTACGATTGCGATTGTCCAGCTTTTTTTGATGTAAGTATCTTCTTCAAATGGAAGTAAATATCTTAAAAATTACACTATGTAACCTTAATTTGTGTGCTTCTATTTTTGTAGGTACATGAATCATAGGTTGGTTTCCTCTAGGCAGAGTGCTAAATTTGGATTCATGTGCTTAACCCATACCACGGAGAAAGGGACCACTTCTGCCATCAGACATAGATATTTATCACAGAGGCTCAGTGAAACAGAAACTGACTGTTTCTTGGTTCCTTATGTGCATGGGTAAGAAACATCAAATTTATATTCCAAAACATCACATATAATGCTTTATATTTGCTTAACATTCATCTCTTTTTTTAAGGGATCATTGGCAATTGGTTATTCTGTGTAAGGCTAGTTACACAGTGATCCTCCTCTGCTCCCTCCACTTCAAACCGGGGACTGACTTGAAGAAGACCATGAACTCATAAGTTTTCTTGATTTATTACCTTTTGTGTGCAAAGTTTGTGTACATAATAAGTAATCTTTGTAATTTTGATTATAGGGCTATGCGGACTTTCCTACACGCTAAGTGTGGTAGGCATGTTCGTGACTTAAAAGACCCTACATGGATCACGCCAAAGGTTAGTACATATTTGTTTTCTTTAAGATGTGTTTCATAAGCTATGCTTTTATGCTTGCTTTGATGATATCATGTTCTTTTTCAGACCCGTAGGCAACCACCGGGCTCCAACTTATGTGGTCTTTATATTTTGAGGCAGATTTACAATATTATCAGCCTAGGCACGACTGACTTTACCGAGGAGGTAATAAATGTATATTTCAAATATTTTGTATTACTTTATTTTTTTTAAGTTAGTAAGTTAATGTTTTGTTTGGCTTCGGTGTTATATATACAGATGTTTGATCTTGCTGATCCCTTTCCTGAAGAAGATATTGATTTCATTCGCAATTGTTGTGCTGAATTCATTTATGAGCTTTTATAAGATTTGTAAGGTTTTGAATCCGATTTATGTTGTTCTAATAATACTTATGGTTTTCATATATATCTAACTTGGTTTATATCTCTGTTTAGGACAAATTCTTAGATATTGGCGATACTAGTTAGCTGTTGATTCAGCCAGGGGATCACTATTGTAAATTTTCCTCCACTTTTTTCATTTCTCTGTAAATCTTAGGAATTTTTTCCATATAATGAGAAATATTTATTTTCCTCCTTCTCTTTACAAGCTTTGGGATTGCAAGTTCACACAATGTCGTAATTTTCCTGCTATCATTGTTTAATTGTGTTGTTGTGGTTCAAAACGCCTGATAATTATAAATTGTTAATATTGTGCTGTTTCTGAGAATTGAATAAGTTGATCATGTGTTATTGGTAGTCATTGGAATTGAATGTGTTTGTTTTCAATGATTTTTTCATAATGTTCATTCTTTGATTGTTGAGAGTCGAGGATTGTAAGGGCCAAGTGTTTTTCCCTTGAACAGACTGACATTTATAGGTTCATACCGATTACGATAACTAAGGTCATATTTAACAAAAGAGGGAAAGGGGAACTAATAAGGATTTTAGGCTTCATGATTCTATATTTGGAGCAAGTTTGCATTCTGAGAAATACCAATTGTTTCTGGAAATAAAAATGTTGTTGTCACTGCTTCTGATTGTCAATATATACATATATGCATGTGTATGTAATGTGGCACAGGGGGATGTTGTTGAATATGGCTTACTGGCCTGGGTAAGATTGAAACAAATAAAACAAAAAAAAACAAAATTTTTAGACCGGTTCTAAGAATAACCGGTCTTAAATATGAATTTAAGACCGGTTATTAAGAGAACCGGTCTTAAAATATTAAACTTTAAGACCGGTTCTAAATTTAACCGGTCTTAAATCTATATTTAAGACCGGTTATTAAGAGAACCGGTCTTAAATAACTTTTAAGACTGGTTCTCTTAATAACCGGTCTTAAATATAGATTTAAGACCGGTTATTCTTAGAACCGGTCTTAAATTGTTATTTTTTTATACTGAAATTTCCCTACTTGTTTCGTTAGTTAAACTTTAAGACCGGTTGTTGTAGAACCGGTCTTAAAAGTTCATATTTTAGACCGGTTTTTTAACCGATCTAAAAAGTTTAATACTTTTTAGACCGGCTGTATCAAGACCTGATCCAGAACTGGTCTAACATATCGTTTTTAACCGGTCTTAAAAGTGATTTTTGTACTGGTGCAATGATTAGAATGTCAAAGATGGGGAAATACCTTAAAGGATGAATTTGAAGCATTTCTCACATTTATTATACAAAAGTATTAACTTTCGATTTTGAAAATGATTTGAATGCGAACAAAATATGTATAATTTTCAAATCATTTTTATGCACTTTTATAAAAACAATATGAATCAAAATGTATTCTTGAATTGTGAATTTCAAAATGAATAGAAGAATTATGCATATAAATGATTGGTGCTAATGATATGCAATAATGAGTAAGTATTTAGCACACAAATTGAGTTGGGAAGATATGTGCAACGATTAAGCTCAGGAAACTGAAATAAACACACATACTAACTCGGCGTACCTGGCTTGAGTGTGACTCGTAGACACTCAAGTTAGTTTCTAATTCCTAGTTTCTTTGTACTCAAGTCCTCCAAGATCACTTGAGTAACCCATGCTTATGAATCAAGCTTTTCTACAAATTTCTTCCTACAAAATTGTATAACCCATTTTGTTCCTTCGGTATCTAATCTTACTTGGATCCACTCATGGTTAGCTTGTAAGAATCATAATTCACATACTCTAGCAATACATTCAATTTGAGGAAATTGAGCATAATGAATTAAACATGACTTTATGCATTAAAGTAGAGGTATTTTCTTTTTGAAACAATCATGTATGCATAAAGAACTAAACTATTGAACATTGCAATCCCTTTTCAAATAGGTTTACAAGATGAATTTTTCAAATGATATGAAAACATATTTCTAAAATAGTTTGCAATGCTCATTCCCAAGGTAACATGTATAAACCTCAATAAATATTAAAGATAACAATGTAGGAGGTTTTACCATTTTGCACATTTACCTTAGGTGCTTGGAGGATTGCCTTTCCATACCCATTGCATCTTTCTTTGAAGCTTTGTTTTTGCATATATAGCTTTGGGATTATGCAAAGTTCTCTCATATGTTGTAGATTCAATGCGTATTTTTGTATGAGAGATCCTTCTTTTCTTGTTCTTCTCAATGTAGTTGAATGGTACTCTATGGTAGCCCTTTCTTGAGGTAGAATGTACTTCTCTTCTCCATTGCTTCTTTTGGTGGTTATGCTTTACAGCTCTAGCAACAAATGCTCTAAGAGTTCCCTTTTGTAATGATATAAACCTCTTAATTGGTGCATGAGAAACTCTTGGCTTTATCTTCATTTTCTTTGTGCCCTTATGTCTATTTCTTTTGTGATCATCCTGCATACATAAAGTACTTGATGGACATTTTGGTACCCACATATACTTGGGTCCTTGATTGTTAGTATTAGACTTCACATGACCTTTTAGAACCCAAACATATTTATTTCTCACATTAGAATTTCTTCTAATATAGAACGTATAAGAAATATGATCGGATTTACCACAATAATTGCAAATAACATGATGATATACACTGTAAGGTTTTGTGCAAGTATTGTGTTGTTTGAGGGACAATAAACCAGTTTGCCTATGTTCTTTCTCCGCATATAAGTTTCCAGCATGATTTAAAACATTTTTGTTTTTATCAATAGAATCAATAATTGGTTGGAAAACAGTTTTATGCAAACTTTGAGACTCAGTTTTATAAAGATTATAAGAAGAATTGGAACTTGTTACCTTAAGTTTATCTTGAGCTCTAGAGGGTGATTTGTCACGACCATCTATAATGAGCTCTTTATGGGAATCCTCATCTCCTTGTCTATTCATGTTGACAGTATGGAAGTGTTGTGTGATACCTCCATCTTCATCATTAACTTCCAATCGTTCATGCACCGTAGATGCGTAAATTGTAATTTCACATGAACTGTCAACACTTTCAACTTCAACACACTTGTTAGAAGTATATATAGAATCAAGAGTATCCCAGACATCTTTAGTATTAGAGCAAAATCTAATTTTCTCAAAATCATTTTCGGTCACGGCATTATACAGAAACTGCATAGCTATAATATTCAATGAAAACATTTTCTTTTCTTTATCTGTCCAATCCTTTCTTGGTTTATGATCAAAAGCATTTGTAAAAACATTCCACATATCAAAATCATATGCTTTTATAAAACTAGTCATTCTAGCTTTCCAAAACCAAAAATCAATATCTTTTAAAGAGGTGGGATAGTATAATCAAAACCTTCTGGAAGCATAAAACACCCAAAGTCAGCCATTGTAACTCTTGAGACGGTTAAGTCCTTTAAACAAGAGCCCAAGCTTTGATAACAAATGTTAGACCTGGCTGACACTTAAGAGGGGGGTGAATTGGGTCTACGATAAGAAAGTCTGATCTTTTAAAAATATTTTCACAACTTATCAAATCAATACATATGGAACTATAAAATCATATGCATATATATAGATCATATATGCTGCAAATGTAAAAGCTTAGGGAAGAGAATATGCAAACTGTGATTTATCCTGGTTCGGTCCAATCCACGATGACTTACGTCCAGTCCTCAGGCTCCTCCTGAGATTTCCAATCTACTATCTTCTTGTTTAATCGGGCACAAGAACAGCTGCTACAAACAAAGTCACTCCCCCTTACACACTGTAAGGTTTACACCTTCTTACGGTAAGTTGAGCAAAGCAATCCCAAAGACCTTTCTCTCCTGCTTACCCGTGCAAGTCTTACGAGCAGCAACGTTCTCTCCTGCTTACACCACTGTAAGTCTTACGAGCAGCAACGTTCTCTACTGTTTACACCTTGTAAGTCTTACGAGCAGAAAGTACTACTAGCAATTATCTCTACAGCTTTCCCATAAGGTAATCAGCCCTCTCAAGGTCCCTCTACCTTGAGATCAATACAGAAGTATAGATGAAGTGTTTACAGACTCTCTCACAGAATAGATAAATCCTCACTGAAGTACAATACAAAATATTCTCACTCTCAAGTATACATGATATATAAACAGATAAGAACATAGAGTATATGAGGCGGACGACTTATAATATTAGCATATTGACATAGTTGGGTTATGGTCACTCGTGTGTCTATTCGCTGTCGTATGTCTCTATTTCTTCTTCTTGAATGCTTCAGTTTATGTAGAAGATAGGTTGAGAGCCGTTAGAGCATTCAAATATATTTCTGTTGAAATCTGATCATGCTTCTGACAGATAACTCATACCGTTGCTTTCTGTTTGCACATTCTTGGTTGTTCATTTAATTCTGTTGCTGCCCATGATTCGTTGTCAAATAAGTCTTTAAACATTGATCTTTTGATAGCATCTCAACATACCCGTTGGAGTCGCACTGCTTATTCTGACAGATTTCTACTTTAGAAAACTAGCCGTTATCAGTGGACGCTTGGCTTCTCGTGAAGTAGTTTTTCCTCTCTCTATGGTCTCTTCATTGTTATTTCTGTAACAATACATCAAATATCAATATAATGAAGTGTTAATCATAAATATGTTGAATCATTGGCCAAAGATAGGAGTTCTGCTTTCTGAGTTGCATCACTTCGAGTGACGATGTTTGCCGTGAGTCACCTCCAAACTTGAAGATTTAACCCGAATGTTTGAGCCCCTATTTCACACTTGAAATAAGTGTTAAGCAATTTCTAAGAATGATAGCAAGTGAAAACATAAAGATTGCATAACATATGAACACATTTGGATTAATCGCTGTATTCCATTTTGCGTCGTCAACACAAGAACTCGAGTTCCTCATACCAAACTCAAGTGCACAGAGAAACTTTAATATCTCTAGATGGCTTCTATCATAAACTTCCAGAGTGCATTGTAATCCACTGGTGGTGATGAACCAAAGGGACCATATCACATGAATGAAGACTTAGAGTAATTAAGAGATGGAGGTACACTGGTCTAGCAATACTGATAAAATCAATTCATCACTTGAGTTATCAGTTTATTAGACATGATCTGGTGTATATGGACTTTCACTGGAGGTGCATTCAGGTTCACTGGAAGTGATTTGAGAAAGAGTGAAATTCACCGGAAATGATTCAGCAATTTTCAAAGATCACTCAAGTGAAATTGGCTGTACTGGGAGTGATTTCCAAAACAGTGAATTTTTCTTGCAGTGATTTTTGATTCACTGGAAGTGATTCAGAAAAATCTCATATCACTCAAGTGATTTTGGTATCATTGGAAGTGAAATTGCAAATAGTGAAAAATTCCTCCAGTGATTTCTGCGCCACTAGAAGTGATCTGCATTCTGACGCATTTCACTCGAGTGATTATTAATGATCACTCGAGTGATCTTTCTGATCACTCAAGTGATTATAAAAATCACTCTGGTGCTCTCTGTTCAGATCACTTGAACTCGAAACTCTACTTCCAATTTGATAGCAAACAGGGGTCAAATTACATATGGAATAACTCTTTAAATATAGCTCCAAAATTTCTGTATTATATATCAATGAAAATCTCTTAAAGTCTAGTTTCATATGGTACCGGTTGCAGCTCAATAGGATCAGTGGTTTGAGAGTTATAGCCAAAATACCAAACCTGTTCCAGAAAGTGACGCTGATATGAAGTCCAAATTTGAATACTTATATCTCATTCATCTGAGCTCTTTTGATGTTTCTTCTGGTTTCAAAATGACGCATTGAGAGTCTATTTTCATATGAAACTGGTTTGGTCTCAATCGGAGTTGTATTTTGAGAGATATGATCAAATAACCAGACTTTGCTCAGCCGGACGAAAAACAGAGTATGAAAATTCAAAGATCACTCGAGTGAATAGTGACTCACTCCCAGAATTTTTCCCTGTTTCCAGAATCACTCGAGTGATTCTGAAATCACTCGAGTGATTGTTAAAATCACTCGATGCTACAGTACTGCTACAGTGCCTGTTGCTACAGTGTAAAATGCTACAGTTCCAAACAGAACAACTGCTACAGTACTTTCTGAATTCCCTTTCGGTATTTCTTCGAGGAGCTTGAATCTTGATATTCTCATTAGTTCCTTCAAGTGCTTGTTTCTCCAATCTCTTTCTTGCTTTTCTTGACTAATCTATAAGATATACAACATTAAATATAGTAGTTAGTCAATGTTGGAGATTAATATATTATGCAAACTTTTTGCTCTTAAAATCTTATATCTATATTTGACATCATCAAAACTAATCATATCTAACACATGCAAGTTAGGTAAGTTCACTACCTTTTGTCTTTAAGACCCCTTCTTGTTTCCTTTTCTTCCAACCATTGAAGCTTCTTGCAAAGCCTTCCATTTCTTCTTCATTCACATCTCATGGCCTTAGATACATATCCACATCATTAGAGCCATGATAAATGAATATCCTATATGGCTACATTAGCCTCTAGGACATTACTCTACCCTTGGAAGTCACTCTTATTACAATTCACTCCAAGCATCTCAAATTCGCATGATAAGCCTATGCTACCAGAATTTTCACCTAACTTTGAAAATTCATAACTTTGTCTAGGAATCTTCAATTGGGGTGTTTTCAAGTCCTATATGACACTCTTTAAGTCTATTTTAAGGGAAAAATATGCCTTTATGTTCAATTACATGCACACTATTCTAGAAACTCCTGTCAATTCTCACTGTCATAGATATCATTTCAGATTTAATGTCTAACTTTAACAAGTCAAACTCCCAATGTACTAATCCAAACGCCACATATTATATATAAAATTAAAGCATATCATGTATACTATTATTCTAGAAAATATCATGATCTTTAGACAAGGTTTGGTCATTCAAAGTCACGCCACAAGTACTCTGCCACCCAAAAAAAGCAATATGACAGCAACTAACTATAAGCAACCTTCAATTCCAATTTTAAGACTTTCAATTCAATTCATTCAAATTCATCACCGTAGGCTATCCCCACACAATTTTGCCTCTAGAATCTATTCATGACCTCAAATTGAGAAAAATTAGATTATTTCCCTAAGAACTCCCTAGGGTCGAAATTAGGGATCTTAGGCCAAAAATTCAGTTTTCTATTCCAGTGCTTCCGGAGTCGGTTTCTTACCTTTATCCTACACATTTTTCATTCTAAATCTATTGGCACCGGTACAAAAAACACTTTTAAGACCGGTTAAAAACGATATTTTAGACCGGTTCTGGATCAGGTCTTGATACAGCCGGTCTAAAAAGTATTACACTTTTTAGACCGGTTAAAAAACCGGTCTAAAATATGAACTTTTAAGACCGGTTATTAAACAACCGGTCTTAAAGTTTAACTAGGAACAAGTAGGGAAAATTTCAGCATAAAAAAATAAAAATTTAAGACCGGTTCTCTTAATAACCGGTCTTAAATAAATATTTAAGACCGGTTATTAAGAGAACCGGTCTTAAATAAGTAAACTTTAAGACCGGTTCTATTAATAACCGGTCTTAAATATATATTTAAGACCGGTTATTAATAGAACCGGTCTTAAAGTTTAATATTTTAAGACCGGTTCTCTTAATAACCGGTCTTAAATATGTATTTAAGACCGGTTATTAAGAGAACCGGTCTTAAAATTTTGTTTTGTTTTTTTTCATTTTATTTGTTTCAATCTTGCCCAGGCCAGTAAGCCATAGTCAACAACATTCCCCCTGTCACATTACATACACATGCATATATGTATATATTGACAATCAGAAGCAGTGACAACAGCATTTTTATTTCCAGAAACTACCAATACACAATCCTCGACTCTCAACAATCAAAGAATGAACATTATGAAAAAAATCATTGAAAACAAACACATTCAATTCCAATGACTACCAATAACACATGATCAATTTATTCAATTCTCAGAAACAGTACAATATTTCTCATTATATGGAAAAAATTCGTAAGCTTTATAGAGAAATGAAAAAAGTGGAGGAAAATTGACAATAGTGATCCCTGCCTGAATCAACAGCCAACTAGTATCGCCAATATCCAAGAATTTGTCCTAAACAGAGATATAAACCAAGTTAGATATATATGAAAACCATAAGTATTATTAGAACAACATAAATCGGATTAAAAAACTTACTAATCTTGTAAAAGCTCATAAATGAATTCAGCACAACAATTGCGAATGAAATCAATATCTTCTTCAGGAAAGGGATCAGCAAGATCAAACATCTGTATGTGTAACACCGAAGCCAAACAAAACATTAACTTACTAACTTAAAAACAATAAAGTAATACAAAATATTTGAAATATACATTTATTACCTCCTCGGTAAAGTCAGTCGTGTCTAGGCTGATAATATTGTAAATCTGCCTCAAAATATAAAGACCACATAAGTTGGAGCCCGGTGGTTGCCTACGGGTCTGAAAAAGAACATGATATCATCAAAGCAAGCATAAAAGCATAGCTTATGAAACGCATCTTAAAGAAAATAAATATGTACTAACCTTTGGCGTGATCCATGTAGGGTCTTTTAAGTCACGAACATGCCTACCACACTTAGCGTGTAGGAAAGTCCGCATAGCCCTATGATCAAAATCATAAAGACTACTTATTCTGCACACAAACTTTGCACACAAAAGGTAATAAAGCAAGAAAACTTACGAGTTCATGGTCTTCTTCAAGTCAGTCCCCGGTTTGAAGTGGAGGGAGCAGAGGAGGATCACTGTGTAACTAGCCTTACACAGAATAACCAATTGCCAATGATCCCTGAAAAAAAGAGATGAATGTTAAGCAAATATAAAGCATTATATGTGATGTTTCGGAATATAAATTTGATGTTTCTTACCCATGCACATAAGGAACCAAGAAACAGTCAGTTTCTGTTTCACTAAGCCTCTGTGATAAATATCTATGTCTGATGGCAGCAGTGGTCCCTTTCTCTGTGGCATGAGCTGGGCACATGAATCCAAATTTAGCGCTCTGCCCAGAGGAAACCAACCTACGATTCATGTACCTACAAAAATGGAAGCACACAAATTAAGGTTACAGAGCCTAATTTTTAAGATATTTACTTCAAATTGAAGAAGATACTTACATCAAAAAAACCTGGACAATCGCAATCGTAAGATTTTGTCTAGGAGCGACCATGGACATTAAATCATCCCTCTCAAGATAGCATGCCGCCCCTGACGGTCCAACAACTGAATCCATAGGCCAATGTTTAGTCGGGAAAGATGTGTCAAATGCCATCAGAATCACTTGCTGCATCACATTCAGTGGTGGAGGCTGTGAAACTTCACGAGGGACGGGAGCTGGACTTGGGGCTCTGATCGGGGAATCCGCAGCTCCAACAGAAACAAGGTTCTTCGGCCATGATATGAAAGTACCCAAGACATCGGCCACAATCTTGAACTCCTCAGAAGGGATAGGGACAGGTGCGTCTGAGATAATAACCTCCTCAACTGACACCCTAACCTGATCATCTGTCATCTCGAGGTGGTGAACAGTTGATCCTAGGTTGTGCACACTCCCCCGTGCAACTAACCGTCTCAGAGGATCCTCAACATATAAATCACAAGGCTCAGCATCGTCCTTTCCAGGACCCTCTGATGACTGTCCCACATTGCAACAACTCCCTTTGGTGCTCTGCTTATGGCGATCGAGCGATTGTGCGTGGACAGGAGCGGTGTCTTGTCTTGTGCTCACCATGACATATACCTCGTCCTTCATCTTGCTTAACCGGGCATCCAATAGTGCATTAAATGATGCTTCTGCCTCAGCCCTTGCTTCCGCCCTCGCAGTGGCCAACATACGCTCCAATTCGTCTCTCGTGACCACGTTGGAGGAGGAACTGCGTGAGGAGGATCCAAAGTAATCCTTTATACCCACCCCTCCTCCAACTCCCCTGACGCGGCCTGGATGCTCACGTTTTCCAGTAGCAACCGTGAGAATGTCATTCCTCCCCTCGGACTTGAAGGTTCCCTCGGCTTTCTTTTTTTGAAGTTCCTCCTGTGAGATATACAAAAAACACACATGAGTAATGAAAAATGTTTATTAAACAGTTAATAAGAACAACGATACTTACAATTTTTTCACCGACTATACGAGACTGGTCGCTCGTATAGGATCCACCACTCTTCCGGCGAGCATGCAACCACAACTCTTCACGCCGTATCGGAGATGGTGGAGATAGTAGAACAGAAGGATCGGATTGAGAAGCTTCTTCCAATCTCCTCCGTTTGGCCGCCAACAAGTCTTTCTCGGCCTTTGCGTATCCCCCACGAGACATTGTATGGGGGCAATCATTCTTCCTGCCGCTCGCTTGTGCCTTTTGCCTTCTTGCCTGCGAATAGGAAATGGGAAAAAAAAAGTTACAAACAGTAAAGACAAAAGATAAGTACATAAAGTACAAAATAAGTTATCTCACCAAAGCCTCTGGAGTAGTCCGAAGCCTAAAAAACTCCTGCCATGTTGCTTCATCGATGTACGAGTACTTGCTGCAAGGAGTAGGACGTGGCTTACCAGCTGGCACCTCGATATGCACGTAATTGTTCGCCAGACTCGTCTTGAACTTCCTCCAGCGCTCACAACAATATGTCATAGTCTTGTGATACAAGATCTCACTCTGAGGAACGTCGTAGGTGAGCTGTTATTCATGAATGAAAGGAGTTAGTGACAGTAATGAAACGAATTTGATAAAAGAAACATACAGAGGGAATTTTATACCTGAATAGTGTCCCAAATATGCTGCTTCACATTTTTGTCGACATTCCTCCACTCCTCTATCAATATGCTAGGCTTATTCCGTGCGAGGAGGCCGACAAAACTCCTAAAACGACTGGCATTCGGCCCGACCGGTTTCCAGTATTGATCGAACTGGATCGGTATCCTCTCCCCGGCAGACCGACTCAAGGAAACATCCCTCAACCGTGTGGCCGTCCTGCCCCTCCTTCTAGGCTGGTGACTCGGCTCACCCGATGACTGCCCCTGATTAACACTCTGAGGCTCGCTGTGCTGAGCAGTACGGTGCACCTGATCCTCGGCTGTAGGAGGCACCTGATCCTCGGCAGTAGGATGCACCTGATCCTCGGCTGTAGGATGCACCGGATCCGTCATTGTACTGTTAAGACAAATTGTTGAGTTATTAAGTGACTTGCTGAGATTACGCAAGTGAAGTGGGAGAGTATAACAGATAGTATCGGCCCGGGAGAAAATGAGTGTAAGGGAGCCCACATGATTGTTTTATTGGGTATTTGGAATCAAAGACAAATCATCGTCTTTAAAGACTTTTATCGTACCCACCTAAACTTTTAAATACCAAAAAAAAAACAAAAGACTTTTACCGTATGGTGGATTGGTGGTGCATGATCTGAAGACCATAATAAGACAACTGGTCTTGGTTCCCCTCTCTAGCTCTCTTGATATATCGTTTTCCATTGTCATCTCATCATGATGCTTTCTGGACTTTTTGTTTGGTAGAAACCTCTTAAATTTGTGTCCTTGATCTTGTCTCTATCCCAACCCATTTATCAATTCTTGCTCAATCAGAGCATTATTATTATCCACCCCTCACATTCTTCCCAACTGTTATTTGCTTTTGTGTATATCATTCTATTTTTATTTATAAGTCTAAATTAACTACCTCTTATATACCAAAAAGAGTTAGTTAACTCATTAATTATAGATTAAATTTCTAATTTCACCCTTATATTTGATTGATTCCAAACACACACACCCATATGCAGTATATACCTAATTAAACGCTTCCTTCATCTACTACTACTAGTACCTCATATTTCAAAGTCATTGATCAATTGTGAATAGATCAAAGGATTAAAAATAAGGTTGATAAGGGCATGGTTTGAATTGTCCACCAAGAGGATTAACAAAAAACGGGTTAATATGATATTTATTTCTTATTTTTACTCTATTTTAATTTTGACACCTCAAATTTTAAATAATAAGAAATAGCATCAAGAAGGGCTAGCCCTTCAGCCTTCAGCAAAAAGCACAGATTTCGCATGAACAATTCTACAAGTACGGTCCAGAATCCAGCCATTATCAATATCCCAAACGATGAAAGAAATTGCAGCCATTATATTAACAGAGTTTTACCTGTTTGACGCGCAGGAGGAGAGGGGCAGCAGTGGCTGGAAAACACGCCGGAGTGAGATAAAGGCTGGAGGGAGTCTCAAACGCCGACAACAGAATATGGGAAAGAAGGTGGAAGCGGCGGCGGCGATTGGAAAGGTGGCAGGAGAATACGGCGGAATATCACCTACAGCGTTGGAAGTGAGTAGTTCGCGGCGGTGGAAACAGAGGGGGAAGTGAAACGTAAATGTGAAATGAACTTTCGCGGCGGTTCTAGGTTTGAAAATCAGACTTTTAAGACCGGTTATTTTTATAACCGGTCTTAAAAGTACTTTTAAGACCGGTTATTTAAATAACCGGTCTTAATAAATACTTTTAAGACCGGTTATAAAAATAACCGGTCTTAAATTATTGATATTTAAGACCGGTTATTTAGAAAACCGGTCTTAATAATATCGTAATTTTTTTATTCATTTTAAGAATTTGTTTTTAAGACCGGCTTTTTAAATAACCGGTCTTAAATTATTGACTTTTAAGACCGGTTATTTATAAAACCGGTCTTAATAATATCGTGATTTTTTTATTCATTTTAATAATTTTTTTAAGACCGGTTGTTTAAATAACCGGTCTTAAATTATTGACTTTTAAGACCGTTTATTTAAACAACCGGTCTTAATTGTTTTTTAAGACCGGTTTTGTGTATAACCGGTCTAAATAATATTTTTTTAGACCGGTTTTTTAGACAACCGGTCTAAAAAATTGCTTTTAATTACGGAATTGCCACCGCGTGTTTCTTTTAGACCTTATCCGTAATAACCGGTCTAAATAATGCGGTCTAAAAATGCTATTTTGCACTAGTGTGGTGACCTCAAAATCATCAAAATCACATTCCTTCCTATGATATCAGGTTTGGCCAAAATTCAGGGCATCTCAACAAACTTATGAAAACTCAACAAATCCTCAAGAAATTATGCTCAAATTAAAGCTTAGACTTACCTATACTTGATTCTACAACCGGTTCTTGATTTTGGCAGCACTTCCCCTAAGTAGAAGGCTCCAAGAACCTCCAATCAGAAATCCAAAATGAATAAGAATGTAGCCCTTGATGAATAGAAAAAGATTCATGAAGGCTCTATCGGCTATAAATGTCGATTCATATTTGAATCGGGCAAGAATCACCAAGAACACTTAGGTTTTCTTCCAAAATTCCTACCTTCTCTCCTCTTTCTTTTTCCAACTATTTTTTCCTCTTATTTTCATGTGTTGGTCGAGTTGTGAAGAGAGAGGAGAGGTGGTTAATTTATTTAATCACTTGTGTTAAGAGATTAAATCACAAGATGACATGTGTCCCAAATGTGGGTCAAGCACTTTTCTTCCTTCTCTTTCTCTTTCTTGGCCATCCAAATGGTCAGGGAAAAGGAGGCCAGATGAATTCCCCTGACTCCCTTATTAAGTGTTCAGGAAAGTTAAGTACATGACTAGACTGGAGACCGGTAGATTTCTTTGACTATTATTGTGCTAGGTGGCGTCCCCAGAGAGAGCCAACATAAAAGTCAAAAAGTAGAGGTAATGATGAGGGACATGTGTCATCTTCTTGTGGTGCCTTTATGAAGGCCACTAAAATCGTGCCAAGTATCCACTTGCTTCTTAAAATGGTGCTACATGTCTTATGACTTGAGGAATTACTGAGTGTCTGCTTTTGGGTGCCACATGATGCCACAAGCCAATGCACCTTAAGGAGGTGCCAAGTGTGCCAAAGTGCCCACACACCGGCATACTTTATCTGACTACTTATGCGCCCTGAGCCTTATATAATCTAGAGACTCGATCTTTACCTGGATATTATCCTTGAAAATCATTCTATTTCCCGAATATTCTTGGGACTCTTACTAAACTCAGGCCTGGTAGTCTGCCTAATTCAGACTTATTCTCAAACTTCTAGGCCCAAAATATGAGATATTACATACATACATACATACATACATACATACATACATACATACATACATACATACATACATACATACATACATACATATAAACACTCCTTCATTTTATCCCCATTAAACAGCAAAAAGAGAATAAGAGACAACATAATTCCGTCTAGACCTAACTTAGTAATCGAGGGCACTTCATCACTAATGTTAGTACTCGCATAAAATGGTGAATTCAAAGAGGAATACGAGTTAGGCTAAAAGCTTCTTGAGGCATCTATTGGAGTAAATGAGTAATTGGTCTTGCATCAATCATGTGCAAGGTCAAGTCAAAAAGGTGAACTACAAATATAGTACAAAAAACCGGACATGACCAGCCAATTCAGGTTGGAAAACAATGAACCGACCATAAGTCTGGTTAAGGTCTTTTCACTTCCATTGCTTCCAAACTTGTTATCTCATTTATACCTATACTACTTTTCATTTTAAATTCATTGGAAGCATCAAATCCATCAAACTTTAGCTCCTTCAAAATGCCCTCTTTGGCTTTGACTTTCACAGGGAGAGCACAAATTGGATTTTCAAACTTTCAATCCATAAACTATCATAATTCAAGTCCAAAACACTTTTTTAATCATAATTTAGTCTAAAATAAAGCTTTCTCTATTTGTTGAAAATTTTGATAGAACCTCCCCTTAACTTTCTTGCCTCTAAAAATTGCAAGAGCTCAAGAACATAGCATTCGATTAACAACAATAATAACAAGACATCAAGACTCAAAATCAAGGTTAATCAATAATAACCTAGAATTCAGAATGAAGCCATAAACACCAACAAATGAACAAATCTTCTAGAAAATAGCTATATAGAGTTTGGATTTAGAGTTTACAATGAATAAACAGCCGCAAGTACTCACCTTCATCAACATGCACGAAAAGCCAGAGCTTCAAACCCATAACCTAGAACAAAAAACAAATGCCTTCATGAACAGCCATGAATATGGAATGGAGGAGAACAACCAGCTCAACAACAACAGAGACCAAAATAATGGTGGGAATTTTGAAATCACGAATAATAGGGCCAAAAAGGATTTTTGAAACCTAATACTTCACGATTCAATTATGAAATATATAAGTTTTACAGTTGTTTAAAATTAATTGTGGAATATTGATATTATTTACTTCACGGTTTTTCAAACTAAACCGTGAAGTAAATGAGAACATTTTTCAAAATAAAAAAATAAAGTTATATTTCACGGTTATGTTTTAGAACCATAAAAAATTGTCAAAATACTTCATGGGTTATCATAACAACTTTGAAATAGTATTACTTTACATAACCTCCGCCTCTTGATATTCCCTAGTTAATTTCCTCTTAAACCGTAAAATTTTGGGCATCAAATATTTATGATTCTATAGTAGTGTGTGTATGTCACACCCATTATTTTAGCATATTTAGTACATATCTGTAAGCACTATGGTTCTGTCAAATCAATAACTAAAGTGCATAAACTAAAACTTGCAAATGTATCTTTTGGCTACAATTCATTTAGCATTTCAAGTTTAGTGGTCCAAGTTTGAAAATTCATAACTAATTATAGAAAACTCATATTAAGGTGCTCTAAAATTCCTTTAACATCTCTTGAATTCCTCTTCGTGATAAAAATAAAATTCTAGATTGATTATGTCTAAAATGGTATATTTTATTACTTTTCTATACCTACTCATTTTTTCAGATAGGAACCATGCCTTTACTTCAAAAATTTATAACCCATGGTACAAACATTCAATTGACCTAAATTAAGGCTTCTTGGAAAGCTCTATATGTCTACTTATGACCTACTAAATTTTGTAAGCAATGAACATCATTTACTATAATTTATTTACTAAAACGTTTACAGATGTTTAGGAGCTCAAGCATCAAGACAGTTTATTCTCACATGCATATATTATAGCTCCAACTCATTTCTAAGACTCCAATTCATGCTTTATCACACTATGCATAACTAAGATAGAATAATAGTTTAGAGTGAATTTACATAACTGATATATATTTATATGTAATCTAGGACATAGACCTCAAACTTTGCACTTTACTTGTCCTTGCCTTCTTGAAATTCTTCACGCTTTCATTCTGCTTCCTCCTGGTTGCCCTTTTACCTTGCTTGAGTTTGAACTAGTTTTCGTCATTGTAGGGAGGGATGAGTGTAACACCCTTATTTATCTCTATTAGTTAGATGAGTTATATATATAATGAATTCGAACTACTAAGCTAGGTTTGGTCCTGGGAAGAAAACACTTTTGCAAATAGTTGAAAACTTAGCCCAAACACAGGGTTTGAACTTATAAAGGAATAGGCTTTTCTAAAAAATTTAAAACTTTTTAAAACAATTATTCAGTGGTTCAAATTCTTTATTATAACTCATCATTCATTTAATCATAATTAGTCAGTCTTATCAGAGTTTGACTCTACTCTCATATAAGTCTACCATTTCTTCAATTAGGGCTCAAATCAAGTGAATGCCCTTTCCCGTTTTGTTATTTAAGCATAGTATACTACAGCTACCCCTACTATGCATGCTCATACTACTACTATGTGTACTACTTTCACTACTACTACTATATGTACTATTTCTACTATGTACATCTCTATGTTTGTATGTAAATACATATATATAAAATTTGTAGCCACATAAGGCTACTAAAAGTCCTAAGTTTAATAAAATGATTATACATATAACTAATGAAATACTAATCCTGCTTCTTCACCTTCTTAGTTATATGTAATTATTACTCGTTTTCCCATCGAGCTGCTTGCTTTAGTTGTATGTCATTTAATGGAAAGGGTGAGATTCTTAAGAATCTCAGTCGTAACAACAGACTATCATAAAATATGCAAGTTCAAGAAGCATGTAAAACAAACCATCAAATAATAAGCATTCAACAATCAAGATGCATCACAATCAGTAATCAAGGGACTTTCAGCCTCTAGGGATATTGCCCATGCAAAATGCACATCAGGACTTACAAGCTCGGGACACTACTCAATAACCACTTTAAATGCATATCAAGTCTTATAGCCTTGGGATACTACCCATGCAAAAATATGCATTGGGACTTACAGCCTTGGGACACTACCCAATAATAAAACCATCTATTCATAAAACGAATATAATCGATGGTACAAACAAACATGCAAAACAACTACATAATATATGATAGAAAGAGTTACTATATGTCAACCTTTTCGGTAATTTACCTTCACCAATTTATTTTCCCTTCAAGCTCGGGCAGATATCAAATCCTATAATTTGAAATTCATGTAGAGGTGGGTCATTACTTATTCTAATTTTATTAACATAATTAAAATTATGTTATTCTTGACCCTCTCATAACTCTTATCCTTAATTTATTTGAATTAGTTGGTTATCTTTGATAAGATTTGTACTTAGGTTATTGTGTATCTAATTAAGTCATTTTGAAAGTCTTTTCCCCAGCAATTTAGACACTTAATTTAATAAAGTTAACCCCTTAAACTTGTCCCATAACTCTCAAACCATCACTAACTTTAATTCCCTAAAATATGATCAATTTCCAAATGTAACCAATTCTGCCTCCAATTTTTAGGGAAATTTGAAAAACTCATATCTTAAGATAAGAAACTCCAATTGAGGTGGTTTAAGTTTCTATGTAAAGCGCTTTCAATCCTCTACAAAAGAAAATTAATGTCAAGTATTAAAGCATAGACTTAAGCTCCAATTTTTAGCATGCAAACTGACTATCTATTTACTAAGTCAAAATTTTCCAGATTGCCCACCTAATTTTTGAAAATTTATAACTTACACATCCAGCCAATTTATGTGTTCTAGTACTTGATTTAAAGCTCTATAAGTCTACTTTAAAGGAAAAATAATCACGCTAACAAATTACTAAAGTAACCTCGTGTAATTTTCCTAATTGTTCACTGCCTAAAATTTAGAATTAGAATGTTTCTAGTTTTTTGTCTAAAATTTCAAAGATCATAACTTTTGTACTAGATATCCAATTAATGTGTTCTAGGACTCATTTTAAAGTTTAGAATGTGTACTATTTTCTTGTCAAATTTTATAGACAGAAGATGTAACATCCCATTTTTAGTCACCAAACTTCCTTGTATGTAATTAATACATTTAATGGAATATAATGGTGAATTGTGATGTACATAAATTGATAAACACTACAATCGATAGTTACACATAACTTGGCTAAGCTGGGACACAAGAGTAATCATTGTCTTCTAAAAGGCCTAACATTATAACCTAAACTAAAGCATGAGAGGACACAAATTTTGGCCTAATTAACATGCTAAATATTTGGCCAAACCAAAGGAAAAAGAGCAAGAAATGATTTATTATAATGAATCATAAAATGTAATGGCAAAATGGTAATTTGCCAATAAAACAAGAAACAAATATTTTTCCCTTTTTATCTTAATAATTTTGGCCAAAGAGGGAAAATAAAAGGGAAAATGGCTATTTGGTAACAAATATCATAATTAGGAGTATTTGTTACCAAAGGAAATTAAGGGGGGAAAGGTTAGAAAGTAATATGACACCAATTAAATTACTTGGAAGAGGGAATTAGTGAAACTTAAGATGCACGAATCTGTATACCACACGCGCGCGCGCCGCCGCCGCCGTCCGTCCGGCCGGCTCGGCTCGGCTCGGCTCGGTTCGGTTCAGTCGGTCGCGCGTGTGTGAGATTTAAAAATAATTTTTATTAAATTATTTTTTAGTTTGTCCGAACAATCGCGTTTTATTCATTTATACCTCTTCGTAATTTTCCACACAGTGCGGATATGTGACCGAATGACCGAACCAGTACATCTGTTTGTTCTGGTGCGTCTTCTGGTGTATCCGGTTGCTCTGTCCTGATGTGTCTGTTCGCACGACACACCAGTTCGCAGCAAAGAGTCACCATTCGCTTTTGTTCGCTCCGTTCTGGTATGTCTGTTCGCACGACACACCAGTTCGCCAACAAAGAGGCACCATTCGCTTCTGTTCACTCCGTTTCGGTATGTCTGTTCGCACGACGCACCGGTTCGTCTCAAGAGTCGAGTCCATCTGATCAATTTACGTCAACTATAAATAGGACGTGCTAGTGACAGGAAAAATAACTCTCAATCTCGAAACACTCCTCTCTTCTCATATACTGCATAGTGCATTCTGCAATCATCTCTACCTGTGCGGTTCTGAAAACAATATCATTGTGTTCGTCCGAGCTTCAGACTGATAATGCCATCATCCTGAAGACGCAATCCGTTCTATCCTGGAAGACAATTGTTCGAGAACCTTGGGCATCCGTATAGAGGGAACAAATTGTCTTAAGGAGACAACGTACGTTGGGCTCGGATTTTTCCAAAGTTCATTATTATTATTACTTTCGGCAGTCTTGTAAGTTCTTATACAGTATACATAATTGTTCTGTGTTTATAAATTACGTCATCTTAGTTATACAGATTCTTATTGAATTTTCTACTTTATAAGTACTTGGATACAACAGACAACACAATTGTTATACATATATCTGCGGATATAACAGTGTATATATGCGCGCGCGCACATATATATATATATATATATATATATATATATAGAGAGAGAGAGAGAGAGAGAGAGGATAGCAAAAAATACCTATGTTTAGACTGATTATGGCTGGCTTGTCTTCGTTTGCCAGAAGTGACTCCTTTAGTTCATCATAGTCGATCTCACCTGAAATTAGAGTCCCAACTACAACACACTTGACTCTAAGGAGCCTTGCTGCTTTCAACACTGAATAATGGGAGTCCCGTGATGTGTAAATAATTCCATCGGGATGTAGTTCCCTCCTGTTTGTATGGTAAATGAGCAAATTGATCTTTACATATAGAAAAAGAGTGACCACACTTGTCCAATTTTTTAAAAATATTTTCCCTTGAATTTATTGAATTGAGGTTAAATAAATTTAACAACCTTAGCATTACTAGAAAATCTAGCACATTACCCTACTAAAATGCCGTGGAAATTTCCTTCTGTTCCACCACTGGTAACATATCCCCAGTATTCATTCTTCTCTATTTGCCACAGTTTGGCAAACCAATCAAGTACGCACAGTTCAAATGGATTTGAGTTCAGTGAAAAGTTGCTGCCCGTAAAAGGATCACCAGCATTGTTCAAGTGGAAACCCAGTAATGGCACCAATGCATCGTAGTTGAAGTCTAGATTAGTGGGATAACCTGCGCACATACAGTAAAGACTATTTTTCAGGCATGGGGCTCAACAGCGTGCACCAATGTTTGGATTAGTTTTTGGAAAATAGATTATAAAAAAGAACCAAGGTTTTGGGTTTCGGACATTTGTTTGACTACTCTGTTTTTGAAACCATAGTTTGAGCCAAACTTATAATGATTGATATATTTTCTTATTCTTTGAAGAATTTTGACTTTCTGTGGGCTATCAAAAACTAACACTGCCCTTCTCCTTTAATTTATCCAGACTTGGACCGACTATAAAACACAGGGAGAGTATAGTTTTATAGGATGCTGATATATTTTTCAGCTCACGATATTTAAACCACTTGATTATAAAGATTAATGGAAATGAAGAATTGTTTGACTCAATCTAGACTATAAAATGGAGTAGATTCGTTTAGTGCCTGAAATAATGTAGTAGTTGAGGATACGATAAATGAAAAATGTAGATGGATGGGAACAATAAGAGAGTATTGTTAAAGCAAAAAAGGAAAACAAAATACCTAAGAAATGATCTCTAATGTGAGATATACTGTGGAGGTAGTGAGCAATGACATTAGCCATTTCTGCGTCATCAACTTTATTGAACTGATCAGAGATGATAGGACTGATCATTGAATGTCCATTCTCTTGTGCCGCTTTCTCCATTTTCTTGTCTTTTTGGACGGGCTTGTCAGCTGAGTTAAAATTCAATGACAAAATCTGCTTCTTCTTCTTTTTTTATTAAGTTGTATGGTGTGATGTCAACATCGATGTGTCTAACATTCAAACAAAAGAATATTAGGACACGTGTTTTAAGTTTAACCTAAAAAATGGAGGCCACCTTAACGGAACGGTCAAAAAAGTAGTAGGACTGTAAGGACCGTTAGGTTTGGTTTTAATTTGAAGTAATATTAAAAATGATTTTTTTCAGTAAATTTAGAGAACAAAATGGATTTCAGTTTTACATTTATGATCAAAGAAAACCTCTTAACTAGTTTTTTTTTTAATTGGAGGGAATGTTATGTTATCTACTCTATGGTATTTTTATTTTTATTCTCTATAATATTGAGATTACCTATATATATATATATATATATATATATATATATGCATACACATATATTGAGTTTCATTTTTTACCGGTAAAACAGAATGTCGCATTAATAAACAACAAAAGTAACGGATACAAACATATTAAGCATGGTCCGTACATTTTAAAGGAGGTAGTTAAGTTTTCAGCGGACTACGTACATTATTATGGAAAATAATTTTTGTGGGTGAGAATTTAATAGGTTTACAAAACAGAGGGAAAGATAACAGGGCGCCCACTAAATGTTAAGAGCCGGACCCACATTACTATGAACAAGAATTTTTAGTGGCTCACTGTTGGACTCCTCGTGATGTGTACGGAAATAACGTCCATTGTTTTGGACATTTCCAAACTAATTACACTGATGCAGACAACATCGATGAATCTACCAATCAACTAGCAGAGTATAGAAATTTACATTAATATTGCAAACGAAAGGACGCCAGACACATAAAATGGTAATAAGAGCATAAAAGTGTCTAGAGAAATCTCGTAACAACAGCTGGTCGTGTCAAGAAGCTCAGCTTAATTTGAATACAGAGCTTTAGCTCTTGGAATTTGCCAAGGAATATGGTTTCTGCAATCATTAAAGGAACTGGGTATAACATGGCAGCCCTTAAAATTGCAAACAATCCTATCCACTATGACCGCACCAACGCTGATTGGTATTTCATCAAAGAGAAAATTGAAGCTAAACAGATAGATCTTATAAATATTCATGTGTGTTTGGATGGGGAGAAAATTAGGATAAGTGAAAAATGAATGGGGGAGAAAAGTAAAGAGATAATAATATCCATCCTTGTATTTGGATAGAGGGGAGAAAAGAGGGAGGAGAGAAAATACATTATACTTACAATGAGAATAATGCCCTTTTTAATTATTTTAACCCATTTTTTCATGTAATGCCATGAAAAAGAAATTGAAACAAAATCATAACACCATCAAATTGAAAATTAAATTCGAATTATAAAGAAATTAATTTTATATTTTATTTTAAAATTAAAATATTAAGCCAAATATATTTCCTAACAAACTAAAATGATAAAAAAAAGTTAAAATAAAAATAAATATGTCTCGATAATGATAACATCTTTGTATCCTAATTTATTAAAATAAAAATAAAAAATTCTTTAAGAAATTCAAGCTCTTTTTATTTCATTTATAATTAGGTAAATGTGCAAATTTTAGCAAATGATTTTTTTGCTATAAGCACCTAGCACAATTATATTTGTTGGATGTAAAAGTAAACGTTATCATTTTTAGAGGTAGCAAATTTAGTATTGACGTTAGATAGAGCTAATGTCCATCCATTTTTTTAGCGTTGTGGGTCCCATAATTCTTAATGTTGACCACATTATTTAAGCTATGACCAATAAAAGCATGCAACATCAATAAATTTAATATGATTGTATGCTTTTAAATTTACTTGAGTTTTATTATTTTTATTTAAATATTATTTTGTTTTAGAGATTCGTAACTACCTTTTTCTCTCTCCTCTCTCTCATCATCCCTTGCCTCTAACCTCCCTCTTAGTTATTTCTAGCGAAACAAAAAGGAGAAAAAGGAACTATAATCATATCGCATTAGATTTTTGCAACTGTAGCACCTTCTAGCTCCCTACCAACACCTGCCCTTGAATCCTAAGGGTGTTTCAATCGCCAGCAATGGCCTTACTTCTTAGCCATATGTTGGATCTCTTGTACGACCCCTTACAGAATTCATCTAGAAAAAATAAATGAGGAGGGAGAGTTTGAAGAGAAAAAGTATATAGGGAGGTCGGATGTGATGGAGCAAGAGGGAAGGGAGAGAAAAAGGTGGACAAGAATCTCTAGAACAAAATAAGTGTACACTACATGCCAACTGGAAGAATCGTGAGACCTACAATGTGAAAAAGGGACGGAGGTTAGCTCTGGTCAATGAAAGTGCCAAAATTTCCAACTTTTAAAGTGATTATATCTACTTTTGCACCCAACAAAATATAATTGTGTCAGGTGCTTATAGCGAAAAAACTCCATTGCTGATTTTTCACCTTTACCTTTTATAATTTATAATTATGGTATTAATAGTAATGATAAAGTAAATTTAAAATATAATATAAGAATACTATATTATCACCAAATAATACGTTCCATGCATGTGAGCGATTAGAGATAGAAAAGAAATTAAGAAAATAAGAACACTGTGTGTGTGTGTATTAATTTGTCATACTGTCATATTAAAAAATGTAGGGTTAAGGGGCTTAAATGCCCCATAAGTTTTCGCATATAGGCACTTGACACCTGGAAGTTTTGTAGGGGTCAAATATGTCCCGAAAGTATAAAAAATGGGGCAATTTTGCCCTTCCATTAAACTCCCTAACAGTCAACAGTTAGTTGACCAACATATAGGTGGCTTTGCCAAATAGGATATTATGCCACGTCATAGAGTAAACCATTTGAGAATCTTAAGAGGACCACAGATTGATTGGAAAATTGAACTATATCTTATTGTGAATCATTCTAACGTTACTTTTCTAGTTAGTGTGCTTAAGTAGTTCATGATAGAATCAATTTTTAACCAATGGGAAACCTTGGAACATATCTTACACTAGTTGAAGGGATCTCCACGCTATGCTATACTTTATAAGAATTATGGCCACACTGATATTCAATGCTTTTGTTATTCAAATCATGGTAGGTTGAAAGCCACTAGTGTTAGATATGATTTGTTTTGATGATCTAAAATGTAGATGCCAAATATTAAGAGAAAAAAGTTTACATAATGTATTTATCATATAACATTGACTAACTGCTATGATTAATATGAAATATATCTTGTAGATTAATCAAGCAAAGATTAGAAGATATCAAGTTGAATTACGGAGAATGATCAGAAGAAGAAGAAAAAAGAGATTGAAGATATTAGTCAAGAAAGCAAGGAGTTATCAAAAGGATTGTGGAGAATAATCATGAAGAAGGAGAGAAGAAATTAAATAAAGAAGAACTTGCAAAATATAATGGGAATATCAAGTTTCAAGTTCTTAGATTTGGTATTGGAGATTGTTATGCTCGGATGGAAGTTGAAATGGCTTAATCGAAAGTTGAAGTTCCTTATATCGAAGTCATATCAATTTCACTCAAGTGATACTTCATTATCACTCGAGTGACACCTTCATAAGTAATTTTCACACATTTCACTCAAGTGAAGGAAGCATTATTCGAGTGATTATTTAATTTCAGCATAATTTGTTCAGCTCTGTTTTCATTCAGTATGAGAGAGGTTTAGTACTTTGGTCGTATCTCCCAAACCACAAATCTAATTGAGCTAAAAGTTGTTTCATACGAAATTACACTTCAAATGTGACATAAAACACCAAGATCAAGTTTAAAGGAGTTCAGATGAAAAAGATGAGTCTTAAAAGTTGACACTGGAATTTCTTACATTATTCCAAAATAGGTTTAGTAATTTGGACATATCTCCTATGCCACAACTCCGATTGATGTGAAACTTATTTTTTATGAAAGTAGACTCTAATTTTGGTTTATGAACATTTACTTTGTGCTCAAAAAGGTTCAAATGAAAGAGATATAAACTTTGAAAGTTAATGCTCAAAATCAACGTTGTATTCCAGAGCAAACATTATGAATTAGATTATAACTTTTGGAATACAATGTATTTGGGATTTATTCTAGCTACTGTGAAAATTAGACTTAAAGATATTTCTAGAGATAGGTCATTTGCCAAATTTGGAGTTACAGTCAAAGAGTTATGCCCATTGGAAGTTAATCTTTGTGCCAAACTATCTATGTTCTGAAAAGGAAAAGGGCACTCGAGTAATAGTGAATGCACTCGAGTAATGAAGCTTAACTTCTAAAACTTTAGCAAGTCACTCGATGGCGGTTAGATCAAGTAAAGAGTTCAAAGATAAAATCACTTGAGTGATGGAGTAAAAACTTGAGTGATGGGCATCACTTGCAAGCTGCCTACAAGTCACTTGCAAGAGATTTGAGAGTTAGTGATCTTCTGATGAAGATCACTCAAGTGATTTTTGAAATCACTCAAGTGATCCATGATCACTGGAGTGATTTCTGAAGATCACTCAAGTGATTTAGAAAATCACTCGAATGATTCTTGATTACTTGTAGGACACTTGCAAGTGATTTGAAAATCACTTGAGTGATTAAGGAAATCACTCAAGTGATTTTTGATCACTTACAGGACAATTGCAAGTGATCTGAAAATCACTCGGTTGATTGAGGAAATCACTCAAGTGATTTCAAGTCACACTCCAGTGATATTATTCACAGTTTTTAATCATCATCTCAGATTTTTTGATATTCTTTCAAGCTCATTTAAATCTTGATTATCTTGTTCTTAACCATTTATAATCATCACTAACGAAGTTTACATGATGATTATAAGAGATTAAACTTAGATTAGTGCTCAACAATCAAAAAGCAACTTTATGTCAAAAGCTTTAACAGCTACTTCCAACTATCATATTTCTATAAAGCTCAAAGAAAAAATCACAACAGGAATATGAATGTGCCTAACAGATACTTTAACTTCTCCAACGGTCATTAGAGTTTCATCAACTATAAATTTAAAAGCATTCAAAGCCGAAGACAAAGCTTACACCATCATCATCAAAATGCCGAAACTTTGACTCTAACATTCAAATTGATATACTCTATGTTTCTCAGTATTTACATAATCTACTTTAGAGAGAGATATTATTTGTATTGTACTTTAGTTTTTATCTTATTCACTTTTGAGAGAGAAGATTGATTATAATTTATCATCAGTAAGGTTGTATCCTTACGGTGTGTAAGGGGGAGTAACTTGGTGAGAAATTTATAAAAGGCTTCACAAATGGCCAGTTAAACTTGTAGGATTGTAGAGGCTTCTCTTGTGTCTGGATTAAACAAAAAGATAATGGATTGAAAATCTCAACTAGAGCTTGGGGACTAAACGTAGGTCATCAAGGATATGACCAAATCAGTATAAATCACAGTTTGCATATTCTCTTCCATTATCTCTTATATTTCCAGCATACCTGATTTGTTTAATTGATTGTGGTTTTATGGCTCATTATCTTCATACTTAATATTTTTACTATGAGGCAAAAAGATTTTCAAAATTCCTAAATTTCTATCTTACACCCAATTCACCCCCTCTTGGGTGTCAGCCGATTCTAACAACTAGAAGATTCACTACAAGATACCATGTGTTTGTGGGTGAAAATTTAGGTTTTTTTTTTTGGAAAAGTAAGAAGCAAGATGTGGTATCTTATTCTAGTGCAAAAGCAAAGCATAGACATATGGAACAATCAATGTGTGAGATTGTGTGGATTTATTATTATTATTTTTTTTTTGAATGGGATTTTATGGATTTATTAGTTGTAGAAGGAAGTTGGTTTCACCACGTCATTACCAGTAAAGTTGTGATGTGATAATAAAGCTACTATACACATAGCTTCCAACTCTGTGCTTCATAAACATACAAAACACTTGAGATTGACTGTTACTTTATTTGAGATAAGATCAAGGAAACTTTACTTACTAAGGTCAATCTCTATAGTGCATGTACAGTCTGGTGACCAATTAGGTGATTACTTACTAAGGCCCTAAAGGGGACTAAGATTGACTATCTTTGTAATAAGTTAGGTGTAATGACCTGAAATTTAAATAAAAATAATCTTGTTAATAATATGAAAATCTGAGTTAGGAACATTAATCTAGGAAGGTTTCTTATCTTATTAAATATTAAAATTTGCTTAAGATGCAAAAGAATGAAATTAAGGATAATTGGAAATTATGTTAATTATTATGAAGGGAAAATAAAAGTTTTCTTACATTAGGCCTTAATTATTGAATTACCAAGTAGCCCTTCTTTCCTTTGGTTAAGCATGAGTTTTTGGTCAATTCAAGTAATATATATATATATAATTGAAAATATTATATATATCTCTAACCATCTCTTTTTACCAAGAATGATAAGTAATAACGATAACCAAGTTGGCGAAGTTCGTGTCGCCTCTTTACGATAAAGAAATCGAATTTTGACCCATTAATAAGGAAGTGACTCATACTCCACAAAAGTGTGAATTCAGATGTTGCTGTTGATACAAAAATCTCAATGATAAGTAACTTATTAATACTTCTTTTTCCCCTAAGTATAAGTATTCTCTTATTAGATGTAATCCTATTTGAGATACCGTTGACTAATTTGGGAAATATTAAATATTATAAATGTGAGTACTAACCAAATGTGTGACTTCCTCATATGGCACGCTGTATCTGAAGCTGAAGATAGACTAGATGGAGAATGTTAATTATAAATCCTATGTACTACCTTTAATCCTTAATATAAGACCTAGTTGACTAATTTATGAAGATTGAAGAAGTTAAATAAGTTACTTAATTATAGTATAGATAAAATCTGATTGAAATACTTTTTGTGAATCATTAAATTATATATCAATTTATAAGTTAAGTAAATTAGTTTGAAGAAAAATAATAAATATGAAAACTTTAAAATAATTTATTTACCTTCATTAATCTTCCCAAAATTAGTCATCTAAGTCTTAGATTAAGGACTCGAGGCAGTGTGTATATGTAGTTAGCGGTTTAATGTATGAGCCACTATATAGCAAGGTCACTAGAGGTCAAGGTTATTAAACCTGAGCAGGCCTCTAAACCAGCCAAAGTACTAGGTCAATGGTCAGTTGGTTAGATCGGAGTCAACCCAGGACTAGACCGATGAGGAATAAAAAATATGAGTTTTGGTTAGTATTGGTAAGTAGGCTTGGGATTAGGGGTAGTAGTATTCTCAAATCCTTCATTATTTATCTCCATTAACAAACCAAAATTAGGCCAAACACACCCTTTCTATCAACAACAGAAAGCCAAATCTAAAAATGGATGTTTTGGGCTTAAATTTCAGAAATGACACTTTAGGACACAAATTCAAAAACTGCCAAATGGTCCACCCTAAAGTGCCAGCGTTTTGACGAGAAATTTAGGGTTGGATTTTTACGGTTTCAGAGATTAGATTGGGGAGCCATATTTCCTTTCCTCGTTCTTTCTTGTTGTTGCTCGTGGACGTGGAGAGGAAGCCCCATGTAGTTCCTGCTTTCTGCCTTCGTTCTTTTCAATTTTCATCACCACGCCTTCATTCTTCACCAATGCCTCACCTACACCTTCCATCACACCATCGTCACCTTCTTCATCGGCAACCAACCCTTCATCCCCCATCGTAAGCCTTGAAAACGCCTAAGGAGCAATCACAATCGGTGTATGATGGTGAAGAATCAACCCAAAGTTCTGAGCTTGCATGTAAAACCACTGAGGCAAGGAGATTAGGGCCCAAGACAGTGAACGTGAAACTGAGAGGGGAAGAGACGCCCGACGCTTTTTTAATTTTAATTTTTTTTTTTTGAAAAAATAAGGATGAACTTGGTTTGGTGCCTCACCCTGACTGGATTAGGGTCCAATTTGCTGGTTTATGTGCCGAACCAATGGGTTGAATCCGAATTTAATAACATTGCTAGAGGTATAATAATATCATAGTTCTTAATAGTCGTTTAAGAGACTACTAGTTCAGATAGTAATAATAGGGTGGGATATACATGACGTGAATGGAAAAAGGCAAGAAAATCATAGTTATGCTTTTGTGATAGTTTCCTTTCTTAACATCTTCCTCTTCGTTAATTCCTTCTTAGTTTTAACTTTCCCAATATTCTAGGGCTTTTTTCCCTCTAAATTTTAAACATTGTATATATCTTTCTCATGTGTGATAAATTTAAGAAATGAATTATAATAATTATGACTTATAATTTTGTCTGTAGATTTTATTTCATATTGATATTGATTCCTTTGCTCAAAGAAAGAAAATGGGTTTTCTCTTAATTATAATCCTTTGTAGATTTTTCTTATTTCTTCGCATGAAAGGAAACAACATTACTTAAAATTGTCTACTTTCAAAAGGTTTCAACTCATAGTTGGAGGAAAAAACGTCGGTATGATGGATAAATATTAAAATTGATTGTGCTAGGCTTATGTATTCAATAAACAAATATTATCATTATAAAAATTGATTTTTCTAAAAATTTACTCGAATAATTTCTATTTTCCAAATAAGGGAAAAATGAAAGAAGTAGGTGTTGAGCAGATGGTATATTTGTTGGAATGAGTGCTTGCTTGTAACTTTTACTGGAAACAAAAGGAAAATACAGGCGCGCATGTGTGGCAGTGTACGAGTGGCTGTAAATTGAAATGGTTGGGTGAACTATTTCACTTCTTAATTAAAAAATGTGTCAGAAATCGAAGTTATTATTACCGTGAGAAACCCCTTCAAATTTTGAGGGTGTGTTTGTGATTAGTTTTTGAGAATAGCATATAGAGAAAGAGTGAAAAAAAATGATTTTAGAGAATAGATTTTGGTAGAATAGATTATGAGAAAAAAATGATTTTGATAAAATGAGTGTTTGGCTATTATAATCAGAATAGCTTTTTTTCATGGTCAAATTACTGAAAATGATATTAGCTTTTGTGATAATTACATATAATTGCTAAGATTATATTTTATATATTATTTAATAGTAAATTTCATAATAACTGCAAAATAATTTAATTATGTTTTCAAATCTCTTGAAAAAAAAATAAATTTATCTTATATTTAATACTAGAGGGAATAATAAATTTTGATATAGTTATTTTTTTAATAAGAATAGAGATTTAAAAAAAATCTTAGAAAATAGCAACAAAGATTCAGGAAAAAAAAAAGAGGATGATGGAAGCACGAGAACGAGAAGAAAGTGGGGATGTTGGTCCCACACATAAGAAAAGCAAATGAGAGAGGGGGAGGTGGGTCCCACAAACATAAAAAAAAGGAACAAATGTCACCTAATCAAGCGTTGGACCTACAAAAAGAGAGAGAGAGAGAGAAAAGCTAAAGAATGTTGAATTGTTGCAACCATGGTTTTGAAGAGTAAAACCATGGTTTTGTAATGAAAATGGATTATCTCAAAAATGTGAATGTTTGGCAAATTTTTAGTGAAACCATGGTTTAGTTAGAAAAGTGCTTTGTTTTTCCAAACACACTGTTAATGTAGTATTTTGTTAAATATTTTCTACTCAATAGCATTTCTTTTTTTTTTTCCCACTATGTGTAGTATCTTGACAAAAATGCCCAATTTTTATTGGTGTTTGTTTATGTTGTTCATGTAGTGAGATTCTGATGTGCAATGCATGGCATTCAGTGAATTCGGGGTTATTCTATTTCATGGGTAATAAGTAATATGGTTATGTTTTTTATGGGAGACGGGTGTCTCCATTGAGCTTCCATTGACTTTTTCCACTATTGGATTAACTTCTAATGAAGATTTTATAATGATATTAATATAATATTAAATACAAAAACAAATTTAGGCTATTAAAATTATATTTAAATAATTCAACTATATCGATTTTTATTAAAATATTTTATATTTTTTTTACTCATTATCTTTGACAATTTTGAAATTTTTTGATTAAATTTAAATAGTTTCAATTTATTTGATGTATATTTTTTAGTTATTGGAGATTATAATATATTATTATAAAATTTTAAATCTCAATCATTGAAAGTTAATCTAATAGTGGAGAAAGTCAATAGAGAAAAATGGAGTGGAGGCTTGAAGATACCTCTCTCCCGTATTTTATTATGGTTTTACTTGTCATGTCTATATCAGGCACGATGAACTTTTTGACCTCTTGTACTTTTCTCTCATTCAATTGATGTAGCGACTGCCATCTCTTCTGTTTCAAAGTTTTGAGGTAAAATTATGAAGTCTTGGTCATTGATTTGTTTAAATTTTTTAGTATGGTAATTTAATGTCCAAAAATTAGGCGACGGATTAACAAGCCTCTCCTGTACAAATTGCTCATGTTGTGACAACCATTGTTCTAAAACCTAGATCAGACCAAATCAGACTGGTTCACCGGTTTGACCTGTCCGTTCCGGTCATCAACTTGGTTCGGTATTTTTTAAAAAAAATTATTTTTTTTATTTTTTATTAGAATTTCATATTAATAACTTTAAAAACTTCAATTTCTCACTAGTTTGGCCTCGGGTTAGTTTCGGTTTGACTCTGATCTGACTCACTGACCCTTGACCCAGTACTCCAGCCGATTCAATGGTTGGTCCGGATTTAATTAACACAAAATGTGAACACATAATTCTTCCAGTTGATGTATTCAGTACAGTGAGGCAATTATGCGGTTATTATTTTCCCTTTAATTTTAATCTTTTGTTAGAAATGTGAAAAAATTCCAATCATATTTCTGAACCCTAATATTAAATCGGCATGCTTGTTTACATGGTAAATCAATGTATTTTTAAGTTTGAATGTAACAGTAGCATGTAGAAAGAGGGATATAATGTGAATATGAGTAATTAATATGAAAATGTTTTCAAAACTAACGGTAGCCGATAATTTTTTTTTCTCTTCTCGCATTTATCCAAGGAAGTATGAAACGGAAAATTTATAATTTTCGATGTTCATAATGTTGTACAATATGACGTGTTACTTTAGTATAATTATATAGTAGAAGTTTTATATTTTTACATTACTCCATAATCTTTTATATATATATATATATATATATATATATATATATATAATGATTAATAAATTAACAGTTGAATATACAAACAGTCATGTATTGAGAGGTGGCACTAGTACAAAAAAGGATATTTAGACCGTCACATTTAAACCGGTTATCGCGGGTAAGGTCTAAAAAAAATATGTGGTGGCAATTTTGTAATTATAAAAAAATTTTGAGACCAGTTATTTAAAAACCTGGTCTTAAAAAAATTATTTAGACCGGCTTTATAAATAACCGGTCTTAAAAATAATAGAAATAAAAATTATTTAAAGAAGATATAAACCGGTTGCAAATGAAAACCGGTCTAAAATATATACATTTTTAGACCGGTTATTATTTAAAATTGGTCTAACTATTAACAGAGAAAATGAAAAAAAATCCTTTTTTTTAAGACCAGTTATCTTCATAACCATTCTTAAAAGTCCTCTATTTAAGATCGCTTATGAGATAACCGGTCTTAAAAAGAGGACTTTTAAGACCGATTATCTGGATAACCGGTCTTAAAAGTCTGATATATCCAACCTAAAATCCCATTTTTCCTCTCCATTTTGTTATCCCTCCCGCTCATTGCCATTGCCACGAAAGCTCCATCTCAGCCTCTGCTCGTTCGTGCCTTCATATTTCACCGTCTTCCCCGGCCTCTGCTCCAGCCGCCGCCGCCTCTTGCTTCTCAAGCCACGGTTGGTTGATCATCTAAGGTCACTACCTCCTTTGTTCAGGTAAGAGTAATGTCTCCTTTTCGCGGTTCTTTGTATAAATATAGTCGCTGCTAGTTTTACCACTGGATAGCAAACAATTGTTTAAAGCTGTGGGCCTGTGATTTGCAAATTTGGATGTTATGAATCTGATGAATCACAAAAGCTTGGCCTTTCGCATTTTGCATAACCTATAAGAATTTTGTACTTATAATAAGCATTTATGTTCGAACATTCTTAATCCATATCACGACTTGAAAAAATTTTGTTTTAACTGTGAACTTTATAGTAAGCATTATTCAACCCAATTACACAAATGCTCAGTTGCACTATCAATGCCACATTTTGTTTTGCACTATCAGTTGCACTTTATGAAAGAATTGAAAGAAAGAATTACAAAAAGAATTTTGTAAGTGGGATGATGTCTATTAGAGAATTTCATAGAGCTGTAAGAGAGGTTAAAACTTGCACCAGTATTGAATATTCCCAATCCTAGAATGCGACCCTTGTGTGGTTTGCAGTGAAGCGACCAGTATGGTCTGCAAAGAATGAATATGGCAACCAAGGTGGTTTGCAATAGAATGAGAAAGAAAGAAAGGATTGGGAAACGTCTTGGAGAAGCAGGACAGAATGGTGTCGTGTGCCTCTCAACAGTTGACACCTTACTAGATGAATTACCCCACTTGTGAATTGAGTTGGCAAAGATCATGTTTTCTCTGAAAATGTAACCGCACTACTTTGTATAGTGCAATTATGAAAATGTACTGCGACCACAAGAATTTTGAATATTTGAAAATCAGAAAAGTAGAATATGAGACAACATAGATGAATGGAAAAGCAGTGATGCGACCATCGTTGTTGATGCTTTGAATTAAAAATCGGTGCAGTTACTGGTCATGGAGAAACAGGAACATAAATTGATAGAAGGGTTAGAAATCTAAACTTGTTAGGTCAGACAGTACTTGCTAGCTATAGTGCTAGTCAAGAGGGAAGTAGTCTGTAAGCTTCAATTGAACAAGCTCAGACGTAGGATAGACGAATATGGTCTGTAGGAATAACACTAAATGAGAAAACCTCTAGAATTGGAGGTGGGGAGAATTTGAGAATACCTCTAGAATTTGGGGTGCCCTCTAAAATTTAAGGTGTCAATAGAAGGTAGAAAGAAAGAAATGAAACCCTTGCTATAGTGGTCCTTTTGAAGTATTATTAAGAATCGAACCAGTAGCAAATTTCGAGGACGAAATTTATTGAACGGGGGAGAATTGTAATATCCCAAATTTTGGAACTAAAGGCTAGAGAATAAGCCTGAATAAAGTAGACTATCAAGCCCACATTAGTAAGAGTCCCAGAAATTATAACATACAGAAAGACTCTCAGGGGCTATGAGATTTGAGCCTTACTGGGCAAAGGGCTCGGTATCTGTAGACAGTATGATTAGAATGTCGGTGCAGATGTGCACATAACACATATATAATGCCATTGGGTTGGTAGAAAGACGCCACCCAACTATGTCATGACGTAAGGGACCGATTAATCGGGCGGAATATGCCGATGTAGGTGTGCATATGCCATATTCAGGGCATATATGTGTACCCTGCGTTTTTGAATTGGACATCGGTATGTGGCGCCATGTGGGGCCCACATACATACTCTGACCTGGTGTCATTTGACGGGCTTCGATATGCATGATGCAATCCCGAGTAAGTCCCGAGTAGAATCCCGAGTAGACACCGATAAAGTAACTTTAATAAAGTAAGTAATTATGACATAACTTTTATGTTGGCTAAATGAAAAGGTGACACATGTCCCATTAATGATGAAATGACATTTTGCATTTTGTGTTGGCATTTTAAGATGGTGACATGTGGCACAGAAGTCAGGGGAATTTATCGGTCTCCGGTCAGATCACTGGCAACTTTCTCAAACACCGAGCCGGGGAAAATCATTAGACCCTTACTTCCTCTGACATTTTGGATGGCTAAAGACCCAAGAAAATATTTGGGACCCACTTTAGAAAAAAGAAGTGACACGTGTCATTGAATCAGTGGAATACCGAACAAATGGCACCGTAGCATTGCGACACGTGGCATAATTTTTCAAGACTCCTCCTAGGCCTTATATTTTCGTCCAAGCTACCCCAAATATTCAGAAAAATGCTGGAAAAACGTTGAGAAATGGTGGAGGAGAGATGAAGAGTGAATAGTATTTTCCAAGAACTTCAATCCGCCGAAACTCTACCGAATCGGCGTTTTCTCTCAAAGTACCCTTCACAAAACTTCTTCTACTCATCCTAAGCTTCATTTCTATGGTTTCGGATTTTCATTTGGAGTTGTTTGGTGCCATCTCCCTTGCCGGAGTACTGCCGGATTTCCGAACCGATTGCGGAAACTCGTAGAGGTAAGCGTAAGCTTCCTTTTGAACCGATTGGTTTGTTGTTTGGATGAGTTTTTGTAATGGTTGGGTACTGTTAATTTTTCATCCAAGGGGTATTTTTGAGGTTTAATCATGTATTTATGGTTAGAGGATGATTTATGATGATATTGGACCAAGTTGTTGGACAAAATTCTGAATTGGTGAATTGTTGTAGAAAACCCTGTTTTTCTGGTCTGAATAGAACGCATGAAGAAGTAGGAATTTTATAATTTTTATGATTCCATTGGATTTAGGAGGAAAAATTGTGTAGGTATGCAAGTGTTCATGATTTTTGGATGCTTGTATATAAATTGGGAATTTTTGGAAGTAAAGAGTACATGTTGTTGAATATGCCCTGTTTGGAACAGTGACATTGTCTGAGATTTTTCATAGGGTAAACCTTGTCCAAAAATTCTGAAACTTTCCAGAATTAAATTAGACATCCTAAGCTTTAACTTGATAGGTATTTTTTAATTTTTGGACAAGTACATTGGGAGATATGAAGTTTTGAAGTTGTGTCCTGTTTCTGGAATGAAATCTGGAACAGGTTATATTTGGAGAAGTTCTGGGAATTTTGTGGCTGTGATGGCCTAAATGGAGGACTTTTATGTGAAATTATACTGAAATATCTTCAAATAGGACTTTGAACCACCCCAATTGGAGTTCTATAGAATTAATTATGATTTTTCAAAGTTTGGTCAAAATGCTGGCAGCTTTGTCTACCATGCGAATTTGAGAAAGAAAATGATCAAATGTAGTTAGTATGAACTCCACGGGTGAAAGTATGCCTTTAAGGCTAATGTGGCCCATTGGGTATTCACTTTTCATGGCTCTAATAATGTCATTACTTATCTAAGGCCATAAAGTGATAAAGAAGAAACTATGGTTGGAAGATCGAAGTACAAGAGGAGGAGGCAAAGTCCAAAAGGTAGTAAACTTACTTACTTGTATGTATGTGATGTTTATGCTATGTATTGATTTGCTGGATTGCTTTGCTTGATTATGTGAAGCATGTATGAATGAATGAAGCTCTGTTTCTATTTTTACTATGGCCATAAGTATGTTGTACGAAACATTGAGCGTGCAAAATATCATTATGTGAACATAAGCCTATGTAAGGCAAGCATATCATGCACTAGCATTCATCTTACATGCATTGTCTATATGTTTGCTACTGAGATTCTCTCAAATCTCACCCTCCCCCACCAACCATATAGGTATATGAACAGGGAAGAAGAGAATGCTTGAAGATGATTCAGAAGGAAAGAAGACGAAGAACTGAAGACCAAATTGTGTTTAGATTACTGTGTGTATCATTATTTGCACACAGAGAATATTTGGTGTTAAGAATACACGCGAATTTGAATTAAGCCGTAATCGAGATCACTGAGAAGAAGAATTAACTCTGATATTCAGTAAGAATAAGTCGTGAATAAGTAATTACCCCTAAGCAAGCAATCATGAATGCTTTCGTGTAGGTAACTAAGGGGTATATAAGACGGGTGTTATAGTATAGACATAAGTTTAGATACTTCCAATATTTAAACCCAAATTCTTCTCCTCCATTCATCTCTTGTGACGTCAATGTTGAAGAATTTGTTGTCTGGCAATAGGCATCATGGATTTGGGTGTCCATGATTCGATCTATATTGATTTATATTTAGTAGATCTCATCTCGACATGCTACACTCTTGTCGAGGCAAATTTACTTGTGTTTCTTCTCTACCATACCAGCATTCCTGGTGTTTAACTGGTGAACACAATTGTCTCATCTTTACATACTCCATCTGAGTATTAAAGGCAGTTGCTCGTGTGAGAGAGCCAACCACACTTGCCTATACGACATACTAGACATTTGTATACCTTTCACATAGACACATAAATTTATGAAGAAATACTTTTATTAATCATAAAGATATTACAAAGTGTCTGTGATTTCATATTTTATGCATCCCAATAGCTTTTACATGTCTGTCATACATTTCTCTGGCTATTGGTTTGGTTAGGGGGTTTGCGACCATACTCTTAGTCGAAATATGTTGTACAGTCACAACTTTCTGTGCTACATAATCTCTCACAAAATTGTACTTTATATCTACGTGTTTGGTCTTGCTATGATACTTGGGATCTTTCATATAGGCTATGGCTGCGGTATTATTACAATACACTAACACTGGATTGGTACTTTCATTCCCAAATCCAAGGTGTTCAATGAATCTCTTGAGCCATATTGCCTCTTGCACTGCTGAGGTGCACGCCACGAATTCAGCTTCCATTGGATGTAGGACAATGCACGTCTGCTTCTTGCTGCTCCAACATATGGCGCCATTGTTCAGCAAGAAGGTGTATCCTGAAGTTGATCTTCGCTCAACTTCATCTCCACCCAAATCAGCGTCGGAGTATCCAACCAAGCGTAGATTGCTTCCTTGATAGCATAGTGCATAATCCGGTGTGCCCTTTAAGTATCTCAAAATCCTCTTCACTACTTTCCAATGTTGCTCACCGAGATTTGACTGGAATCTGCTAACCAGTCCGACTGCGTAACAAATATCTAGTCTTGTACACATCATTGCGTACATCAAGCTTCCAACATCACTAGCATAGGGAACTCTTTCCATTCTTTTCTTTGCTAATTCAGTTTTGGGACACATATCAAGGCTCAAGGCTACCCCAGAAGCTACTGAAGTATCTAAGGGATTGCAGTCTTTCATATTGAATCGCTCAAGGATTTTCTTGATGTAATTCTCTTGTGAAAGAGAGAGCATTTTTTTGAGCAATCTCTTTGGATCTTAACTCCAAGTATATATTCTGCTTCTCCCATGTCTTTCATCTTAAAGTTTGATGATAGCCATTCTTTAATAGCTAAAACCGAATTTAGACTATCTCCAACCAACAGTATGTCATCTACATATAAGGATAATATCACAAATTACCCTCAAACCGTTTAATGTAGATACATTGGTCTTCTTCAATCATTTGAAAGTCATAAGATGTTATCGCTCTGTGAAACCTCAGATACCACTGTATGGATGATTGTTTCAGTCCATAAATAGACCTCTTGAGCTTACAAACTTTGCTCTCCATTCCTTTCTTAATGAAACCTAATGGTTGTTCCATATAGATTTCTTCATCCAGATCACCATTTAGAAATGTGGTTTTTACATCCATCTGATATAGTTCCAAATCTAAACTGTTTACTATTGCCAGAATAAGTCTAATTGAGTTGAAACGTACAACATGTGAGAAGGTATCTTCATAATCTATACCTTCCTAATATGTGTACCCCTTTGCAACTAATCGAGCCTTGTATTTGTCAATCGACCCATCAATTTTTCTCTTTATTTTGAGAACCCATTTATTCCCAATGGCTTTTCACCCTTTTGGTAGATCAACTAGTTCTCAAACTTGATTCTTTTTCATTGAATCAATTTCCTCTTCCATTGCCTTTTTCCATTCATCCTTAGCAGGATTTGATAAGGCTTCTAGTACAGAATGTGGCTCATCATCTCCATCTAAAGTAACAATGAGTGCCTCTTCTTCTATTGAGAAGCATCTCCTGGGTACATTCCCCCTATCACTCCTTCTTATGGGAGTTTCTTGTCTCTTGCGCTTCTCTTGTCTAGGTCTTTGCAATGACCTTTCTAAGCTCCCACTCAAGTTAATGTATTGAGACGATTGAGGATTATTTGTCTGTTATGTACTACCTTGTTCTTGTATTTCATACAGAGATACTGTACGATCAATATCTCTCCTGCTAGGAAATTTATTTTCTAGAAATATGGTATCTCTAGATTCAATTTCAGTCACAGTTCCATCTTCATTTTCACCTATGAAAACATATCCTTTTGATTGTTCAGAGTATCTTATAAAGATACACTTCTTTCCTCTAGGACCCAATTTCCCATAGCTATAGGTGTCATTATAGATATATGCAGCTGACCCCCAGGGTCTAAGAATACTCAAATCCTGCTTGCGTTTTATTTATAACTCGTAGGGTGAAGAAGTGACTGATTTTGAGGGCACACAGTTAAGAATGAAGACAGTCGTCAATAAAGCATTACCCCAATATGAAATTGGTAGATTTGCTTGATCCATCATTGACCTAATAATGTCTAGAAGAGTCCTATTTCTTCTTTCTGCAACTCCATTTTGTTGTAAAGTACTAGGGATGATTAGTTGCCTAATTATCCATTTTTCTTCACAAAGCTTTTTAACCTGATCAGACAAGTATTCACGACCTCAATCAGTATGCAAAGCTTTAATTTTGTGATCTGTTTGATTCTCTACTTCATTTATGTATCGTCTAAAGCACTCAAGAGCTTCGGACTTATGTGAGATCAAATAGATGTGACCATATCATGAATAGTCATCAATAAAGGTAATGAAATACCAAGCTCTGTGTCTCGCCCTCACACTTATTGGACTGCATATATCATAATGGATTAATTGCAATGGAATCTCAGCTCTTGTTCCCTTACCGAACGGTTTTCTAGTTGCCTTACCAGCTAGACAGTTCTCACATAATGACATTTCCATCTTTGAAACTTCTCCTAGCAAGCCTTCTCTTGCTAGTTTAATCATTCTATTTTAATTAATGTGTCCTAGTCTAGCATGCCAGATATTCATGTCAACAGTTATATTGGAGGTAGTAACGAAACGGTCATGCACATTAAAATCACTAATAACATCCATAACAAAGAACCTTCTAGAAAGGAAAGCTAAACCATAAAAGGTCTTGTTGCTAAAAATGTCTGCAACTTTTCCATGAAAGTTTACATCAAACTCATAATCTAAAAGACAAAGAAATGAAACTAAATTCCGTCGGATGTCAGGTGCATGAAGAACATCATGTAGGATCAAAGTCTTTCCACTACGGAAAGCTAATTTGTAGGTGCCAATTCCTTTGACTTCGATCTTAGCATTATTGCCCATGTAAAGCCATTTTCTTAGATATGGCAACAAACGATATTCCAAGAAGGATCCCCGATCCCTCGTCACATGGTCTGTTGAGCCTGAATCCAAAATCCAAGAAGAATAAACATGTTCTGTTAGAAAAGTAATACTTAAAATGAAAGAAATGTGTGAATTCACATAATTTACTAGTACCTTTTCATGGTCGTTTCGCTCGGCACAGTTCCGCGTGAAGTGACCTATTTTCTAGCAGGAGTAACACTTAACCTTACTCAAGTCAACTTTCTTCTTGTCGCCCTGCTTGCCTTTCTTTATGAATTGCTTTTGGCCCTTTTTGAAATAAGAGTCATCATTCTTACCTCTCTTTTGAGGTTTCTTGCCCTTCTTTGAATCTGGCTTTGAGTTAGAAGGACCAGCATTCTCAGTATAGTAAGCTTATCCAAAGGCCTTATATGCCTCTAGACGTTCATCTTCAAGCTCAAGGTGTTTCACTGCATCATCAAAAGTGACGATGTTGTCATCATGAGTCAAGTTTACTTTCATGTGTTCCCAGCTAGAAGGGAGTAATCTAATCACAGCTTTGACTTGCTGCTCATCAGTCAAGGTATGTCTAGCTTCCTGAAGTTCTCTGATCATGTTAGACATCTCCTTGAGATATTGCTTCATAGGGACATTCCCTCTAAACTTGTAGGTATCAAATTTGATCGTCAACCTCCTAAGTTTAGTAGTTGATGTGCCACCAAATTTGTCTTTAAGCGCAGCCCATATGGCTTGAGCAGTTTGGTGTTTTTCATATAGGCACATCAGGTCGTTCTCCATGGTGCTCAATTAGGTGATTCTTGCAATGCTGTTCTTTCTTTTCCATGCTTGATAAGCATCCAGATTTCTCCTATGCTGAGTAGTCGTCCCAGCTTCAGGTTCCACCAAAATGGTGGTCAGTGGCTTAATAGCCTCTTGTTCCTCCAAAATGTATTGAACCTTGCAGTGCTAGATGTCCCAGTTGTCGCCATTCAATTTCTCCCCCTTCTTCAGTTCAGCAATGATCCCTTTCGTAGCCATTTGTTAGTTATGGAGTGACGTTTTTCACATTTTAGAAATGTTGTTCTCTTTAAGATAACTTAACCAAACGATTATATAGCACAGTACGGTATCAATGTCTGTACTTATATCATTCTTGACTAGAAAATGATTTTATTACTAGATTCATGATCAGAAGAATACGTTTGTACCTCCCATTACACAAATGCTAACAACTCTATCATTTTCTATCAAAAACTTCATATAAGTACTTTAATATAAGTTATTAAACTTTTAGAAGTTTTACCTTCTAAAAGCTCCCACTTATCAAGGACACATGGCATTATAATACACAATTCAAATAGCACTAATTAAAAAAAATGTAGTTCATTACATGAAAAATACCATGGTAAATCAAAAATAATTATTGCAATGGAGTCATATTCTCAACACAAACAAAAGAAAAACTAGGAATATTAAACACCATTAGATGTCAGAACAACAATAGTTAATAATGACTTTCCTTAATTTCCTAAAAAATCTATTCTTTTGCTTCATGAAATTTGTTGTTCTTTTTACTGCATCATTCCAACTGACAGTCATAGGAAAGGTGCCCCTTGCTCTCACAGACGCTCGATATTTCATCATCACGCTTACGTAGAATTCTGC
The DNA here is from genome assembly GCA_037074505.1 of Albizia julibrissin. Classification (NCBI taxonomy): domain Eukaryota; kingdom Viridiplantae; phylum Streptophyta; class Magnoliopsida; order Fabales; family Fabaceae; genus Albizia; species Albizia julibrissin. Next base: position 43,404,196 of record CM073480.1, on the reverse strand, counting down.
ACTCCTTTTGTCAGTTATGCTTTCTACATAGTTTGCAATGATTGAGTATATGATTTTTATATTTCTTATTCTAGCTGTTTTGTTTGCATCAAATTCTGCTATCCTCTCGGACATGGCAGTAGAATAGGGTTGGTTAACCTCCTCTTCTATGTCTTGACGTTCATCAGGATTGGAGGGTTCAGACCTTGGTCCAGGATCAGAGTAAACTACCTGAGGTTCTTCTTGCATAGGCTTCTCAAATTCCTCTTCATCGAAAAGTTCAATTTCTTCAGGGTCCTCTTCAAGATCCTCCTCTGGATCTTCTTCAGGATCATCCATATACTCAATGGTCATTGATCCATATTGATATGTTTCAGTGCTATTAAAAGCCTCTTGCTTCATTTTCACCTAAATAAATAGATATGAGTGAAAATTGTAATTTCAAGAATCTTTAATTGCTTAAAAAACACTCAAATAAGCACTGAAAGGCTAACAAACAGATCCATAATTGCCTCAAAAATAGGAAAATAGCATATCAAAATGAAGATATCAAATTTAGGAATTTTTAGAAATAAACCACGTCTCAAACGGGGCCCACACGTGCCTTCACGCGCCCTAAGAAGAAAAAATCCAGAAAAAAAAAACTGGACAAAATCCACTCTCACTATCGGTGCGTGTACGACACGCGTCGCCTTTCTGGACTCCATGCGCATCATCTGTCTGATGGTACCCTCCACGTGTCCATCTGGTCAGCCACGTGGTCTCATGCGCCACGTGGCGTCTCTACCCCCAATTTTTTTTTATTGTTTCTGGATCGAGTTGGGCTTGACTTGATCCAGCCCTTTTTTTTTTGTTGGGCCACGTATGGCCCAGACACTTTTTTTCTGTTTGGGCCTTAAGGCCCAAGCCTATTTTGTTTTTGCGGATTAGGTCAAATACACACCGTCCAGCCATTGACGACCCATGTCCCTTTTTTTTTGAAATGCAAAACGATGCCATTTTGCTGCTCCCTTCTTCTTCAACCTCTAGCTGGGTCAACCTAACCTGGTCGTAGTTCCTGATCCGGTCCTTCGGACCTGAATCTTCCAGAGGCTATTTATCCGCCGTCCAATGTCCGTTTTGTGCGTTCTAATAGTCTATTTTCATCCTTTTTTGTGCTCTACACAATGGTATATTTTTTAGAACCTAAAACCCTCGTTTTCAAATGACCCAATATCAATTTATTTTTGGTGTTCGCCAGTTTCTCGTACTTTCTATTCAACCTGAAGTTTTCATTCATTCCAGAGTATTTTATGTGTATTATGAGGCTCTTTAATACACTAATACATATATAACTAAGGTATAGACTAAAACTCAAAATCAAAAAGAGAAAGGAACGAACAAGGAACGTGGAAAAAAGAGAATGTAGAGAGAGCAAGATAAATTCCTACGGATAAACTATATTGAGCAAGCACTTATCATATACGACACAGTATATATCAGTGGTTTAGGAATTTGAGATCATATGTTCAAGAAAAAAGGACTCACAACGGAAGCATGTTCTCAAGGAAATCTCATAGAAGACAAAATCATGCTTGAACATATAAAAATCATACTAACAGCATATGACGGGTGCAATTTCACAGATTAAAAACCTAAGCTCTGATGCCACTATAGGATTTTGGGCGTACCTGGAGTGTAGTTCCGTACTCTCGAGATACCCACGCGAACCGGATCATGGTGGAGTCCGGCTATAACACACGACAAATACACCGAAGGAGTTTTGAGATAGGAGGCAAAGAGAATTTTTGGAAACCCTAATTCTAGAGTGGAGAACGCGCTTCATAAAAACCCTAAGGCCTCTTTTTATAAAGATGCTCCCACAAAAAAACAATTCATAAAATATTGTTTATTTCAGTTTGGCCCCCAGGGCCAATTGGGCTTGGGCTTAATCCACCAAGGGTGGATAAAACCTATTTTCCAGCAATGTCTTCAAAATCAAATGTAATTGCAATAGTCACTTGAAGAGAAATAAGAATTATGTGAAAGGGGGAAATTACATGAAGAAAATGGAACACACTGCAATTACATCTGATGAAGAAGGCCACGCTTTGTATGTAGAGAGCCTTGTGTCTGTGGAGCTTGGTAACAAAGAACTATCCCAAGCCATTCAGTGGAATAGCAACAGCAAGACATTTCTTTTGTTGTTTCTTTTGTTCTCACTTTTTTTGTCCTCTTTCTTGATTGGTACAGCTAAATACGGCACCCTGTTGCTTTATTTTTCCCAATCAGTTAAATATCCCAGTGTTTCTTTATTTCACTTTGGATTTGTCAAAACTGAGGAAACATACAAATAAGTCAATTATTTTACACTGAAGGAAAGAATAATCACAGAAGGAAATAATAATTATTTTACAAATAATAATTATTAATAAATACATTGTAAAAGAAGAAGGAAAATATGTAGAAGGGTATTTTTCTATTGTTGCTGCTGAGTCTTATTTTGAATTTGGTTATTGGTGTGTAGTTTCCGCGGTCTTCAAATCCTTTCTTCCCGTATGCAATTCTCCCTACATACCAAGTTGATCTTTACTGTGTAGTTTCTGGTCTTTATAGGCTTTCTTCAAGTGATTGACGGGTAATTTAATTACTCTTTGCCATTACATAATTGAAGTGATGCCTAGCACATAATGGTTTACGATTGAATGAGCTTATATATGTATGGTTTTCTATGCTTTGTTTCTTTCCTCAGCTGTATCTTCAAATCATATTTCTCATCTTGCTTATATTTCTCTCTTTCCTTTAGTACCTGATTTAACATGGGTAAAATTAGAAATTTTGGTCATTATATAGTAGTTAAACTAGGTAACTTGATGAGTGTAATGATTTCATACTCTCATCATACTTCTGTCTTTTCCAAGGGAAAACATATACAAAAGAGAAGAAAAAAAATGTGTTGAAATATATGGATCGTAGTTGGGTAAACGCTAAACGGACTAGTGTTGAATGTGATAATGGGGTGAGGGATTTTTTAGAATTTGCTAGAAGAAATTTTGATAATGATAGTGTGATGTTCTATTGTCCTTGTATAGAATGTTTGAATAAGAAGCGACTAAGTGCTGTAAATATATATACTTATTTAATTTGTGAAGGATTTTGTAAGAGTTATACAGTATAGGTATGGCATGGTGAAGAATTAGAAATTCCAAGCGTACCTCAAGAAGGGGGAGTAGCCTTTGATGATAATGACACAGATTTTGATGATCGGATAAAGGATATGATTCGTGATGTAGGAGGAGAGGATTTTGAGCAATCACATGCATACGGTAATATGTGCAGTGATGCTGAGAAGCTGCTGTACCCCGGGTGCATAAAATACCAATTGTTGAAAGCAGTAGTGAAATTGGTAAGTTTGAAATCACGACATAGAGAGAGAGCGACAAGAGTTTTTTCAGAAATACTTGAGGCCTTTAAGGGCATGCTTCCAAATGATAACGTGCTACTTTGCCAATACTATGATGCTAAGAAAATATTGTGTCCACTAAGGATGAAGTATCAAAAAATCCATGCATGCCCTAATGATTGCATATTGTACAGAAAAGAGCATAAAGAGAAGCAGCAGTGTCTGATATGTGAAACCCCCAGGTACAAATCAAATAAGGCCCCTGCAAAAGTGTTGTGGTATCTTCCAATCATACAGAGGTTCAAACACCTGTTTGCTAATGAAATTGATGCAAAAAAATTGATTTGGCATTCGAATGAGAGGATTTCCGATGGAAAGCTTCGACATCTGGCTGATTCTTCTTAATGGAAGAAAATCGATCAATTATTTCCTACCTTCGGTGAAGAACCTAGGAAACCTTAGACTTGAGCTTAGCACGGATGGCATGAATCCTTATGGTAGCCTAACCAGTATACATAGCTCATGGCTTGTTCTGTTGGTAATTTACAACTTATCTCCTTTGTTATGCATGAAACGAAAGTACATCATGTTATCTATGTTGATTTCGGGACCAAAACAACCTGAAAATGACATAGATGTTTACTTAGAACCCTTGATTGAAGACTTGAAAGAGTTGTGGGATGAAGGTGTCAATGTTTTTACGCGAACAAGAAGGAGATTTTTAAAATGTGAGCCATGATCTTTTGTACTATAAATGACTTCCTTGCATATGGAAACTTGTCAAGATATAGCGTTAAAGGCCACAAAGCATGTTCGATTTGTGAAGAAGGCACATGCTACCATCAACTTCAATATGGAAGAAAGACCGTTTATCTTGGCCATATAAGATTCTTTAGACGAGGCCAACCATATCGTAGATTAAAGAAAGCCTTTTTTGGTGGCCAAGAGTTTAAAGATGCTCCGGAGGCATTGACTGGGGAGAAATTTTATGAAAAGGTACAAAATATCAATGTTATCTTTGGTAAGGCTACAAAGAGTAGAAATGAGAAAAATATATGGAAAAAGAGGTCGGTCTTCTTCAATCTTCCATATTGGCGCAATCTTGATGTGAGACACTGTATTGACTTCATGCATGTGGAGAAAAATGTATGTGATAGTATTGTTAGTAAACTGCTTAACATACAAGGTAGTTCTAAGGATGACGAGAAGACAAGATTAGATTTGCAAGAAATGAGAATACGAGAAGACTTACATCCGAGGCCACATGGTAAGAGAACTTTTTGTCCTCTAGCTTGTCATACTTTGTCCAAGGATGAGAAAAGAAGTTTTTGTGAATGTTTACATGGAATCAAAGTTCCCTCAAGGTATTTTTGAGAACCGGGTTTTAAGACCGGTTTTCTTCAAAACCGGTCTTAAAGGTCATGACATTAAGGACTTTTTTAGTTAACAGGTCTTATTGTCAGACTTTTAAGACCGGTTGCGGTCACAAACAGTCTTAAAAGTATTAATTTTAGACCGGCTATATCAAGACCTTATCCAGAATCAGTCTAAAAAGTGTTTTTTTGCAATAGTGTGGCATTCATAAAAACAATAACATAACGATTGTAATACATTATGGAATGTATGTTGAGGGAGAATTATCGCAAGAGTATATAAGGCCAATAATTAACAGTTAAATATACAAACCGTCATGTATTGAGAGGCAGAATTCACAAAATCAATAACGTAATAGTTGTAATTATTAACAATCATATGTTGATAGGTGACAGTTACATCAAAACAATTGTCATGTAATATTTTCCAAAAATTTGTCTTTCAACTTTATATCAGTGAAAATAAAGCCATAACAATTGTAACGTTTCAAATTTTAGGCCTAAAAGTTTAAGAATAAGCTTGATTTAAGTAGATTATAAAACCCAACTTAGTAAAAGTAGTCTCAAAAAATGTCCAAAAAATAGAATGATTCCCAAGGACTATGTAATTTGGCCCATCCAAATAGAGGCTAAATATGTAAGTATTAGTTAGCTAAAGGACAAATAAAATAGTATACTTGCCAAGGAAAAACTATATACCTACCATCCCAAGTTTGAGTAAAACTGTAATTTCTAAAAATTACGAGTACATAAGGGTAATTTTGGAAATAATTCCCAAATTTTCATGGAAAGTACCTGAAGAAACATGAAGTTAGAGAATAATTCCCTAAACTATATTTGAAGCTTAATTGAGGTATAAATGAGAAAATTACCTCCAAAAATAATTTTGAAGAATTATTAGGATTTTGGTTAATTTAAGGAATAATTAGCCAAATCTAGTTATGAAAAATACCAAGAGGCCTCAAATAATTGAAAAAAAAATGAAAATATTATTTTAAGGTTAATGTGAGTTTATAAAAATGGTTTCATGCCCTAGAAATGAAAATTTTATCTTAAAGAATATTTTATGGGCATTTTTATCTAAGAACAAGACAATTTATTGGAAATTAAGGGAAAAATAATTAAGGACTAAATTTGAGTTTGAGAAAAATTGGTGAATTACTCCCCAATAATTTTGAATTATTGATGGTCTTACATTGGCAATTTAATTAAGGAATGACCAAAAAGAAATTGTAGAAGATTAATATCATTTTAATTAAAGAATAAAGGGTAAGTAGTGTAATTTTTGTATTGAATTGGGCAATCCAATAGCCCCTCCAGGTGCACATGTGGCGTCCTTAGAGAAGGAAGAGATCAAGATGGAATTCTAGTTACTGAAGTATAAAGAAGCAATTAAAATAGTTATTTTCATGAAAGTGGGCTTAAAGATTTTATTAAATTGAGTTAATAATTGATCAAGAGCCATCTAACTCTCCTTAAGCCAGATTATTTTCGACCAGCCACCTCTGGAAATAGAGAAAAGACTGAGAAAGTGAGAAAGGAGGAGAGAAATATAGGAAAAAGAGGAGACGAAGAGGAAGATTCAAGAGGATCCAGGTAAGTTTCACTACAAAAAACACTGTATCACCGATGAAATTCCATCGGTAATAACTTTTTTGACTGAAATTACCGACGACATTCCGTTGTTAATCCATTTTCAAAGGAATTTGTTCAGACGGAATCATAGTATGTCACTAAATTTGCGACCGAATTTTCCATCACAAAGTTGGGACAAAACTCCAACGGAAGTTTGCGCCGCAAATTTGTAACGGATTCGGAGGCAAAATTATCCAGGGAATTTCTGACTGAATTTTGATGGGAAAGTACTGACGGAATCCCCAACAACCCCAAATATTTGCAGACAAAATTCTGTGGGTAATTTTGCCACCGAATTCCATGGGTGGTTAGCCACAGACTATCTACAGTTTAGTTTTGATATGGGAGAATCTTTCGACAGATTTGCCACGCAATTTTGTCACTAATGTTTTTTAAGCCTATTTTTTAAGGATTTCTAGGGCATTAAATTTTTAAACACACTAAAAATTAAAATGTTGAGCAAAATAGCCTGATCATTTAATTTAAATTGTCACAAGTCCAAAGTAACTAAAACACTGAACAAGGCAAAATGTCACAAGTTTGTAGTCACTGAAACACTAAAAAAGGCTGCATATAAGTTAAAAATCACAAGTCTATGGAAACAAAAATAACATAAGGAAGCTACAAGTTCTCAACTCTCATTTTAAGCTTCTTCATTTGCATTGGTAGTAGTGGGAGCCTCATCACTAGCATGGTTAGAGAGATTAGGTAATTGAATCCCCATTCCTTGCAATGCAGACATAATCATGTCGGCTACTTGTTTAAGCTATTAATTCTCTTGTTTGAGGTATTTTATCCTTGTGCACAATTCTTGAATGTTAGAATCCCATGTCGAGTTGATGGAAGGAGGTGAGGAAGAAGAAACAATATGTTAATTTTTAGATCCAAGCCCATAGATGCGCCCTTCTTGTTCTTATCACCTGTAACCTGTAACCACAAATTAAGTTCATCTTGATTAGATTAGATTGGACACTACCTATCTCAGAACTGACAGCTGACTTTAGTCTAAAAAATTCGTCTTGTAAACAAAGTACATAAAATAAGTAAATCATAACATATTTATTTCTATACTAGATTTCTCATATAAGGAGAACGGAAAATCTTACATGAGTTGATTTGGTTCTAAAAAATTAATAATTTAGAAAACCTAATTAGAAAGCCCTTGGACACAAATAATTATATATGCAGTCTTTTAAAATATGATCTGGCATGCATATAAAAGAGGGTCATTGACAGTTTCCATGGGTACTTTCTGAACTTTTCCTAAGGGTACTTGTACATAGAGATCTTTCATACAATAACTTCACCAGTGGAAACTCAGAGCAGCAGACATGTTCAAACTATAATGTGTTCCTGCGTGTGTGTATTTGATATCAACTTTAAAATCATATATGATCCATACCATTATTAGAGAAATCAACTTTAAAATCAAATTTCCGCCATTAGTTTCTAATTAACAATGAACAAATGTTCATTCCTAATGTTATAGTAGAAACATATACAATATTTAGTACCTTTCAGATGGATACATCCATCTATATTGGACAAGCCCTCCAACCATAGCTTCATAAGGAAGGTGGATGGGCAAATGCTCCATTGAGTTAAAGAACCTTGGGGGAAAGACTTTCTCCAACTTCTACAATGTTACAACAATATTTTGCTCTTACTAGTTGAAATCGCAGCAAGGTTGTAAAATAAAGTTGTGTAAAGAATTGACTAAGTTCCACTATTAGATTCAAGACATTTCAGGCAAAGTCGCAAAGGCAATAGAAGCAAGCATTCCATAAACACATGCCAATCATGACTCTTCATTCCATACAACTTTTCTTTCTTCATGTCCACACATCAGGCTAGATTAGATACATACCCACCAAGCATTAGGCTAGATTAGATACATACCCATCAAGGAGCTTCAATGTATACTTTAGGATCAATTTCACCATTCTCCCTTTGATTTCAACAAGTTCATCGTCCTTCCTTCAATAATACTCTTTCACGTCCATTCGAGCTTGTGCATTATCTTTTGTTTTCTCCTTTGTGTCTATAACAGTGTGAAATAAATTTTCAAAGACAATTTTCTTCTCAATATGCTTGACATATATATTATGTTGAATGAGATCAGTTTTCTAATAAGGCAATTCCCAAAATATGCTTTGTTTTGTTAAAAGATAAGTGCCCTTATACCCTTCAATTGGCAAAGTTTTTCCATACTCAGTGACCTTTGGCAAATTTTTAACTCTTTGCCAAAGTTCCTCTCCAATTAACCGAATTGGAGGCACTGATTTCTTGACTTTGTACTTCAAAAAAGATGTTTTATTTCACTGGAATTGGTGGTCAATGGGAAGGAATTGATGATAACAGTCAAACAAATATGTTTTCTGCCCATACTTCAATTGGAACACTTTTGAGTTCTCCATACATATAAGGCATGATAGTCTCCCCATGGTCATCCAACCAGACAACATACCATAAGCTAGAAAGCCATTGATTGTCCACAATAGTGCAGCACACATAGGAAAGTCTTGTCTCAAAGAGGCATCATATGTTGACACCCTCATACCCCACAATAATTTTAATTCATCTATATATCAATGGTTTCAAATACACATATATTTTTCCCTTTGGATTATTAGGACCAGGGATGATCAATGTCAAAAACATATATTATGGTGTCATGCATATCTCAGGTGGTAGATTATAGGGAGTAACTATCACAAGCTAACAAGAATTTTACCTCCCAGGTTGCCCAAATGGCGTAAATCCATCCGCACACAATCCAAGCCTCACATTTATTGGATCATATACAAAGTCCAAATATGTTCTATCAAAAAATTTCCATGCTTCACCATCAAAGGGGAGAGAGCAAACATTGGAACCTCAATGATTCTCATAATGCCATCGCATTTCCTTTGCTGTTTTTTCAGAAACAAATAATCTTTGCAATCTTGGAATGAGAGGTAAGAAAAACAACTACTTCTTTGCAACTTTCTTTTTTTCTTCCATGACACTTCTTAGAGATATATCTTTCCTCACAACAAAACTTACATTGGGTTGTATGAGCGTCATCTTTATAATACAACATACACCCATTCACACAACAATCAATCTTCTTATAATCTAGACCTAGCTTTAACACTAACTTCTTTGTTTGGTACAATTCTGGAAGCATAAGGTTTTCTTTAGTTTATGTCTTTACCATGAGTTGGGAAACTAAGTCATGTTTAGACATGTTAGTTGTTGCCTTAATACTTAATAACTGCTATGTTGTTGAAAGCTGAAATTCTTCACAACTTTCCCACAACAGTTGTTGTGTAGCACGTAACATGTCATAAAATTCTCTTGCATTAGTATTTAGTATCTCTTCAACACTTTATCATAGTTATCCCTAAAACTCGACCAGTTGCATCCATCACCATCGTCTCATATTGACTTTGATGGTATCCAAGTTCCCTCATGTGAGGCATATAGGGCACCTGGTATTGGAGACATGGGCTAATGATTTTCTACCCATGTTTCACCATAACTAGTCCATACATAATAGTTCAGCATGAATCCCCTACTATAAACGTGCACCTTCACCTAATCAAAAGGTAGATAATACCTACATTTACATTTCACACATGGACACCTAAGCTCTCCCTAATTTTGAGAATAATGTGATTGAAGTATTACATTTATACTCATCTGAGGCTATGAAAATAAGGTATTACACCTCCCTCCTTCCGTCGAACCAAACAAACCTAGGTAGCAGTGTGAGATTTTTTAGGATGAGGGGGGAAATTTTTCATCGAAGGGTCTCTCTAGTTCTGGCACAAGAAGAATATCTCTCAGGTTTTTTTGATTAAAGGTTAAAGCTATAAGGGTCTGTTTGGTTCAATGGAAGGAAGGAAATGAGAGGGATTTTAATGGAGGGGAGGGAAGGTGAACGAAGGGATTTTAATTTTCCCTTCTTTGGATTGATGGGAGGAGAATGGAGAGATTTTAATATTACCTTGTTTGGTTTAGGAGGGAAAGGGAGGAAAAATATTTATATATGGACATTTTTTCCCATATTTAATTAAAATTGTTTTTTAAAATCTATAAAATATTTAATAAAATATAATTTAAAAATAATAATTAATATACAATTTTAAGTATAATTGTACTAATAATTTTAAATATTATTTTGGTAAAAAGTAATTATGAATATTATAATTATAATATAATATACATAGATATAATAAAAAATATTTTTTTTGAAAGAAGCTTTGATGCCCTATCTCTTTACCTCTACAAGCTTGTAGAATAACTTTCAAATCAAATTGTTCCCTTGGATCTTGAACCAAAGCTTATCAACGTCAGTATTCATCACCACCATCATGCACCTTAGAGCTTTTCTTGCTCCCTTTTTAGTCAAATTTTGAAACTAACCAAAACCCATTGAACAATAACTTAGTGCCTCTTCAAATTTGCTAAGCATACGAAGGTGGTGGAGTACATGTGAAAGACAACTGAAGATGATGAACGGAGAACAAGACAATCCAATGGTGAGGCAAGCTATGGTGGTGGATGCAACGCGATAGCAAGTTGACAAGAAAGAGAAAGCAATGTATGATGAGTGAACAAGAAGGATATATTGGAAATATTAAAATTAAATATGGGTATATTAGGCAATACAAATTAAAGTTTTACTCCTCCCCTCCAAAGCCCCCCAATTTTTTTTTTTGGGGGGGGGGGAAGTTTTGAGGGGAGGGAGGGAAAATTTTCAAAAAATTTTCCCTTTCCTTCTAAATTTTTAGTCTTACCAATCAAGGAGAGGGGAGTAAAATCCTTCCCTCCCCTCCCATCCCCCTCTCCTCAAACCAAGCAGAGCCTAAATTTTTCGATGGAATTATCCATGTAATTCCTTTGGAAATATTTTCTAAACTATTTTCAAACAAACGTAACAAAGTTTAGTGATATAATTTTCTAACGGATAAATTCTCTCGGTAATTTCTGACAAAATTCCATCAGTACGTCTGTCTGACAATACACGGCAGAGTTTTCATCAGGAATTCTGTTGTAGATCCATCAGAAATTTATGGTAGTTTATGGAATGAAGGAATAAAAAACCATGTTCTCTTTCTCCAAGTATACTTTCATCCAAAACAAGGGCAGTAAAAAGGAGAGGGATTTTGCTATTTCAAATGCCTACAATGAGTTTGAAATGAAAATTTGTGTGGGATACAAATGAGGAACTAAGTTTGGAAGCATTAGAAATCAAAATAGAATTTTTGGCTCCTAAAGGCACTATATTTCTGTTTCGGCATAGACGATGGGGAAGGAAGTTTATTTGAGTTTTAAAATGGAATCTACATGAAATATTATTGGGGAAACATATGTTAGATTGATTTCAAAACCTATGGAATGAAAAGTGTAAAGTTGGAATTAAATAGAAATTTAGTTGTCAAGAGGTACAAATCAATTTTCTATTAAAAAACAATACTTGCTAATGCCGTCAATCATATCTATTTACATCTAAATTCTATTATTTTCGTAATATTTACATATGAAACAATAATTATGGTTCAATAATTGATGGTAGTTTCCAACAAAAAAATAATTGACCGTAATGAATTGCAAAAGAGCAGGTATACATTTTGTCCCGCAATTTCTATCCAATTTGTTATATATCCCAAAAAAAATTAAATCCTCCTTTTTAACTAAAAGAATAAAAAATGAAAAAAAAAATATGAGCATTGCTTTATTTGGTGGGTCTCTGTACATAACATACAAATCATGGACTGTAGTGGGATTCCATAAATAATTGAGCTAAGATTCCAAAATTGGTGAGGCAAGAATCTGACATTAGCAACTTATGCAAGAAGAAGAATATCAATTTGTATCCACTCAAGAAGCTTATCCAACTTTACATGGGCTTGATACGATCCATTACCCATATGCAATGACCCGAATCCTGAGGCCACACACAACCATAACTCTTCCGCAAACAAGCTAAACTAAAGCAAGAAAGAAAAAGAAAGGTTAATGGGTAAAAATATCGTTTTTCTTTTCTTTTTCTTTCTTTTTAATATACCATCCACTATAGATTTTTGTGTAGTTCCAGAATTTTTAGTGTTAAAGAAAGATAGAATTTGGAGGATATGTATTAATTATAGAGCTGTTAATAATATCACTATAAGGTATCGTCATTTCATTCATAAATTAAACTTTATGCTTGATAAATTATATAGTTCTATTATCTTTTTTAAGATTGATTTAAAATCTAGATACCATCAAATTAGAATAAGAGAAGGGGATGAGTGGAAAACTGTTTACAAAAGTGATTATAAAATTTAAATAAGAGTTCAACAGTTGCCCTTTAGTTAAAATATTTCACTTTGACAGTTAAAAAGGGAACATTTGACTGTGAATTATAACATGGACCCTGACTGACTTGAGTCACTTAAAAGTCCACGTGTCAGTTTTCATTGATGACCAAGAAGCAGACATGTAACTCTCTTTATTGCTCTGTTTTCCTCTCTGCTCCTCCTCCCCACCGATGTCGGATGGGAGTGGAAATTTTAATGGGTGTTGCGATGATGTGTGGGGGATCAGGAGCACAACTAGTGGAGAATTTTTACAGTTAGACATGCCCCAACGTGGAAGCCATAGTAAACCAGGCAGTCACCAACAAGTTATCTCAGACTTTAACCACCATTCCTGCAACTTTTCGTCTCTTTTTCCATGATTGCTTTGTTGAGATACTTGTTTCTTTCTCTTTCCAAAATAAAAGATTATTCAACCACTTATATATAGTATCTAGTTTTACATATTTGTCCCGATAATAGAGCCAAGATGCATTTTTTGTTCTTGTTCTTCTTCTAATTCGAGTTTGTTGTAATTCCTTTGTCATTCTCAGGAAATTTGGGTTGCGTGTCTTTCTTTTCTTGTTCCTATTTTGGGGCATTCTTAATTGTAATATTTCAAATGATTTGATGAAACCTTCCCGAGTGGGCACCGCCGTTCCCGTGACGCCAACACACAATGTAAAACAATTGACTTGCAATTAAATTAAACAAGAAAAATGAAATTAAATGAACAAACCAGAGCTTAATTCTGAGTTTAACCACCGACAACAGAACTACTGGACAAATGTCATAAATGTCCGGAGCACACAAGGTGGGCTTCGCCCAGCAGTTGATTCAACAGTGCCCCAGAAATTTTGACCCTCTGGTGGCCATGAATCTGGATGTGTACTACCAGAACTTGGTTTCTGGCCAGGGGTTGCTCACTTCCGATCAGGTGCTTTTTATTAACTCCGATTCACAGTCCATGGTTTGTTGAATTCGCCAACAGCCACAGTGAAGATTGACGTACGTGGTGGTAGCGGTGGACGGGAGTGGAAAATTTGGGGTCTGATTATTTTATTTGTCTTGGTTTTCCTTGATTATGTTTTGGATCATTTTACACATTTATAAGCCAGCTTCTTATTCGACAAATTGACACGTAGACTTTAAATTATCGAAGTCATTGTCCATGTCACCATTCGCAGTCAAACGTTCCATTTTTAACAGTCAAAATGAAATATTTTATGTGAGGTATCACTGTTGCACTCTTTTTTAAATTTTATAGTCATTTTTGTTTCCCAAAAAAAAAAAAAGTTTACAGGAGTGGGTGTATTTTAAAAAAAATTTGTGGATATTTTTGCTTATTAACCCAAAAAAGAAAACTCACAGAAGAGCAAAGAGCAGGAAAATCGAAATCTGATAAAATGACTATGGCATTCTTCGGACCAAAAGGCGATGATCAAAACAATTGAAGGAAGCAGACGTTAACAATGACGGAAGTCTAAGCATGAAGGAGCTTAAGAAAGCATGAGAGAGGATTGGTTCAAACTTGGCACTTTACAGAGCCTGGCGTTGCATGAAAAACGCCGACAAGGACGGTGACGGAAAAATCAGCCTCTCCACGAAATGAACTCCTTTTGATTTCTTATGTCATGGACTGGGATGAAGATACACTCCCAAAGGTTTAAGTGGCGCGCTGCAGTTGAAGCTGAAGGACACATAGGGGATATTAATTATAAATGCCATACATATTTATTGGTTTCATGTATATTTGAGCCCCAATATGTAGCATGGTGACTAGATGCATGAGAATATCATAGTTATTATTAGTCACTCAGATGATAATGATGATGATGAAAGGGTGGGATGACGTGAAAAAAGAAGGAAAAAAACGATGGTGTTTGAAATAGTGATTGAAATCTCTAAAAGTTATTTTCAATCGTGATTTACATATACAAGGTAGTTTTTATGGTTTACGAGATAGCTTTTAAGGCCTACGAGGTAAATATATGGAGGAGTTTTATCTTGATTTACGTGAATCGGACTTATCCATAAGTATAAACTAAACCAAACATCTCATAGTTATGGTTTTGAAAAAATGATTGAAAAAGAATTCTAAAATTCTAAATAAGGTATTTCTTAAAAAAAGAGTTGTAAATTACTTATCAACTTTCATCATTCTCTTATCAACTTTTGATAATAAACCTGATTTTGGATTTTACAATTTCAAATTTCTTTTTCTATCATTTTCCACATGGTTTTTGTGGTATGTGTCCTTTCTTAACATCTTCCTCTTCGGTAATTCCTTTTATGTTTTCATAGCTTTCCCAATACTCCATGGCTTTTCTGTTTTTTTTAAAGAAAAATTAAACATTATATACGCTTTCTCATGTGTGATAAATTTAAGAAATAAATTATACTAATTATGACTTATAAGTCTTAATTGTTTTGTAGATTTTATATCATACATTGATATTGATTCGTTTTTTGAAGGGTAGAAAACGGATTTTCGCTTAAATATAATCCTTTGTTGGTTTTCTTTTTTGTTAAAATTGACTACAAAAGGTTTCAACTCATGGTTGGAGGAAAAAATATTGGTATGGTGCATAAATATAAGAAATGATTATTAGGCATCCGGATTCATCAAACAAATATCAATAAATGAAGGTATATTGTGATTTGCAGCCTTTAGTTCTCTCTGGTTAAATCAAAATAAATTAAATTATGTAGTGAAAGATATAAGTCAAATCGTGTCCTTTTGAGAAGTTTTTTTATTTAATTCATAGATTAAACTAAGTGATAAAAACATTGAGATAGATTTGAAATTGATTTTTTTAATAATGGAAAAGAACCTAAACTACTAACTTTTCTTTTGCTTTTTGAGAAATTATTGAGATAAGTAATAAAATTTGATTTAAGCAAATTGATTATCAATGTTTCTTGAAAAATGGAATATAGGTTATCTGTACTCAAAATGATTTAAGAGTTAAATTGCCGATTAAGTTAAAAGAAAAAAACTTAGAAAGCTCACTAAATTTAGTAATATTAATTAGTCATTACCCTTAGAACTCTACCAAGATAATTATTCTTATATACACTATTAAATACCACTTAGTATGCAATATGGGATCAGATTTATGCAACTTGTTCTTCTATGCAATAAACACTCAACTGTGATGTTCAAATAAGGTTAAAGCAATCATAATACAGATTCAAATGGAAGAATAGCAAAACTATATTAAACTGAAAAGGGAATATATAAATATAAATTTCAAATCATATAATCTAATCCAAATTACATTCGTTCAATTCAAACTAAGATAAGCAACTCACGATTTTAATAAATAATCACATAATATAAATCCTAATTCAAAAAATCCATTAAATAACTAACTTAAAGGATTAAAACAAATAACTCCCTTGAATATATTTCTAAAACTCAAACCCAATCATCCATCTCCAAAGCACAAAGAATCCATGGGAATTGAGACATGGAAGGAGAAGAAGAAACTGCAATGGAATCTGAAGAATCGGTGGTGGTGCTATCTCATTCCCCTCCTTCGTTAGAAAATTTCCCTTTGAAGGTGTCGGCTGTTTTTTCTCCAGGTCTTGTTCAAAAGTGACGATGGTGAAGAGCAATAAAACTCATGATGGATTCTCCAGATCTTCCACTCGTGACCTTTTATTTTTTTGTGATTTGAAATCTTGGTCAAATCCCCTACGAGTTGTGGCAAAATTCTCTAATATTATTGTTATGAGTGTAGGATGGTGTATTTAGAAGTGCAAGTGTACACTGTCGTAATCAAGTAATATAGAAGTGAGTAGAGTATCGTTCCCACGAGGATTGATCACTAAGTACCAAAATTGGTAATTTTAATTCTATTTAGTCGGTTGATTAGTTGTGATTGAGATTATAAGATAGAAATGATGAAATATGAATACAAGTGATATAAAGACAAATATGAGAAAAAGCCCTAGGGATTAGATTTCACTTAATAAATTCCAGATTGAATCACTTATCTACTCTAGTCCTATTTATTCCACATGATTGATAGTCGAGTTTCCCTATTTTAATTAATAGCCTCTTCCAAGGTCAAGTAATTCTATAATTAATTGCTAACCCAATATATTCCTATATGAATTTAAGAAATCAATCATGCATTAAGATTTATGGAACTCAATTAAGACTACACAACCCATATGAATATATTCCTATTTCATATGCAAATTATGGTTTTAATTATAGGATCCACACACATGTATCTCCTTCCGGTCTCAACATGCATATTAAAATCATCCAAAAGGTGGCCAATCAATTGTAAGCATTAAGAGCAATAATTAAAACTCAATCATGAAGGAAAAATTAAAACTAGATTTAATAAGTTAAGATTCAATCCGTCATTAGTAAGCTACGTCATCACCCTAGGAAAAGGAAAATTTAGCTTATGATAAAATTAAAAACAAAACCAAAATATATTCCAAACATTATAAATATTGCATAAAAATTAATTACAAAAACATAAAAATACTACTACAAGATGCATGAAAATGGAAAATCTAGCCTACCATATAGAAGGTAAAACCATCCATGTAGGAGGCATGCAAGAAGTAAAAAAAATGCAAGAAATAAATTCTAAAAATAACAAATCTCTCTCTTCTCTTCCTCCCTCTCCATTTTAGGGTGCCAAGAAGCTCTATTTATAGGCTTCATTTTCGGACTGCTACAGTGATTTGCTACAGTGAACCGCACTGCTACAGTTAACCGACCACACCGTCCGCTACAGTACCGCACTGAACCGCCCCACTTCCACACACCGTCCGCTACAGTAAACCGCAATGGTCTACTACAGTGAAACTGCTACAGTGCACAGTGAACAATACCCGCATGAATAGTGCACAGTGAATAGTACCGCGTGAATAGTAACTTTCCCTTAAATGCCTTCTTTAATTCTTTTTAATCCGGTACTATCCATGACTGTAAGAAAATCATTATTTATTTATTAATTACACCCAAATTGATTACATTCAGCTCAAATATAGTCCACAAAATCATCATATAAGAGAAAATGAATATGCAAATATTTTACTTATCAATTACAATCAGATTTACCCTAATTCTGTATCAACGGCCAAAAAATCAGTTTCAGAATGGAAAGACGCTCGATTTCGGATTTTGGGCCTTTTTTATAATTTCTGGAGGTTCTTGGTAATTTTCTGTAATTTTATCTGATCCTTTTCTGTTCTAAAAGTGACGGATTATATTACAGAAAAGGGACCCTTTTTAACTATTAAGCAAGACACAGAATTATTTTCATTTTGATCCTTGTCTGTCATTACTTTTTAATTCTTCAACTCCAAATTTTCTAAAATAACCGACAGTTTAAATCAATATTTTGTAATATTTTTCATCTTAAAAAAAATTATTTAAGAGCAATCACAAAATTATGACAATTATATTTTTTAAGTTCTGTTTTCACACAGTCATCTTTAATTTAATTTAATCATAATAAATGTTATTTAACACAAAATTAATGATAAAATTCCTAAATAAGATATTAAATATCATGATAAAATCCGGATGTATCATATCGCAACTAGGTATGTTGAATTGAGTTATGTAATGACCCAAAAATAAATAAATTTTTAAGATTCTTAAAATCAACAGTAAGTAATTGATCTTGTAAATTAAGGATATATATAGGAAGAAGAAATTGCAATGGTCCTAAAATTTAAATAAAATAAAAATTTCACTGTAAATTAATATTGCAATTATTTTTTAAAAATATTTTAAAAATGAATGGTGGTTTAGTGGAATTTGTGTTGCAGTTTGTAACACCCCAAATTTCGTACCAAGATAAAAAATAAGTCTAACTTAAATAAACTATTAGGCTTATTGAGCCAAATGTTTTAAGTATGTCATAAAGAAATGATTTAAGATAATTTTTTTAAAAAAATTATTTAAGGCTCAGAAAAAAATTAAGGAATTGAGGAAACATCATGAAATGTTATTTTGGGGACATATAAAAGTTTGTGAAGAGAATAGTTCTTGAAAAATGGCTGAAATATTTTATAGTTGAATAATGGGAACTAAAGGCCTATCTTTTCAAGAATTCAAGAAAAAATAGTTAGAGTTAAAGTTTTATGTTAGAAATTTTAGAGATGATATTTGATGAGGTAAAGAAGCTAATGGAGGCCAAAAATGTTTACAAAGTGTCTTAGAATAATTTCTAAATATTTGGTAATCTGGTGCCAAAAATAAGTGATAAAATAGTAATTTCACAAATTGAAGTCTAGAAATAAATTGGGCCATACCTAATTCCAATTCTTTTAAGCACAAAACGTGCTTTATTAGATTAAGCGGTTGAGTGTAACCAAAAAAAAAAAAAAGGGGGGGGGTTGAGGATCAGTTTTTGGAGATTTGGCCCAATGTAAAACGAGAAGGTTAAGCTTATTGAGAAAAGCAAGCTTATGTGATAAGCTTTGTTGTGAGTGGATCAAGGAATTAAAAAACGAATTTACTCTTCCTATTTACTCTTCCTTCTCTTATGGATGGGAAAAAAGTTTGAAAGGAAGGAAAATAGGAGAAAAGAAAATGGAAAGATGAGAAAACTAGAAAGAAAATATTATCATCTCCCCTGCTTGGATGTACTAGAGAAAATAGAGAGAAAAGAAAATGAGTAAATATCTAAATGACTAAAATATCCTTATCTTTATACCAAAATATATCATATTTAAATTAAAATTAAATATCAAAATGAAGCATCATATTAATATTAACATAAGAAAATAATTTAAAATCAAATTATTTACCATGAGAAGAACTTACTCAATGAGATTAAATTTTACAGATTTAATCTTAAATCATGATTTTAAGAAAAAAAATAAGGAAAAATTTCAAAAAAATACAATTTAAACTTCAAAATCCCAAATAGGTGATTTAACAATAAAATTTTTTGTTAATTTCATTACTATTCTTGTTAATCCCATTAACAAATTTGTCAACGGGATTTTGAAGTTTAAAAGGTATTTTTTTAGAATTTTTCCAAAAAATAACATGGTTAAGCAAGAATAAGTATAGATATTTAAATTAATTTCTCACAAAATATACTCTATATATATATATATATATATATATATATATATATATATATATATTATAGAACATGATTTACCATTTTAAATATTTTTTAGAGCAATATATGAATTTATGAGCAAGTGAGAATTTAATACAATAATTAAAAAAATAGAGAGGAAAGGAGCTAATAAAAAAATAAATTAACATTTATAAAATAAAAAAGGATAAGAAGCTTTCAAATACCCATTTTTTCTTTTTGACTGTACTTTCAATTACCCATTAAAAAGCCCCACCCATAATTTTTTGAGGGGAAAAAAGGCACCTAGAATCTAAAAAAAAAGAAAAAAGGAAAATGACTAAAAAATATATTGTAAGGAAATTATTTGTTGATTGGTACCATGAGTGCAAACGAACACCTTTTATGTGCAAACACCATTCACATGTGTAAAATTCATCCCTACGAATGTACAAACACCATCCCTCATATGCAAAATATTATCCACTCATGTACAACTTATCACCCATAATATGTAATAGTAACAATTAACAATTAATTTACTTACAAAGTTATTTTTAGCCATTCTTAAAAAAAAACACAGCTAGACTGTCCTTGATAGTGAGAAAGAGAGGGAGTGCCGCAAATAAAATAATGTTTCTTACTCCAAATCTCTCCACATGTGTAGAGAAGAGTTGGGGGAAAATGGGGTGGATCCCACATCCCATTTTCTTTCAAACTTTTCTTTTCTCTTTCTTTTCCTCCATCGATCAAGCAGGAAAAATCCTTTTCTCTTATTTGTTTTCTTCTCTAATTTTTCTTTCTCCTTTACTTTCTCTCAATCTAAGCAAGGGATTATAACTTATTTAGGTTAGCATTTAAAAAAATGCGTTCATATAAATAAAGATAAAATTTCTTTCAGATAATAACCTTAAAGAAACAACTTCTACCTCAATTCAACCGACATTAATCCCAGATACATCTACTTCATTCTGCTCGGGAAGGAGAAAAACAAAGTGAGAGAGTGGAGAGCAGCTTCGAGACTCAAACGTGAAACTCTATCTTCGTTGCTCCGCTGGTCTTCCGTCGTTCATGTTGCTGTCACCGGTGGCTGTGCATCGTTCGTCCGATCGCCTTCCTCTTTTGTTCAGATCCCACTTTGTGGCTCCTTTTTCTTGCTCTGTTCAAATTTCTAATTTTCTATTCTCCATAGCCAACGTTGTGGTAGGTGTAACCTTAGTTTCTCTTTGATTCTGTCTTCATTTCTTCTATTTGTTGGGTGTGTGTGTGCCGTAATAAGTTTTCTTTTCTTTTTCCCCTCCATTGCTGTTCGTTGCTGAAAGAAGTGAGCTTCTATAGGATTGAATTGTTTTTCCCCTCAGCAATTGTGTGGCTGAATCATTTTTTTTAGGCGTTAGTATATGTATACATCTATTTATATCAATATGTATCTGTATATAAGTTAGAGAGAAGGGGGAAAAAACAGAGGCGTGTTTGTTAATTTAAGCTTTATCCTTGATATGTAGGCGTGTTTGTTAATTTAAATTTAAAAAGAACAATCAGGTAGGGTTAAAGTATCATAGATTAAATTATGGATTGAGATAATCTTGAGTGACCATTAGGTGTTTGATGGATTGATTGAAAGAAAAGAGACTTATTTAAAAGAATGTTATTAATGTATCTAGACTCTAGAGGGTGGAGAGAAAAAATTATAAATACAATTGTGTATGATTGTGATTCAAACTGGTTTAATGATAAAACTTTAATGGATTAAGATGATGTTTGGGGGTTTATGGTTGCTAGTTTGTGAATATATATGTTTCATTATGAGTTAGTTTGGAAGCCTATAAAGTGTTTGATAAATTGTATGATGTATAGAATTTAATAATTGTAGTATATTGTGTGATGAATAATTTGAAGATTGATGCACACAATATGTTTGTTAAAATGCATAATAGAAAATTGGGTTTGAATTTCTTGTTTAAATTGTTTTAAATTCATTGTTCAAGTTGTAGAGGTGTATGTAGATGTTGTGTTGGATTTTCTTCTTGAATCTGAATTGTGATTAATTGATTTAACTTGGTAGTATATAACTTGTTAAAGGTTAGGTCTTTCTCCCTATTTTTCTAAATTGATAAATTGGGCCTAAGCATGCTTAAAAATATTTTTTAGATGACTGAATATAGAATGTTGGTTAGTAACAGCAGTACTGTTAATCCTTAAAGTACCATAGTTAAATTGAGCTCGCTTGACATTTATGGGTACAGTATTCACGCTTGATATTCGTGGAATTCGTTCACACGCTTGTTATTAATGGGTCTTTTACCTACGCTTGTTTTGTGACCTCGTACTGCGCTTGATTGGTTACTTACCCTCGTAGACTGTGTCCAGGCTTGTTTTTGTAACCTTAAGCTGCGCTTGATTAGTTACCCTCATGATCTATGTGTCCACACTTGTTACTCGTTTTGTCTAAGTCCTCATTTAGAATGGGTTTTCCATATTAGTTGGTACTAAGTTATTTGTTTACATACTATTTTCTTTTTAATAACCCTTTTTATATAATTTCATCGACATTTAGAATGGGATTTGTTATTTGTTTACATATATACTTAGAAGTTGAATATAATTGTCATCTTGTTATTATGGATTTTTACTTGCTTAATTTATTATCACTTCAGTATTTTATTGACTTCTACTAATGGGATGTTATTCACCAAAAAACATTTCTCAGATAGTGCTAACCATGTACTCCTACTAATTGTTGAGGGACTTTTATGCCGAGTTGGAGTTGAAGCGTGAATCTAAAGGACCCTCATCTCAATGTAAAGTTCAAACTTATGTATTATTATTATTATTATTTTGAATTTTCTTATAGGTGCTCCACGTAAATTATAGTTAGGATCTTTACCTTCACCATATATATTGTATATTTGTTAGAATGGAGCATAGGTCTTTTCATGAAATTGTTGTCGAATATGCGTTTCACTACTACAAAAAAAGTTTTTAATGGCGCACCTCTAATGACATTTCTTAAAAAAAGGGTGTAGGTAATTGTTGTTTTTATAAGAAAAAAAATATTATAAGCTATGGTGCTTTCTATTATAAACGTCATAACTTAGAGGTAAGATTTTATGACATTTTCTTAAGAAATGTCATATAAGACCTTTATTTTTTTTTAAAAAAAATTAAGTATCAACTATGCAGTTTTATAGCAAAGCGTCATAGTTGGTGTAAAGCCCAAAATATTTAAAATTATTCTAAACATTAAATGCTGCTTAGCTCGTACATAAATAATGAACATATAGTCAGCAAACTTTCCCACACTTATTTATTTCTAATGGTTTAATTATGAAGTAAAAATAAATAAATAAAATTTTAAAAAATAAATTAACTAAATCTGTAGCTCATATTTCCTTCTCCTCCTCACTCAAGCTAGCGTCACCAACATACGTAGTCCCCCACTCTTTGCACTAGTGCAAATCTGTAAGTGTAAGCTTTAACAAACGATTTTGTGCGTTTATTATTTTCCAGTTGATTTTATGCTTGCGTTTTTAAGCTTGTGCTTTTACATAGTTGATTCCTCTGTTGAACAAGGGAATCTTGTGTTTATAAGAAGGGAATATCAAGAAGATATCTGTCTTTTAGGACCTTGAAGCTCCTGAATATTATATGAAGCTCTTCATAATTTTTTTAAAAAAATTATTTTCTCCATTGACTTGACTCTTAAAATATTTTTGTTAAAAAAAAAAAGATTGCTAGGAACTAGTCTCTCTCTCTCTCTCTCACTCCTATCTTCATGCATTGAAAATTAAAAATGTATGACATTTTACAAGTTTTTGTATAATTGAAATGTCCGTACGCATTCAATTGTATTTTTAGAAAAAATCGACTTAATTTTTTTTTCAATAAAAAAAATCAAACTTCATTAAATTTTTATTTGTATATTGTAATACCTAGTTTTTTTTTCTTACATTTGATTAAACTCTTTTTTTTTAAATGTTGCAAATGAAAATATTTGATATATACAGACTAGTCAGATTGTTTTATTAACATAGTCTAATTTTCTTTTCATCAGAAAAAAATCTTGTCAAAAATAAAATTTTTTATTCTCAACATTCAACTGAAAACAATTTAATTGATGTTAGGGTTATGCTTTCCTTTTTCTTTTCTTTTTTATTTCCTGAATTATTCTTGATGATCCTTCCATGACACAAAAATTCTTTAATTTAAGCAAATCATATTTTATTTTATTATATATTGATGTTGTCTACATAATTATTGAAAAAAAAAAGTTACAGCCACTAATTCTTTATTGATTTTTTTTTATGTTTGTGTTTATAGTTTCAACTCATCAGTCTATTGAAGCTTCTATTCACGGTAATTTTTTTTTAAATTTTTGAGCTTACAAATGTAATTTTATTAGTAGTTAATTGTTTAATTTGATAAATTTATTTTTATATTTAATTTACTATGAAATCTGAAACAAATTAATCTCATTTTTAGATGCTAAAAAATAAATAAGATAAAATTAAATGTTATTTTGTATAGGTTGTATGTGAAGATATGTAGTAGTTATAATTTGTAGGTGTTCTAGTAATTGTTATTGATGAGTTGCATAAAATAATCATTTATATATTTTTAACACTTGTATTTTATTTGTTGGCTTGTAATGCTTTCTAATTTACCTATGATATGTGTTGGCAAATATGATTTCTTTCGTTATGAGTTGTGAAAAATTACTATGATGCTGTGGGATTAATTAATGGATTATTTTTCAATTAAAAGAGAGAATTTAAGACTTGGAAAGCTTCAATTTTTAAGATGTTATGCTACCAATTTTATTTTAAAATTGGTAAGAGAATATAAAAGTAATTAGTAAATGCAATAATCACGCAACTAACCACTTTTTAAAAATATATTGAAGGTATAGATGGATCGTAAATGGATGTCATCTAATCAGTGTTAAAGGAAATATATAAATGAGGTGAAAGAGTTTATCTCATATGTAATCGAGCATATAAAAGATCCTAACAAAATAATATGTCCTTACTTATCTTATTGTTATGGAAAGTGGATTAGTCCACTTGATTTGCTAGACCATTTAGTATGTCATAGAATTGATCAAACATATACGCGATGGACAAGGCATGATGAGACGAATGATGCATGTAGTGATCGGATGCATACCACGAGTGGTGCTTCAAATGAATTTGATCGAAGCATGTGTGATGAAGATGATGGTCTTGAAGAAATGTTAAATGCGGTTGAAGGAATGCTTCATAACTGCCCTAAAGAATTTGAGAAGTTGAAAGGTGATGCAAAGAAACTATTATATGCCGGTAACACTAAATATACAAGATTAATAACAGTGTTGAAATTATACAACTTTAAAGCTCGCTATGGATTGAATGATTCGGGTTTCACTGCACTGCTTGAACTTTTGGAAGATATGCTTCCAGAAGAAAATGTATTTCCTACCAAGACATACAAGCAAAGCAAATTCTTTGCTCTACAACCGGTATGGGGTGAGAAGATACATGCATGTCCTAACAATTGCATATTATTTCAGAATCAGTATGCAATGTTGGAGAAGGGCCCTAAATGCAAGGCATCTTGATATAGGAGGAAGAAAGGAAAAAGTCCTTTAAAGGTCCTATGGTATTTTCCCATTATTATGAGATTCAAGTGACTGTACAGTAATGCAGAGATTGCTAAGCGGTTGATATGGCATGTAGAAGAAAGGATTAAAGACACGAGGCTTAGACACCTTACAGATGCTCCTCAATGGAAAAAAATTAATCATGAGTACCCTAACATTATAGATGAAGTAAGGAACCTATGCCTTGTACTATCAATTGATGTAATTAATCCATACGGTGTTCAGAGTGGTACTCACAGCATGTGGTTGGTGACATTAATGATTTATAACCTTCCTCCACACTTGATCATAAAACGTAAGTTTATGATGCTGTCCATATTAATTTCTGGGCCCAAGCTAACCTAGGAATTATATAGATGTATACTTGTCTCCTTTAATTGATGACTTGAAGCTGCTTTGGGAAGAAGGTGTCAATATGTATGATGGGTATAGGGAAGACAGTTTTACTTTGAAAGCCATGTTGTTTGGCACATTTGATGATTCCCCCACTTATGGTAATGTGTCTGGATACAATGTTAAATGATATTGTTCGTGCCCTATATATGAAGATAACAGTCATTTAGTATGACTAGATCATTGTAAGAAAGATATTTACATAGGACATAGAAGATTCTTACTATCAAAACATCGTTGCAAGAAGTACAAAAAGAATTTCAATGGTGACTCAAAAGACGGTAGCCCACCAAAGATGTTAACCAGTGCTCAGGTTTTTGTAAAGGTAAAAGACTTAGATAACAATTTTGGCAAGCCTTTTACAAAACAAATTGAGACAAGTGGTTGGAAGAAAAAGTATATTTTCTTTGAACTTCTATATTAGAAGTTCTTATATGTGAGACATTTTCTTGATGTGATGCACATAGAAAAAAAATCTGTGATATTCTAATTGACACGCTACTCAATATCCAAGGAAAAAGTAGGGATAGTGACAATGTGAGGTTGGATTTAGTGAACTTGGGAATAAGAGAAGAGTTGGCAACGTTGAGCAAGGGAACCATACTTATCTATCTCTAGTAGCTTACACTCTGTCGAGGAAAGAGAAAAATGTGTTTTGTGAGTTTCTACAAGGAATTAAAGTTTTCCTGCAAGGAATTAAAGTTTTCGAGGGCTACTCTTCAAATATAAAGAACTTGTATTAGTGAAAGAGTTGAAGTTAAAAAACCTTAAATATCATGATTGTCATGTGCTCATACATAATTTTCTATTGGTTGGTATATAGTTCATTTTACCTAAAAATGTAAGAAACACCATTACTAAACTTTGCATGCTTTTCAAGTTGATTTGCAGTAAAGTGGTTGATTCAACCAAGTTGCAAGATTTGCAAACACTGATTGTTTATACTCTATGTAAGCTTGAAATGTATTTTCCACCTTCCTTGTTTGAAATTATGGTCTATTTAACCATACACTTGTTCAAAGAGATTTAATTGTGCGGTTCAGTGTACTTGAAATGGATGTACCTAAATAAGAAATTCATGAAAATTTTAAAAGGGTATGTGAAAAATAGATATCAACTAGAAGGTTGTATTATTGGAAGGTACATGGTTAAAAAAACAAGTGACTTTTGTGCCAATTTTCTAGTAAATGTTGACCCTGTAGGGATCCCGAAGTCTCATTATGATGGGCGAAGGTTAGGGACAGGAACAAGTGGAAGGGATGTAATAATGATATCAATGACTGAATTGGAGCAAGCTCAATTGTATGTTCTACATAATACTGATGAGGTCAAACTGTATGTTGAAGAACATAAGGATGCTCTTCAATTAGTACATAGTGATAGGAATGAAAATTTGATAACAAAAGAACACAATCGACATTTTTCAAGTTGGTTGAAAAAGTGCATTAATGATGAGATGGAGAGGAATACTGATTCAGTTTCTGAAAAATTGAAATGGATGTCAAAGAGACCAAGTTTAAAAGTATTATCTTATAATGGTTATGCAATCAACTATTACACATTTTATACATATGACCATGATATACAAAGCACGATGTAGAATAGTGGAGTAACACTTATTGCTGATTCTTGGCATAGATCCAGTTCTAATGACATATACCTTATCTATGCATCAATGTCATACTTTTGTGTCATTGAATGCATATGGGAGTTAGATTGCTCTATGTTCAGGGTCCCTGTTTTCAGATGTAAGTGGGTTAACAACAACAGTGGATTATAGACAGATGAGTTAGCTTTGTTCAAGTGGATATTTCCAAAGTTTGGTATGAAGATAATCCTTTTATTTTAGCAACACAAGCAAAACAAGTGTTTTTCATTCCAGATCTTGCTAAGAAGAATTGGTTTATTGTACTCCTATCAAACAAGAATCATCAGGAACAAGTTGATGTTAAAAGTAATGAATATTTAAATATCGTTGAGGATGATCCTTCATTTGAGAATTTGTGGTAAGAAGATAATGGTGTAAATAAAGGTGAAGATGAAGATGGACCCTTATACATGAGACATGATCATGAAGAGGGGACTTTGGTCAAGAGAAACAAAGTTCTTAATCCAACATAAATTATAAAGAACAAAATTTTAAATCAAATAAGAAAAAGGAAACACAATACTTGTATGTTTTAAATATATTTATATATTTCAAATTAATTTACTTTCATTGACATGATTGTCATTGTGAATTGATGTTTTGTTTAGTTTATTTCACTTGTAGGAGTATGGATTCACCACGTCATAAAAATGATGATGTTCCTATGAACATTGCTAGACAAAGATTTGTGCAGAGCGTAACTTGTGGTAGGACCATTATGGTGAGGTTGATCAAATTGAGAAGCAAAGAAATTAAGTTAAAACTAGAGTGGAATGAAAAAGGAAACCCAATCAGACCGAATAGTAGCTTATTCAATAATTTCATTGGGACTACTATTCAAGACAGAGTCCCTATTATAATTCCAGATTAGAGTTGGGTGAAGCAACATTATAGGGATGAAATCTGGGGTCAAGTACAGGTAACCCATTAATTAATTTATTGTTCAATTTTTCTTGTTTCATATAATTACATCTGTAACAAATTATGTTTGTTTATTATAACACCCCAAATTTTGGGACAAGAGGATTGAGAATAAGCCTGACTCAAGTGGACTGCTAAGCCCTGGTTTAGCAAGTGTCCCA
This sequence comes from Albizia julibrissin, assembly GCA_037074505.1. Classification (NCBI taxonomy): domain Eukaryota; kingdom Viridiplantae; phylum Streptophyta; class Magnoliopsida; order Fabales; family Fabaceae; genus Albizia; species Albizia julibrissin. The sequence goes on along the minus strand of CM073480.1, from coordinate 43,375,667 downwards.
GTAAGGAATAAATTTTATTTCCTAAAATTAAAGGGAATTGAATGGAAAATTAGAGAGCATAGGAAGTGATAAAGAAAGGAAATTAGAGGTCACACACAACATAATTATGTGGAAGCACAAATTATAATAAATGAGATTTGCCACTAGTGAATTTTCCTGTGAGGCAGTTTTGTTGTGTGACATTTTTAGATGGGAAAATGATGTCCAAAATTTTTGAAACTTTCTAGAATGAAAGTAGACTTATCAAGATTTAATTTGATAGGTCATATGGATTATTTAGAGGTGTACACAAGGAGTTATGTATTTTTGAATTTAGCCTGATAAAACTGGCAAATTTTAGAGGCAGTGTCCAAATACAATAATTGTGGGAATGTTGAACTTCTATTTGGCCAAAGGTTATATTTTTCATTAAAACTAGACTTAATAAGGGTCACATAACCTTTGGAACCACCCTAATTGGATGTCTATAATTAGATATGAATTTTCAAAGTTTGGTGAAAATTCTGCCCAGTTTTCCAGCATGTGCGAAAATCACTGTATGAGTAAGATGGTTATTTGACCAATAAAGCAATCAGCCATTTGTCTTTTCCTTTAATTGAGATAAATATTGGCTAAAGTAGGAAGCAAGAAAGGAAAATAATTTATGTGACCTATATTTAATTTAAGCAAAAGAAAAGAAAGAGCCAATTAGAACTAAGCACATGTTACTATCTAAAATGGAACAATAGATGATGCAAGTGGCATTCAATTATTTCCTATTTCCCTTGACATTTCTGTCAGCAAAAAGGGGCAAGCAAGAGAAATATTCATTTAGTAAATATTAAATCAAGAAGAAGAGAAAAAGAAAATAATGACCAATCACAAGCTAACACATAATGAAGCAACTTGAGATATTTAACAAAAGCTATTACCTTCTCTTCATTCCATCTTCATTTTTGGCCAAAATCTGCACTCAAGAAAGAGAGAGATCTGAACCAAAAACATGAAGAACAAGAAGAAAGGGCAAGCATTAAGAAGCAAGATCAAGGTAGGTTTCACTTGTTCTTGCCTTTTAACTCTTGTAACACCTATTCTAATCTCTTCTCCACCTTCAATACCATGATTAGCAAGAAAAATCAAGGGAAAAGAGAGAGGAGGAGGCCATAGTCAAGAGAGGAGAGGAAGAGGAATCCAAGGTAAACTCAAGAACCTAGCTTCTTTTGTTGATTCTTGTGGGTTCTTGATGGTTATTGCTATTGTTGTGGTTGTTTTGGCTTAGTTTGTGATTTGGGGATGCCAAAACCTAAGGGTAGGTGCTGCCTAAATTCACACTCAACATGATTAAGAAGTGTTTAATGTGCTGAATATATTATTAGAGGTGAAAAGAAGGAGTTGTATGGATTGAAAACAAGAAAATAATACACATTTTCCCTCATAATATGTTGATTTTCGACCAGGAGAATTTTCATCTTATTTGGTCTGGAATTTCATCAATTTAATGGTTCCATTGTGTTTAGAAGGAAAAATAATGTAGGGTTCGTGTAGACTGCAAAGTGAGAAAAGCTCCAGAATATGAAATGACCAAACTACCCTTAAAACCTTAAGTTAGGGGCTGTCAAGGGTAATTTCATAATTTGGGCCTGAATTTGACCAATTTGAGGTCAAAATGGATTCTACACATGAAATTATGTAGGATTAGCTCAGGTCATGATTTTTGGAATAGTACAATTTGATTGGGTATAAAGGGTCATAGACCGAGTTCCCAAGGGTATTTTGGAAAATTTGCATTTTTGAGTCAAGATAACCAATACAATGAGTTTAGCATGAGTTATAAATAAATAATAACTCATTTATCCTAAATTTTTAATTTTAGGATATACCAATAGCCCGAGCCGAAGACGGAGCTGGATTGATTGACAGGCAAGGAAAAGGCACGTTCCAGGTAGTAACTTATTCTTACATATATTATGTGATTCCTATTATGTTTGTATATATCATTCATTGTAACATGAGCTAGTGTCTTAGACACACCAATCTGCCATATTGTGGTCAGGGACCCAACAAGGGCGCTAAGTAAACCAATGTGCAAACTTGTCGTTTGGCCTTAGGCAAATGTACATATAGTTTTGATCATCTTATATGACATGGCATAACATATCTATTTTCGCATTTTATATGTTTTGAAGGCATGTTACTATTGAGATTCTCTGAATCTCACCCTTTCCATAAATGTATAAAGTTTCCAGCAGCAGGCATCAGCTCGAAAGGCAAAACGGTAATTTTCAAAAACTGGAGGTTACGGGCCAGTGCGAGAGGAGGCATTGGTTATTTGAAGACCTTTCTATTTGTTTAAGATATGTAATTATTTTGTACACTTCTATGTGGAATTTTGTATGTAATCAAGCAATATTGTTTCAATATATCAGTATATTTATGCTATTTCTATATGCCCGCTAAGCTACGCAATTGCTACTCTGAGCAATATCAATAATAAAACGGGGTCTTACATTTATTGTTACAAATCTATTTTATTATTAAGGGTGATGATCAAAAGAACTTTGTGCTGAGAAAAACTGGTAAACTTATGAGAAAGTTTCGTTCTAATCTTGTAAATACTTCATAAGGGATGATAGTGAGAATTTCATCACTATATTGCTAAAATTGTACGAAGGAATCATCACTCAAGAAATATGGGATGAGTTTTTGAGAACACATACAACTTAGGCATTCCAGGTAATATAATATATTTGACTTTACCTACTACTTGTAATATATTTGTAATTAACATTTATTGATGTGAATCATTTGGATCTAAATAGGAGTTGAGAGAGAAAAATCGCTCTAACGTGACCAACATGGCATACTAGTACACACAAGGACCTGTTTCATACGGACAGTTAGGAAAAAAAAATTTAAGAACTAATGATTATTTCATATTTACATAAGTTGTATGAATAACAATTAACTTCAACTAACTTTGATATGCAGATAGAAAAATTAAGTTCAAATATTACACATGTACCATGACATGATCTGTGGGTATCCGATTGTATAAAGAAGAAAGGTGAAATTCGTAGTGAAGAAGCAAGAAGAATAGCTGAATATTGTGCAAGTATTGGATTATTTGTACAATAAATAATTAGCTTTACTTAAATAAATATGATTTATAAAATTAATATTGTTGTAATTCTTTTTGTCATAGTGATTAATGACACAAGAGGAGTCTGTGTTGGCAAGCTATATTGGTTGAGATGATTTGTTGAGCAGAGCGCTATGAGTACCTGAGTATGATGGTCATGTTAAGGGTACTGGTTTTGTAGTCACACAAACATCATACTTTAGACGTCAAAAACGCTCTAACAAAAGTGACGTTTTGTAGCTGTGTGAGGAGATGATTAGTTTCAAGCATCAAATGCAATAACTTCACGAACAAATACGCTTTAAGGAACAAAGGGAAGAACAATTTTTAGAACAAATGTGTTTGATGCAAGAACAAAATGTGTTGTTAAGAACGTAAATTGAACACTTGGTGCAGTGTAGAGTAACACAAAATATTCCCACCTGTGATAGCCTAAGTGTCAAAGATAGTTGTACTTCAATGCCTAAAGTCTCTCTTCCTTTAGTAATTAATTTCTTCTCTACTTAAATATTTGTTATATTATAATTTAGTGAACTTTAATATATTAAATCTATTTTTCATAGGGCGAGTTAACATGCAAGTTATATGTCGATCAATCTTCCAAGCACGCAGTTGCAATAGGTGTTTCCTCCAACATTGATAATAATACACTGCACAATTCACCATTTCCTGACAACACACTCCGAGTAAGGGTTGAAATATGTACGAATGAAGATGTAATTTACCAATTGCTAAGTAAGGGTTGACATATGTACTAATGAAGATACGCTTTTACCGATCCCTTCTCGGGATGAGGAAACAATGGTGAAAGATGTTTGTAGGTGGCTATGTTGCTTAGCCAATAGGTCTTATCAAGCTATGTGAAAAGGTTGTTCATATACAATTCCTTTTACTCTTCATTCGCACTTCCATATAAAACTACATGATTTAATTTCCTGATTTTTGTAGGGTTGATAGTCTAAAGGAAAACAAATCCAACTTCATGCTAAGATTTCAAAGTGTTTGACAACAAAAGTTAAAAGCCTCATCTAGCCAACAGAGTAAAAGAAAAATGATCTCATATCGCAATTAATTGATATTGATTACACCTAATTTGATTTGCGAAGGAGGTCTAGAATTACATTTTGATAGAAACATATACAGTGCTAGTGGTTTAGTTGATCATATTAATGGTGATGTGTTGAACAAAATTTTAATCGTGGATGGGTTAGTGCTTCCATTATCAACATTTGGATTTGGTAATTTATCATCATCATTATTATTATTCACCATTCAATTTTTTTAGTTTTAATGACATTGTTTGTTTTGTACCAGGCACTTGTACCATAACATCTTGATGGATATAGATAGGGTCCAATTCTCATTTGTCAACCCTTATCTTGTTGGCCATCATAGGGGCAGAGTAGATATATATATATACAATCTAATGATCTAAAAGATTACTTTAGAAAGAAAGTAACACCAACTACACTATTTTTAGTGTCATATAATGCGGGGTAAGTTATTAGTGGTAGTATTTCAATGTATGTTGTTTTGTTGTTTAAATTTTACCATAACATGATTAATGAAGAAAATTTTTTAAAATATTTTAGGACACATTGGATATTGATTGTTATCAATCTAGCAGAACCTTCAATCCCTCATATTTACTATGTGGATCCTCTAATTGGAGGTCTTCTAGAAGACCGTCCTGATATGTTGCGATTGTTAAATAGATAAGCATACGCGTGTATGTGTAAATATTTGCATGTGTAATTGAATAACCAAAAGTAATCAGTTTCTATTTGTTTTATTAGTGCATTGATTATATATCGGGCCTTTTCCTACTTAAGCTATTTTAAAGCTGCTAACCTGTCAATAGTTATGTCTGGAAGAAGATATAGGTACTGATATGTGAATTAACTATTTCATTACCTATTAAAAAAATTTTATTAAAAAATTGAGTTAACTATTTTGTTATATTGTTGCAGTGTCCTTTCCAGCCAATAACAATGATTGCGGGTATTACATCATGAAATTCATGAAAGGTGTAATTATTTATGATCAACCTTTTTTTCCTTAAAAAGTAAGTCTTGCAGTTGCAATTCATATTGTGTTTTAAATTTAATTAATTAGTGTTGATAATTAAGTTTTAGACATTTTAATTCGTTTTCTACATGATTGTACGTATATGTAGTACTATGAAGATTAATGTTGTGACAGTTTGACTGACTAGCAAGTGAATGAAGTTATCAAGGAATGGTATGAATAAGTGTACAAGTGTTTAGGCAAACCTCTAGCTAGCCAGCCACTATTTAACTAGCCTAGTTGTTATTTCTTGCTAATTGTTGCGTTATTAACATGTTTATTTAAGTTGAATTTGTTGTATTTCATTCACAATTATTGTAAATATATTTAGTACTGATTTTGATAATTAGTTATTTGTTTGTATCATTTTGGGGTTATTTCATTGTTGTTTGTTTTTCTTTATTTTGCTATGGATATAGACATTTATGTTTAATGCAGTCCATTACTATAATTATAAGGCTATGAATTAAAAATAAAAAAATATAATTAAAAAAAAAGGAAATACTTCTTGTAATGCTTCTTTGAAAAAGGGCCACAGGAAGCAAACTTAAAAAAACAATTCACCACTTCCTGTAAGGAAGTGCCACAAAAAGTGGTGTTTTTTAAAATAAAAAATATATATGCTGTGGTGCTTGGAAATGCCACAGCTTCTTTTTGTAGCGTGTTTATATGTAGTACTTCCTAAACACCACAACTAATTGAAAAATAAGTGCCACAGCTGCCCTTTTTTTAGTAGTGTTTTACTACTTAATTTCTTTAGGAAATTATATTATGACCTTTGCTAGCTAAGTAAGGTTTTAAGGAAACGACTCAGGTGAAGAAAAAGAATATAAAAGAAAAGGAAAAAAAAACCAAAAAGAAAAAAAAAGCAAAGAATAATAAACACAACTCCAATGGCTTCTCTAGACCTAACTTTGTAATAGGGGGCACTTCATCACCAATGTTGGCACTCACATCAAACAGATAAGTCAAATAGGGCTATGAGTTGGGCTAAAAGCCTCTTGAGGTATCTGTTGGAGTAATTAAGTAATCAGTGCTGTATCAATCATGTGTAAGGTCACGTCAAAAGGGGACCTACAATAACTCAAGATAAAAAAAAGAAAAAGAAAATAAATGAAGCAATTTTCTACCTAAGGATTCTTAGTAAATTAAATGAAAAGCTTGGTTAAGTGAGGGCACATGAATTTTTCTGGAGGAGTTTAGTTGTGTAATATTCCTTTACTAATTTTATTATTGTACTTATGTCGATCCTTTTATCATGAGACGTTAAGAGATGATTACAATTGTTTAAGACTATTGTCTTAATAACCCATTTTTATAAGACATTAAATTGAATAAAATATGATAACATGATCTAATTGTGGTGGTGTGATGCTCTCTGTTTAAGAATTTTATAAGCAATATTCTTTTTATTCGAATAATGATTTTTCTTTATTTTGCTTGAGGACAAGCAAATGTTCAAGTGTGGTGGAGTTTGATAAGGATAGATTTTATAATGAAATAGGTATATATTTTAGGACATAATTGATTAAATTTATTGATATTTTGTGCCTATTTAATTATCTTTTATATATTTTCTATCTTTTAATTAAGTTCATGATAAAAAGAAATTTTTATATAAAATCTATTCATATAATATTTTATGTGCAAGAGATATTATATGAGGTAAGAGATAAAAAGAAATCAAATAAAAAAATAGTAACGTGAGTAGAAACTAATCATCAATAAAAAATATACTTTATATATATATATATATTACATTGAAAGAGAAGAGACAAAAAGGCGTGGAGCTAGCAGCAAATTGAAGGGATAAAGACGTGGAACCCACCAAGGAAAAAGACAAAAGCAATTGTGATATGATGGAGGAGATTTGCATAATAATATGATATATCTGTTTAAAGGAAAAAAGATATCGGATTTGGATAAAGAATGAAGACGCATGCAGAGAGTCCTACTATCTTTTTAAAGAGAAGGCGAGCTGCAGCAGAGGAGAGAAACGGGAGGCACTCGCAACATTTTGACAGCGACAAGACAGAAGCAACACCTCTTGATTTTCTGATGACTTCCTATTGCGACAGCAGAGAGGATTGAAGTTGGAAGAAGGGAGCTTTCAATAGATTTGTTCTCTTTGTTTCTTTTCTTTTTGCTGTTGAACTTGAAATTTTATCTTTATTTCTTTATAGATTTTATTATAGCTTTGTAAAGTAGCTATAAATTGATTCTTGGATTAGAGCTTGTTTGAACTATTGCATTATGCTTCATGTTTTCTTGTTTACGTAATTTTGCTATATCTTGCCTGTTTAATTAGTGCTTCATCACCACTAAGTATGAAATTAGAGAATTTTGATAACACTTGGGAAAGAAAATTTAATTAGAACATATGATTAAGTAATATGAGATTAAAATTTATTCTAATTTACTAATAGGATAGGAATATATCTATTGGACCCATATAATCATATTAGAGCGAATTTGGATATTTATTGCCTTTTGAATAGTTTGTTAGTGTTAACACCAAAATATTCTGGGGCTACAACACATTCAGTTAGTAAGTTGTCACATTTAAATAATTATACAATATATTCTAGACTAGTGAAAACAATTAAAATACCTAATGGGAAGTGGGTTCACATCACTCATATAGGTCATATTAAGTTTCCAAATGGTTTGTTACTATCTTATGCTCTGTTTGCCCCATAATTGAAATTTAACCTCATTTCAGTATCTAGGCTCACTTATAAACAAAATTGCATGATTGGTTTCTTTCCTAATAAGTGCATTATTTAGGACCTTCAGGGTGGCAACTTGAAGGCAATTGATAATATCGTTGATGGCCTCTACGTACTTTGAGTTACTAATAATGAACATGTAAATTTGGCTGATAGTTCCAATAAGACTAGAAGCAAAACTGAAGTATCTCTGTTGCATGCTAGACTAGGCTATACCTCCATATCTATGTTGAAACATCTAGATGTAGTACAAGACAAGTGTATCTCCTTGAATAAAGCATGTGATATATGTTTTCAATCAAAACAGTCCAAATTGCCTCTCTCTCCCAGCTGTATTAAATCTAAAGCATTTTTTGAATTATTGCATATGGATGTTTGGGGAACCGATAAAAGCCCTACACATTCATGTCATCAATTCTTTCTTACCATTGTCGATGATTTTTCTAGGGCCACCTAGTTTTTTTTATGTGTCATAAATTTGAAACATGTATGAATCTTAAATATTTTATTGCATACATTGAAACATAATTTTCTAAGAAGGTAAAGCAAGTACGAACGGATAATGGAACTGGATTCCTTAGCATGGATTTAAATGCATTCTTTAAGGGAAAAGGGATTGTACATCAAACTTCTTGTCCATACACGCCTGAGAAAAATGACATTATGGAAAGAAAACACATAACACTTATGCAAGTTTCAAGAAGTTTGATGATACAATCTCAGGTTCCAATTGAGTATTGGGGGGAAAGTGTTAAGGCTGCAACTTACTTAATAAACAGAATACCATCTAGGATTCTGAATTTTAAAACTCCATATGAAATTGTGCATAAACAAACAGTAGATTATTCTCTTTTATGAGTATTTTGTTGTTTGGCGTACGCTACTAATCTTACCCCTACTAATAAGTTTCAGCTAAGATCTATTCCATGTGCATTTTTGGGTTCCCAAGTAATCAGAAGGGGTATACTCTACTTGATCTTAAAGAAAAGTGTATCTTCGTCAGCAGGCATGTCAGGTTCCAAGAGGACCAATTCCCCTTTACAAATGTTCATAGAAGATAGTAAGGGGGAGTCTCTCGTATAGTAAGGGAAATATTTTTCTTTGACACTGATTTGAGTTCACATGATTTCAGTATTGTGCAGGGATTTACGGAACTTGAATATGAGGAAGCAGACGACCATGATGACCACAAACAGTTCCTGCTGACACCATAACTTTTAGAGCTTGGAGGGCCCTTATTTGGGCTAATGATTATGTGTGCAGCCTATCGGTACATAGTTCTCAGCCTGGTAATAAGTATTTTAATTCCCAGAAATGTAGGTATCCTATAGAACAATATATATCCTATGATAACATATCTGCATCTCATCTATGTTTTCTTTGTTCTCTTGATTCTTTGACTGAACCAGCATCTTATTTTGAGGCAAAGAAGGACAAAAATTGGCTTCGATACCATATGGTGTGTGCTTCCTTTAAGAAGTGAGAATTAGGAAAACTTGTACCAGTCGATGCATGGGCAGTCTCATTAGCATCCTTCTCCTTCGTTAAAAGTTCCATTAAACGTTCATATTGTTCTGGGGTCAAGGAAGGAGACACAATATTTGCTATATATTTTAACCCTTCATCAACTCCCCCATGTAGAACAGAATCCTGAATTAGTTTTACTTTAAGACCCTTGAAGTCTGCAGGATAGCCTATTAATTGATAGCAGTGGTCTTTAGAGTGGCCATGCTTATCACAGTGACCAAATTCAAGAGGCATCCCAGTAGTTTTGCTCTAGAATGATATCTGCCCTTGCCTTTGGCAGCTATAGCAATACCTTTAAAAGGAATAGTTTTGGATGTGGTAGTGATTACACGGTGGGCCTCATCTATTGCCAGTATGGCAAAGGCTTGGTTAACCAAAGGCAGGGGACTCATAAGCAGAATCTGACTCGTGGCAACACTATAGACATCATTGAGTCTCATCAACAATTGCAATAATTTTTGCTGTTGCAGAAGGTCCAATTGTGCCTTAGAGGCACCACATCTGTAGCAAGTGCTCCAACAAGAGCTGAATGATCTTCCCAAAGTTCTTTAAGCCGGGATAGTAATGAGAGATAAATGAAGTACCTTGCTATAAAGAGTGAATCTCACGATGAAGGGTGAAGATTTTAGTGCTGGTGACTTTATCAAACCTTTCCTTAAGGTCTATCTAGACCAAGTGAGCATCCTGAAAGTATACTACACCATTGGCCAGTTCAGAATACAGCGAATTTAGAATCCAAGAGAGCACCATTGCATTACACCGCTCCTATTGCTCATGAAGGCTCTCTTCTTGAGATGCGTTGGTGTAAGTCCCATAAATAAAGCCTAATTTGTGTTTACCTCTTAGTGCAATGCGTATAGCTTTACTCCAAATTGTGTAGTTGGTGCTGCCAGTAAGAACTTAAGAGATAATTATAACAACCATAAGAGGGGTAGAGATATAGGGGATGGGTGAAACTGAGTGCATTGGCTGGAGAATTAGAGGAAGAACCCTTGGTGGTGTTACCCATTGTAATCGTGAGAGAGGATGAAGAGAAAATTGCATAATAAAGGAACTCGGGACAAAAGGGACGGAGAACCAGTAGCGAACATACTAGAATAATGGGGCACGACGTGAAATGGTAATGAAGACGGAAAAAAAATTGAAGACCCTGCAATTTCAATAACAACCGAACAGGGGATAGAGAAAAATGAAGGAGCCGCTGGTCCAAGATCAAACCAGAAATGTGATGGGGAGATGAAACATAAAGGTCATAATGGCTACGAGTGCAAGATTCACGGTAAACCTTATCTAAGCAACGATGGCAAGATTCACGGTAACCCACAGTGGAAGAGACCAGGATACCGGAAAAGAGATCAGGAGGGAGACCAGCCGGAAAGGATCAGATCATGATAGGACGAGACCTGAATGGAATGAAAGAATGGATGGAAGCACCGATGAAGAAGTTGACGTTAACGGCGTGAATAATGCAACCTTGACAGTGTTAATTTGCACAGCTGTGTCCAAGATGATAGGCAGCGTGCTTCACAGGGAAGAAAAAAAAGGGAGAATTCCAAAAAAATACTATTTAAACTTCAAAATTCTAAATAGGTGATTTAACAATAAAATGATTTGTTAATTGCATTACCATTCTTGTTAATCCCATTAACGAATTTGTCAACGGGATTTTGAAGTTTTAAAGGTATTTTTTTAGAATTTTCCTAAAAAAAAAGCAATCTTGGGCTTCTTCTTGCTAGAAGAAAAAAAACGTAATTAGCCAATTTGTGGCTCTAGTACCATGTTAACACCAACAGTTGGCCTAGAAAACTGAAATAATTTCATTTAGCAAGTAACGACGAGTTGATCAACCCCTTATATACAAATGTTTCTAGGCCCCATTTTATATATGCACCTAATGGGCCTTATGAGCATAAAGCCCAATCTTAATCCCTTATAGAACCAACACAAACATGTTTATATTCACAATCCTATCACTATTACATACACATTCTATGTAATACCCCATTTTCACTAATATTTCTTTTATGTGAATTTATGATATTTAGTGGAATAAAATGGTGAAATATGGTGTTTATGAATTTATGGAAAATATTCCAATCGTTGGTTACACGTAATTTGGCCAAGTAAGGATATTAAGAGGCAATTAATGTACAATTAAGGGCCTATTATTGTAGCCAAAATTTTAGAAATTAAATGACATGAATGATGGCCTCATTTAAGTGTCAAAATGGGGTTAAGTTGAAGAAAAGAGCAAAAAATGATTTATTACTGTAAATCATGAAATATGGGAGCAAAACGGTAATTTTGCCATAAAGTGGGAAATAATTATTTTTCCTCATATTCCCAATAAATTGAGTTAAATGAGAATTAAGAAGAGATAAATGGTTACTTGATCATTAATAAACCAATTTTGGTGAATTACTATTAAGTATGGTCAAATAGTAAAAAAGTCAAAGACTTGGTCAACAAGTTACAAAGTGGCAATAAGATAATTTGAGATCAATAATTTTCTCTTCAATTCTCATTATTTTTGGCTGAAACATGAAGGTAAATAGGAAATGAAATAATTAAGTGAGAAATCTCATTTTTGGACTAATCACAAGATGCCAAGTGGCTAAATTCATTTAACCCTTTATTATATCACTAATTCTCCACCTCTTCAGCTCATTCTCGATCAAAACTGATTCAGCAAGAGTGAGAGAGAGCTGAGGCAGTAAAGAGAAGAGGAAGGGCTAGGGTTCATCATAATCAAAGGTAAGAAGTTACTACCTTGTGTCTTAAGCTACCTAATCCCTCTATAACCTCCCTTCTCACTTCTCCACCCTTGAATCCATGGTATTTCAGCTTGTTCAAGAGTTAAAGAGTGAGAAGCAAAAATGTGCAAGAGAGAGAAAGTGCAAGAAATCAAGAGGTAACTTCCCAAACTTGTTCTTCTTCCTTGATTAAGGCTATTAGAGTTGTTCTTGGCTTGATTATGGTTGATTTGGTACAAGATAATTCAAGAAAACCAATAAGACCTTAATGGTCAAGTGTCGCTAAATCAATTCCAATGAATGTCTAAATAGCTAATAGTTTGATTATAAGTAAAAAGGAGGTGATTAACCTAAAGAAAGCGAGAAACCGACACAACTTTTCTGGGAATTCTATAGGATGGGCCAATGTTGGACATGGTAGATGAGTGAGAATTTGATAATTCCGATGCTTCCATTGGGTTTAGGAGGCAAAATTGTGTATGGTCTATGTTGACCACAAAGTGAGGAAAAGCCACAGAAAGTGAAATGGCTGAATTACCCTTTAAAAGCTCTGATTAAGGGTTGTTAAGGACATTTTCATCATTTGGGCTTGATTTTGACCAATCCGAGATTAGAAATGGATTCTATACATGAAATTTTGTAGGATTATCCAAGTTATAAATTTTGATAAAGTGAGGTGAGACCGGGTACAAAGAGGACAGACCGGATCTCTAAGGGTATTTTGGCAATTTAGCACGTTTAGGCTAAGCTTACAAATGTTATAAGTTTGGAATAGTGCATGAATGAATAAGGACTCATTTATGGTGTATTTACGAATTTCAAGACTTGACAACTGTCTGGAACACGAAACTTTCCCTGCTTGAACTAGTGGGAAGAAGTTGATAAAGAAGAGCAACCAGGTAGTAACTCGTCTTCATATAACCTAACATGCATTGTGTGTTGTTTGACATCATCACAAAATATCTAACACATTTTGATTAGGCGGGGTGATTACCTGGGGCCTATCTTTATATGGGTTGACACTCAGGTTATAATGTTCATAGTTGCACGAGCGGTGCTTAGGGCTTATTTTGTGCAGGTACCCCTTGGAGCCAAGTAACTTGCCAAGCGCTACGGTAGTTAATGAATTGCATTAAATGTATTGAATGATGTTATGATAATTTTGTTGATTGATGAGTGTGAAGCATGCTTTGTATTGTTATCACTATATGTTTGACATGTGTTACTACTGAGATTCCTTCGAATCTCACTCTTTTTCTCCAAAACTACCTTCAGTACAGGGAGAAAGCTCAAGGGGCAAGAAGAAGGTAAATGATGATGACTAGAGGTTGAGCTGTTGAGGGGTTTTAGCTATATGGTTGTCTAGCTCAGTTATGTCTTTTGTGGATGCTTTAGGTTTTTGGGATTGTATATGAAGCAAATGATGTATATGGTGCATATATTGTAAAGATATCCTAGTGAATGGATGGTAAAAGTTAGTAGTTTTGCTTCTTATCGCTAATGAAATATGTGTGTGGGATGGATTATATAAAGTCAACAGAGGTTCACTCACAAACTCTGATGATTAACATCAAGAGGGAAAACCGGTGAGTCTTAACGAGTTAGTGAAGTTTTATGAAAATGATTGTGAAAATTTTATCACCTTCTCAGCTCTAGGTTTAAATCCTGGGTCGAGGTAGGGGAATTTGTAAGTATTTTCGGAAGTTGGGTGGTCCGGATTTAAATCTTGGTCTCCTGAGTCATTTTACTACTCTTTTGTACTCTAGTGTAGCTAAAAGAAATAAGATATCACATTCTAACTCTTAATAGTTAGGTGTAATAATTCTAATTTGAGAGAGAAATATAAGTTATTGGGAGATACTTATTCACTTATATCTATTAAAACTCTAGATTAACAAGTTAACATTAAGTAAATTTATTTGAGTAATTACATGTTCTAAAACTTGAAGAAATGATTAGTTGCTCTAGGTTGTTTGTCTCGATTGAAGTCTATTTAAAACACTAATTACTATTTTTCTTTTCTTATTTTTAAATTTCTCATTAATCTCATTATCTTTGATTTACTCAACTTAAATGACCTTAGGAAATTTAATGCCTAGTCAGTAGTTATTTTTGAGTCTATGTGGGACAACCTTGATTTGCTAGTTTACTATTTTAAGGCCCGTACACTTGTAGTGCCTACTTAGAATGTGGTAGCATCAATTACTTAAGTAAATGTGGCATCTTATAATGTTCCAAAGAAAATATTTTAATATCCCAAATTTTGGGACAAGAGGCTTGAGATTAATCTTGGATCAAGTGGATTACTAAGCCACAGTTTAGCAACTATCCTAGTAGGGCATACTTGTATTCCCTAAAATTCCTTTATACCCTTGGGATATTAAAGGGAATATTATGATGAATTAAAAGCTAGGGGAATGACAAATCAATGTGATTAGAAGTCACACACAATATAATTAATTGGAACACAAAGTAGTGTTGCTACTGGTGAAATTCCCTGTGTGGAAGTCGTGTTTGTGTGACATCTTTCAAGGGGAAAATGTTGTACAAAAATTATGAAAATTTACACAATGAAAGTGGACTTATCAAGATTTAATTTGATAGGTCATATGAGTTATTTGGAGCTATACACAAAGAGTTATGTATTTTTTAAGTTAACCTAGTGAAACAGGCATTTTCCAGTGTCAGCTTACAAAACTGAGAATTCTGGAAATAATGAGCTTCTAATTGACCAAATTTTATATTTTTTATTAAAATTAAACTTAATAAGGGTCACATAGCCTTTGGAACCATACCAATTGAATATATACACAATTGGATATGAATTTTCAAAGTTGATGAAAATTCTGCCTAGTTTTGCATTAATTGCGAAAATGAGGAAAATGTATGGACAAAAAGGTCATTTGACCAATAAAAGCAAGCAACCATTATTTTCCCTTTTCTTGTTTCTTAATTTAGTCAAGTGACGAGGGAAATAAAGGAAATGAGCAAGAAATGATTTATTTCAATAAATCATAAAGCGTAAGGGCAACACGGTAATTTTTCCATAAAATAGAAAATAATTATTTTTTCCTAATATTCCCAATAATTTCAGTTAAATGGGAATTAAAAAGAGGAAAATGGCTACTTGGTAATTAATAGGTATATTTTGATGAATTATTATCAAGGAAGGTCAAAGAATTAAAAAGCATAAGGCTTTGGTCAACAACTTACAAGATGACATAATGGGATAATGCAAGAGTAATATATACTCTCATTTCTCATTCATTTTCGGTGGATGAAGAAGAAAAAAAGGGGGAAATGAAATATTTTGACAAAAATGAGATAGTTGGACCAATGAAAAGCTACCACTTGTAAAGTGAAAAGGATGATTTATTAAATCATCATCCGTCACCTTCCATCTTCATTTTCTCATGCAAACAGACCCAAGAGAGAGAGAGAGAGAGAGAGCTGGACGAACGAGAATATGGAGAACAATAGAGCTTAGGGCTTCTATCAATCAATGTAAGAAGCTTGTAATCTTAAAGTTTAGACTTCCTAATTACTCTATAACCTTTCCTAATCCCTTATACTCCATTAAATATAATTCATGATTTCAAGACAAAAATCTCAAGAGAAGAAAGAGGGGGGGCTGACGTTTTAGAGAGAGAAAGTAGATGAATCAAGAGGTAAACTTCAAAACTTGCTTCTTTTGCCTTGATTGATGATTGTTCTTGTTATTATTGGTGGATATAGTGTTGCTTTCTCTTGTTTTGTAAATTTAGGCTGAAGTTATACCATGAGGAAATACTATTTAAATTCCCTATAAACATGTTTAAGAGTGTTTAAATAGCTAATCATATGATTAGAAGTAGAAAGGAAGTGATTAAACAAGAGAAAACAAGAAACCAACATAACTTATTTGAGAATCCTAAATTTATGCCCTGTGTGTGATGTGAGGAAAGAGCTAGAATTTCATTAATTTGATGGTTCCATTGAGTTTAGAAGGTAAAACTGTGTAGGGTTCATGTTGATGGTGAAGTGAGAAAAGCCTTAGAATGTGAAATGACCAAACTACCCTTAAAACTCTAAGTATGGGGTTGCCAAGAGTATTTTCATCATTTGGTCCTGAATTTCACCAATATGAGGTAAAAGATGGACCAGGTACAAAGGGGCATAGACCGAGTCTCCAGGGGCATTTTAGTAGTTTAGCATTTTTTAAGCTAAGTTAACCAATAATATGAGTTTGGAATGGTACATAGATGAGTAATGACTCATTTATTATATATTTGGGAATTTAGGACTTAACGGCTGTTCGGAGTATAAGATCTGCCCGAGCTCAAGAAAGCAACTGGATATTGCTCACAGAAAGTGACAAGTAGTAACTTGTCTTTCATATGTTATAAGATACACTGCATGTTTTGTGGATTCATCATGAATTGTTTGACACATACTGTAATGCACTAGTAAATGCCTGGGGCTGATTGCACGGGTAACACTTGGAGCCTTATGATATACCTAGCGCTATGGTGATATGTGAATTACATGTTTGCAATGAATGTTGTTATGATAATTCTGTTGTATGATGACTGTGTGTCATGCTCTGTGATGTTGTATCTATGTGATTGACTCTTTGTTACTACTGAGATTCTTTTAAATTTCACCCTTTTTCTATAAACCAATTTACAGTATAGGTTGGTAGCTCAAAGGGCAAGGGGTAAGTGTAATACCCATTTTTCACCAATACATTTATGTATATATTTGATGTATGATTAGTGGAATAAAATGGTAAAAAATGATGTGAATGAATTTATGTGAGTTTACAGAAAATATTCCAATCGCCGGTTACGCGTAAAATGGCCAAATAAGGGTGTAAGAGACCGGTAAAGGCCCAATATGGTAACCAAAATTCATAAAATTTAATGATATGATTAATGACCTTATTTAAGTGCCAAGATGGAATTAAGCCAAAGAAATGGGCGAAAAATGATTTATTTTGGTAAATCATTAAGTGCAGGGGTAAAAACGTAATTTTTGCTGAAAGGTGGAAAATAATTATTTTTCCTCAAATTCCCAATGATTTGAGCCAAATGGGAGTTAAAAAGAGTTAAATGACTAATTGATCATTAATGGACCAATTTTGGTGAATTATTGTGGAAAATGGTCAAATAGTCAAAAAGTCAATTACTTGGTCAACAAGTTACGTGTTGGCACAATGAGATAATTAAAGAATCAATACTTCTTTCTTATTCCCATGCATAATTCGGCTGAATTGGATGAAGGAAAAGGAAATGGAATTATTTGGGGGAATCAAGACATTAATGAACCAATCACATGTTGATAAGTGGCATGATTAATTATCCCTCAATTATATCATGTCATTATTCATTCCATCAGCTCATTTCATACGATCAAACTGACCTAAAGAGTGAGAGAGTGAGTTGAGAACGAGAACTTGGACAGAAGAACGAAGAAGAGGCTAGGGATTATTGGAAACCAAGGTAAGAGGTTAGAACCTTATGATTTAAGCTTCATAACTCCTCCATAGCCTCTCCTCCTCATCTCTCTACCATTATTTTTCTTGATGCTCAGCTGAATCACGAGCTGGTGGAGGAGAGAGAGAAAATGTGCAGGAGAGAGAAAGTCCAAGAAATCAAGAGGTAACTTCCTAAACTTGTTCCTCTTGCTTGATAAAGGTTAGTAGAGTTGTTTTGAGCTTGATTATGGTTAATTTGGCATAAGATAATTCAAGAAAACTAAAGAGAGCATAATGTGGAAATGCCTCTAAATCAAGTCCAATGATTGTCTAATCAATTAATATATCGATTATAAGTAGAAAGAAGGTGATTAGACTAAAGAGAACGAGAATCCAACACAACTTTTCTGGGAATTTATTTTCCCCTCCTTGTGTTGGACATGGAAAATGGATGGGAATTTGATAATTCGAACACTTCCATTGGGTTTAGGAGGCCAAATTGTGTAAGGTCTATGTTGACCCCAAAGTAAGAAAAGCCACAGAATGTGAAATGACAAAATTGCCCTTATAAGCCTTAATTGAGGGCTGTCAAGGGTATTTTTATCATTTGAGCTTGATTTTTGCCAATTCGACGTTAGAAATGGATTCTACATGTGAGAGTGTGTAGGAATAGCCTAAATCATGATTTTGAGAAAAATACTGATAATAAGGACTTAAGGGGTAATTTGGTAATTTGGTACCAATAGGCTAAATTTACCAATGAAATGAGTTTGGAAAGGGTATATGGATGAGTAATAACTCATTTGTTATACTTGGTGATTACAGGACTTGACAACCGATCTGGCCTCAGAGTTGCCTGAGCTCATACTACGTGTGGAAAGTTGCGTAGAAT
Organism: Albizia julibrissin; assembly: GCA_037074505.1. Classification (NCBI taxonomy): domain Eukaryota; kingdom Viridiplantae; phylum Streptophyta; class Magnoliopsida; order Fabales; family Fabaceae; genus Albizia; species Albizia julibrissin. The sequence goes on along the minus strand of CM073480.1, from coordinate 43,357,126 downwards.
AGCAACTAGGTAGTAACCGTCTTCATATAACATGACATGCATATGTATTGTTTGTTATCATCATCAAAATTTCTAACATGTTTAGATTGAGTGGAGTGATCACCCGGGGCCTATCGCATGTCGGGTTGACACTTACGAGAAATGTTCATAATTGCACGAGCGAGACCCAGGGCCTATCTTTGCATGGGCACCCCCTCGGAGCTAAGAGAACCTGTCAAGCGCAATGTCGGTCATGAGATTGCATTGTATGCATTATGCACAGGCGCCCTTCGGGTCTAAGAACCCGTCTAGCGTGAAGTCAGTTTATGAATTGCATGTTTGCACTGAATGATGTTTGATGTTTTCGTTAATGATTTGCTTGAGTGAAGCATGCCTGTGTGTGTTATTTTATATGTTTGATTGCGTTACTACTAAGATTCCTGTGAATATTATTCTTTTCCTAAAACAAATCTCCAGTACAGGGAGGGAGCTCGCGGGGCAAAAAGAAGGTAAATGACGAAGAATCGAGGCCGAGCGACGAAAGAGTTTAGTTAGGTTGTCTAGTCTCTTATTTGTATTTTGAGGACTTTTAAGAGCTTTTGGGTTGTATATGTTGTAAAGTAAAGCTAATGAAATTGTACTTGTATGTGAATATCCAGCAGAGGCATGGTATGAAGTTTCTAGCATTTTAGCACTATGATGTTTATATTCGGTGAGTATTAGCTAATTAGTACTCTACTGTAGCGATGAGAAATAAGGTATCACAATAAGCGCAGATAGCTAAAGGATGAATCTATAGAATGTATTGTCTATTGTCAGTTATTTGTTATTGGTTGTGGATATTTTGATTTGTAAATGCTATATATACCTTTATAGCTCTGATGACAATATAATAGAATAACCAGTGAATAAAGGAATCATGGCCAAAATATGAATCGTGAGCCTTAAGTGGAGAATAACTCACATACTCTGATATAATGAAACTAAGAGCAAATGAGACTTAGTGATGTAGTGAAACTTGTAGGAATAATTGAAAATTTTTCTACCCTCTGAAAAACCCTCTCAACCCTAGGTTCAACTTCTAAATTAAGGTTAGGGATTCGGGAACATTTTTGAAAGTTGGGTAGTCCAGGTTTGAATCTTTGTTCTATAACTGATTTCACTATTCATTTTGAACTATTGAAAATAAGGTATTACAAATATTACAAACTAAATGACTAGTAAATAGATAATAAGTAGGAATTGACATGGCATGAATAGTTTATTGTATAAAATCCTTAAGAAGAGATAGGATCTTTTGCAAAGTGATGGTGTTCACTTTAGCTGGCTGCTGTGGGATCTTAAAAAAGGCCTTGTTTACACATGTTATAACCAGGTGCTGTTGTTCTAAGTGTTGCTGCTAGTCAGAATTGACGATCCAGAGTAAAGCAGTCCTAAGACATTTGGTGTGAAAGGAAGTGCTAGCAATTCTTGAGTTCTTCCAAATAAATTCAATTACAGGAGATACTTGAAAGCAAATATCACACTCACAAAAATGGAATCTTTGATTTTTTGAAGTAGTAGATGAAAATGTTCCATTTATCCATGACAATGTCATTAACAATGATGTCTAAAGATATTGGTTGTCTCTTTGAATTTCCTAAAATAGCTTGATTTGCTAGTTCAACATTTGCATATGCACCTATGATCTATTGGATGATCTTCCTAGGATTAGAATACTTTCCATGATGACGGAAGCATTACCAGTGATGATAAGTTATGAATGGCTATGATAATAGGGCACAGTAGGGTTGAATTTCCTAACTGATGTATTTGGAGCAAAGAATCCTTTAACCATAATATTAACTCTCCAAAGTTTAGTAGAGAGTTCTAATATGCAGTAGCTAAAACCAAACTTCCCTTGAGATTGGACAAGTAAAGAAAACATGTTGTAAGCTCTCTTTTGCATCATATCCCAGACAACATGTTCATGTTATGCTCATGTGATGCTTCTATAACATATCAGTAGAAGGTAAAGCCCCATTGATTAGCTTCTTAAAAACAAATATTTTGGCAATAAAGGAATCTTCTAAAATAAATCCTAGAAAACTCCATCATTCAGTTGATTGTCAATCAGAATTCATTAGCAACTATAAACCATCCCTAGCCTTGTATGAACTTGAATGGTTGCCTTTCTAAGTGAAGTTATCTGATGAATCTAAAAGTGATAGTAGAATGTTGAGGATTAGTTTGGTAATGTGTTGGGGGTATAGGTCTAAAAACAAAGATATATTCCACTTAATTGGGTTCTAGGAGGAAGAGTCATGAATTTACAGATTTTCTACTCAATTAATGAGGCTAATCGAGTTTAGATCTAACTGCATAGGCTACCATAAATGGTGGTTGAGAGAAATTGAGGACCAATTGCCCAACTTCTATTACAGATAATCCAAAATGAGTTCAAAACATTCCGCTAAACCTTTCCATGTTCAAGAAGCATTATATGGGATTTTAACAATAGAATCAGATGAAGTATCAATATACTTAACCTTAAGTGTTTTTTACAGTAGTAAATTAGAATCAGTCGTGAGTATTCTCCAAAATTGCTTAGGCAACAATGCTTTGTTCACTTTCTTGAATGGTGTTAGACTATGACTTCCTCTTTCCATTGGCTAAAACAGGAAATCCTTTCTAAGTAAGTGAATTTTCTTCTTGTCACTGCTTGTGCCCTAAAAGAAACATTACTACAAAAAGGGTAGCTGTGATGATTCTTTTTACACTAACTATGGTGCTTAGGAAGGCCATATATCTTATCACCACTAAAAGAAGTTCTGGCGCTTAGAAACGCTATAGCATGTATACATTTAAAAAAACACTTGCTATGGAACTTCCTTAAGAAAGTGCTACAGGAAGTCTACATATATATTTTTTAAATTTTTGCTTCCTATTGCACTTTTCTAAGGAAGTGCCATAGGAAGTATAATTTTTTTAAAAATAATTTTTTCATATTTTTCTTTCAAAACCTATAATTATAGTTAACAATACATTTTAAACACATTTCTATATCCCTAAACCCTATAATTACTTTTATCTTTTGTTATTTATTTTAAAATAAAATTAATAGCATAACATCTTAAAAATTGAAGCTTTCCATGTCTTAAACCCTTTCTTATATTTGTAAGCTCAAAAATTTAAAAACTTACAGTGTATAGGAAGCTTGAACAGAGTGAGCTGAAACTTCAAACACAACACCTGAAAAAAATTAATGAAGGAAAAAGAGAAAGAAAAATTTGCATGCATCTTTACAAAAAAAAAACATGAAAAAGAAAAATGGTGGTTAAAAAGACAATGTATTGTACGTAGCTTTAAAATATGAAAAAAAAGAAAAGTAAGTGGGTATGTACTTACAGGATGAATTAAAGCTATAAAGAGGAGGAAACGGGACCAAAGCAAGTGACGAGGGAGGAGGAGTGGGGTTGGTTTGGTGAAAGAAATGGGACCAAAGGAATAAGGAGAAAGTACTAAAGTGGGGACGCTAATGAGTGATGAAAAGAGGAGGAGGAGAAAATGTGAGAAGTAATGGGGATAGATGATGATGTAGTGACAAAAAGAGGAGGATGATAAAGAAGGGTTTGGAAAAAAATTTTAAAAAAATATTACTTTGTGTGGTGCTTACTATGCCAAGTACCACATAAAGTGCATAGCAGTTGTGACACTTTATTGAGCAAGCTCTATAGTTGCTACTTCAAATTTTTTTTTAAAAAAGCACACAAACACCTTATGTGACACTTAGTCAAGCAAGTGCCTCATAAGGCTAATAAGCAGCTGTGGCGGTTACTTGAGAAAGTGACACAGCATCTCAACTTTTTTAAAAAAAATAAAAAAAAATTTAAAAGAAGTTTAAAGAAGTGCTACAAAGTATGCACCACTATTTCTTATTTTTGTAACAGTGAAATAAACATATCATCCTATCAATTGACACATCATGCATCTATCTTATCACAAACATATTGAGGTATATTGATACATAAGAGAACATGAATGTTAACTATTCCAAGGTTGATTTGATGAGAGTTAATCTCGAGGCCTGTGGTAACGCCCCTAAAATTGGGGAAAAATGGGATAAATTTCCCTTTAAATAGTGATAAAATCAATTTTGGGAATTTAAAGACCTATTTTCTGAAAATTTGAGGAAAAATAGTTAGAAGTCTAATTTGACTAAAAAATTTGAGAAAAATCATTTGAAGGCCCTAGGAAGCTAATTAAGGAAGAAAATACTTTAAAATGATTGAGAATTAATTTATGGAACTATAAAATGATCCAATACCGATTTAGACTGAGGATAAGCCAAATTAAGGAACCTGGAGAATTTAAGAAATCTTAAATTAGACAAATGGGGAAAATTAGAGCCTAGTGTTATATATATATATGTGTGTGTGTGTGTGTGTAATACACACGCCCAAAAACCCATACTTTAGCAATTAATAAAGAGAAATTCTTAGGTGCACTGGGTGTAACACATCATTTGAACACTCTCCAATGAGGATGTGCCAAATCAATGAATCTTAGTCTACATGTAAGCATATGTGGCTTCCTTTTATTTCAGAATATTTTATCAGAAAAATCTCTGATAATTTCCTTTTCTCCCCCCATTTTCCAATAAGCAGAGGGTAAAGTTACAAAACTACCCAACAAAAGTCTTCATTTCACTCTCCATCGCACTCTCTTCTTCTTTGTAGTCTGAATAAAAATAGTTTTCAGCTTATGTAATTGGAGAGAGACCTAATTGGACTTTAGAAGGAACCCACCTTCTCTTTTACTTTATAGGAACCCCAATTGGGATTAGAGAGAACAAAGGTTTGACAAATAGAGATTACAATAGGAGAAAAAAAACTGGGGTTTTGACGGTGAGGGAGAAAAAAGGAGAATAAAATAATGCTCATGAGAGAGATAAGAGGAGATGATAGTGATGATGATAAGAGATATATATAGAGAAGGAACAACAAAAACAGTAGCAACTGTAACATCCGTCCCTAGACCCCTTTACTATGTGTTCTGGAAGCATTACTAGCCATTTTATTTCAATTCACGGGGTCGCTATTCATTTGGTAAAGCTGTTTTTACCAGAATATTTTATTACGAGGTTACAATTCAATTCTTTGCTCTATTCATTAATATCAGAGTTTTTCTCTGCTTATTAATTCCTTTAACTAATGGGCTTAAAATGTGCAATTACCTATTCCTATTTCATTTAATGAGCTCGAATAATTAATCCCTTTGACATGCGGATTATACAGTTAACCACATCAAATATTAATACATCATGGAAATAATTTCTCATCTCTTCATCCGCAACTTTGTTTTCCGGTGCATCGTCCTGCACTCCTTTCTTATGCTCACCCTGCCTAGATAGTTGGTTAAGGGAGGGTGAGATTCGAGGGTATCTCAGTAGTAAACAATACCAATAATGCATGTAAGATAAATTTTAGTACATGATATACTTGCCTTACGTAGGCTCATATTAACTTTATGACATATCTGTATGCTCAATGCTTTACATTTCTTACATATGGTCATAACATCAATAGAAAACAGAGCTTCAATCATTCAACTATGTTACACATAGACAAGTAAAGAATCATGCACATTAACACACAAGCATACATATCAATACATGCAAGTAGGGTAAGTTTACTACGTTTTGTCTTCGAGTCCCCTTTTTGTACCTTTTCTTCCAACTATTAGAGTTGCTTCCATTGTCTCTTTTTTGTCATCTCATAGCCCTAGATAAATGGCCATATTATTAGAGCCATGACAAATAAATGTCTAATGTGGCTACATGGGCCTTTAAAGGACCTAATCTTAACCCTTGGAGTTTCTAATTATTACATTTATGCCTTTAAATCTTAAATTAGCATAAGATATAAAGTTGACAGATTTTTCACTGTATTTTAAAAAATCATAACTAATTCTTCAAAACTCTAATTAGGGTAGTTCAAAGTCTTATGTGACTCTTACTAAGTCCACTTTAAAGGAAAAATGATTACTCCTGCAGCTCACATGCTCAAAATCCTAGATTTCACAATTACTTACTTCTGTCACAGGATAACTTTCAGAATTATTACCAAACTTTAAAAATTTGTACCTCCCAATGTTCTTATCTAAATGACACATATTGTATATAATTTTAAAGCTTATTATGCTCAATTTAATTCTTGAAACTTTTGTAGCCATTGATTTCATTTGGCTAGACACAAACATGTCAAAATTAGTCAGACATATAACAACTTCTAGATTCAATGCCTAATTTTCTAAAATCATAATTAATTCTAGAAAACTTAAAATTGACCTATTCTAAGTAAATTGTAAACCACTTTAATTTTAATTTCTAAGAAAAATATCATTTTCTAGAAACTACAGCCACACAATTTCCAGAAATTCATCAAACCTTAACTGTTCTAGAATTGATTCTAGAAATAGGGCTAAACTTTAAAAAAATCATAAATTTAAATTCATTAGTCTAAAAATTATGTTCTACCTATCATAATAAAACTCAATATGTATACTTTCATTCTAAAAATTTTCATAGCATTTTGACTAGGTTTGACAGCTAAAAAACATGACAAAACATTACTGCCTCCAGAAAACAAATTTTGGCAGCACTAAACCCTAACTTCCAAAATTTGGCATTTTCAACACAATTACACAAAAATCACAACCACATGCTATTCCACATATTTTTTCATGTAGAATGCAATGGAGTACTTTAAAACATAAAAAAAACTCATTTTTCTAGTTTTAGAATGCAATGGTTAATAGGGCTTACTTGGTTATCTTGAAGATTGGTCTTTTTAGGCCAACTAATTGAGGTTTAGTTCAATTGAGACTATTTCCTCATCTATTTTATTAGCTTAAGTTGAAACTAGAGGGAGGGAAAATGAGAAACTTTTTTATCCAATAGTTCATGGCTTCTTGTACACAAAGAAGCTTATTATTCATTGGTTACTTGGTTGAATTTCTTGTCTTCTATTTTTCTTCTTTTTTGGCTGAAACTCTTGGCTATTTTGAAGGAATTAATTTTTCTTCTTTAGCCTCATAGTTACTCCTATTTTCAAGAGCAAATCCTAGCCCTTAATCTTGGGTTCTAATTTTAACCTCAAGATCAAAAGACCATTACCTCTTTTACCCTTGATCATGACAATATTATTTGAATTGCCATTATCTTTTCTTTCTTTCTTCGAAGAAGCCTTTCTTCTTCCTTTTGGATCCAAATTAGGCTTTAAATCATTTTTCTTTTAGATAAAGGAATTGGGTATTTTTCTTTATCTATTTGGAACTAAATCACATACTTTATTTTTCCTAAATTAATCCCTAAAAGATATTTTGTCTGTTGGACATTCTTGGGACTTTTGCAAACTGGGGCTTAATAGTTGGCTTGATTTAGTCTTAATTTCAAGCTTCTAGTACCAAAATTTGGGATATTACAACGACGATAAATGAAACATGGATTAGCTTATTGACTGATAGAGGAAGAAGGAAGCCCTGATGCTCTTCGACGTTTCACAAGCATGATGGAATCTCAAAGCACGGTGTGCTGTAGAAGGCAGAAACCATATGCAAAGATATAAAAAATGCAAGGATTGATGAAATGAAAAGTACAGATCAAGCTCAAATCTGGTAAAATAATGGGAAAGGAAAAGTTGAAATACAAGTAAAATAGGCATATTTGGATCTTTGGTCCAAAAACAAAAGAAAAAGCAATAGTGGAAGTATGAATAAGGGGTTGAAAAGTTAATTAAGTATGGTGAAGAAGAAGAGGGAAAAAAGAGGAAGAGGAGTAGATGCCGGATAGAGAAAATTGAAGGGAGTGTTTATTGGGAAAAAGGATAGAGAAAAGGAGATTGTTGGAGATTTTCCTAATAAAATATTTTGAAATAAAAAGTAGCCACATAGGCTTACATATAGTATGAGATTTATTAATTTGGCACATTCTCATTGGAGAGTGTTCAAATGATGTTGTGCACCTAATATACCTAAGAATTTCTCATTAATAAAAGTATAAACACCTCAACTTTCCATTTGCATTGTTGGACACATACATACTAATAAGTATATATTTTGAAATTAAATAAGTGTAGATTCTAAGATATATTTGATTAAATTTATTAATATTTATCTCATTCAATTATCTTTTATATATTTTATATCCTTTAATTAATTATAGGAAAAAAGGATATTTTAATATAAAATCTACTCATATCCTTATTTATTTAGCAGGAGATATTATAAGATTCAAGTAAGAAAAATATCAATATTAGATGATAATCAATAAAAAAAGAGATAAACCAAGATATTGTGATAGAGACGCATGTAGAGAGGCAATATATACCTATATATATGCTAGGCATAGCAAGAGGGAGGAGTGTTCTATTTTTTTGGTTGGTGACGATAAGGAAAGAACTTTAATATAGGAAAATTAAAGCTTGGACATGTAGAAGAGAGACAGCATGGAAGAAAATTCAATATTGAGTTTTTGTTTCTCCTTCTTCTCTCTTCCTTCTTTGTCTGTTTATCTTTTCTTTTGTTAGCTATTATTTTGGCCTTGAGAATGCTTAGTTTATGTAGCTAAACCTTGGTTTTGGATTATTTAGTTTGATTACGGATCAGTGGATGATAATTTTTTCCATTAATTACTTTAATATTATATTTGTTGATTTAATTATGTGTTTGATTATCTTGAAATAAGAGACTTAGGAAATTTAGACTATACCTTCAATGGAATTGTGTAGGATTAGGTTTTCATAATTATTTTGTTTATAGGATAGACATATACCTAATGGCCTTATATAGTCTTATTAGGCTTGTACTTAAATTAATTCAATTAAGTACTAAACACCTAAGGAATTAGGGATTAACATAATTGGAATGCCTTTTAGTAGATTGAAAGACACTTTTATGTAAATAAGAGTCCTAGACTAGCAAATATAACTTTAAAAGCAATTAATTGAAGAAGTTAGACACTAAGAAGTAATCAAAGTTATAATAATCTAAGTCACCGCTTTGATCTAGAATCACCCTATCCTTAGTCTTAATAGTAGTTAGATTTATTTTTCTTTCTTTGTTTAGTTAGCTTTTATTCCTACTTTCTATTTAAATTGTGTTGACTTAACTGAAGTAAAAGTTTGAAGTCATTGCTCAAATGCATTGTTAGTACCAAATCCTCGTGGGAACAATATCTTATTCACTCTTTATTACTTGATATGGCTTGTGTACTTATAGAGTCTTAGGCTTTATATTTCAACCCTATCAGATACATATGTGGTTAAAACCTTACCCAAATACACATACACACACTAAATAAATTACCTTCTTAGCCTCTCTCATTTCATTTTGTCACTTCAGAAAAGAAAGAAAAAACAGAAAAAAAAGATAGAAAGAAAAGAGAGAGCAAAAGTCAGAGGGTGAGATAGACCATTTGAGAAAAGGAAGAAGAGAGTCCAATCATCACATGTAACACCATAAATGTGTATAGGTAAGTCTCCTTCACCTTTAACTTTGTTTTCCCATTGGATTTGAGTGGGTTTTTTTTGGGCTATTTGGCTATTAGAAGTGAGTGTTTTTGGAAAAAAAGAAAACTATCACTAGTAAAAGTAATATCCAATGGTTGCATGTCAGTTTTAAGGGATTTTTGGGATTTCTTTGCTTTTAAAATTGGGTTTCCAAATGTAGGGTATATGTGTAGGAGTGTATAAAGTTAAAATTCTTGAGGTTTAGAGTACAAATCCTTGGTTGCATGCTAGTTTCTTTATCTTTGTCATGTCACCAAAAAAACAGAGTTCTGTCGAAAAGTTGCAGAAGCTTAAACAAAGGCTGTGGCTAGAATGTTTTTCTATTTCTTAGAGATATTGAAATTTTAGGATGTTTAGTAGGTAATAGAGTCAAGAAAATCTTGATTTGGAGTGAAAATGGTGATGTTCTTTTGAGTTTTATACAGACTGTTAAATTTGCGATTTTCTGGAGCCAGTCAATTTTGTATTGCATTTTGGTTAGTCAAAGCTTGTCCAATTTTTATGAATTTTTATAGGAAAATAGTACACATCCAATAAAATGAGTCTTAGAATGAATCAATTGGATATCGAGAGAAAACATTATGATTATTGGAAGTTAGATTTGGAAAGAGGGAAAATTTTGAAAGTTCAGGTTTTAGTAGTAGGAAAAAGGGATGAATTTTATAGGTAATCTAGTAAATTAGCTGTATGATTATTTTTTCCTTAAAATAGGTATTTAGAGATTTCCATTGAGTATTAGAACTTAAGAATTGAATGCGTAATTTATAAGTTATGAATTTTTAAAGTTTAGATGTAAAATATAGAAAACTCAGAGTTCATAATAAGGCAGTTAATTTGGTCATTGAATTTGGGAGGCTAAGTCTATGGGTTGACATTGAGAAATATTTTTCTTTTATAGGGGACTTCAAAAGCTTCACATAGGAGCAGGATCTACCTCATTTAGAATTGTATAGCCTATGATATGATTTTTCAAAAATGCTTAAAAATTTAGGCAGAATTGAGATTAAGACTAGAATGTCCAGTTTTAAGTGAATTGAGATTACGTGATAATTTGAGAAAGTGGGACATGTTTGATAGACTAATTGAACCACATTAACTAACTAAATCCTAAGAGTGATATTTCATGCTAAATGTGAATAATGGCCCCTAAATTAATGTTCTTGGACTAAAATTTTGAGTCTTGATGTTAATATATCTCTATTTGAACTAATGTTTGCTTAGCTGAGTTGTTAAGGCTTGGAATTTAATTATGAGTATCTTTGTTAAGGTTTTAGAATTATGGTTGGAATAATATTTAAGTGAAGTAAGTATAATTGGACCTAAGTTAAAGCTTGTCGATATTTTATATAATTAAATGTTATATGATGCTGTATCAATTTGGAAGCTAAGGAAATTGACTTAAAGCTTGATTTCTTAATGCTTCCAAATTCCTAGCAATTATTATTAATGGTCAACTAGTACTTGTAGGCATTAAGATGATTGAAATGTTGATTATATTTAAATCTGAAAAAAAAATTTCAGAACTAAAGGAAGGGGTGGACAGAAATTTTTAGGGAATTAAAATTAATGATGGTTTGAGAGTTTGGAATAAGTTAGAAGGGCTAATTTAATTGACTTAAATGCTTAATGGATGGGGACATAGACATTCAACATGTCTATTTTAGATACATAATAGACCTAAGTACAAAATTGTATCAAAGATAACCAACAAATTCAAGTAAAGGATAAGAATTATAAGTGGGTTAAGCAGGTAAAACTGGCCTAACCTACATGCTCAACCCACAGCCTATGGGTTTTGACAAGGTAAGGGTTGAAGTTTTTCAAGCCTAAAAAAATGTGGGCTACACAGGCTTGCACCACACTACCCGCGAGTTGATGCAGGCTAGCCCACAAATTTTGTTTTTTCATAACAGGTTGGACTTTATGTTAGATATGATTAGTTTTGATGATGCCAAATATATATCAAATATTATAAGAGAAAAAGTTTACATAATATACTTATCTCTTACATTAACTAACTATTATATTTACTGTTATATATCTTATAGATAGTCAAAGAGATTGGAGAATGAAGAGCTTGAAGAATTAATGGGAATATCAAGATTCAAGCTTCTAAGAAGAAATATTGGATGTTTCTATGCTCATAAGGGAATTAAGAAGTACTGTAGCAGTTACTGTTTGGCACTGTAGCATTATCACTGTAGCAATACGGATACTGTAGCAACTGGCACTGTTTGACACTGTAGCATCGAGTGATTTGATGAATTACTCGAGTGATTCTGGAAAAAAACGCAATCACTCGAGTGATTCAGCAAATCACTCGAGTGATGTTCAGCTTTTCAGAGTCTGTTCTTTGTCCAGTTGAGTGAGGTCTGGTTATTTGATCATATCTCTCAAAATAAAATTCCAATTGAGACCACACTAGTTGCATATGAAACTAGACTTCCAATGCGTCATTTTGACACCAGAAAAAACATCAAAAGAGCTCATATGAGGGAGATATCAGTGTTCGAAGTTGACCTTAATGTCAGCGTCACTTTCTAGAACAGTCTTCATATTTTGGCTATAACTCTCAAACCACTCATTCTATTGATCTGAAACTGGTTCCATATGAAAGTAGACTTCAAGAGCTTTCCATTGATATATAATACAGAAATTTTGGAGTTATATTCGAAGAGTTATGGCATCTGGAAATTTACCTCTGTTTACTAAAGAACTGGAAACGGATCACTCGAGTGATTTCGGTATTCACTTCAATGATATGGCATTTCACTTCAAGTGATTGAAAAATCACTGCAAGAAAAATTCACTGTTTCAGATTTCACTTCCAGTGATCTCCAAATCACTCGAGTGATATCTCAACTTTGCCAAATCACTTCCAGTGATCTCCAAATCACTTCCAGTGATATCTCAGTTTTGCCATTTCACTTCCAGTGATCTCCAAATCACTCGAGTAATATCTCAACTTTGCCAAATCACTTCCAGTGCGCCTAAAATCACTGCAAGAAAAAATCACTGTTTGCAAAATCACTTCCAGTGATGCCAAAATCACTCGAGTGATTATGTTGTTTTCGAAGATCACTTCCAGTGAATTTTACTCTTTCTCAAATCACTTCCAGTGAATCAAAAATCACTGCAAGAAAAATTCATTGTTCTCATTTTCACTCCTAGTGCAGTTGAATTCACTCGAGTGATTAGTCATTTCTACAGATCACTTCCAGTGCAAGACAAAATCACTTCAGGAATATTTTACTGTTTTGAAAATCACTTCCGGTGACATGAATTTCACTCGAGTGATCGTCCATTTCAGCTGATCACCTCCAGCACCATTCTTGATCACTCCCAGTCAAATATCAGTTACCTCATATCACTTCCAGTCAGTGATTACTCAATTCACTCTTCATAGTTCCAGTGACAGTATATCAGTTTGAATCAGAATAACTTCCCGTGAAGATCAAATCACTTCCAGTGAACCAGAATGCACCTCCAGTGAAAGCCAGTATGCCTCAGTTCACTTTCTATCAGATAATATCCAAGCGAGTGATTATGTTGATTTTGCAGATCACTTCCAGAGACATGCCAAGATCAACTTATATGAAGTTTTATCAGTTTCACTTCTTGTCAGCATCTATGATCACTCAATACACTCTTCACTAAATCAGAATCACTTCCAATGACAGTCACATCCAGAAATCAAGATTACTGTCGGTGAAATGCTTATGCAGTCAAGAGTTAATTGTTTTATCAAAATCACCTCCAGTGAAATCAAGTTGACTTCCAATGATTCTTCCATTTTCTGAAATCACTCCCAGTGAAGTCTGTAATCACCTGAGTGATATTTTCTAACAGCTATTTCTCTGAGTGGTTTTACAGGTGTTATGCACTACCGATCACATGGCTTACACAGATCAATATTAAACGGCAACTATTCGTGGGCAGCAGCAAAATTCATAAGTAACGGAAGACAAATACTATTGCATCTGTCAGACCAATGGGCAAACTGTAAGAAACGCTGAAGCATGTGTCAGAGCACGATCAATGGGAAAATATTTAAATACACTCAACGACCGTGCAAAGCAATGGGACTCCAACAAAAATGAAGTAGTGACTGTCTAAGCATCAGATGGGATTATAACAGAAAAATATCCGAATGGGCTCAACGGTAAAATGAATCAACAGACTCTAACGGATATCTTCCACAACTCAGCTATAAATAGGAGAGGATTCAAACACAGAAAAAAAGCAATACGATGAGAACATGAACATGCTGATATTCTAAGTCTTCTACCTCCGACCACTCTTTACTTTACTTCATCTTCTATATTATGTATATTTGAGAGAGTGAATATTTGTATTGTACTTCAGTGAGTATCCTATCTACTCTGTGAGAGAGTTTGTAAATCCTTACAAATATATTTCTGCATTGAACTCAAGGTAGAGAGACCTTGAGAGGGTTGATTACCTTACATTGGAAGTTGTAGAGTGAATCGCCAGTAAGAGTTTCTGCCCATAAGACTTACAAGGTGCAAGCAGTAGAGAACGTTGCTGCTCGTAAGACTTACAGTGGTGTAAGCAGGAGAGAACGTTGCTGCTCATAAGACTTGCACGGGTAAGCAGGAGAGAAAGGTCTTTGGGATTGCTTTGCTCGACTTGCTGTAAGAAGGAGTAAACCTTACAGTGTGTAAGGGGGAGTAACTCTTGTGAATTTGTAAAGGCTTTTCTTGTGCCCAGTTAAACAAGAAGATAGTGGATTGGAAATCTCAGGAGGAGCCTGGGGACTGGACGTAGGTCATCGTGGATTGGACCGAACCAGGATAAATCACAGTTTGCATATTCTCTTCCCTAAGCTTTTACATTTCCAGCATATATGATTTACATATCAGCTTATGTTTCTATACTTCTACATGTATTGATTTGATAAGTTGCAAAAAGATTTTAAAAGATCATACCTTCTTATCACACACCCAATTCACCCCCCTCTTGAGTGTCAGCCAGTTTTAACACTTTGGACTTAGTTTGTTAGACACTTTACACTTGGATTTGGATAGTGTCACAGTGTATCAGTGACATAGTGTGAGTAGGCCAAACAAAATTTTTCTAATGGAAAATTTAAAAAAATAGAAAAGTTTAAAGAAATTATACAGGCTGGCTAGTGAACCTGCACATGCAGGTTAGGGTTAGCAATTTCCCATCTCGCTAAAGTATAGGCCACACAAGCCTACATTGCATAGCTTGCAGGCTAGTACGGGTATTCCTAGCACTATGAGTGGGTCAAGAATAATATAATCTTTATTATGTTGATAAGTTAGGATAAGTAATGACCCATGTCTGCATGTATTTCAAATTATCGGCTTTGATATATGCCCGATCTTAAAGAAAAAACTAATTGGTGAAGGTAAATTGCAGGAAATGTCAACAAGTAGTAACTCTTTCTCTCATATTTTATGTATTGTTCTTCATGTATGTGTTTACCATTGATTATATTTATTTTATGAATATATGGAATGATGTTTGGACTGTGTATCCTAAGGCCATAAGTCCCAATGTGCATTGTTGCATGGGGTGTATTCCTAGGCTATAATACCTTATTGCATTCAGAGTAAGGCCATAAGACCCGATGTGCATTATTGCATGGGGTATATTCATGGGCTATAAGACCTACTATGCAATCCGTGTTGAAAGGGGTTGTGTGCCCTAAGTCTATAAGACCTGATGTGTATTGTTATATGGGCTATATCCTTAGGTTGTAAGACCTAAACCAGATGTGTTGTATTAGATTGTTGAGTCCTATTGTGTTGCATATTGATTTCTGAATACTTAAGGAATTGAATGCTGTTACTACTGAGATTCTTATGAATATCACCCTTTTCCTTAAATAACCTACAAAGAAAGTAAGCAGCTTAAGGGGCAAGCAAGTAATGATTTCAGAGAAAGAAGGTAGAGAAGAAGAAATAATTTTTGTTGGTTATTTGTACTCTAATTTTACTTAGACTTAGGTATTTTGGTAGCTTCATATGGCTAGGTGGTTTATATGTATATATATATGTATGTGTGTGTGTGTGTATAAACATAGTGAAGATAGTACTTGTAATTGTAGTGTAATATTCCAAATTTTGGGACAAGAGGCTTGAGATTAAGCCTGTATTAAGTGGACTACTAAACCCTAGTTTAGCAAATGTCCTAGTAGGGCATGGTTGTATTTCCCAAAATTCCTTTATACCCTTAGGGTATTAAAGGGAATGTTATGGTGAATTAAAGAGATTGGGGAAGACAAAACAATGCAATTAGAAGTCACACACAAAGTAATGTTGCTACCGGTGAATTTTCCGGTGTGGTAGTCGTAATTGTGTGACATCTTTTAAGGACAAAATGATGTTGAAAAATTATGAAAAATTCTAGAATAAAATTAGACTTATCAAGCTTTAATTTGATAGTTCATATAAGTCATTTGGAGCTATATACAAAGAGGAATGAATTTTTGAAATTAGCCCAATGAAACTAGCTATTTTCCATGGCAGCGTCCAAAGATTAAAATTCTAGGAAGATTGAGATTCTAATTGGTCAAATTTTATATTTTTCCTTAAACACTAGAGGAATGAATTTTATCAAGCTTTAATTTGATGTTTCATAGGTCAAGATTTGTCCAAAAATTCTAAAACTTTCTAGAATTAAATTAGAGACATAGAAATTGAATTTGATAGGTAGTTTATAATTTGCGGACAAGTATGCTAGGAGATATGAATTGTTGAAGTTTGGCCCTGTTTTTTGGAAAGAAACCTGGAATAGTGTGTTTGGTGAAATTCTAGGAATTTTGTGGTTATGGTGACCAAAATTGAGTAGTTTTATGTGAAATTATATTGAAATATATTTACATAGGATTTTGAACCACTCAATTTGGAGTTTTGTAGAATTGTTTATGATTTTTGAAAATTGGACATTAAATCTGAAAGCTGTTTAGTGACAGACTTATTGTGGCGTGATTTTGTCTAACTAATGAACTCCAATGCCCATGATATTTTCCAGAAACAAAGTATACCCAAAAAGCTTTAATTTTTTGGGTAATTTGTAATAATTGGACAAGTACATTGAGAGATATAAATTTTCAAAGTTTGGTCAAAAATGTTGGTAGTTTAATTACCATGCGAATTTGAGAAAGAAAATGGCCAAATGTAAATGGTAAGAACTCCAAGGGTAAAAGTAAGCCTATAAGGATAATATTTCCTATTGGACATTCACTTTTCATGGCTCTAATAATGTCATTACTTTATCTAGGGCCATGAAGTGACAAAGAAGAAGCAATGGTTGGAAGATCAAGGTATAAAAAGGAGGACATAAAGTATAAAAGGTAGTAAACTTTATTAACTTGCATAGCTTGCTATATGTGCTTGTGTATTGATGTGTTAATTGCTTTAGTGAATGTATGAAGCATATGTGAATGAGTGAAGCTTTGTTTTTATTTATACTATGGCCATTAGTGTAACATGTTAAGCATTGAGCATGCATATATATCATTATGTTGGCATGAATTTATATAAGCAAGCATGTCATGCACAAAGCATTTCTTGTATGTAATGGTTAGCATTGTTTGTTACTAAGATTCTTTGAATCTCATTCCTTCCAACCAACCATTTAGAAAGGTGAACACATGAGGTATGCATGGAAAAGAGAAGAGGTCTCCATACAGAGGAAGCAGTGGTGGATTAAAGATGATCATGTATATTTTGGTTTTGTATATGATTAGACACTGTGATAGCCTTATGTGGCTATACATTCTATGTATGTAGTTGAACAAATTAAGTTTGAGTAGAGAGTAACTCTAATTGAATTAAATGAAAATCGCTAGCGTACTCTGATATAATATAATTAAGAGTCGATGAGACTTAGTGACGTAATGAAACATATGGAAATGTTTGAAAAGTTTCCTACCCTTTGAAAAACCTTCTTAACCCTAGGTTCAACTCCTGAGTTGAGATTGGAGATTTATGAATAGTTTAGAAGATTGGGTAACCCATGTTCAAATCCTGGTTCCACGAATGATTTCACTACTCTTTGATACTAATCTAAGCATTGGGAATAAGGTATTACATGTAGTACTAGTGGTAGTATAGTATGCGTAGCATAGGGTAGTATTAGTAGACCGTATATACATAACGAAATGGTAATTTCATCAAGTATGATAACTGAACTAGAATTGGGCAATTTTATGTTAAGGGCCCATAGTTTAACCATTAATATACTAGGATAAGAGTAGAGAAACACTCTGATAATAAAGAATGGAGTTAAGGATTGATGAGTTATAATGAAATTAGAAGAACCAATATATAACTATTTTTGAAAGTTTGACATATGTCCAGTCCTCTCTACTTGAGATTTTCAATCCATTATCTTCTTGTTTAATCTAAGCACAAGAGAAGCATTTACAATCCCTTAAGTTTAGTGAGGCACTTATGAAGCCTTTTATAATTCTCACATCGAGTTACTCTTCCTTACACCCCAAAAGGATATAACCTTGAAGAATTACAATGATCTCCACTCTCAGAGGTGAATTAAGATGAATACTGATGCACAATACAAATAATCTCTCTTTCTAATATAAATGATATCAAAGCTAGAAAAATAGAGAGGTTGAGGTGGGTGATTCTTGGTTTGAGCATTTTGGCGTTGTTGCTCTCTTCTTAGGTTTTGAATGCCCTTCTATTTTTAGTTGTTGAAGATTGATGACCATTGAGCTTTTATTCTTCTCGTTGAGGCTTACAAAATATGACAGTTGAAATAGATGTAGGAAGCTTCTGACACTAAATTTGCTTTTTGGCTATTAAGATCTAATCCAAGTTTAAAAATCTATAATCCTCATGTAAACTTTATTAGTGATGATTAGGAATTGTTAGGTACAAGATAATTAATGATTAAATGAGTTTGAAAGAAAATAAAAAAAATCTAAGATGGTGATTAAAAAACTGTGAATAATATCATTTCGAGTGAAACTTGAAGTGATCACTTATCACTCAAGTGATTTCCTCAATTACTCTAGTGATTTTCATATTACTTGCAGGTGTCATGCAAGTGATCAAGAATCACTCAAGAGATTTCCTTAATCATTCAAGCGATCTTCAAAAATCACTCAAGTGATCATGGAATAACATGAGAAATTCTAGTGTCAACTTGTAAAACTCATTTGAACCTATTTGAGCACCAACTTTTATGGTATAGGAGATATGTCCAAATTACTGAACATATTTTGGAATAACGTGAGAAATTACAGTGTCAACTTCCGAAACTTATATCTTTTCCATCTTAAATCCATGGAGCCTGATCTTGGTGTCTATGTATCGCATTTGAAGTCTAGTTTCATATGAAATAAGTTTTAGCTCAATCAAACTTATTGTTTGAGAGATATGACCAAATTACCAAACATTCCTCATGTTGGATGAAAACAGAGCTGAACAAAATATGCTGAGATATAATTATCACTCGAGTAGAGCTTTTATCACTCGAGTAAAACATGTAGAAATCACTTCTGGAGGTGCAACTAATGTACTAATGAAGCATGACTCGAGTGAAGTTGATATGACTTTGATATAAGGCACTTTAACTTCCAATTAAGTCATTCCAATTTCCATTTGATTATAGAGACATTCAATAGCAAATCTAAGAACTTGAAACTTGATATTCCTATTATATTTTGCAAGTTCTTCTTTCTTTAATCTCTTATCTTCTTCTTCATCTTGATCATTTTCATCAATCCAACTCAATAACTTCTTCCTTCTCTTGACTTCTTCCCATATTTGATAACTCTTTTGTTTAATCTTTTGCTTGACTATTCACAGTAATTTAACTTAATATCTTCTTTCTTTTCTTGACTAATCTACAATATATATCACATTAAACATAATAATTAGTCAAAGTATAAAATAAATATACTATGTAAACTTTTTACTCCTAATAGTTAGCATCTATATTTAACATCATCAAAACTAATCATATATAACATTCTTACCCTTTTTTATGGTGGCAAATCCTTTATGAAAAATATGTATAAGTTATAAAAGTATATTAAGTGTAATATATTTTTGTTGCCTTTCTCTCCCCCTATTTGACGTCAACAAAAAGTTTGAAGGATAAAGAGGAAATGCTTGTGAAGAAAGAAATGTGTCAATAAAACAATTTTCACTTGAGTCTTTCTATTCTTTTGACATTCTTCCAAGTTGCATCACTGACTAGTTACTCTCTTATATTTGTTGTCACTCGAGTGGTGCAACACTTGATGTATCTTCCAGAAAAGATTTGTTAGGTGAATTACTCGAGTGCTACTTCCTCCACTTGAGTGCTTCCTTCTTTTAGAGGTAATTCTGCTATGCTTTTCATTAACACTCAAGTTCCATTATCAATCACTTGAGTGATTTTGTTATCACTTTCTAATCAGTCGAGTCACTCTTGCAAGTGATTCTTTCTCTATTTATATCTATTTTTTAATGCAAGAACAGAGGATCCTGCAAAACATATATACATGATCTCTAGTACTCAACTTCTCTTGGGTCCACTTAATATTAGACTTAATAACTCTTTTGCTCTTATATAATTGAACTACATGATTATTGACCAAAGAGTGTATTTAACCAACAAAGACCAAAATTATAATGTCATCCAATTAATTCATGTCACTGAGTATAAATGATACCAAGAATGTTGTTTCATAATGTCAATTTGTAAATACACTTTACATAGAAAAGATTCATTGATATGAATTTCATGTAATGCATGAATGAGATCGAGTTTGTCAAAAATGATAATGAAACATGCAAATTGTTTAAAATCTCAAATGTTCTTCCAAACCATGATAATGTATTATGAAATTGAGATTTTGAGTGTATGTAAAACTCATTTTTGAAACATGTTTAAAATTGATGCTCATGCTAAGTATGGTGGAAGTCAATAGGTTTAAAAAAAAATTAGAATGCATCAGTTTTGGAGAACATGTTGAACATTGAAGTTAACATGTTGAAGAGTTTTCTCAAAAGCATAAGTTATATGGATAGATGAATTACCTGAAAATTTTAAGCTTGATAGAAATATGAGTCTAACGACTTTGCTAGTAATCAAGAGGTAACCTTGCCTCTTAGAAATGTGTCTTGAAATATATGAACATTCAAGGCAAGAATTTGAATATAAAGGCTCTAGTTATTGAAAAATAGATAAAGACAATTGTTAATATATTTAAACAATAAAAATGGGTACATGGATTTATGAATTATGAAGCACAAACTTGTTAGTCAAAATGACTAGCGTGTTAGAAGGATATGTAACTTATTCTACTAAAATGGTTAATGCATTAGCACATCCAATGTATTAATGAATATTTGTAATACTTGGAATAACTTAGCCAATAAGGATAAACATATTAAGCATAAGGCTTTCATGCATGGAGTTCTTCTCTAGAAAATAGACTTGAAACTAATATATATGGTCAACTTATTAAACATAATGTTTAATTTCTTTGAGGTTAAGGCTAAGGAGTTTAAGCACTAGATAGCTCATTGAAGACCATATAATCAACATGTGAATGATGAGAAAAACTCTAGTAGACATATTTGAAGCATTTTTTACTTTTAAAACCTAAAGATTTAACTTCAAATTTTGAAAAACCATTTGAATGCAATAAAAAATAAACATATGTATGCACTTTTATAAAAAAAGATGAATTGAAACCAAAACACATCTTTGGATTGTTCATTTCAAAACATAAAATCATAGCAAGGTTATGCACAATTTCACTTTCGGTTTATTTAGCAATCTAAAATTAATTTGATGGTCATCAAAGATTAATTACTAAAGAAGTGCAATAATGGACAAATATTCATTACCCAAATGTGAATTTCATATAAGCATAATATAGGATAAGGTTAGATGTCACCATAATTCCTCTTGTCTTTGCGATAGCTCGCTTGACCTTGGTAGGTTAATGTTGATTTTTGCTTCTTTGTAGATTCATCTCCAAAATCCAAACTCTAAAATTCGGCTTCATAAAGATATAAATTTGTTTTCATGTAGTCATAGTCTTAAGGAGCTTAAATTTTCTCATCTTACAAAACTGTATAAATCTTTTTCTTCTTTAGTATCCAACCTTGCTTGGATCCATTAATTATTAGCTTATAGGAATCAAAACAAAATTCACATGCTTTAAGAATATAATCAAATCAAACCAATTGAGCACAATGAATCAATCGATGACTTTATATGCATAAAAAGAGATATTTTCTTTTGAAATATGCATGTATAATAAAGAGCTAAACTATTGAACATTACAATCCATTTGTAAATAAATTTACAAAATGAATTTTCTAAGGGATGTGAAAAATATATTTCCAAGATAGTTTGTGATACTCATTTATAAAGTAACAAGATATAAACCTCAATAAATATAAAGATAATAGTGCAGGAGGTTTTATCATTGTATACCTTTGCATTTGGAGGATTGGCTTTGCTTACCCACTACCTCTTTCTATCACATTGATTCTTCATATGTCTTCCCATAGGTTTCTGTAAAGCTCTATCAAAAGATATATAGACTTTAAGAGTCTTCTGTTTGATACTTGAGAGATTCTCTTTGAGAGATGCTCCTTTTCTTGTTCTCCTCAAGATAGTTAAACAGTATTCTATGTAATCCATTCTTGAGGTGGAAAGTACTCCTTTTCTCTATTGTTTCTCTTTGTAATTAGAATTTGTAGTTCTAGCAATGGTTTCTTCATAACTTCTCCTAATTGATGTAGATTTTGAGAATCTCCTTTTAGATATATGAGAAATTTTTGGATTCTTCTTCATCTTCTATGTACCCTTTTGGCCATCCTAGAATCAATATGCACACATAAAATACTATATGGACATTTTGGTACCCATTTATAATTCGGTCCTTGATTGTTAGCATGATACTTTATTTGTCTTTTCAGAACCTAAATACATTTATTTCTCACATTAGGATTTCTTCTAATATAGCATGTGTGAGAAATGTGACTTGATTTACCACAATAATAGTAAATTATATGATGATATGCATTATGATATTTTATGCAAGTATTGTGTTGGTTATAAGAGTAAAAGCTCGAATAGATTTCATTTGAACATTCTTTCATCTCAATAAATTTTCTTGCATGATTGAAAAAAAAATTTCTGTTCAAAATAGAATCAATGATTAGTTGAAAAACAATTTTATACAAACTTTCAAAATCATTTTTCCTAAATGCGCAAGAAAAATTGGAACTTTTTACTATAAGTGCATCTTGAGCTCTTGAGAGTGATTCATCATATTCGTCCATGATGAGCTCTTCTTAGGAATTCTCTCTTCCTCTTTTTCTCTTGTGTTGACTGACTCAAGGAAGTGTTCTATAACTTTTTCAATCACAACTTCCATTTGTTCATCAAAAGTAGATATATAGCTTATAATTCTAGATGAACTTTCAATACTTTCAAATTCAGTAAAGTTGTTAGAATCATAAAAAGAATCGAGAGTATCCTAAATATTCTTAGCACTAGAACAAAATCTGATTTTTTCAAAATTATTTTCAATCAAGGCATTATATAGAATTTTCACGGCTCTAATGTTCAATGAAAACATTTTCTTTTCTTTTTTTTGTCTAATCCCTTCTCGGTTTGAAATCAAAGGCATTTTTAAAAGCATCCCACATATAATAATCAAAGCATTTTATAAAAGATGTCATTCTAGCTTTCTAAAATCAAAAATCAATATCTTTTAAAGGAGGTAGGACTGTATAATCAAAACCTTATAAAAGCATATAACATCCAAAATCAGCCATTGATAACTCTTAAGATGGTTAAGTCATTTAAATAAGAGATCCGCTCTAATATCAAATGTTAGAATTGACTAACACCTAAGAGGGGGTGAATTGGGTGTAAGATAAAAACTTAGACACTTTGAAAATATTTTTACATCTTAGTGAAAATAATAAGTATAAGATAATGAGTCATAAAATCAAATGAATTAAACAAATTAGGCATGCTGGAAATACAAAAGATAAGGGAAGAGAATATGCAAATTGTGATTTATACTAATTTAGTATAATCCTTGATGACCTATGTCCATTCCCCTAAGCTTCAATTGAGATTTTCAATCCATTATCTTCTTCTTTAATCAGGGCACAAGAGAAGCCTCTACAATCCCACAAGTTTTGCTAGGTACTTATAAAGGCTTTATAATCCCATAAGTTTAGTTTTGCACTTGTAAAGCCTTTTACAATTCTCACATTGAGTTACTCCCCCTTATACCCTATAAGGATATTGTTACTGTAAACATTTAACCCAGGAAGGCAGTGAATTGGGTGATAATAAAAATTTAAATGAAATGAATGATTAACAAATATTACAAAAAATAACTAGAGTCAAGAGTTAGAAAAATATTACCAAAGTGTATACTAGAGATTATTCTGGTTCAGCCATAACCTCTTTGACCTACGTCCAGTCCTCAGAGCACCTCTGAGATTTTCACTATAGCCTCCAAGATTTAGTGGGTTCTTGACACCTCAGTATATAGTAAGTTCCTTCTCTGAACACTCACTCTCCCTTACACAATGTAAACCAATGCCCAACTTAAGGTTCCATATCTTTAAGTTATCTCAATAAGAAGTATCGAGTTGTTGATATATCTCTCTCAAAGAGTGAATATAAGATCACTGAAGTACATAGTATAATGAGAATAATAATGGAAGAAGAATAGAGCACTTAAAGCAGACTTAAAATGATTTTTCAGTTCGGTAGTTGCTCCGCTTTGAATGCTTCTATTGTAATAGCCCTCCCACTAGGCCCACTGGATAGCTACCCTCACTAGGTACCCTGTCCTGTCGCACGGGAGTCTGGCCTAGGCCCACTGCAGTGCTACCCTCACTGGGAACCTACCACAATGACAATGACAAGCTTACATGGAGCCTACCCACGATATTCCCTAGTGGGAACCTCCTCAGGGATCAAACCTATGACATTAGGCTATTAAGCCTTGGGTGACTAATCCTGGTGTGATACCTTACTCTTATTAACTACAGTAGAGTCCAAGAGAGTAGTGAGATGACTCAGGGGACTAAGATTTGAACCCAGAACACCCAAGTTCCGAAATTACTTATAAAATTTCCCCATCTCAACCTAGGATTTGGACCTAGAGCTGAGAGGTGATAAAATTTCTATAATCATTTTCATAAAACTTCACTAACTCATTAAGACTTACCAGTTTTCCCTTGTGTTGTTATTCATAAGAGTTGTGAGCATATGTAATATCCTGAATTTTGGGACTAGAGGTTTAAGATTTAGTCTGGATTAAAGGGGACCACTAGACCCCTATTTGGTAAATATTATAGTGAGACATAGTATTATTTCCTAAATTTCCTTTATATCCTTGGATATTAAAAAGAAATTATATTGGTGAGCTAAAGAGCTCAGGAAATAATAAAATAAAGCAATTAGAAGTCACACATAATATAGTAAAGTGGAATACAAAGTAATTTTGCCACCAGTGAAATTCCCGGTGTGACAGTGGTGATTTTGTGACATTTTTCAATAGGTAAATGATTTTGAAAAATTATGAAAATTTTTAGAGTGAAAGTAGACTTATCAAGATTTTATTTGATATGTCATACAAGTCGTTTGGAGCTATACATGAATTTTTGAATTTAGCCCAGCAAAATTAATTATTTTATAGGGCAGCATTCAAAGATTAAAATTTAGGAAGAGTGAGCTTCCAACTAGCCAAAGGCTATATTTTTCCTTAAAAATAGACTCAATAAGGGTCGCATAGCCTCTAGAATCACTCCAATTAGACATTTGTACAATTAGATATGAATTTTCAAAATTTAATGGAAATTCTGCTAGATTTAGTATTATGTGCGAAATTTTGATTTCTAGGCCAATGAGGAGCTGACACGTGGCAGGTCACTTAATACTCCATTTAATCATCAATTCCTTATCTTCTTCAGCCTATTTTCTGCATGAAACAAGAACGAAAGAGTGAGAGAGTGAGCTGCGAACATGAAAGAACAAGAAGGGTTAGGGTTCAACCAAAATTCAAGGTAAGGAAGTTGGTACTTTGTGTCTTAAGCTTCCTAATTCCTTCATAACCTCTCCTAATCATCTATAATCCTTTGAATCCATGGAATTTCAGCTGATTCAAGAGTTGAGGAGTGAGATTCAAAAACGTGTAGGAGAGAGAAAGTGCAAGAAATCAAGATTTAACTTCCTAAACTTGTTCCTCTTACTTGATTGATGCCATTAGAGTTGTTATTGGCTTGATTTTGGGTGACTTGTGAAGATTGGATGGTGGAATCCCTAAGGTGTCATGCTGTTTAAACATGCTTCTAATCATGTGTAATGAGTGTTTAAATAGCTAATCATTTGATTAGGAGTAGCAAGGAAGTGATTAGGCAAGAGAAAATGAGAAAACAACAAACTATTTTCGGGAATCCTTAGATCTGCCCTGTACTGTTTCATGTAGGAGGAGTGGATATTTGGAAATTTTGATACTTCCATTGGCTTTAGAAGGAAAAATTGTGTAGGTGTACAAGTGTTCATGAATTTTGGATACTTGTATATAAATTTAAGAATTTTATAGATTAAGGTTGGTCATAATGTTTATTTGTCTTTTCTGGAGCATTGTCATTGTATATGATAATTAAAGGGGTAGATATTGCCTAAAAGTTATGAAAATCTCTATTTTGAAAGTAGACAAATAGACCTTTAATTTGATAGGTCATAATGATCAATTGGATTTGTGTGCTAGAAGTTCTACATTTTCAAAATTTGAGCATGAAAAACTGAAATTTTCTGGAATGCTGTGTAGAAAGTGGAAATACTGTATTAATTTCTTAATATATAGCTAATTTATATATTTTTAGTTGAAAATAGACTTAATAATGGTCATGTGGGACTTGAAACCACCTTAATTGGATTTTTTTGGATTTAGGAATGAATTTGTGAAGTATTTTCCCTGTTTCTGGGAGGGAATCTGGAACAGAGTGATTTTTTGAAATACTGGGAATATTTTGGATCTGATAGCTAACATTGATTACTTTTATGTGAAACTATATTAAAATTTATTTACATAGAATTTGGAATCACTCAATTCTGAATTTCCTATAATTAATGGTTAATTTTTAAAAGTTAGTCTTGTTTCTGGAATCAAATCTGAAACAGTGTTGTTGGAAGAATTTCTGGGAATAATTGGTCTATATTGGGGACACATAAATATATATTTTATTAAATTTAAATTGAAATATCTTAATTTAGGCTTTGGAATAAGTCCAATTGGAGCTTTGTAGAATTATTTATGATTTTTGACATTTGAACATGATTCTGAAAGCTATCTTTGTACAGTGGAGAGTAATCATGAAATTTGGACTTGTGGGCATAGTTACTGTAAGAGTAATTTTTTTCCTATAGAATAGACTTAACAAGGGTCATATAGGCCTTTGAAACACCTCAATTGGAGTTCTATATAATTAATTATGATTTTTCAAAATTTGGTGAAAAATCTATCAGTTTTATGTCTTATGTGAATTTAAGACTTAATGGCACAAATGTAATTTGTATGAACTCCGAGGGTCAAAGTAAGCCTTTAGGGCTAATGTGGCCCATTGAGCATTCACTTTTCATGGCTTTAATGATGTAATCACTTATCTAGGGCCATGAAGTTATAAAGAAGTAATGGTTGGAAGATCAAGATACAAGAGAAGGACACAAAGTCCAACATGTAGTGAACTTACCTTGCCTGCATGTATATGATATGTATGTTTGTGCATTGTGTTTATGTGACTGCTTTGCCTAATTGTGTGAAACATGCTTGATTGATTGAAATGTTGTTATGTTTATACGGTGGCCATGAGTATATTGCATCATTGAGCATGTAGATGTTATTATTGGCATGATTTTATGAATGAAAAGCATGTCATACATTAACTATATATCTTACATGTATAGTGGTATTGTTTACTACTGAGATTCCTTTGAATCTCACCCTCCCCATCAAACCATTTAGACAGGTGAAGAGTCCACGAAGATATGCAATGAGGAATTGTGGAAGAGGATAGAAGATTGAAGTACAAGGTAGGTTTTGTATTTGATTTAAGCGTATGATAGTCGTATGTGGCTATATATTTTATGTATGTAATTATATTAAGTTAAGTTGAATAGAGAATAGCTCTGGCTAAATTAAAGGAAAAAACATTCGTAAACTCTGATATAATGATATTAAGAGCCAATGAGTCTTAGTGAGGTAGTGAACGTATTTGAAAAGTTTCCCCCCCCCCCTCTAAAAAGCCTTTTTAACCCTAGGTTCAACTCTTGAGTTGAGATTAGGGATTTGTGAATGTTTTTAGAAGATTGGGAAATTTGGGTTTGAATCCCGGTCCCACAAATGATTTTACTACTCCTTTGTACTCATCTTGAGCCATTGGAGATAAGGTGTCATAGCATACCTCTATCGACTATATATATATCATCTCACATACACATTTTATTAGCTTTAGGAAACAAAACTACTAACTTCTACCATTCATTTATTAGGTTATCTTTACAACATATACACCATATACATCATTTACTTCATATACAATCCCAAAACCTAAAGCATTCTAAAAAGCATGAGGAACTAAACAACCGTAACTAAATCCTTTAATAGCTCGGCCTTTACTTGTCACCTCTTACCTTTTCTTTGCCCCTCGAGCTTCCTCCCTATACTGAAGGTGGTTTTTGGAGAAAAAGGGTGAGATTCGAAGGAATCTCAGTAGTAACACAAGTCATATAGAAATAACATACAAAGCATGCTTCACACTCATCAATCAACAAAATTATCATAACATCATTTAGTGCATTTAATGCAATCCATAAACTATTGTAGTGTTAGGCAAGTTACTTGGCCCCGAGGGGTACCCGTGCAATAGGCCCGGGGCACCGCTCGTACAATTATGAACAATATAACCTGAAGTCAACCCGTGTAAAGATAGGCCCCGGGTGATCACTCCACATAATAAAAACGTGTTAGACATTTTACGATGATTTCAAACAACACCCTAAGCATGTTATGTCATATGAAGACAAGTTACTACCTGGTCACTCTTCTTAGCAACTTCTTCTTGCTTGATCAAGCTCAGGCACGTACTACGTCCTGGACGGTTGTCAAGTCCTAAAATCTTCAAATATACCAAAAAAGAGTGATTACTCATTCATGCACAATTCCAAACTCATAACGTTGGTGAATTTAGCCTAAACGTGCTAAATTACCAAAATACTCTTAGAGACCCCACTTAACCCTTTGTACCCGATCTCACTCCACTTTACCAAAATTTATAACGTGGGCTACTTCTATACAATTTCACTTGTAGAATCCATTTTTAACCTCAAATTGGTCAAAAGCAAGCCTAAATGAAGAAAATGCTCTTGATAGCCCTTAGTTAGAGTCTTGAAAGGGTAATTTAGTCATTTCACTTTCTGTGGCTTCTCACTTCGTGGTCTACATAGACCCTACACAATTTTGCCTCCTAAACTCAATAGAAGCATCAGAATTATTAAATTCCCACTCATTTGCCATGTCCAACACAGGGTCACCCTATAGGATTCCCAGAAAAGTTGTGTCGGTTTATCATTTTATTTACCCTAATCACCTCTTCACTACTTATAATCACCATATTAGCTATTTAGACATCCATTGGACTTGATTTGGAGACACTTACACATGAAGGTCTCTTTGGTTTTCTTGGACTATCTTATACCAAAACAACCAAAATCAAACCAAGAACAACTCTAATAACATTAATTAAGTAAGAGGAACAAAGTTGGGAAGTTACTTCTTGATTTCTTACACTTTCTCTCTCCTTCACATTTTCCTCTCTCTCTCTCCAACTCTTGATTAAGCTAAAATACCATGGTTCCAATGATAGAGAAGTGAGAAGAAGAGGTTATGGAGGGATTAGGTAGCTTAAGACACAAGGTAGCAACTTTTTAACTTGAGTTTTAACGATCCCTAGCTTCTTCTCTTCTCTTCACCATACTTAGCTCTCACTCTATCTTTCTGATTCAATTTGATCATGAATGAGGAGTTGAAGATAAAGGAAAGATGATATAATGAAAGGTTAATTAATTTGGACACTTGGCACTTTATGATTGGTCCAAAAATGCATTTTCCTTTAATTAATTCCCTCTCCCTTTTCTCTTCATGTTTCAGCCAAAAATATGCATGAGAAATATAGGAGAAATCTGAATCTCCAATATCCCATTGTGCCATCTTGTAACTTGTTGACCAAGTCATTGACTTTTTGACTATTTGACCATTATTGACAATAATTCACCAAAATTGGTTTATTAATGATCAAGTAACCATTTCTCTCTTTTTAATTCTCATTTAACTCATTTTATTTTGAATATTAGGAAAAAATAACTATTTCCCACTTTATGACAAAATTACCGTTTTGCCCCTACATTACTTGATTTACCGTAATAAATCACTTTTCACTCATTTCTTCAGCTTAACCCCATTTTAATACTTAAATGAGGCCATCATTCATGCCATTTAATTTTCTCAAATTTTGGTTACAATAATAGGCCCTTAATTTCACATTAATTGCCTCTTTGTGTCCTTATTTGGCCAAATTACGTGTAACTGGCGATTAGAATATTCCACAAATTTATGCTTACCACATTTCACCATTTCATCCCACTAAATATATATATCAATATACATACAAAATTATTGGTGAAAAGTGGGGTATTACACTTGGTACCATTGAGCTAGCTGTAATATCCCAAATTTTGGAACAACAGGTTTGAGATTAAGCCTGAAATAAGTGGACTACTAAACCTCGGTTTAGCAAATGTCCTAGTAAGGCACTACTAAATTCCCTAAAATTTATTTATTTCTTGGGGGTATTAAAGAGTAAAGGGAGTGATAAAACAAAGCAATTAGAAGTTTCACACAACATAGTGAAGTGGAACACAAAGTAGTATTGCTATTGGTGAAATTCCTGGTGTGACAGTCATGTTTGTGTTGAATTTTTCAATAGTAAAATGATGTCCAAAAATTATAAAAGTTTTTAGAATGATAGTAGACTTATCAAGATTCAATTTGATAGGCCATATAAGTCATTTGGAGTTGTATACAAGGAATTATGTATTTTTGAATTTAGCCCAACGAAATTAACTATTTTCTGTGACAATGTCCAAAAACAATAATTTTGGGAAGAGTGAGCTTCAAATTAACCAAATTTTATATTTTTCCTTAAAACTATACTCAATAAGGGTCATGTAGCCTTTAGAACGATCCCAAGTGGATATCTACACAATTAGAGATGAATTTTCAAAATTTGATGAAAATTCTGCCAAGTTTTGCATTAAGTGTGAAAATGGAATAAATGTAAGGGCAAAATGGTCATTTGACCAATAAATCAAGAGATAATTATTTTTCCCTAATATTTCCAATAATTTCAGTTAAATAGGAATTGAAAACGACAAAATGGCCACTTGGTAGTTATTAAGTCCATTTTGGAATATTATTACCAAAGGAAAGATTAAAGCTTGGAAAAGAGGTTGAAAAACAAAGACATAGGACTTTGGTCAACAACTTGTGAGATGATATCATGTGACAATTCAAGTCAATAATTTCTCCTCCATTCCTCATTGATTTTGGCTTCCAAGGGAAAGGAAAAGGTAAATGAAATTATTTTATGGAATTAAACAAGAATTACATGTGTTGGACCAATGAGATGAAGCCATGTGTAAAGTAACTTAACAAATTCATTAAGTCTTCATTTCTTCATTCTTTCTCCATTCAATCCCATGCAAACTGAATCAAAAAAGAGAAAGAGAGAGGGCTGGACGGTCAAGCTCCATACACACATAAGGCTAGGGTCCTTCCAAGATTAAAGGTAAGGAGCATGTATACTTGGAGTTTATGCTTCCAAATCATGTATGAACCTCTACTAATCTCTTCTCCTCCTTAAAAACCATGATTAGCAAGCTCAATCAAGAGTATAGAGAGAGAGACTACAGACTTTTTACAGAGAGAAGGAGGAGAAATCAAGAGGTAAACCTCCAAACATACTTCTCTTACCTTTGTTGTAGTTGTTGTGGTTGTTGTTGGTTTGGAACTGTTTGTTTTGTATTGAATTTAAACACTGAGGTAGTCTTGTGGGGCTACAGATTTTTTGTATATAAATTAACGAATGAAGTTTTAGCAAAGAATAGCCCTAATTGAATTAAAGGAAAAAGACAAGAAAAATCGCCAGTGTACTCTGATATAATGAAACTAAGAGCAGATGAGACTTGATGACGTAGTGAAACTTGTGAAAATAATTGTAAAGTTTGCTACCCTTTTGAAAAAACCTCTCAACCTTAGGCTCAACTCCTGAGTTAAGAGTGAGAATTTGTGAAAGATTTCAAAAGTTAGATAGTTCGGATTCAAATCCTGATTCCATAATGGATTTCACTACTCTTTTGTACTTATATGAGACTATTGGAAATAAGGTATTACATCTATATTTATAGTTGAGATGTAATAAATGACTGTTGTGAGTGTTTCATTTGTTTGTTATAGTGTTGTTGATTTATCTAAACATTCTTTGTATGTAGAAGATAACCATTAGAGCAAAGAGAATGTCTCGATTAGAATTCTGCTAGCATTTAATGCTTATGACCACTAGCATTTATTACTTTTGACATAAATTTGCTTTTTGTAATATTTAAATCTTCTGACGTTGGAAATCTTGAAACTTGCTTAAGATACATGTTAATATGACAAAAGAATAACATCAAGTAGGTATAAAGAATTTTAACAATGTTTTCTTTGATTTCCAAAGTTTATGAATTATGCTATGTTTTTATGGAAAATCTAGTTGAGGTATATTTGAACATACTTTCTTTTATTCGATTAATATTTATCCAATTGAAATAAGGTGTATCATAATAGTACATCCTTTATTCGAATAGTTTCTTTAGATAACAAGGTTACTTTATTCGAATATAGTTACTTGTATTTGAATAAAATTCTTTGTTAATGGATTTTGATATCCAAATATACTTGGCTCTTATTTGGATAATGTTTGTCAAGAATAAGTAACCTTATTCGAACACAGTTTATTGTATTCAAATAAGCTTCTTATACTTTGATTAATGTTATCCGGATACATCATCTTTTATTTTGATAGGTTTATAAAAGTGTATCAGAATAATAAGTTAAATATTCAAATATCGCTTTTAGAAAGCAAGTGACATTATTCTAATACATCATCTTTTTATTTGAATAAGCTTTATTATTAATTCTTATACGAATACATCATTCCTTATTTAAATAAGAGTTTGGAATTTGAGTCTAAGTAAATGAGCTTCTTGTTCGAATAACTCTCCCTTTATTTGAATAAGCTTTACTTTTATCTTTTAAAACTATTTTAGCTTATTCGAATAATCAACTCATTATTTGAATAACATTTCATAACCAAAATTGAATTACGTAACCTGTCATTCGAATAACTAATTCTTTATTCAAATAAGTTTTGTCACACGTTAAAATGAAAAAATGGGTAAGACTTGACTATTTTCGAATAGACCCTTATGTATTCGAATAAGCTCTTTTTTTTAAAATTTGAAATCTTATTCGAATAACACACTTTCTTATTTGAATAACACATCATTTATTTGAATAAGCTAAGAGTTACTCGAATAGCTCTCAACTGAAAATAGATTTTCTTATTCGAATAAGCCACAGTGTTAGCAAAAACAAAATGAATTTCCTTAAACCAGATATTGAATGCCTATTTGAATAAACCTAAGTTTGTTATTATCAAGACTCTGAATCTAATAAATATAACCTTGAGAATGAAGAATTACAATGTAATATCCCAAATTTTGGGACTAGAAGTTTGAGAATAAGTCTAGATCAAGTGGACTGATAAGCTCCGGTTTAGCAAGAGTCCCAGTAAAGCATAATTTTATTCCCTAAAATTTCTTTATACCTGGGTGACATTAAGGGAATCAAATGGTTAATTAAAGATCACATTAGGGGAAAAGCAAGGTAATTAGAGGTCACATACAACATAGTTATTTGGAACACAAGTTAATGATTGCTACCAGTATGTATTCCAGTGAGGCAGTCGTGTTGCGTGACATTTTTAAATGGGAAACTGATGTCCCAAAATTTTGAAACTTTCCATAATGAAATTAGACTTATCAACATTTAATTCAATAGGTCATATAAGTTATTTGGAGTTGTACACAAGGAGTTATGTATTTTTGAAGTTAGCCTAGTAAAACTAGTAATTTTCTATGGCAGTATCCAAATATGGAAATTCAAGGAATGTTGATCTTCCAGTTGGCTAAAGGCTATTTTTTCCTTAAAACTAATAAGGGTTACATAGCCTTTAGAACCACCCCAAATGAATCTCTTTACAATTAGATATGAATTTTCAAATTTTGATGAAAATTCTGCCAGATTTTCCAACAAGTATGAAAATAGGGAAAAATGTATGGGCAAAATGGTCATTTAACTAATAAAGAAAAAATTCATTATTTTCGCTTTTCTTGCTAAGCAATTCGATAAAAAAAATGGAAAGTAAGAGGAATTAATTCACTTGGCCTACATTTAAAGGAGAGGAATTAATTGTGACCAAGTATTTCAAGCACATGTTAAATAATATTAACATAAAGCAAGGTGGGATATTTTGATGAAGCTAATATCCCTTCATTCTTCATTATTTCTATCCAAGCATGGCAGCCAAGAGAGAGAGGGAGTTGGAGAAATATACAATAACAAGGAGAAAGAGCAATGATCAAGAAGCCAAACCAAGGTGAGTTTGCAAGCTAATCCTCCTTGTTCTTACCTTCTTCCTCATGATCACTCTCCCTAATTTCTATGCCATCTTGAAATACATGTTTAGAAAGAAAAAACAAGATAAAGAAGGAGGAGAGAGGTGGCTCCTAGAGAGAGAAAGAAGAGCAACTAAAGGTAAAGCCATAAACCTTGCTCTCTTATTGATTCATGCTTCTTGTTGGATGTTGTTGTGGTTGTTTTGGCTTGGTTTATGATTTTGGGAAGCAGGTTATGCTACCCAATTTTCTAATAATCATGTGGGAAAGGTGTTTAAGTGATTAAACATGTGATTAGAGGTGAAATTAAAGGAAGGTGGTGTTAATGGATTAAAATCAAAACAACATCATTTTCCCTAATTCTTGTGAAGTTTTGGCAAGACCTGGTTGGGAGGGAAGGAGCTGTAATTTCATCAATTTGATGGTTTCATTGAGTTTAGAAGGAAAAATTGTGTAGGGTTCATGTAGATTGTGAAGTATGAAAAATCCTAGAATGTGAAATGACCATATTACCTTTAAAACCCTAAGTTAGAGGTTGCCAAGGGCAATTTCATAATTTGGGCTTGAATTTGACCAATTTGAGATCAAAAATGGATTCTACATATTAAATTGTGTAGGATTAGAGCAGGTCATAATTTTTGGTGTAATGCAGTTTGATCGGGTATAAAGGGGTTAGATCGAGTCCCCAAGGGCATTTTGGTAATTTTGCAGTTTTGAGTCAAGATAACCAACACATTGAGTTTAGAATGAATTATGAATAAATAATAACTCATTTATCCTAAATTTGAAATTTTAGGATATATCAGTAGGCTGAGCTAGAGATGAAGCTCGACTGATTGACAAGTACGGAAAGGGCACGTTGCAGGTAGTAACATTTTTTTTCATGCACTATGTGATTAATATATGCTTTAAGTATGCCATATTTTGTGACATGAGCATAGTTCCAAGGCACATTAGCCTAGCTATGATTTGGGATCCAGCGATAGTGCACATAGATAAGCCAATGTCTAAACAGTGGTTTGGCCTTGGACAGTATATACACAACATTCTATCATCTCACATAACATGGTGCATGACATATTTATTTTCACATTTTATATGTATGATTGTATGTTACTACTGAGATTCCCTTGAATCCCACCCTTTCCATAAATACATAAAGTTTCCAATGGCAAGCAGTAGCTTAGGGGCGGGGGGCATAATCATAATTACCAGTGACAGAAGGTTCTGGACCAATCCAAGAGCAGGTGTTGGTTATCTGAAGACCTATTTATTTATTTTAAGGTCTGTATTTATTATGTACGAACCCCTATGAGGAATTACTGTATATAAACAAGCACATTGTTTCAATAATGAGTATATTTATACTATTCTTATGTGTCCACTGAACAACGCAAATGCTACTCTAAGTAATATCAATAATGATCTACTCTCAGAAGTGAATTAAGATGAACAATGAAGTACAATATAAATAATGTCTCTTTCTAATATAAATGATAATAAAGCTAGAAAAACATAGAGTATTTGGTTTGAAGTGGGTGATTAATTGGTTTAACATTTGGTGTTTTTGCTCCCTTCTTAGGCTTTAAATGCTCTTCTATTTATGCTGATAAAGATTGATGACCATTGAGCTTTTCTTCTTCCCATTGAGGCTTAAAAAATATGACCATTGAAATAGCCATTGGAAGCTTATGATACAAAAGTTTCTTTTTGGCCATTGAGCTCTAATCCAAGTTTAATCACCTATAATCCTTATATAAACTTGATTAGTGATGACTTGGAATGGTTAGAAATAAGATAATTAAGATTTAAATGAGTTTCAAAGAATATAAAAAAATCTGAGATGGTGATTAAAAAACTAAGAATAATACTTGAGTGATTTCCTCAATCATTCGAGTAATTTCATCTCACTTGCAGGTTTCTTGCAAGTGATCAAGAATCACTCAAGTGATTAAGGAAATCACTCGAGTGATCTTCATAAATCACTCAATTGATCATGGATCACTTAAGTGATTTCAAAAATCACTCGAGTGATCTTCATCAGAAGATCACTGATTCTCAAATCACTTGCAGGTGACTTGCAGGTGACTTGCAAGTGATTCCCATTACTCGAGTAATTTTATAGTGACTTGCTAAAATTCTAGAAGTGAAGATTTATCACTCGAGTGTATCCACTATCACTCGAGTGCCCTTTTTCTTTTGAGAACATAGATATTTTTGAGCAGAGGTCAACTTCCAATGGGCATAACTCTTCAACTATAACTCTAAATTTGGCAAACGACCTATTCCCAGAAATCACTTTAAGTCTACTTTTCACAGCAACTATAATTGATCTGAAATATATTGTATTCCAAAAGTTATGATCCAATTTGTAACATCTGGTTTGGAACATATCATTGATTTTGAGTATCAACTTTCAAAGCTTATATCTCTTCCATTTGAACCTCTTTGAGCATGAAATAAATGTCTATAAACCAAATATAGAGTCTAGTTTAGAGTAACACTAGAAATTCCAGTGTCAACTTCCAAAACTCGTATCTTTTCCATCTAAACTCTATGGAGCTTGATATTGGTATTTGTGTGTCACAGTTTAAGTCTAGCTTCATATAAAAGAAGTTTCAGCTCAATTGAACTTATGGTTTGGGAGATGTGACTAAATTACCAAACCTCTCTCATGATAAATGAAAACAAAGTTGAACATAGTATTCTAAGATATGATATCACTCAAGTGGATCTTCTATCACTCAAGTGAAATATGTAGAAATCACTTTTAGAGGTGCAAATCTAGTGATAATGAAATGTAACTTGAGTGAAGTTGATATAACTTCGATATAAGGCAATTTAACTTCTAATTGAGCCATTCCATATTCCATTTCATTATAGTAACCTCAAATATCAAATCTAAGAACTTGAAACTTGATATTCCTATTATATTTTGCAAGTTCTTCTTTTTTTAATCTCTTCTCTTATTCTTCCTCTTGATTATTCTCATCGATCCAACTCAATAACTTCTTCCTTCTCTTGACTTCTCTCCATATTTGATAACTCCTTTGTTTAATCTTCTGTTTGACCGTTCATCATAATCCAACTTAATATCTTCTTTCTTTTCTTCATTAATCTACAATATATTTTTACACTAAACATAGTAGTTAGTCAAAGTATAAAATAAACACATTATGTAAACTTTTTACTCTTAATAGTTGACATCTATATTTGACATCATCAAAACTAATCATATCTAACACATTTGTACACCATTTTACAAATAAAATAAAAAAACAAAAAGACAATGTATATAAGCAAACTAAAAATCAAAAGTTATGAAAATTTTAAAAATCTAAAGCATCATCAAATTCTTCCTTCTCTAGTAATTTGTCCACCTACTCTTTCAAAGAGAAAATGAGAGTGGTAAGTTCCTTCATGCACTTGTCCATGCGTCCTTGCTATTATAGGTAAACCTAGATCTAATGATAGAGCTCATAGGTCATGTGGACAAGCCCTTTAAGGCTTGTTGGTGGAGGGTGTAATATCCTGAATTTTGGGACAAAAGGCTTGAGATTAAGCCTGGATCAAGTGGACGGCTAAGCCCCGGTTTAGCAAGTGTCCCGATAAGGCATAATTATATTCCCTAAAATTCCTTTATACCCTTGGGGTATTAAAGGGAATATCATGGTGAATTAAAGAGTTCAGGGAATGAAAAAATAATGCAATTAGAAGTCACACACAACATAGTTAATTGGAACACAAAATAGTGTTGCTGCCAATGAATTTCCTTGTGTGGCAGTCATGTTTGTGTGACATTTTTACATGAGCAAATGATATCCAAAAATTTTGAAACTTTTCAGAATGAAATTAGACTTATTAAGATTTTATTTGATAGGTCATATGGATTATTTGGAGCTGTACACAAAGAGATATGTATTTTTGAAGTTAGCCCAGTAAAACTGGAAATTTTCTATGGCAGTGTCCAAAAACAATAATTCTAGGAAGTATGAGCTTCTAGTTGGCCAATGGTTATATTTTTTATAAAACTAGACTTAACAAGGGTCACATAGCCTTTAGAATTACACCAATTGGACCTCTGTACAATTAGATTTGAATTTTCAAAATTTTATGAAAATTCTGTCAATTATTACACAAGGAGCGAAATTAACAAGACAATGGCAAAAATTTATAGGCAAAATAGTTATTTGATTAAAATAAATCCACAGCCCATATTCTTTCCTTTTTCTAGTGGTTGAGACGTCAAAAAAAGGCAAGAAGCAAGAGGAAATACATATTGGCTATTAAATATGACATATGGAGACAATTTGACCAAGTTTTAAAAAGATGATGACTTGGTCAATGATTGCAACTAAAGTAAGGAGGTAAATATTGATATTTCAAGAAGCAAATTGTTATCCTCTTTTCTCTACACTTTTGGTCAAAAAGAGAAAAGCAAGGATGCTTGGTTAATATATTAATTCAAAGAGAAAACTCTTGACCAATCATAAAGAAGCACATGTTAAATTAAAAGTAAGAGTTGTAAAAATCTCTCTACATATAAATTGCAATGGAATAGATGAAGATAAAATGAGACCATTTGCTTTCTCCAATTCAAGATGGAGTTTCGGTCAAAAAGCATTAAGGAAAGAGAAAAAGAAGGCAATTGAATTGCCATGTGTTAACACATTAAATACAAGCATTGGACTATAACAAAAGTAAGAGGCTATTGTTCTTCTTTTTCGCTTGGATATTACGGTGGAAAAGGGAATTGCAAGGAAAATAATATATGTGGCTTATATTAATTCAAGAGAAGAGGGAAAAAGGAGCCAAGTAAATGCATATATTATTTTACCATGAGATGAAATTATGACATAAGCAAGAGATATCACAAAAGCACATAATACTTTATTTCTCTTCCATTATGTTTGGTCAAGTGTGAAGAATAGAGAGGGAGGGAGAATTGGACGAAAGGGAAGGAGCAACAAACAAGAGAAGTTGAGCTAGGGTTCAAGAGCCAAAAATTCAAGGTAAGAGGTGCAAATCCTAGTGCTCTTATCTTCTAACTCCTGTAATACCTCTCCTAATCCCTTCTCCTTCTTGAATACAATGGTTAGCAAGCCAAGTTTCAAGAGAAGAGAGGGAGGAGGCATAAGCCATAGAGAGAGAGAGTGTGTGTGAAAATCAAGAGGTAATCTCAAGAACTTTGATCCTCTTGCTTGATATGTTGTAGTTGTGGTGATTGTTGTATTATTGGCTTGTCTTGTTTGTTTTTGTAAATTTTGGATGATGAAACCCCAAGAGGTCATGCTGCCAAAATTTCTTCAAAACATGTCCAATAAGTGTTTAAATGATTAAACATATGATTTGGAGTGAAAAGGGAGGAGTTTATGGCTTGAATGCATGAAGACACATTTTTCCCTTTGAATTCCATAATTTCGTTCAGTCAAAGAACCATAAGAGGGAGCTTGAATTTGGTAATTCTGATGCTTCTATTGGATTTATAAGGGAAAATTGTCTATGAAATTAGGTGTTCATGATTTTTGGATGCTTGTATATGAATTTGGAAATTTATGAAGTTGAATGTGAATGTTGTTTGATTTGTCTCCTGTGAGGCAGTGACATTTTGAAATATATTTCATGGGTCAAACCATGTCCAAAAATTCTGAAACTTGGTAGGATTAAATTAGAGACACAGATATTTAATTGTATTGGTAGTTTGTAATTTTTGGACAAGTATACTAGAAGATATGATTTTCCAAAGTCATGCCCTGTTTCTGGAAGGTAATCTGGAACGGTTCAGGTTTGGAGAATTTATGGGAAACATATGATGATATTGATCCAACCAAAGATTTTTTACACAAAATGACACTTAAATAGCTTCACATAGGGCTTTGAATCACCTCAATTAGAGTTCTATAGGATTAATTATGAATTTTCAAAGTTTGGTTAAAATGCTGGCAGTTTTGACTACCATGCAAATTTGAGAAAGAAAGGGGCCAAATGTAATTGGTAAGAACTCCAAGGGTGAAAGTAAGCCTTTAAGGCTAATATAGCCCATTGGACATTTACTTTTCATGGCTTTAATATTGTTATTACTTATATAGGGCCATGAAGTGACAAAGAAGATATAATGGTTGGAAGTCCAAGATACAAGAGGAGGACACAATTAAAATATGGGAATTTAATTAGACATTTATGAAAAGGAACTTTAATAAA
Organism: Albizia julibrissin; assembly: GCA_037074505.1. Lineage (NCBI taxonomy): Eukaryota > Viridiplantae > Streptophyta > Magnoliopsida > Fabales > Fabaceae > Albizia > Albizia julibrissin. Next base: position 43,316,561 of record CM073480.1, on the reverse strand, counting down.
ATTGTTTGTAAGTGTTAAGTGATGGTTTTTACTTAAAAACCATCATATTTGTCATGAAATAAATTACGGTTATTAAATACAACCATTTTTTTGTGCTTTGACAAATTTTGCCTCAAAATACATGATGGTGTGCATGATTAACCATTAATTTTTAGCGTTATATATTCTTGTGCGACCTCCACCTTGACATACATAACATTTATTCACTGTAACCATTATTTATTAAGCATTATATATGCGCGAATATGTAGTAGTGTGAATTGAAAATTTGTTAATGGCTTATCAAGTTTAGAAACTTCAAGTTCCAAATTCCATAATCAAGCAACTAGGAACAATCTCTAAGTACATGATTACAAAGTTAATATCATAAACATAGAGAATTTGAGTCCTATGGCTTAATACAAGAGTCTATAGCTCTGGACTAGGAGCCAACAAGTATACAAAGCCATCCTTATTACTGAACACCTTGGAACCAAATGTCGTTCTTCAGTGAAGTCCCAAGAATAATAAATTATCTGTCAAAAATTGAAGAACAAAGGAAATCAATGGAATATGTGATTTGTTCCGTAAAAGTACGAATCTTTCAAAGTTTGTTGAATTCTGAAAAAGGCACAAAGAAAGATATTTGGAGTACAAAGAAGAAGAATTATAAGTGAAGATTGCCGTCATTGAAGGCCACCATCATTGTTGTTGGAGGAGGGTGTCTCAGCTGTCATACATTGCGTCATTGGAGAAGAGGATAGAGAAGAAAAGAATAGGGTGAAGAAGATTTTGTCGAGGGAACTTGTGTAATTTCATTTTAATTTTAAAAAGCACAAATTAGGCACTAACACTTATCTGGTATTATAAATCTTGGGAGTACATTTATGTCTTCTAGTATTTTTAAAGTTCTTTATAAGAGATTTTTCCCATTAGTCAATTAGCTCTACTATTTTCACCTTGGTTGTATGGGATAACTACTTGCTTAATTTTGTTCACCTAAGTTGAATGCACATAATTTCTTTTTCTTCATCAAATTTTAATACAAATTTTTGTGGTATTGATTCATTCTTAAATGATAATTCTAGAATATTGAGCATCCAATTGGCTAAGGACAATATTTGTTTTTAAAAAATAGACTTAATAAGAGTCACATGGGCTTTAGAATCACAACAATTAGACATCTATAAATAAAGATATGAATTTTCAAAGTTTAATAAAAATTCTGACAGATTGAGTACAAGTGTGAAAATAGAAAAAATTGTAAGGGCAAAATGTTCATTTGACCAATAAAGCAAGAAGCAATTATTTTCTCCAAATTAAGGAGATATTTTTGGCCAATATCCAAGGGAGAAGAGAAAATATTTATTTGGCCCTAATTGGTGACATGTGGAGGCATTTTTTACCAAGTAATTAAAGATGAAGACTTAGTCAAATTAACACATGTTAATTCCAATTAAAATAATATAAACTAAGGAGGTGGAAGATAATATTTTTTTTAGAGTCTCTTTATCCCTTTCCGTGGTCATTAATTCAGCCAACATGAGGAAATAGAGGGCGAGAGAGAGCTTGAAGAAACACAAGAACACAAAGAGCATAAGAGTTCAAGAGGCACAATCAAGGTAAGCTGCAAGCAATTTCCACTTGTTCTTGCCTTGAAATTCATAGAAACTCTCTCCTAATCTCTACTCATTAAACACACATGTAGCAATAGCAAAATCAAGAGGAAGAAAGAGGAGGAAGCCACGGTTTAGAGAGGGAAAGAGGAGGATCAAGAGGAAATCCAATAAACATTGCTCCTCTTGCTGACTCTTGGTGGTTGTTGATTTGTTGCTTTGTTTTCATGATTTTTGTGATTTTGGGATGTTGAAAACCAAAAGGGAGGTGCTACCCAAATTCAAATTAATCATGTGGGAAGTGTGATTAAGTTGTTAAACATGTCATTACAAGAGAAAAGAAGGTGTTTTAAGAGATTAAACATGAAAACACAATTTTCCAAATAATTCTGGAATTTTCGTCCAGGGGCATTTTCATCCTGTTAGAGCTGAATTTTGATATTCTTTTTTATGTTTCCATTGGATTTAGAAGGGAAAATTGTGTGGGAATACATTTGTTTATGATTTTTGGATAATTGTGTGAAAATCTGGAACTTTTGGAAGTTAAGGAGTAAGTGTTGTTTGATTGGTTTTCTGGAAATAGTTTGGTTGTGAATGTTTTTCACTAGCCAAACCTAATCCAAATATTATGAAATTTTACAAGTTTAAAGTAGACATGATGAGCTTTAATTTTATAGGTAGAACATAATTTTTGGACTAGTATATTAAAAGATATGATTTTTTAAATTTTATCCCTATTTCTGGAATGAAGTCTGGGACAGAGGAGGTTTGATGAATTTTTGGGAATAATGTGATTGTAAAGGCTATACTTGGGTATTTTTTCATAAAATTACACTTAAATAGCTTTATATAGAATTTGAAAACAATCAATTTAGACTTTCCTAGGATTAATTATAAATTTTCAAAGTTGACTGTAAAGTTCGTAATTTCTAGAAAGCTAAGAGAATACACTGTGCAGAATTGCACTGTATAGAAGCTACTATAATTGTGTTAGATAACCAATAAAATGTGATTAAAAGACAGTAGTGACAACTATTAACTAGTTACTTGTTAACTCTAATTTATAGGAGTTGACAATTGCTGAGCCGGATAAAAGAAATGTGGACGGATAGTATAAGCTGGAAAAAGGGATTTCAAGTAGTAACTATTTCTTTTATATACTATGTGATAATCTGTATGCTTTGTGTATGCTACCTTCTGTAACATGACAGTGCCTAGGGCACATAACCTAGCTGTGGTTTGGGATCCAGCCATGGTACATGAGTTAAGCTAGGGTTGCTAACAATCGTTTGGCCTTGGACAATATGCACACAACATAGTATGAGTTTGCATCTTACATAACATGGTGCATTGCAAATTTATTTTTACATTTTATATGTTTGATTGTATGTTACTACTAAGATTTTTTTGAATCTCACCCTTTTCCATAAACGTTTAAAGTTTTCAGCTTAAGTAAGCATCTCAGAGGGCAAAATCATAATTACTGGAAATAGAAGGTTTCAGACCAGTACAAGGGAAGACGTTGGTTATCTGAAGGTATTTTATTCTTTTAAGGTCTGTAAATATTATGTACACACCCCTATGAGGAATTCGTGCAATATGATCAAGCACATTGTATCAATGATATCACTATATTTATGCTATTCATATGTGCCCGATGAATTGCGCATTGCTGCTATGATTAATATCAATATTAAGGGGTATGTCTGACGGGTGTTGACAATAGTCAAGATTCATGCACTTTTGGGGTACTAGACAACAAAGATGTAAGAATTTCATATGTATCTAGAATCTGATTGACTCGATGAAGTACCCACACAAAACTAGAGCACCGATAGGGACACTGATCTCATTACAGAGCAAATACACCATAAGCAGAAGAAGAATGAGAGAATAATCTTTAGCAGAAGTGAATAGACATATATTTTTTGTGTATTATCCCACACAACACTTGAACCCTTATTCACTCACATATTATAGGGTTCCTCATGCCTCGCCCTCAATTGACTATCCCATCTTTATTAGAAGACATATTGTATTGGTTTAATGATAAAAATTATAATGATTAGGACATATCGCAATCATCCGCCCAAGCTTTTCTATTATTTACATTTTGACCCAATGCAATTAGGCTTAGGCCGTGATTCACCAAAGGTGGACTAGGTATATTTGAACAAAAGATTTAATATGGAGAGAAGAAATTAGATTTCCCAAAAAATTATGTCTCCAACTTTCCTAACAGTTAGAAGTAAGTTACATAGTATATAATAATCCATGTAATTTATAATTTCATAGTATTTAATATATTTAAAATGCTACACTTATAAAAAAAATTTTTATAAAGTTTAATTAAAATAGTTTTTTCTTTAACATTAAAAAATACTATAAGTTTTTTAAAAAGTAGTTTAGCTTTATCAAGGATTAGAGAAATGAAACAATCAATCAAAACTATCCTGAGAAGTTTGCTTTATCTTGTGCTTCCCTTTTTCATTTTAATTATGAAACATTCATTCAGATTCTTAAGATTTTTCCCCCCACTTTTCGTTTATCACATGGCTACCATTTCCTATCTCTTAGATTATGAAGAATATTTAAAGCACAAATTGATGTTTTCACAGACAAATACTTTTCTTTCTTTGTCCTATATATTCTATTCCACGTGACAAATGAATTCGTGTCATTAGTGCTTGTTCTACTGTTCTGTTAGTTACAAGAGAATATAATATCTGTAACTATCTCTTTTTATTAAGAATAATATAAAAAAAAATAAAAGAATTGGCAAAGTTCGTGTCACTTCTTTCCTACATAGAATCCTCGAATTTTGACCAATAACAAGGAAATGACTCATACCTCATAAAAGTGTTAATTCAAATCTGGCTGTTGATACAAAAATCTCAATGATAAATAACTTATCAACACTTTTGTGTGCACTATGAGAATCATGAGATATGCTTTGGCTCAGAAAATAAATATCATAATACCCAAATCAAATGAATTTCGTTCTTATAAAAAATTGCTGGAATATTTTAAAATGAAAAGATGTATTTTTTTTTGTAAAATCATATTCTTATAAATTCAAGGATTTATATGAAGAGGTGTGTAAGGAGTTATAACATAAAAAGACACCAAGGTTATGTCTCTTTAGTTCCTAATGATACTTGTGGTAGCCACCACTTGGTGAAAAGTTGTGTTATATTTATGAGAAAAATTTACATAATATAAAGATATAACTCTTCATATATTTGTTCATGAATCAACATATGTGATTTATGAATCTAACAAATTGTTATGACTTTTAATTAAAGAAGTATTGTTTTAAGAGACACTACTTCAAAGAAGCACCACATCAAGGCATCATTTTATAGTCTATAAATACCTAGCACCATCAGTCCATTCTGTCATATCGGAAATCACAAAATAACAAGAGATCAAACTAATTGTCTTTGTCCTTGAAAACACACAAAGATAAAGTCAAATATCACTTTGTAAAAGTCATTGTTGTCTTGGCTTGAGTGTTGATAGTGCAATTCACAAGGCAGTCTAGGCAAATTGGAGTTTTCACACTCGTTGATTGTTGGGTCAAGTTGCAATTTAGTCACAATGTTTAGAACATATAATTAATTGTTTTCAATGGTGTGATCTTCATTTAGAGCCTTGGTGTGATAGAAATTGTGTTTTTGGTTGAGGACATTTTTCTGGTATTTTCAACTTCTTTGATCTATATTGTAAGCTTGTAGCTTTGGTTATTTGGCTGGTGGTTGCACATTTGTGTATGAGGTTAAGACTCTCTAGTAATCTATTTTGATCATAGTGGATTTGATCACTTTTTGTCTAGACGGGTTTTAACCCTTAAAATGGAGAGCTTTTTCATGTTAATAATGGTGTCTTTATGCTAATTTAATTTGTACCATATATTTGCTTATTTATTTCCTCATATACTCTTGCAAGTGATAGGGAGGTTTAACATCTGTTGTACTCTTCCTAACAAGTAGTTTTATAGCTAGATTCTCAGGTTGTTTGGTTGATTGGTTGTCAGATTGGTAGGTTGTATAGTTGCTTGACCGTTGAATTGTTGACTTGTTTGAGTGATGGAGATAAATAACATGATTTCCTTAGATGGCTAAGGGGGAGATGTTCTAAAGTTGTATATGATAGAAACTTTGGCTACTAGAGATAGTGTGGATGCTATTAATATGGAGCCATCAAATTTGTAGTATAGTCATATCAAGAAAAATAAAAGGGGAAGGATGTACTTCAAGGGTTGAAGAATAGTATTCTTGTTATGTATGGTTGGTAAACGAGCTGCGGTATCTTTCAAACAAAATCTTTCTTCAAGAAGGTCAGAGTTGCTTGAATTGGCACATGTTGACATTTGTGGAAGGTTTGAAGCTTGTTTGTTTGAATGCTGGATTAGCGGTTGTCTCCACATAGTCGTGAGGGGGAGATGTTGGGTTTTGGGCTCCCTTACTATATGGAGAAAGGGCCAAATTTTATATGTTCCATATTTTATGAAAAGGAAGAACAAGAAAAGAAATGAAAAAAGGAAAGTTTCCTTATTATTTTCTTTGTGAGAAAAAAAAGATGCTCTTTGAGTTGTCAAATTTAAAACCTATGTGTGTCTCATTTATTTAAGTGGAGATTATAGAGTGTTTTGGGGGCGCAGAGAAGTCTCGGATAGGTCAGAGTGGTTGGTAAGACACATTAGAGAGTCCAATAAGGCTTGGTAGGCTTGGATAGAGAGGCCGGAGAGGTCTAATTATACATCCAGGTGAGATAAAAGAAGTGAGAAAGTAAAAAAAAATGAAGCTTCAACAGGAAATATCGGTAAATTGGTGTTTACACATTCTTTGACCATTAGATTGAGCTGCCATTTGGTTAGCAAGTCAAGCTTGACGTCCCTTATTTGGGACTTTTAACATCCTTTTATGGGGGGACGCGTATGTCAGCGACGTAATAAATTTGGACTTTATACGTCCTTTGTAAAGGGACGATTGAAGCTCTGGGTTTAGGCGTCCCTTTTGCTAAAAGGGACGCCTAAAGTCCCCATTTAGAATTTTTTAAAAAAAAATTAGGGACTTTAGGCGTCCCTTTTGGCAAAAAGGGACGCCTAAAGTCCTTACTTTAGGCGTCCCTTTGGCCAAAAGGGACGCCTAAAGGGTTTTTTTTTCCATACGGTGCCATTTGTATTGTTTCTGGCCATATCATTCTGAAAGCAAACAGCAACGTATACACAAAAAGGAAACATACAGCACGCAGTTTATAATTAACAAAACACAACATCCACCTCTAATGAAACATTCATGCACTACATTGTTGACAGAAATGTTGTCCACTAATATAATAAACAACTACTAAGTAAATGTACAGGAAACGATAAACTTCTACAAATCAATGTGTTGAAGAATCCTCCCAGCCAACAAGTCTCTGATCAAATTAATGTCTTCATATAAGTAAGCAGCATCATTATCAAAGATCTACAAATTAGAAAATATGATTATACGAAATCAAAATGAAATTAAAGGATTGTTTAGGAATTCAATTAAAATACAACCAAAGTATTATCATTTGATTACCTGTTGAAAATCATTTGTAACGCCACTTTGAATGATATTATACATGTAAAGTAGAACATAATAGCCACATTCAGTACCACCTGGCTATTGAGGGCACTATAAATCAAAAGCAATTGGTTAAAATCAATAACATACATCATTTATAAAACAACCATAAATAAAATAACTTAAAATTATATTGGAACCACATACTTTGGGATAGAACCACTTTGGCTTGCGAACAACTCTACCCTCACGTGACCCGCCAAGCATTCTATATGTTTGGGTCGCGCTACCATTAAAATGTAAAACATTTTAAGTTAGAACAATTTATTTAAATCAAGAATTTATTTAATTAATAAAAGAGAAATAACTAACGTGTTGAAGACTGATTTTGTGTCCTTGTCGGGCTTTTTTGTCAAGGAATCAAACTAATAGATTTCATTGAAGCATGGGCAAACAACACACAGGCTCCAATGGTAACTACAATAATACACAAATTAAAATGAAGTTTAGATTAGAAGAAAATTATTTCTCAAACATCCAAAAATAAAATTTTTTACTACATACCCTTGAACAATTGGCGCTAGATAACATCGCAATTTGGTCGCTGCCATTGTGAAGCCCACATAATGTGTCCTTTGCACGACATCATTTTTATCCGATGTCGTATTTGCCGGACACAAGAATCCGTATAAATTTGGTCTTTCCATATCAATGCACATGTGGTAGAAGGACCTAAAATAGAAATAAAATGACTAATGAATTATTGAACTTATGAAATCTTGAACTTAGAAAAGAAAAACTAACCAAATGGAAAGTTTGACCCATCCTGCATCTATCTCCTCCAAATACATAAACTCCTTAAGATCTTTATTGTCGATCGTGTAGGGATACGTCAATTGTGTACTCACAATCCCTGGAGGCATATTGAAGTCGACTTGGGGAATACCTTTGTAAATCTGTTGGAGCCGTGCTAGAAAGGGTCATCTCAGCGCATGTTGCTCCTCCTATAACCATAGAAAACAAAACCAATTATATTACAATGATGCCAATAAATGTCAAGTGATATGAACATAATTCCTACAATTGGTGGGGTTACCAACGTGCCAATAAGATATTGAGGCCAAAGGATGAAACCTCCAATTGCCTAACCCAGCGTGGCAATCTCAACGTCAGGGATAGGGATGGTTGCACCTTCTTCCCCCTCAAGAACACGTGTCACTGTCACCCTACGTAAATACTGTGGAATTTGATTATGATGATGGGTGGTAGCTTGTGTGTAAATGAGAGCATCGGCTACAACACAAATCATGGGGGCATCTAAATAGAGGATACACGATTCACTCGACTCCGAAGTGGCAGAAGGCTGGCCCAGTGGTTCTGTTATGTGAGAAGGCTGGCCACAGGGTTTTGTACTATGGGAAGGCTGGATAAGACTATGGAAAGGAGCGGCAACAAGTTCTGGAGTGTGGGAAGGCTAGACAAGGGGTTCTGGATTGTGGAAAGCCTCAGCAACGAGTTGCGGAGTGTGGGAAGGCTGGACAAGGGGTTCTAGATTGTGGAAAGCCTCGGCAACGAGTTGCGTAGTGTGGGAAGACTGTACAAGGGATTCGTCCGGTAGGTTGTGACTTCCTTTAGTGCTGGGGAAGGCCGGGGATTCCTCATTTCTAACTCTAGTAGTCTCCATGTGATGAAAATCAAACCACGATTTCATTTCACCACTTAGTTGTGTCATTAGCTCATCTCGGAGCTCTTCTCGGATTTGATCACGAAGCTTAGTCACAAACTCTTGACTGGGTTCAGCTTGTGAAGAATATAACGAGACTTTACCAAAATACTTTGAAATACCAACTCCCCTCGGCTCCCCTCTAACACGGCCGGGGTATTCAGCCTTCCCAATCGCCGTGGACAATATGTCCATCCGTCCACTTGGAGTGAACAACCCTTGGCTACTCTGCTCTTCGAGTTCATCCTGTAGCATACAATTCGTTATGAATGAAAATTAAATGATAGAAATGTGAAAGAATTTCACAATTAATTATTATGCTATTACTACTTACAATCCTCGAGGCAACCTCAGCAATAGTAGGATTTATATATTTGCCACCCTTAATCCTCCCTGCTTTCCATTTTTTGTGACGTGGAGGAGGAGCTGGCGCTTGCACAATAATGGAAGGATCTGATTTCGCAACTTCCTTCAATTTTTCCAGCTCTTCTGCCATCATCATCCGCTCTAGCTTCCTGTAGCCACCCCGAGACATGCAATGCTGGTACTGATTTGCTTCTTGCCTCTGTGTGTTCGCCGCACTTAATTCCTGTTTAAGGGAAAAAGGAAAAAACAAGTCATTAGTGCATTAACTATATTGAAATTATAAATTTTCATACTGAAGACATAAAATTTACCAAAAATTCAGGAGCTTGTCGTTTAGCTACAAACAACCTCCAGTCCTCTGGAGATAGATATGAATATTCCTAACAAGGATCCAGATGACTCTTGTCACCTCTAAGGTACTTCCTGGAGAGCTTATTTTTAAAATCCTTCCAGCGCAAATGAACCTCTCCCATCCAGTGGTTGTACATGTCTGTGGTGTCAGGAACATCGAACGTTTGCTGCAAAAACAGAGACAATTAAACTTGAATAGGAAGAAAGGTCTAAATACATAAAATGTATCGAAAGTTATGTACCAAAATCTGTTGCCATATCATGGCTTTCGTCTTTTTGGGAACCTGCCTCCAACTATCATAGATGATTCAGACTTTGCTTTGACCCAAAAACCAAGATAACTAATGAAGTGTCTTCCTCAGGACCTATTGGATTCATGTTGGCATCAAACTCTATGTGAACCCTCTCCTGTTCATTGTAGTGGCGCTTCGTCAAGACAGCCATCTTCGTGGCACCTCTTGTTCTTCTCGGAGCGGGTGGCTCTTCTTACCTTCCATTATGCTGCTCGCTGTCGCTCCCTGAGTCACTAGAACTTGACATATTCCTAGACATAAAAAAATCATTGTCAGAGAGGTAAGTAGATTGTAGGTATCTGTATAAACTACATTAAGGGAAAAAAGCACATAGGACATAATACAGTTTTATATAGTTAAAGGTCTTACTTTATACTGTTTCCCATATTCCTTCACAATGATCATTTCTTGCAGAATAATCTTCATCATCTACCAACTCGACCTCACTTCCTATAGGTGGATTTGTTGTCAAAGGTGGTGTGTCGTCAAGGTTGAAGGTTGGATCACCATACTTGTGTTTTTTGCTTTGAAGTACAATGGACATATTTTTATTTGCAGGATCTGTGACATAAAACACTTGCTTCGTCTAGCTTGCTAGAATGAAGGGCTCATCTCTATAACCAACTCTTCGAAGATCGACTAAGACAAATCCAAATTGTGGATCTATTACCACAGCAGCATTGCTAACCCACTTACATTTGAACAAAGCAACTTTGAACTTGTTGTAGGTCATCTCTCATATTTCTTCTATAACTCCATAATAAGCCATTGATGCACATATGGGGTTTTTGTCTTTCGAACTGAAAAAGTGCATAGCTTCAGCTTCAACCATCAGCCCACTATTTTGCATGGTACTTTTGTCATCTTGCTCTTTTGTGTAGAATGAATACCCATTTATGTTATAACCAGTCCAAGTAACAACCTGAAATGAAGGCCCCCAAGCTAGCCAGTTGATTGTCTCGGACACACCGATCTCATGCGAAACCTTCTCCTCAAACCACTTAACAAATGTCTTGTTTTGCTCAATAGCTATTTGCATGTCACCCTTCTTTGGATTCAAGTTCTTCAAAGTCTTTTTGTGCTCATCTATGTATGGCTGAACTTCTTCCATATTATTCAAGATATACAAGTGTGCTTGCAACACCTCTTCACAATCCGCAGTCTTCACTTTTAGTCCTCGTGTTCCCTTGCTTCTCCTATTTTCATGCCGAGACTGTTCCTTTTTACCAGATAGATAATCTTTACAAAAGTCCATAGCCTCTTCAACTATATATCGCTCAACTATTGAGGCTTCAGGTCCATAAGGATTTTTAGAATACCCTTTTAAGATCTTCATGTATCGCTCAAAAGGGTACATCCACCTTAAATAAACTGGACCGCAAAGCCTTACCTCCCTTACTAAATGAACTACCAAATGCACCATTATATCAAAAAATGATGGAGGAAAATGCATCTCTAGTTGGGACAAAATTATATAACCCTCATTTTCTAGTTCATCCAACTTCTCAGTGTCGATGACTTTGTTACAGATAGCATTAAAGAAAACACACAATCTGGTTATAGTAGTTCGCACTTCTTTCATAATGCCTCTAATGGCTACTGGTAACAATTGTTGCATTAACACGTGATAGTCATGGGACTTCATTCCCACTAACTTCAAATCGTCCATTGACACACACCTGCTAACATTAGAAGAGTAGCCCTGTGGGACCTTAATTTCATGCAGACACCCACACAAACTTCTTTTCTCCGCTTTTGATAGCGTATGCGCAGCTGGCTCCATATATGCCCTCCTACCATCATCTCTTAGGTGTGGATGCAACCGATCTCTTATTCCCATATCAACAAGGTCAAGTCTCGCGCTTATTCCATCCTTGGTCTTCCCTGGGATGTGCAAAAGCGTACTTACAAGGCTGTCACACACATTTTTCTCCACATGCATCACATCAATACTGTGTCTTACATCAAGACAATGCCAATACGGAAGATCAAATAAAATTGACCTCTTCTTCCATATGTTCTTCTCACCCTTAGTCCTTTGATTTTTACCAAAGGTCACATTGACACGTTCTATCCGACTATAAACTTCCTCCCCGGTTAATGCCCTTGGTGCAACTCCATGTTCTGGTAAGCCATCAAAACGCTTTCTCAGCCTACGATATGGGTGGAATCGATGAAGAAACCTTCTGTGGCCAAGGTACATTGTTTTTTTGCAATGCTTAAGTTGTCGAAAGTGTGTTTCTCCTTCATAGATTGGGCATGCTTTATGACCCTTCACACTATACCCTGACAAATTTCCGTATGCGGGGAAGTCGTTTATCGTGGTAAAAATCATTGCACGCAACTTGAAAGACTCTTTCTTATAAGCATCGAACACATCCACACCTTCCTCCCATAACTTCTTCAAGTCCTCAATCAAAGGACCCAAATACACATCGATGTCATTCCCTAGCTGTTTTGGTCCAGAGATCATCATAGAAAGCATAACGTACTTGTGCTTCATACATAACCAGGGAGGTAAGTTGTATATTACAAGGAGAACTGGCCACGAACTATGTGTACTAGTAAGAGTTCCATACGGATTTATTCCATATGTACAAAGTCCAAGCCGAAGGTTTCTCGGCTCGCTGCCAAATTGAGGGAACATTTCATCTATCTTCTTCCACTGTGGAGAGTCAGCCGGGTGCCGAAGATATTTTCCGTCACAAATTCTCTCATCATAATGCCATCTCAACTTCTTCACTTTTGTTGTGGTCGCAAACAAACGCTTAAACCGTGGTATTATTGGAAGATACCATAACACCTTCGAAGGTTGCCTTTTACTTGTTGTCCCTTCTCTACAACCACCATCTTTCTTCACTTTATATCATGATGTTTTACAGTTAGAACACTCACTAACACCTGCATACTCCTTTCTATACAATACACAGTCATTAGGGCAAGCATGTATCTTTTTGTACTCCATACCCATCGTAGACAAGATTTTCTTTGCCTCATACATACGGTTTGGAAGTACATTATCTTCTGGAAACATATCACACAATAATTCCAATAGTAATGTAAAACTACTATCAGTCCATCCACAAGTTGCCTTTAAGTTCACCAAATGCAATGTTCCCGTCAGTCGTGTGTACTTACTCCCACGGTATAATGGTGTCTCCGCATCACTCCGCAGGCTGTCAAATTCATGTGCCTGGGCGAAGGATTCAACCTCGGCATCGTGAATCATTTTCTCCATTCTATCTTGCTCTATAACATCCACTCCTTCCTTCTTGTGCGACGGACAATCAGTTACTTCCTCACCATGCCATATCCACCTTGTGTATCGAAGATTTATTCCATCACAAAGTAAGTGATCCCTTATATCATCAACATCTCGTCAACTCTCGTTTAAACAATTCACACAAGGACAAAAATACTTCCCATTTTTGGTTGGAGCATTCCTTCTAGCAAATTCAATAAACTCTTCCACCCGATTCTCATATTCTTCACTAGTTCTCAAAGCATTCATCCAACTATAATCCATTGTTTTACCACCTAAACCATTCCCAATAACACTCAAGTTTATAACAATTGTTAACTATGAGATTGTCTTTTATCACTTTTTTCAAAAAAACATTTCGGCAGCATTTCCCATTAAGTGTAAGATCCCACAATTTTAATAACAAACCATTTCACCTTAATTCAAACAAAACAAAACAAAAAGAAAGTAACTGAGGCAATTAAGGACAATATCAACAATTTAAAATATCAATTTTTCTTTAGGGAACTAATATGTTTAAATTAGTACAAGTTAAAAGTTCTATGCACCTACATAATATTAAAAGTTCTATACATGTATTCATTATTTCAAACCAATGAAATTAAAATCAATTGGTTAATATTGAAATTTACTTGTTGATAACTTGTTTTATAAAATAAAACAAGTTTTATGTTTAGATTTTAGACTTAAATTGCATTTTGCTAGCACTCTAAAATGTGTGTTTTTATATAGCACTCAGCTTCCTAAACATGTTTTATTTTATAATAAAATAAATTATATAACTTATTTAATCTAATAAAATTAGTTAAATAGGTCTTACATTAAAGATATATATGATGACTAACATTATTGATTAATTTATTTTAGTAAAACATATTGATGAGTGCAAATTTTCTAAATGTTTTATTTTTTAAAAAACTATTATTTTCTAAATTTTTAATAGCTTCCTGAACATGCATGTTTTATTTTTATTTTTGAAAATGTATATAGAATTACCAATAAAGTCATTTCAATTTCAAGAAATAAAAATTAGTAATAAAATTACACAAACAAATATTATTCAGTGTAAAATATCAAACTATATGAACAAATGAGTAAACATATTTAAAGAGAAAGTTGCTTCACATAAATATATACATTTTCATTTATTCATAATTAATTTCAATCATGTATGTATGAAATTAAAATAATCAATGTATAAACTCATCTTCCTCATTAAATTATTGTAGAAACCAAGTCAACAGGTTTCTGGAATCTCTAGCATACATACATGTACTTATGGCATAATATGAGTGGCGTATAATTTCTAGTAAAACTACTTCAAATTAAACGGTCATGGCATTAACTAAAGTGAAAAAAATAAACCAAAAGCAAAAAAAAACAAAAAAGCTTACAGTTGCAAAATGGTGTGAAGAGGCTGGGAGGGAGGAGGCGCACCACCGTGAGAGAGGGAGCGAGTCCGATGCTGCAACTGTGAGATGATAGAAGGAGGAGATGAGAGAAAATGAAGAAGGAGGGATATGGTGGAAGGGAGACGGTGGAAGGAGGCTAGGTGTTTTTGAGAGATGGAGGAAGAGTGAACGAAAGGAAATGGAGGGAAATGAAGAAAAAGAGTGGAGGGAAATATGTTTAGGCGTCCCTTCTCCAAGAAGGGATGCCTAAACATATAAATAGGTGTCCCTTCATACAGAATGGACGCCTAATGTGGGCTGCATGCCAGCCACGTGGCTGGCATGCAGCCCTTAGGCGTCCCTTCTCCAAAAGGGGCGCCTAATAGTGGCTGGCATGCACCCTATATTAGGCGTCCCTTCTTGAGAAGGGACGCCTAAAGTTTAACTTTAGGAGAAGGGACGCCTAATGTCATCCCTTAGGCGTCCCTTCTCCAAGAAGGGACGCCTAAAGATTAAAAATTTTCTCTTTATTTACATAAATGCCACTGCGTACAGTTTTTACTTCCCTTTTCAAAGAAGGGACGTCTTTATATGACGTTAAATCCCTAATCTGTAGTAGTATATGGTTCATTGTTTTGCAACAGTGGGATCGTCACTTGGAGGCCTAGCGTGAGAGAACTCGTGTTTGTAGTCAAAGACATTTTTCTAGTATATTTCAACTTATTTGTTCTCTATTGTAAGTTTGTAGCTTTGATTGTTTGATTGGGTAGTTACATGTGTTTGTGCATGCATGTCATTGAGACTCTCTTGTACCCTCTTTCTATCATAGTGGATTTGATCTTTTTCTGGGTTGGATGATGTGGTTTTTACCCTTGAAGGGAGGGGTCCACATTAATAATTCTGGTGTCTTTGTGCTATTTAATTTTTTCCATATATATTTGTTTCTTCATACACTCTTACAAGTGATAAGAAGATTAAATATCTACTACACCCTTCCTAACAGTACACACATTTAGTGTCTGACAATGACTTGAACAATATTGCCTTTTTAAAAAAAAAGGATGCATATGCTTATAAAAAATAGACAAATTAACCTAATGTTTCTTAAGGTGTTACAAAATATTTCTTCATTTCCCAAAAGTCATTTGTTCTCTCCTGAAAGCCAGGGTTATTAACAATGTGAATTGTCACTTTACTGTCACAAAACACGTATATTCGCTCTAAACCTTCTACATTCAAGTCATTTAGAGTGCTTGTTTGATTTCTTCAGACTTTAGGTCTTCTTTGTTCCTTTTCCTTTTTGAGCATTGTGTTGTTTAAAAATTCCAAAAAAGATAAGCAAAGTAGCTTTTGTTTAGTTGCTTGTTTGATTTCTTTCTAATTTGTTATATATCCCAACACACTAAATATTCCTTTTTGGCCAAAAGAATAAAAGAATGGAAAACAGAAAAGAAAAGATGGGCATTCCTTTATTTGGTGGGCCTTTATAACAAGCTCACAACATACATAATAGACCGTAGTGGGATTCCCCGTAAATAACTGAGCCAAGATTCCGAAATTGCCAATGCAAGAATCTGATGACATCAACAACTCATATGGAATAAGAATATCAATTTGTTACCACTCATGAAGCTTATCCAACTTGAAACGGGTTTGTCGTAAGGTTCACGACCCAAGCAAAGACCCGAATCCAGAGGCTATATATAAATCTCCCATATACAGGCTAATAATAAGAAAGAGGGAAAAAAAGAAAACTCACAGAAAAGCAGAGTGGGTAATCCAAATCAGGCAAAATGACGATGTTCGCAATAAAATGTTTACCTCTCAAAGTCCCCACTAAAGACGAAGTGATGAATTTATTGACGGAGGCAGACGTTAACAAGGACGGAAGTCTAACCATGGAGGAGCTTAAGAAAGTACTAGAGAAGATGGGATCAAACTGGGCAACGTACAGAGCCTGGCGTTGCATGAGAAATGCCGACAAGGACGGGGACGGAAAAATCGACCTCTCCACCGAAATGAACTTCCTCGTTTCTTATGTCATGAAGTGGTACGAAGGTAAACTCTGAAAGGTTTAAGCGGCACGCTGTAGCTGAAGCTGAAGACCACATGGGGAATATTATAAATTACTACTTCTTGTGCTTAAGATAAGATTTCGTTGATAGTGCAAACGATATCTTATATTAACGACGAGAAATATAGTATAAATTATATATATATTATATGTGTGTTGTGGTGAGCCGCTATGTAACATGGTGATTAGATGTATAAGAATATCGTAGTTATTATTAGTCACTGATCAGGACTAGCTCAGATGATAACAACAATAGGGGTGGGATGACATGAAGGGGATGTTCAGTGTTGAGACCTTGTGATGAAACAAGAAAAAGAATAAAAGAAAATCATATTGTTATGGTTTTGTATTGTGTTTCCTTTTATTAACATCTTCCTCTTCGGTAGTTCTTTTCAAGTTTTTATAGCTTTCCCAGTACTCTATGACTATTTTTTCTTTTAAGAAAATGTTTAGAACATTATATACGCTTTCTTATGTGTTATAAATTTAAGAAATGTATCATATCAATTAGATTTATAAGTCATAATTTTGTTTGTAGATTTTCTATCATATAATGATATTGAATTCATTTGCTGGAGGGTAGAAAATGGATTTGATCTAAAATATAATCCCTTGTAGCTTTTCTTATTTGTTAAAATTGTCTACTTTCAAATGGTTTAAAAAAATATGGGTATGGTGGATAAATAATATAGAACTGTTAACTACTGGGCGTATGGATTCATGAAACCAATTCTAATTGATATTGGTATTGGTATTGTAACTGGGTGTGTTGATTTGACTCCATAATTAAAGCTTCTAATTGATTGGGAACTAAATAGTTGTTTTGTTCATTTTGAGTGTAGGTTTAGGGAACTGGTTTGATTGAAAAAATTGTGTTAAACCATGTATGAACTTAAAGCTTGCATATTGAATGGAGGGTTATGTTGACAAGAAAGAGATATGCTTCTTAACCTTACATAGCCACATTAGAAGTTGAGCTTAAAACTTGGATTTTGTTAATTGCAAAAGAGATTGAGCAATTAACTAAACTGAATAATAGTTCTTGAATTGAAAAGCTTTTTTCATGTACTTTTGAACAATTGACTAGTGCATATCTATCACCTTTTATTCTAAAAATCTATAATACGTGGTTGAGTTAAAATGAGTTGCTGGGTGGGTTTGGGTCGTCGATGATCAACAAATACTTTCAATGACATTAATTACATGTTATTAATGATTATTCTCTTATTTCCTTTATTTATATGCCATACAATCCCCCATTTTCTAGTGTGTTATTTATTATGTTCATCCTACTTTTAAAAATTAATAAATTGATGTAGCATAGGCGTTTTAGAAATTGTGTTTCATGGTAATTAACGGGTTAATAAAAATATATGTAGCAAACACGTTTTGGAAATCATAATTTCAAAATACTTTCAATACCACTAAATGCACGTTATTAATGATTATTTTGGTTATTTATATGTGCAATAAGTAATCCCCATTTACGTTAATAGTGACTAGCAAGTCTCCCTTTTGTATTCATAGGTGTAATTTTGTTGAGTCTTTTTCTCCCTTTTATATTCACAGGTGTTATTTTGTGCAGTCTTTCTATTCACAATTTCTTAAACTAAATAAACGTATTTTAATTTTTGTCTTTTTCTGGCAACAGCCTATCAATTGTATCGCACTTTAGGTTTGAAAGCCCCCATTAAAGGGCCCAGACCACCAAAAAAAAAAGTTTTTATTGGACGTTCTTATGGTTGCCATCGGAATAATTCTAACTGTAATTCTATAGATATGATCATGGTAATAAATTATTTTTCGTGCCAAAGGGCTCATAGCGCACGTATTACCCTTAGCTTTTGAATCTTTTCATGTGACCTGCCAGTCATATGATAAGAGTGATAAACACAATAAGTTTTTGTATATTTGTAATGAATTATTCTGTGTTTACCTCTTGCTTCAATTGAATGTCATGTTACTTGGATTACATTTTCATGCCCTTTTTAGTGCTAATTATAAGGATGAACTCTAATAATTTGTCCATCTACTGATATTTCTTGTCAAATTTAACTGTCATAAAGAATCATGACAGACAACTGTGGAAGTTAGGAACACTTCCACATGGCCTCATAACATTCTGGAAACGCACTTGCCCACTGAACTGCGGCTGTCATGTAATGGGTCTTGGCAAATTTACATTACAATGGGAACATGAAACCATGGCTGGAGATAAGCATTCCAAGTACAGAAATTGCTGGTCCAAGTATGTTAATTATGATCACTTGTTCTTGTGAGAATGCAACAGCAGTCCATAGACGTGTTAGGAAGTAGCGCAGCGGATGTTAACCCTTCCTATTATTTGCAAGAGTATTTGAGGAAACAAACTCAACAGATATATTGCAAAAATTAAATTGTAGAAGAGATATCAGAATTATTAACATGGAAAACTTCTAAACTCAAAGGTAAAAACCATGGGTTGTTCAGACCAATGAAAATATGATCCATTATAATCAAAATAAGGTATAAGAGATTCTATAACAAATACACAAATATGTGCAACCATCCAGCCAAACAACCAAAGCTACAGGCTTACAATTAGAGAACAAAACAACCAAAAATATCAGAAAAACATCCCTAACCACGAACACATTTTCTCTCACGCTAAACCTCCAAAAGACGATCCCACCGTTAAAAAAGATGAACGATGTGTTCTCAACCTATTAAGACATGACCTCAAACTAGGAAACCCCAAGAGAATATTATTTCTCATAAAGAACAATCAGGAAACTTTCCCTTTTTTTCATTATCTCATTCTTTTCCTTCTTTCCTATTTTTTTGCTTTCCTTTCTGTTATTTTCTTTCCGTAAAATAGGAAATACATAGAATAGAAAATATATAAAATTTGGGCAACTCAAACATGGGCTTTTCTCCACATAGGAAAGGGAGCCCAAAACCCAACATCTCCCCCCTCACGACTATGTGGAGACTACCACCATCCGACGTTCACATGACAAGCTTCAAACTTTCCACAAATGTCAAGGTGCATCAATTTAAACAACTCTGACCTCCTTGAAGAAACATTCTTAATGAAAGATACTCTAACTTGTTCAGCCGTCATCTGAAAAGTGCATCCTTCCCTTTTTTATTGATATGATTAAGCCTTTGATGCTACAAACTTGATGCATCCAAATCTAAAGCATTTACACTGCCTCTAGCCACCAAAAGCTTCTATCATATACATCCTCTAGCCATTTAAAGAAACAATTCTTTTTGTCTCCATCAGTCAAGCAAAGTCAACAACTCAACGGTCATAATATGACAACCAACCAACCAACCTGAGCAACCTGGCTCTAATACCACTTGGTTAGAAAGAGTGCAGTGGATATTAAACCTTCCTATTACTTACAAGAGTCTTTGAGGAAACAAAGTAAACAAATATATAGCAGAAATTAAATGGCAGAAAAGACACCAAAATTATTAACATGGAAAACCAATAAACTCAGGGGTAAAAATTATAGGCCATTCAGACCAATAAAAATATGATCCACTAAGATCAAAATAGGGTACAAGAGATTCTCAAACAAATGCATAACCATTCGCAACTACCCAGCTAAACAACCAAAGCTACAAGATTACAATTAGAGAACAAAACAGCTGAAAAATCAGAAAAATGTCTCTAACCATGAACATATTTTCTCTCACCCTAGACCTTCAAACGATGATTCCACCTTTGAAAATGATGAACCATATGTCCTCAACTTGTTGACTAAATTTCAGCTCAATCCAACAGTCAACAAATGTGCAAATGGCGATTTACAAATACTGACATGTAAAGCTGCATTTGTCTCTCACATGGCAGCAACATTAGACTTCTTCAACTTCTCCAGCCTTGACCTATCTGGCCTTAGTAGGGCCTCTCTACCCAAAACCTAATATGCCCTCTCTCCACTTAAATAAGTGAGATACAACCTCAAATTAGGAAACTTCGAGAGAATATTTTTTATCACAAAGAACAATCAAGAAACTTTCCTTTTTTTCATTCTCTCACTCTTTTCCTTCTTTCCTATTTTTTTTCCTTTTCTTTCTGTTCTTTTATTTTTATAAAACAGGAAATAAATAAAATACAAAATATATAAAATTTGGCCAATTCAAACATGGACTTTTCTCCACATAAGAAAGGGAGCCCAAAACCCAACAAGATGATAGTCTCATGGTACGTTTAATCTTAGCGTTAGCTTTGATGATGCAATTCCATCTCCACTGGGTTGCTACTTTTCTTTTTGAAGGTTTGAAATTCTTTTGTATACAATTTCCTGTATTTTTGTTGATTTGGGCAGAGAAGAATCAGTTCCAAATTAGATAGTCATCCCATGCCTGCAGAGACACCAAACTTTATTTGTAAATGAAATGAAGAGGCTGAATTTTTTTTTTTATCTGTGGTTTCCTTCATATTCTCACCTATCTCTCTACTTGTTACCATTTTTTATTGGACAAAAATTCAATATCGGTCCTCCAAAAAAGGCGTGATTATCACTTTGACATTAGCAAGTCTTTTGTATCGCTTCAGTACTGTGAAGAATGTTTTCATTTCAATGTCACCCTCTCAAGGCTTATGTTCATTTAGTCACACAATTATGAGAGCTTTGTATTCTGTTACTACCCTGCTTTTCTCTTATAAGAAGCCTAGCCTTTGATCTAAATTAATCAAGGAGTTAGGTTTTGTGAAAAAAGACTACGTGGGAAGACCAGACGCTAAGACACGGGTGGAGAACGACAAAGACACAGCCAATGTCGAGCATTGCTTGTGAGGAAAAGGGGTACGGTTCCTGTGTACGATTGTTTTTTTTCCCTTCTATGCTATAGTGAAATCTCATGGAACCTTTTAATTTTGAGAAAATTACATACATGTCTAAAGTAAGAAACAAAATAAAGAAATGATTTTTTAAAATTTCAAAATGAAAAAATAGTCCTATTGACAATTCCATGAGCGAGTCATTGATAAGTCCAGGGGCTCTATTCACAAATTCTTATGACCATTTTTTTATTTTGAGATTTCAAATGATCATTTCTTCATTTTGCCTCTTACTTAGGACTTAACTATAATTTTCCCTTCAATTTTTTCCTTCCATATTTTATAGATTTATCCATTATATTACAACTGTTTTTGTTTTTGTTTTTTGTTTTTTGCAACAGAGTCATTAAAATTAAGGATTTGAGGGTGAGGAGGAAGATTCAGTAAATGAAGAAGACGGGAATGAGGTGGAAGGGTTAATAATTGAAGCATCTAAAGTGAGGGGGGAGAGTCAGAATTCGATTCATTAATGGGCTTTTTTAAAAAAGAAAAATAGAAAAGGACTAAACTTATGGTAAGTTAATTAAGTCTATTATGGCCAGGTATCCAAAACGTTTTTGCCACCTGTATTAATATTCCCAATCAGATTTAACCCCAATTGCTCATCTAAACCGCCGTTAGTTTTGGAATCATCTGTTTTTTTTAAAAAAAAAAAAATCAAAGACAGATCTCAAGTTTGCATACTCACTGGCTTCCAGTTCACCTTATCAAGGAGGGATTCCATATTTGTCTTCTCATAATTCAGACTTTAGCCGTAACAATCTTGGAGAAGGATTGGATTTTGGGCTTTGACTTTTCCCGTACATTCTGATGGCTTCGATGGAATTGCGATTTGCGAGGAAGCTCAGGGCGTCTCCCCTAAGCTCTCCGTCCGCATCGCATGCAAGCTTGAGATCGGTCTTTTATTTTCTTCCTTTTCTTTTTAAAAAACAATTCCAAAACTAACGGCGGTTAGTGAGGATTTAGGGTTAAATGCTGATTGGGAAAATTAATACAGGTGAAAAAACTTATTTGATACCTGAAAGTAATGTACCTAATGAATTTGGCCTAAGTTTTATCCAAAAAAATACACAAGTGGCATTTTTAAAGCTTATGTGGCAATAGTGAAAACTTGCATCCCTAACTATTTTAGGGTCAAAATTACACCTTTAAAAATGGTTCAAAGTGCTGAGTGTTTTTTTACCTTTAAAATAATATTAAAAAAGAATTTTTTTTGGATAAATTTAGAGAATAAAATGGATTTCAGTTTTGTATTTATAGTCAAAGAAAACCTCTTAACTAGCTTTTTTTTCTTTTTTAATTGGAGGGAATATTATATTAGGAACTTACTTATATCAAATTCCTTATATCTATTATATTAAGTTTTCCAATTATGCATGACCATGTAACGACCCTCATTCCTTTAACAATATCGCTCAGAGTCGTGATTGAGCAGCATAGTGGGCACATAACAATAGCTTAAATATACTGGTATAATGGACAATTATAATACCCCACTTTTCATCAATATTTCTTGTATGAGAAATTTTGATATTTAGTGGAATAAAATGGTAAAATGTGATGTGAATGAATTTATATGAATTTATGGAAAATATTCCAATCGCCGGTTGCACATAATTTGGCCGAATAAGGATATAAAGAGGCAATTAATGAACAATTAAGGGCCTATTATTGTAACCAAAATTTGGGAGAAATTAAATGACATGAATAATGGCCTCATTTGAGTGTCAAAATGAGGTTAAGCCGAAGAAATGAGCGAAAAGCGATTTATTACGATAAATCATGAAATTTAGGGGCAAAACGGTAATTTTTCCATAAAATGGGAAATGATTCTTTTTCCCTAATATTCCCACTAATTTGAGTTAAATGGGAATTAAAAAGAGTAAAATGACTACTTGATCACAAATAAACCAATTTTGGTAAATTATTGTTAAGAATTGTCAAATAGTAAAAAAAAAAGTCAATGACTTGGTCAATAAGTTACAAGATGGCACAATGGGATATTGGAGATTCAGATTTCTCTTGTATTCCTCATGCATAATTTTGGCTGAAACATGAAGAGAAAAGGGAGATGGAATTAATTAGAGAAAATTCCATTTTGGATCAATGAGAGGGTGACACTTAGCATGGTTAATTAATCCTTCATTTAATCATCATTTTCCCTTCTCTTCAGCTCATTCTCATGCACGATTAGATCAGAAAGAGTAAGAGTAAGAGCTGGATGTGAAGAACGGAAGAGAAGCTAGGGTTTATCAAGAATCAAGGTAAGAGACTTGTACTTTGTGTCTTAAGCTACCTAATCCCTCCACAACCTCTCCTCCTCACTTCTCTATCCTTGAATCCATTGAAATTTAGCTAAATCAAGAGTTGTAGAGAGAGAGAGAGAGAGGAAAATGTGAAGGAGAGAGAAAGTTTAAAAAAATCAAGAGATAACTTTCCAAACTTGTTCCTCTTGCTTAATTGATGCTAGTAGAGTTGTTCTTAGCTTGATTTTGGTATAAGATAATTCAAGAAAACTCAAGAGACCATAATACGTAAGTGTCTCCAAATCAAGTCCAATGAATGTCTAAGTAGTTAATATATTGATTATAAGTAGAAATGAGGTAATTAGGCTAAAGAAAACGAGAATCTGACACAACTTTTCTGGGAATCCTATGGGGTGACCCTGTGTTGGATGTGGCAATTGAGTAGGAATTTGATAATTCTAATGCTTCCATTGGATTTAGGAGACAAATTTGTGTAGGGTCTATATTGACCACAAAGTGAGGAAAGCCTCAGAAAGTGAAATGACAGAATTATCCCTAAAAGCCTTAAGTAAGGGCTATCAAGGGTATTTTCATCATTTGGGCTTGATTTTGATCAATCCGAGGTTAAAAATGGATTCTACATGTGAAAATTTATAGGAATAGCCCAAGTCATAAATTTTGGTAAAGTGGAAGTGAGATTGAGTACAAAGGGTTAAGCCAGGTCTCTAAGAGTATTTTGGTAATTTACCATGATTAGGCTAAGTTTACCAATGTTATGAGTTTGGAATGATATATGGATGAGTAATGACTCATTTATGGTGTATTTGGATATTTCAGGACTTGACAACCACTCGGGACTCAGTACTTGCCCGAGCTTGAACCAAATGGGAAGAGTTGCACGAGAAGAGCAACTAGGTAGTAACTCGTCTGTATATGACATATCATTCATTATGTGTTGTTGATTTCATCACAAAATGTCTAACATGTTTAGATTATACGGAGTAATCACCCAGGGCCTATCCTTACACAGGTTGACACTCAAGTTATAATGTTCATATTTGCACAAGCGGTGCCCGGGGCCAATTGTGCGAGTGCCCCTCGAGGCCGAGTAACTCGTCTAGCACTAGAATAGTTCATGAATTGCATTAAATGCATTGAATGGTGTTATGATGATTTTGTTGATTGATGAGTGTAAAGCATGCCTTGTATGTTATCTTGTATGTATGACTTGTGTTACTACTGAGATTCCTCCGAATCTCACCCTTTTTCCCCAAAAACCTATCTTCAGTATAGGGAGGAAGCTCGAGGGACAAGGAAAAGGTAAACGGCGATGAGTAGAGGCCGAGCGGCTAAAGGATTTAGTTCCGGTTGTCTAAGTTCTTCTGTGTCTTTTTGTATTTTGAGAACATCTTAAGTTAAGGGTTTTGCATATGAAGTAGATGGTGTATATGTTGTAAAGATAACCAAATGAATGGATAGTAGAAGTTAGTGGTTTTGCTTACTCTCGCTAATGAAAAGTATATGTGGAACTGTATTTATACATAAGGTCGGTAAAGGTTCGCTCACAAACTCTGATGTTTTATATAAAAACAAAGAGGAAATTTTATAAGAATTTTCAGAAGTTGGGTGTTCCGGGTTCATAATCTTGGTCTCCCTCATGATTTTACCACTTCTATATACTTAATCGTGGTTAAAGGAATGAGGTATCATAGTTTTGGTATCAGAGCAATGGTTCTGGCAATAATAGGTATTTGCTAGACACCCTTTGCTTAAATTTATAGACTTATACTTTCATTAGTATTGTGTTAATTATAAGCATAGGGATAGGATATGGTAGAAGAGTGACATTAAGTGAAAAACTTGTTTTGGTAACTTATAAGGATGTTCTAGGAAGTTTAGAAGTGGTTTTAGTTAGGAGAACGGTTGAAGAACTTGAGTTTAGCAGGAAGAACTCGAGTACATTTTAGCCTAGAACTTGAGTTGGTGATGATTAACTCGAGTGTAAGAGGAAATTTCCCATAAATCAAGTGTTTTCAGGCAGAAACTCACGGGAGTTTAAAAGTGAACTCGAGTGTAAAACGCCTGAGGACTTCAGTATGGAATAGAAACTCGAGTGCATGCTGGATTTCCTTTAGTTCAAATCTCTCGGGTAGAAACTTCCAAGCGGTAACTCTCATGACACAAGTGCAGTGGGTACTGAGAACTCAAGTGTGGAAAGAGGAACTCGAGTTCATGTCTTCCATTTTTGGTCTCAAAATTCTCGAGCAGAAACTCTCATTGTTGAACTCGCAAGACTTGAGTGTATTCCCCGTGAAAAACTTGAGTGTTGATCCTTCAACTCGAGTGTGACATGAACTTGTGGAACCTGGAAGATTCTCTGAAATGACCTTCTTCTTTCACACTCTCAGGACTCGAGTATGGAGAAACCTTGGAGAACTCGAGTGCAAAGGTGAAACTCGAGTGTAGACCTCCTTGATGTATTGAATCAAATAAGTTTTCAATGAGAAAACACTAAATGAACTCGAGTGAGGCTGCGAGAACTTGAGTGAAGGAGTAAAACTTGAGTGCATTTGTTAGGACTCGAGTTCTGCAGTGATGATAAGGAATATGAAGTCTATCTTGTACAATGTTTTTTTAAGGATTTTGATACATTGTACCTTACTCATTTTGACCATTTTGTCGTGAAATATCTCACCAATATTTGATTATCATTGTAGTATGGATTATGATATAGTAGTGTACAGAAAAGCAAGAATGTCAAGAATAAGGCAGAAAGGTCAGAAGAGTGTTCCAACTCTGATTAATATCAAGAAAGGAAGCAAGTTGGGTAGTAGCAGACAAAGGAGCCGGTGACCTTCACTTCCTTCTGTCAATCAACCTCCACCTGAGGAGCAGATCCCAGAAGGTAGAACTTATGTGACTCTCAACAGAGTTGGATGTGGACCAAGAATGGTGCATACACATAGAAAGAGTGTCAAGTAGCTAATATACTTTAGTCCCATTGCGAGAGATGAAGCTATAGTGGTGGACACATCTGATGTAGAGTTGGTGACATTGTGCAACATACAGATTCAGCTACAAAGTCGAATGCTCCGATAGAGCAATTGGCTTTTGATCCACATCCAACTGATGAATTATGGGAACAACTGAAGGATATATATATGACAGCTTTTACGGAATTATTTACTCCCACAATGCAGTAAACAACATTGTTGGAGTCAGTGCAAAAGTTGTATGAGTAAAGAGAGGAGCTAGAGCTAATGATGGACGATGACATTTGTATCCGAACCACATTAGCCTATCTTCCTGATTTTAGTTCTTGGATCAAGAAGAAAAATGAAATTGCAGCTGTGGGTCCTTATGAGTTTTTACCTTTTATTGAGCATATGATTATATATGTGGTGTTTAATATGCATAAGGAGTAGAAGGATAATGATATGCTCAGTAAGGTAGCATAGGCTTATGTTGATGTAAATATTAAGCCACTTGTTGTACATATGACTAGTCATGTTGTAGAACATACTCTCTTTTGATATAAATACCAAGTTGCTTGGGCATAAATGTATGAGTGCGTATAACTGATATGTATTGGTAGTTGGTATTTGAAATTTGAAAATTTGTATGTACATATTAGTGTTGATGTGGTGTTAACATTATGTTCCTTCTAATAGTGAAAAGGAACAATGGTGTGGAATAGGCTAGTGAGGAATGAACCACAAAACCCTGAACCTGAGAATAATCCAGAGCCTAACTTATGCAACAAATCTTTACAATGTTGGCTCAACAACAAACTATGATTTAGGACTTACGAGAAAAAGTCAAGGAACTAAGGGAGAGATGAAATGCGAATGAGGTATAGCTTGAAGGGAATAACCCTAAAGGAAATAATTCAGAAAGAAATTCCCCTAAGGGGAATATCCTGAAGGGAATTACAGATGAGGAACAATCATCTAGTGATGAGCCATTACAATCATATGGGTTGAACTCTGAAGTTCCTGTTGTTCAAGAACCAGATGAGAATGTTGTCCAATAATGGATGCCAAAATTTATCAAGTACCAGCCTGAGGCATTCTATGGGAGATTTAACTTGTAAGTTGCGGAGAATTGGATAAATCATCTAGAGAAGATCTTTGAGGTACTTGGATGCCCGACGGAGATGAAAGCTAAGATGGAAATTTATAAGCTAGTGGGTGATGCTGATGATTGGTGAAAGAATACAACATTGCTACTATGTGCTTGGAATATCTCTCTGACATGGGAATTGTTTCAAGAAAAATTTTATGAGAAGTACTTCCCAAGGTCAGTAAGGATTGAGAAAGAGAAAGAATTTCTAGCGATTTACTAAGGTGATAACGAGACCTTTGATTCATACTTATCTCAATTCATCTTATTGTCCCGTTACTCCTCTTACTTGAATCTTAAAGAGGATGAAAAGTGGAGCTCAGATATGCTTATTTGGGGATTGAAGCCCGAGATAGAAGAGAAATTAGCAGCTCAACAATTTAAAAAGTTCAATAAGGCTTAGAAGCATACCGATTGACGAAAGGGAACTTGAGAAGAATACAGGCTAATAGGAGTATTACCCAGAGAGGTGGATCTAATCATGGAGATACCTCATAGAAGCGGAGAAGATAAGGATTTCCGCTAAGGGGAGGTAATAGAAAGCCCTTTTGGTTTGGAAGCCGTGGTGGTAAAAAACCCCCAACGTCGCATACATGTGCTTGGTGTGGTAAATTTCATCCGGGACGATGGTGTAATATGCCTACAAACCAAGTGATCTGTTATGCCTGCCAGAAGCCAGGCTATTTGGCAATGAATTGTCCTCAACGAGCAACACCACGACCTGGCAAGCCTAGACAGCAAAGTCAGGGTCGAGTATTTTCCTTGACTTGAGAAGAAGCAAAGAAGTCCCCAGAGCTAGTTTAAGGTAAAGTTCTTCTTAATGGTAGTGTACTGCAAGCATTGTATGATTCGGGTGCTAGTCATTCTTTCGTTGCTTATGACTATGCTAAGCGCCTAGGATTGCATATGCATCAACTGCCATGTGATTTGATTGTATCGATGACGATGGGTGTCAAAACCTTGACTACTGATGTTTGTTTGAATTGTGTTATAACTGTTGAGGGATGTGAGTCTACAATAGACTTGATATGTTTGCCGCTTAAAAAACTTGAGGTCATACTGGGTTTTGACTGGCTTACAGTAAATAACATGCTAGTAGACTGCGAGAACAAGAGGATAGTATATCATACTCAGCGGGAGCATGATGATAGAGATGTCAGTTTGAATTTTCTCTCATTAGCAAAAGCTGGAAAATACTTAAAAAGAGGATGCCAAGGGTATGTTGTCTTCTTTTCCATGCAAGTAGATACAGAAATAATTCTGAAAGATATTCCAGTTGCAAGAGAATTTCCTAAGGTGTTTTAAGATGATCTTAGCGGTGTACCTCTAGAAAGAGAGGTTGAATTTGTAATCGAGATTATACTTGGAATGTGGTTTATATCAAAAGCTCCATATCGAATGGCTCCAAAAGAAATGGCTGAGTTGAAAAAGCAAATTGAGGAGTTGCTGGATAAAGGGTTTATACAACCCAATGTGTCACCGTGGGGAGCTCCAGTATTGTTTGTTAAAAAGAAAGACGGAACTTTAAGGTTATGTATTGATTATAGAGAATTGAACAAGGTAACTGTCAAGAACAAGTACCCACTTCCCTGGATAGACGACCTCCTGGATAAACTATCTGGAGCAAGTGTATTTTTGAAGATTGATCTGAGGTCAAGATATCATCAACTGCGGGTGAAGGCAGAAGACGTACCGAAGACTGCTTTTCAAACTCAGTATGGACACTATGAATTTCTAGTGATGCCTTTTGGAGTTACCAATGCACCAACTGTATTTATGGACTACATGAATCATATCTTCCATCAATACTTAGATCAGTTCGTGGTAGTCTTTATCGACAACATTTTGATATACTCAAAGAGTAGAGAAGAGCATGAGGAGCATTTGAGAATTGTGCTCGGTATTCTGCGGGAAAGGCAACTCTATGCAAAGTTGAGCAAATGTGAGTTTTGGCTTTTAGAAGTTGAATTTCTAGGCCATGTTATCTCACAAGAAGGGGTTTCAGTAGATCCCAATAAAGTGGATGCAGTGCTGGATTAGAAGAGGCCAGAAACTGTCGCGGAGATACGCAGTTTTCTGGGTCTTACAGGCTATTATTGGAGATTTATTCAAGATTTCTCTCTAATTGCCTTACCATTGACCAAGCTCATATGGAAAGATCAACTGTTTGAGTGGGATGGTTGTTGTGAGGGGAGCTTCATGGAGCTAAAGGAGAGGTTAACAACTGCACCTGTGTGTGATTATCCCTGATCTTAAATTGACTTATGTAGTCTATAGTGATGCTAGTAAATAAGGACTGGGATGTGTCCTGATGCAATAGGGCAAAGTGGTGGCCTATGCCTCTCAACAGCTGAAGCCTCATAAGTTGAACTATCCCACACATGATTTGAAGCTGGCAGCAATTATATTTACACTGAAAATCTGGTGACACTACCTATATGGGGTGACCGTTGAATTATACTGCAACTACAAAAGTCTTAGATATCTGTATGATCAGAAAGAACTCAACATGAGACAACGCAGGTGGATGGAGTTGCTAAAATACTATAACCTAGAGATTTAGTATCACCCAGGTAAAGCTAATGTCGTCACTGATGCTCTTAGTCGTAAAGCGGTGCAGGTAGTAGTTATGATGATACATGAAAGGAAATTGATAGAAGATTCCAGAGATCTGAATTTGTCAAATCAGATTCTCTGTGCTAGTTATGGTATTAGCCAAGCAGAAAATGATTTGAAGACCGAGATTGTAGAAGCTCAGATGCAATATGAGAAAGCAAAGTCTATCAAGACTATGATTAAATAAGGAGAAACTTGAGATTTCGATCTATTGCTAAGTGGATTAGTTCGATACAAGCAAAGAACTTATATCCCACTAAAGGATGATCTGAGAAAGAAAATCCTTGATGATGCACACAAGAGTCATTATACCCTGCATGAAGGGATGGTAAAAATGTACCATGACTTTAAGGCTATGTACTGGTGGCCCAAACTGAAGAAGGATGTGACAGAATTTGTGGGCCGATGTCTTACCTGTTAGAAGGAAAGGGCCAATAAGTTGAGTTTTAGCACAGCCTATCATCGTCAAATGGATGGACAATCAGAAAGGACCATACAGATGCTAGAAGATATGTTAAAGGCGTATGTAATGGACTTCAAAGGAAGTTGGGATCACTACCTTTCCACTTGCAGAATTTGCTTACAACAATAGCTATCATGCGAGCATTCAAATGGCTCCGTATGAAGCACTGTATGGGAGGAAATGTCAATCCACTCTCTGCTGGACAAAATTATCAGAGAGAAGATTTTATAGGCCAGATATAGTAGATCAAACTACTGAGTAGATCATAGTAATCAAGCAGCGATTGCTTGCAGCCCAGAGTAGACAAAAGAATTATGCTGACAAATGGAGAAGGCCATTGGAATTCCAAGTCGGTGATCATGTATTTTTGAAGATATCACCTGTTACTGGTGTTGGAAGAACAATAAAAAGGAAGAAGCTAAGTCCTCGCTACATTGGACCGTTTGAGATATTGGCTAGAATTGGGCCTATAGCATACCATATTGCTCTACCTCTAAATCTTAGCAGAATAAATGATGTATTCCATGTTTCCCAATTGAATAAGTACTAATCGGACCCTTAGTATATTATTGAATATGAAGATGTAAATATGTGAGATAACCTTACGTACGAGCTGAGCCTGAACAAATCATTGATAAACAGGAAAGGTGGCTCAAACATCATAGCATACCATTTGTAAAAGTGGTCTGGAAGGGACTATCACCAAGGGAGGCAACTTAGGGAGTAGAAGAAGATATGCAAAGACGTTACCTGAGATTTATGCCGCCAATAGTGTAACAAATTTCAGGGACGAAATTTATTAAACGAGGGGAGAACTGTAATACCCCACTTTTCACCAATATTTCTTGTATAAGAAATTATGATATTTAGTGGAATAAAATGATGAAATGTGATGTGAATGAATTTATAGAAAATATTACAATCGTCGATTGCACCGAATTTGGTCGAATAAGGATATAAAGAGGCAATTAATGAACAATTAAGGGCCTATTATTGTAACCAAAATTTGGGGGAAATTAAATTGCATGAATTATGGCCTTATTTGAGTGTCAAAATGAGGTTAAGCCGAAGAAATGAGCAAAAAGCGATTTATTACGATAAATCATGAAATGTAAGGGCAAAACAATAATTTTCCCATAAAATAGGAAACGGTTATTTTTCCCTAATATTCCCACTAATTTGAGTTAAATGGGAATTAAAAAGAGTAAAATGACTACATGATCACAAATAAACCAATTTTGGTAAATTATTGTTAAGAATGGTCAAATAGTAAAAAAATGGTCAAGAAGTTACGAGATGGCACAATAGGATATTGGAGATTTAGATTTCCCTTGTATTCCTTATGCATAATTTTGGCTGAAACATGAAGAGAAAAGGTGATGGAATTAATTAGAGAAAATGCCATTTTGGACTAATGAGAGGATGATACTTGGCATGGTTAATTAACCCTTCATTTAATCATAATTTTCCCTTCTTTTCAGCTCATTCTCATGCATGATCAGATCAGAAAGAGTGAGAGTAAGAGTTGGATGTGTAGAGAGAGAGAGAGGAAAACATGAAGGCGAGAGAAAGTTGAAGAAATCAAGAGGTAACTTTCCAAACTTGTTCCTCTTGCTTAATTAATGCTAGTAGAGTTATTCTTGGCTTGATTTTGGTTGTTTTGGTATAAGATAATTCAAGAAAACTCAAGAGACCATAATATTTAAGTGTCTCCAAATCAAGTTAGGTGTTCTGGGTTCATAATCCTGGTCTTCCTCATGATTTTACCACTTATGTATACTTAACTGTGGTTAAAGGAATGAGGTATCCCAACAATAATGCTTGATTATTTACAAACTTACACATACGGGTATACCGATTAGCTACAAACCTTAGAATCATTACAAATTCTTCAGATAACCAACATCTTTTCACATACTAGTCTGCAACCCTCAGTTGACAGAAATCACCTTTGTTGTTCTTCAAGCCGCTGCCTGCTACTGGAAACTTACATTTTTATGGAAATGATGAGATTCAAGGAAATCTTAGTAATAACATGATTACATACAAATAGAATATAAAAATAGATATGCAATGTCATGTCATGTAAGATGATCGAACGTTTGTGTGTACACTTGCCCAAGGCGAAACTATATGTCTGCACCTTGGTCAACTTAGTGCCCCTGTTAGGTCCTTGACCACAACATGGAGAATTGGTATGTCCAAGACACTAGCTCATGTTACAATGAATGACATATAACACATAATAGAAATCACATAATATATGTAAGAAGAAGTTACTACCTGGAACATGCACTTTCCTTGATTGTCAATTGGTCCAGCTCCGTCTTCGACTCTGGTTATTGGTATATCCTAAAATTACAAATTTAGGATAAATGAGTTATTATTTATTCATAACTCATTTTGAACTCATTTTGTTGGTTATCTTGACTCAAAAATGAAAAATTACCAAAATACCCCTAGGGACTTGGTCTACACCCCTTTGTACCCAGTCAAATTGTACTATTCCAAAAATCATAACCTGGGCTAATCCTACACAATTTCACATGTAGAATTCATTTTTTACCTCAAATTAGTCAAAATCAGGCCCAAATTATGAAATTACCCTTGGCAGCCCCTAACTTAGGGTTTTAAGGGTAGTTTGGTCATTTCGCATTCTAGGGCTTTTCTCACTTCACAGTCTACATGAACCCTACACAATTTTCCCTTATAAACTCAATGGAACCATTAAATTGATGAAATTTCAGACTAAAAAGGATGAAAATTCCCCTGTACCAAATCTAAAAAATTAAGGAAAAATGTTGTTTCTTGATTTTAAATCCATAAACCTCCTTCTTTTCACCTCTAATCACATGTTTAGCCTATTAAACACCTCTTAATCATGTTTAGTATGAATTTGGGTAGCACCTCCCCTTAGGGTTTGCACATCCCCTTAGGGTTTGCACATCCCAAAATCATAAATTAAGCCAAAACAACCACAAATTAAGCCAACAACAACATAATCAACAATATAATCAAGGTTCTTGATATTACCTTTGATTTCTCTTCTTTCTCTCTCTAGGATGTGAGTTTCCTCTTTGTTCCTCCTCTTGATTTTTCTTGCTAAACATGGTATTTGAGATAGAGAAGAGATTAGAAGAGGTTCTAGGTGATATTAGAGGGCAAGAATAAGTGGAAATCGATCACTTGTGACTCACCTTAGTTTAACTTCTAGAAACCTTGCCCTTCTTCCTTGCTTTTGCTTCTTTGAACTCCCCTCTCTCTCTATTGTTATTCCTTCAGCCGAAAATGAAAGAGAAGAGGAGGGATATTAGCTTTATTCAATTATCCCCTTCTTACTTTTTATTGTTAACTTGTGCTTGCTTGTGATTGGCTCTTGCTTTTCCTCTTGAATTAATATATATGCCTAATAAATATATTCCCCTTGCTTTCCTCTTTGTTTGACCGAAATGGATGAAGAAAGAAGAGATAAGAGCTTCTTCAAAATATCAACTCTTGTTTTATGACATAATATTATTTAATGCTTTTTTACCACATGCATGATTTACTTGGCTATTCTTTATGCTTGAATTAATTATGGCCAAGTGAATTTACTTCCTTTTATCTTTCCATTTGGGCATGTATGTGGCCCTTTGGAAGATTAAAATTGGCTTCTTAAATAAGACATTTAACTCTTGCCTCACTTTTTGACTTTTCCACCACCTTTGCTTGGCTAAAAGAATGCTTCATATTTAAGCTTAATGTGAACTAAGTATTAATTTCCCTTCCACTCTCCCGTTTTAACTGAATTGCTTCCCAAGAAAAGGGAAAAATGATGGCTGCTTGCTTTCATTGGTCAAATGACCATTTTGCTCTTACATTTATTGCTATTTTCTCACTAGCTGAAAATTAGGCATAATTTTTACCAAATTTTGAAAATTTATAACTAATTGTATAGATATCTAATTGGGGTGGTTCTAAAAGCCATGTGACTCTTATTGAGTCTATTTTTAAGGAAAAATATATATTTTAGTCAATTGGAAGCTCAACATTCTCAGAATTATTATTTTTCAATGCTGCCACTGAAAATCGCCAGTTTCACTGGGCTAACTTCAAAAATACATATCTCTTTGTGTACAGCTCCAAATAGCTTATATGACCTATCAAATTAAATCTTGATAAGTCTAATTTAATTATAGAAATTTTCATAATTTTTAGAAATCATTTGCTCATTGAAAAATGTCACACAACATGGCTGCCTTGCTGGAAAACTCACTGGCAGCAAATCTCTTTTGTGTTCCAAATATAATTACATTGTATGTGACCCCTAATTGCCTTGTTTTTCCATTCCCTATGCTCTTTAATACCCCCAAGGGTATAAATGAATTTTAGAGAATAAAATCGTACCTTACTGGGACACTTGCTAAACTGGAGCTTAACAATTCACTTGAGTCAGGCTTATTCTCAAACCTCTTGTCCCAAAATTTGGGGTGTTACAAACCACATGTCTTATTTTTTTCATATTATTTTATGGTTAAATAATAATAATTTAAAAATAGAACATATAGTTAATGTGATTAAAAAATTTCACGAAATGAATACAAGCAACTTAATTTAAGTATTTTTCATTATTTTCCATTATGTTAAACATGGTCCATACTTTGATATCCAAGTGGTCCCTACATTTTGCAGGGGGTAGTTAAGTTTTCAGTGGACCCTATACATGATTATGAAAAATAATATTAGTGGGTGAAAATTTAATAGGTTTACAAAACAAAGAGAAAGACACTATAGGGCAGTTATTAAATGTTAATAGGCATAAGTTGTACCGGTGATGGGCCACATTTCTATGAACAAGAATTTTAGTGGCTCATTGCCACTATGTACTTTTTTATTAGTTATTTGTATTTCAATTTTTTAAAAAAATATAAGTCACTTATTGAGTAATAAATGGAATTTTATCAATTTTAGCCGTGTTCATTATTAGTTGGGTACATAGGGAAGAGAGAAGAGAGAGAGGTGTAAATACATAAAAATAAAAGTATGTGAGAAAATATACACTTTTTCATATACAAGCCAAATACGGAAAACTTTAACCATTTAATGCCCACCAAAGACATAGATACAATGGGAGGGGTTATGGGCGGTTTCATTGTGTGGCCCCGTTATCTACTTAGAGTACACAAGCTAACGAAGAAGTCAATCATTCAAAAGAATTTGCCCACCAAGTCGAAGCTCTCCATTCATTCTAAGCCCACACTCAATCTGAGCCCTCACACTACTACAAAAAATTTTAACATATGTTTTTAAGGCCTTTTAAAGTCCTTTTATAGATGGATGTCTATATGAGCGACATAATAAATAATAGAAATAATGTTAGTTAAGAAAGGGAAGCCTAAAGTGTAAACTTTAGGCGTCCCTTTTACCACAAGGAATGCCTAAAGTGGATACTTTAGGTGTTCTTCTTTTGTAAAAGGGATGCCTAAAGTGTCTTTAGACATTCCTTTTTTTATGGATGTAAAAAGTATTTTTTTAAAAACTAATTTGTTTATATTTTTGGCTGCTTAGAAATTCAAAACTACAGAAATAGGATCGAAGAATAAACCACAATCTCCTTATAAATGGTAAGGAAACATCCAACACTAGCTAATTAACTCCTATTATGATATATTATGTACAAGAACCATCACAAAGTGTCAAAAATGTTGATTACTACACAACTATACTAACTAACATAAAAATACACTTTTACTAATCTATGTGTTGAAAAAGCTACCCAGCTAAAAAGTCTTTAATCAAGTTAATATCTTCATATAAGTAGGAAGCTTCATCATCAAAAATCTGCAAATTAGAAAATAAGCTTAGGTAAAATAAATAAAGTGAAGGAATTAATTAGCAATTCAATTCCAATACCGAAAATATTGTTATCATTTGATTACCTATTGAAAATCACTTGTTACTCCGCTCTGAATGATGTTATACATGTAAAGCATAATGTAGTAGCTGTATTAAGTGGCCCATGGTTGTCGAGGGCACTATAAATCTAAGTAATTGATTAAAATCAATAAAGTCATATCTAAAATAACCGTCAATGAAAGAATTTGAATTAAAATCACATACTTTCAGATAAAACTACTTCGGGTTTCTAATATTTTTACTCTCGTATGACCCGCTAAGGAATCTATATGTCTGGGTCGTACTATCATTAAAATGTAAAACCACAAAAATTAGAACAATTCATTTAAGTTAAGAATCAATGAAATAGAAACAAAATAATTTACATGTTGAAGACAGATTTTGTTTCCTTGTCTGGCTTCTTACTCAAGGAATGAAACCAATAGATAGTGTTAAGGAGAGAACAAACAACACACAGACTCCATTGGGTAGCCCATATAGTTCATCCTTGCTTCCAAAGTATTACTATCCCTTGTTGTATTTACCAAACACAAAAATCTATGTAAATCCTGTCTTCCCATCTCGATGCATATATGGTGGAAGGACCTAAAATAAAAATAAAATGATAAATAAATTATTGAACATATGAAACCAAAAAACCACTACATTAATTGAAGGGAGAAAAAACTGACAAGATTGCAAGTTTCACCCATCCTACATCTATCTCCTCCAAATGGATGAACTCCCTGAGATCTTTGCTATCGATCGTGAAGGGATACATCAATGTTAGGCCCATAATCCCTGGAGGCATCTGTAAGTCGATATGATGAATACCTTCATAAAGTTGTTGCAGTCGTGCCAAGATGGGCAATTTCACCGCATGTTGCTCATCCTATTATCAGAACATAAAAAATAGATTATTAGTAGGATGCCAACAAATGTCAAGTAATAGTAAGGTAGTTCCTACCATTGGAGGTGTTGCCAACTTGCTAATAAGGTTTTGAGGCCAAAGGATGAAAGATCCTATCGCTTGACCGAGTGTGGCAGCCTCTATGTTAGGGATAAGGGCAGCTGCACCTTCTTCCCCCTCTCAAACATACATCACAGTCAACCTACATAAATGCTATGGAATTTGCTTATGATGGTGGGTAGTAGCTTGTGTGTGAACAAGAGCATCAGTAACAGCACACAACAGTGGGGCATCCAAATAGAGGATGCAAGGTTCTCCCGGCTCTGGAGTGGGAGAAGGTTGGTTAAGAGGTTACTCCGGTGAGTTATAACTTCCTTTGGTGCTAGGAAAGGCCGGGGATTCCTAGATTCTACGCTCCTCATTTTCCCTCTGTGATTAAATTATAGATCATATTTCATCACGTAACTCTACCAACAATTCTTATTAGAGCTCTGCTCAAAGCTCATCATGAATCTTAGCCACAAGCTCTCTACTAGGTTCAACTCATGATGAATTATGTAAGGCTCGTCTAAAAAAACTTCACGATACCAACTCCACTTGGCTCCCCTAGAACACAGCCGAGGTGATCAGGCTTCCCAATCATTGTTAACAATATGTACATCCGTCCACTTGGAGTGAACGAACCTTGGCTACTGTGATCTTTGAGTTCATCCTATAGCATACAATGTATCGTAAATGAAAATTAAACGCTACCAATATGAAAAAGTTTCAAAATTAAATATTTATGCTTTAACTACTTACAATCCTCGTGGCAACCTTAGCAACAACTAGATTTATGAACTTCCCACCCTTAATCCTCGTTGCTTTCCATTTTTTGTGATGTAGAGGAGGAGCCGGGGCCTGCACAATAATGCTAGGATTTGATTTGGCTTCTTCCTTCATTTTGTCTAACTCTTCTTCTATCATCTTCCGCTCAAGCTTCCGATAACCACCACGAGACATGCAATGCTGATACTGATTTACTACTTGCCTCTCTGTATTTGCTACACTTACTTCCTGTGAAAGGAAAACAATGAAAAATGAGTCAATGATGTCAAGTATATTAAAATAAAAAGTTCTATACTATGATGAAAGAAAATTTAAAAAAAATTGAGGATCTTCGTATGATGCCACAAACAACCTCTAATCCTCTGGAGACAAATACAAATAAGTTTGACATGGGTCCTTGCCTCTCTTTGCCCTTCAAATGTACTTTTGTGTGAGCTTGTTCTTGAAATCTTTCCATCATAGAAGAACCTCCCCTATCCAGTGCTTGTACATCTCCTTGGTGTCTAGGATATCAAATGTTTGCTATAGGAATAAAGAAAATTATATTTGAAGCAATAGGAATAAAAATCCAAATGTAGATATATTGAAACTTATATACCAAAATTTGTTGCCAAATCATGGCTTTCATTTTTGGGGGAACCAGCTTTCAATTATCATAGATGATGCGAACTTTGCTTCGACCCAAATAGCCTAAATAGCTAATGAAATGGTCTTCCTTATCAGGACCAAGTGGATTTATGTTGACATCAAAGTCCACATATAGCCTCTCCTGTTGATGTTGATGACGTGCAACCAAT
This sequence comes from Albizia julibrissin, assembly GCA_037074505.1. Taxonomy (NCBI): domain Eukaryota; kingdom Viridiplantae; phylum Streptophyta; class Magnoliopsida; order Fabales; family Fabaceae; genus Albizia; species Albizia julibrissin. Next base: position 43,277,255 of record CM073480.1, on the reverse strand, counting down.
ACAGGTATCTTTGTGACACCTCTAGTTCTTCTCGTAACGGGTTCACCTCTTTCCATTTGATGCTCCCTATCACTTTGTGAGTCACTAAACATGTCTATATTCTTGTTAACACAAAAATCATTGTTAGAGAGGTAAATAAATTGCAATTAAATGAATAAACTAACCAGGATTAAGAAAAAAAGGCACACAGTACTATTTTCTAAGTTAATCACACAATTCAATTTTCTAAGTAAATGTCTTACTCTATATTGTTTCCCATATTCCTTCACAATGATAATTTTTTGCAGTATATTCTTCATCATCTATCAATTCTACTTCACTTGCTCTAGGTGGATTTGTTGTGAAAGGTGGTGTATCATCAAGGTTGAAGGTTGGATCACCATACTTCTGTTTTTTTACTTTGAAGTATAATGTACATTTTTTTACTTGTAGGATCTGTGACATAAAACACTTGTTTCGCCTAGCTTGCTAGAATGAAGGGCTCATCTCTATAACCAACTCTTCAAAGATTGATTGAGACAAATCCAAATTGTTAATCTATTACCATAACAGTATTGCTAACCCACTTAAATTTGAATAAAGCAATTTTGTACTTGTTGTAGGTTATCTCCCATATTTCTTATATAACTCCATAATAAGCCATAGATGCTAATATGGGGTTTTTGTTATTGGAACTGGAAAAGTACATGGCTTCAACTTCTACTATCACCCCATTATTATGTATAGTACTTCTATCATCTTGGTCCTTTGTGTAGAAAGAATACTTGTTTATATCATAACCGGTCCAAGTAATAACCTAAAACAAAGGCCTCAAGCTAGCCATTCAATTGTCTCAGACACACCAGTCTCATGCGAAACCTTCTTCTTGAACCACTCTATGAATGTTTTTCTTTGCTTAATAGCTATCTGCAAGTCACTCTTCTTTGAATTCATGTTCTTCAAACTCTTTTTGTGTTCATCTATGTACAATTGAAGTTCTTCCATATTATTCAGGATATACAGTATGCTTGCAACACCTCTTCACAACGCACATTCTTCACTTTTAGTCCTCGTGTTCCCTTGCTTCTCCCCTCTTCATTCCGAGATTGTTCTTTCTTCCCTGATAGATAATCTTTGCAAAAGTTCATAGCCTCTTTAACTACATATTGCTCAACTATTGAGGCTTCAGGTCGATAAGGATTTTTAAAATACCATTTTAAGATTTTCATGTATATCTCGAAAGTGTACATCTACCTCATGTAAGACATCCCAAAATTTCAATAACAAACTAGTTCGGCTTAATTCAAACAAAACAAACAAACTGAGGCAATTTAGGACAATATCAACAATTTAATTCAACAATTTTCCTTTAATGAACTAATATGAGGTTATGATGTACGCAATTTCTTAGCCAAATAGATAATCAATAATATATAACTGGGTTTTCTTTATGGAACGTGATTTGTATTAATGCAATGTATAATTAGAGAATGAATTTAATTTTAAACTTATAATAAATTTTAAACTTCTAATAAATTTTATAAATTTAAAGGGAAATCCTAAAAATTTTAAACTTATAATAAATTTTAAGAATTCAATAAACTCTTGTGGCTAAGAAAGCAAGGTAATATTTAGATTTCAACTTGCAATATGTTAATTTTGAAACATATAATTAATAATGAAATTTAGAATAATCAAAAGACAAAATTAAACAACATAAAGCTAAATTAAGCTAATATTTAGATTTTAACTTGCATTATTGTGTTATATCTTATTTAGGGTTTATTTAATTGGCACTCATCATTATTGAACAACGCAATTAAACCACAAAAAGATAAATGCAAATACAAATGAATGAGGGTCCAAAACAACTGCAATAAAAATAGTGGTATTTATTAACATAATAAAAATACATGCTGACCTTCAATAACGACAGAAGTCTACTTTTTGTTCTTTTTCCCATCAACTTTTTGTTGATTTGCAGATGTAAAGGGGAAGCTAAATTGAAGAATCAAAGCATAAATGCCAAACTGCAAAGCAATAAAGGGAAATATATATTCATATGGAAATGGAATTATTGAGCTCAAGACTTAAGCTAAGTTGAAAAATAAGAGAGCTAAATGATCAAAACCACAAAACCAGGTGATAGTAAAAATGGCCTAAATGAACAATCACAACAATACTATATTGTGGGCCTTTTATATCACATATCTTTTGACATTTGTAATGGTGAATTAATTCCAGAAGCAAAACAAAGCCTTTTTTTTTCCTGCAAACGGTTGTTACTCAACTAATCTGTAATCAATTAAAATTTCAAAATCATATAATTGATCTCTTATGGGTATTTTTATGATAAGTCAAAAGAAAAACACTGATGAAATGTATAGTTAGTGGAAAATAAGTATAGTAGCTATCAATCCTAAAGCAATGACAAGGTCAAATAAATGCTAAAGCAATACAATATGTGTGTTTTCTTTCTTAGCTTCACAAGCTTATGACTAGAAAATAGAGAAGTCACAGACTTAGAAACAGGAGGTAATAAAAGACTATAAAAAGAGCGACAGAACTATACCTTCCCTTCAATGAATAAAACTAGCTTCAAAACACCGTGAGGAGCTCGACAACAGCGTGTGAGAGAGAGAGAGATGGAGAGGGAGGAGTGACAGAGCTAATGACAGTGATGGTGATGTGAGAGAGGAAGAGAAAATGACGGAGAGGAAGAGACAACTTACGACAGTGAAGAGGAGACGACTTGTGACGATAAAGACGGAGAGGAGGAGACGACTTACGAGGGTGAGGAGGATACGTCTTGCGATAGTGAAGACAGAGGGGAGGAGAGGACTTGTGATAATGAGAAGAAAAGTTGAGGGGGTTTGGGAGTCAAGAGCTAGGTTTGAATAAAGCTAAGAGGGAGGGAGAGCTTGAAGGGGGCTTTAGCTAAGAGTGCAATAGTCAAACACTTGTCTAACGTACACAGCAGGCATCCCAAGTCAAACTTGGGACACTTAAAGGTACCCTTTAAGCATCCCAAGTTTGCATTTGGGACACCTAAAGGGTCCCTTTAGGCATCCCTTAAAAAAGGGATGCCTAATAGTACCATTTAGGCATCCCAAAAATAAAAGAGACGACTAAAGCAAGGTCATTCAGTGCCAAAACCACTGCTTTATGCATCACTTTTTAAAAGGGACGCCTAAAGGTCCCTTTAGGCGCTCTAGCCTCACTTTGATCTCCTAAAACTCAAAGTCCCCTTCCTATATTATGAAAATGCCATCGTGTTTTCTTTTTACTTCACTCTTTTTAAAAAGGAACGTCTTTTGGGGTAGTGAAAGCTATTACCTGTAGTAGTGTCAACTCAATCTAAGAAGAAGAAGCATCCTACCCTAATGATTAATCCGGAAAGAAGTCTTTCTCAAAAAATAAGCCTGTTGGTCAATCTGCCTGGAAGTCCCTCTAGGAATTTGCTGACAAGTTCTTCACTTCAGACCCATATCCAATAATCAAATTTAAGAGAGGTCTTCAAATTACCAAAATGAGAGGATACTGTAAGCTAAGAGCTTGTTTATGAGGTTATGAACAAGGAAATGATAAGTAGAAGCTCTGTCAACTTCTTTATGAGGTATTTCTTCAACTATGATTAAATAGTTATCTACTTAGAAATTTGATTATATATTGATATGTTGGTTTTAGTATTTCAGGCACTTGTACCATACTTATATCCTTCCCTGTGGCCTCCAAGACAAGATCAAGTACATGACAACGTCAATAACCAGGGTAAGGGCATGAAGGAAGATGTCAAGAAATATCAAGAGATGTCTCTGGGGGATAAATTCATTAGGAGAGTGCTAGACAGAAGGGACACTTACTTATTTGTACCTTATATTCAAGGATTGAAACATCATTAACTCTAGTAAATTAGTTTTTATTTATTTTGTAATTATCCTAATGGTATGATCTATTATATTACTTAGGAACCATTTAATGCTTATAGTGGTAAATCCAATGCGTAAAAAGATTTGGTATTATGACTCTATGAGCAAGGTTCCATACAGTAGACCATACATGTAGGAGACATTCAACTAGTAAGTTATCCATTTATTATCTCTTATAATTTAGTTCACCTTACATGTTTCTATATATATAATTTTTTATTGTATCTTCTCAGAGCAATATAGAATTACTGTACTCAAAATGGTCTCGAGTGCCCTAAAATCAATTTCACTTATTGCAGCTACAGACACACCTTCCAATGACTATGCCTGAAGATATATATATATTATTCACCAATAACTATAATATCAAATTGAAGCGCACATATAGTTTATATATATATATATGACTGACTGATAAATTTTTCTTCTCATTTCTTTATAGTGCCCAAAGCAATTGGACATGAACAACGATTATGGCTATTGGGTTATGTAGTATATAAAGGACATAATCATGTACGATCCTAACAATATTGATACAAATAAGGTATATTATATGTTCAATTCATTAATATATAAATTTGATCAGCTATATATTATAATATCTAACTTCCATATATTGTTTCCTAATATGCATAGTGTAACACCCGCCTTACATACCCCTTAATTACCTACACGAAAGCATTCATTATTACTTTGTTAGGGGTAATTACTTATTCACGACTTATTCTTACTGAATATCAGAGTTAATTCTTCTTCTCAGTGATCCCGATTACGACTTGATTCAAATTCACGTATATTCTTACAACCAAATATTCTCTGTGTGCAAATAATGATACACACAGTAATCTAAACACAATTTGGTCTTCAGTTCTTCGTCTTCTTTCCTTCTGAATCAACTTCAAGCATTCTCTTCTTTCCTGTTCATATACCTATATGGTTGGTGGGGGAGGGTGAGATTCGAGAGAATCTCAGTAGCAAACATACAGACAATGCATGTAAGATGAATGCCAGTGCATGATATGCTTGCCTTATATAGGCTCATGTTCACATAATGATATTCTGCATGCTCAATGTTTCGTACAACATACTTATGGCCATAGTAAAAATAGAAACAGAGCTTCATTCATTCATACATGCTTCACATAATCAAGCAAAGCAATACATCAAATCAATACACAGCATAAACATCACATACATACAAGTAAGTAAGTTTACTACCTTTTGGACTTTGCCTCCTCCTCTTGTACTTCGATCTTCCAACCATAGTTTCTTCTTTGTCACTTTATGGCCCTAGATAAGTAATGACATTATTAGAGCCATGAAAAGTGAATTCCCAATAGGATATATTAGCCCTAAAGGCTTACTTTCACCCTTGGAGTTCATACTAATTACATTTGGTCACTTTCTTTCTCAAATTCGCATGGTAGACAAAGCTGCCAGCATTTTGACCAAACTTTGAAAAATCATAATTAATTCTATAGAACTCCAATTGGGGTGGTTCAAAGTCCTATTTGAATATATTTCAGCATAGTTTTACAAAAAAATCCTCAATTTGGGCCATCACAGCCACAAAATTCCCAGAATTTCTCCAAATATAACCTGTTTCATATTTCATTCCAGAAACAGGACACAACTTCAAAAATTCATATCTCCCAATGTACTTGTCCAAAAATTAAAAAATACCTATAAAATTAAAGCTTATGATGTCTACTTTAATTCTGGAAAGTTTCCAAATTTTTAGACAAGGTTTACCCTATGAAAAATCTCACAAAATGTAACTGTTCCAGACAGGGCATATCAACAACATGTACATTCAACTTCATAAATTTCCAAATTCATATACAAGCATCCAAAAATCATGAACACTTGCATACCTACACAATTTTTCGTGTAGAATCCCATGGAATCATCAAAATTATAAAATTCCTACTTCTTCATGATGTTCTGTTCAGACCAGAAAAACTGGGTTTTCCACAACAATTCATCAATTCAGAATTTTGTCCAACAACTTGGTCCAATATCATCATAGATAATCCTCTAACCATAAATACATGATTAAACCTCAAAAATACCCCTTGGCCGAAAATGAACAGTACCCCACCCTTACAAATACTCATCCAAAAAACAAACCAATCGGTTCAAAAGGAAGCTTACGCTTACCTCTACGCTTATTCGCAGTCGGTTCGGAAATCCGGCAGTACTCCGGGGAGGGAGACGGCACCAAACACCTCCAATCAAAGATCTAAAATTGTAGAAATGAAGCTTAGGATGAGTAGAAGAAGGTTTGTGAAGGGTACTTTGAGAGAAAACGCCGATTCGGTAGAGTTTCGGCGGATTGAAGTTCTGAAAATTTACTATTCACCTCTCCTCTCTCCTCCAACGTTTTTTCTTCATTTTCCAGAATTTTTCTGAATATTTGGGCAGCTTGGACGAAAATATAAGGCCAAGAAAGGGTCTTGAAAAATTATGCCACGTGTCGCGATGTTACAGTGCCATTTATTCGGTATTCCACTGATTCGATACACGTGTCACTTCTTTTTTCTAAAGTGGGTCTCACATATTTTTCTTGGGCCTTTAGCCGTCCAAAATGTTAGAGGAAGTAAGGGTCTAATGATTTTCCCCAACTCCCCCGCTCAGTGTTCGATAAAGTTGTCGGTGACCTGAGCGGAGACCGGTAAATTCCCCTGACTTCTGTGCCACATGTCACCATCTTAAAATGCCAACACAAAGTTATGTCATGATTACTTACTTTATTAAAGTTACTTTAATAAAGTTACTTTATCGGTGTCTACTCAGGATTCTACTCGGGATTGCATCACGCATATCGAAGCCCGTCAAATGACACCAGGTCGGAGTGTGTATGTAGGCCCCACATACCGATGCCCAATTCAAAAACGCAGGGTACACATATATGCCCTGAATATGGCATGTGCACACCTACACCGGCCTATTTCACTCGACTAATCGGTCCCTTACGTCATGACATAGTTGGGTGGCATCTTTCTACCAACCCAATGGCATTATATATGTGTTCTGTACACATCTGCACCGACATTCTAATCATACTGTCTACAGATATCAAGCCCTTTGCCCAGTAAGGCCCAAATCTCATAGCCCCTGAGAGTCTTTCTATATGTCATAATTTATGGGACTCCCACTAAAATGGGCTTGGTAGTATACTTTATTCAGGCTTATTCTCTAGCCTTTAGTCCCAAAATTTGGGATATTACACATAGCATTTTAATGCCTCATGCACGATGTTTAACAACATTAGTAGGAGAGTAAATACATAAAGTGATTGTAAACTTCTAGATACTGATGATTTTTTTATTTTAAAGTTTTAGTTTTAATAGTGCATACATGTACATGAATAATTGTAAATATATTCTGATTTGTTGTATTGTTTTGTATATGAATGAATGTAAATTCTATATAAATGTATATACAGAGGGGATATCGAAAGTAGAAATCCCCTCTCTAATTTTTTTTTAAATTTAGCTTTGATAAATCATGGTTGTTACCTAACAACTGTTATTTATGTCAACTATTTGTAATAGTTGTTTAAATAAGTCTATTAGCATTACTATCAATATATAACGGTTGTTTTGAAAGAACTGTTATATATATTATACATATATAAGGTTGTTAATGTAACACCCTATTTTTAATCACCAATATTCTTCATATATAATTAATACATTTAATGGAATAAATGGTGTGTTATGATGTACATTCACTGTCGGAAATATTCCAATTGCCGGTTACATACAACTTGGCCAAGCAAAGACACTAAGAAGCAACTAATGTCTACATAAAGGCCTAACATGGTAACCTAAATTGAAGCATAAATTGACATAAATAATGGCCTCATACAAGTGTTAAAATTCAGCCAAAACAAGAGAAAATGAGCAAGAGATGATTTATTTCAATAAATCATAAAATGTAAGGGCAAAATGGTAATTTTCCAACAAAATAAGAGACAAATATTTTTTCCTTATTTTTGCAACAATTTTGGTTAAGGGGGAAAATAAAAAGGGAAAATGGCTACGTGGTAATTAACAAGTCTATTTTGGAGTATTATTAGCAAGGGAAAATTAAAGTTGGAAGAAACAAAGTCAAAATGCAAGAAGACATTAAATAATGCTTGCAAGATATAATTGTAGGAAATGCAAGAAGCCTTATTATCCTCTTTATTCTCTTTGTTTTCAATCAAGGCAAGGGAAATAAAGAGGAATACATATATACATACTTGTTGGTCAATATTGATTCAAGAAGAAAATTGTTAACCAATCATAAGGAAGCATAAGTCAAAAGCAAAAGCCTATGACCATGATTAATGAATTGTAAGAGACAATTTATACTCCCTCCTCTCCATGATATTTCGGCCAAATGAGGAGGAGACAAGGAAAATGAATTTATGTGGTGTATATTAAAAGAAGAAGAAAGATGTGGTCAAGGAAATTCAAGAATGGAATAATTACCACTAAATCCATATTATGTGATAAAATAAAAACACATATCATCCTTCCTCTTCAATTCATATTTTTGGCTAGCAACATAACCAAAGAGAAAGAGAAGAGCTTCAAGAGCATTTGAAGAACCAAGAAGGGTCTTAGGATTTCCAAAGCATAAATCAAGGTAAGAACTTGCAAACTTAGTGATTCTTGCCTTCTAATCTCTCTACAACTTCGACTAACATCTCCTCCTCCATGAAATCCATATTTTTCAAGATAAATTAAGAGTGTATAGAGAAAGAGAAGTTTCGGTCAGGAGAGAGGAAGAGTTGAAATGGTAATCACTAAAACTTGATCCTCTTGTCTTATACAATGTTATTGTGGAATTTACCTTGGTTTTCTCTTGTTTTTCAATTGGGATGAAGCAAACCCTAGGATAAATGCTGCCAAAATTTCCTCTAATTATGTTCATTTAGTGTTTAAATAGCTAATCATGGATTAGAAGTGATTAAGCAAGAGAAATCAAGAAAACACATTCCCTCCCCTAAGAACATCATTTTCAGCCAGAGGCAGAACATAAGGGTAGAGCTAGAATTTTGTAAGGTTTATGGTTCCATTAGCTTTATAAGACAAAATTGTATAGGCATGCATATGTTCATGATTTTTGGATGTTGGTATACAAATTTGGAAATTTGTGAAGTTCAAATGCATGTTGTTTGATCTGCCTCCTGTAAGTCTGTGACATTATGCAATATATTTCGTGGGTCAAACCTTGTCCAAAAATTCTAAAACTTGGTACGATTAAGTTAGAGACATAGAGCTTTAATTTTATAGGTAGTTTGTAATTTGTGGACAAGTACATTGGGAAATATGAATTTTCAAATATTGTGCCCTATTTCTGGAATGCAATCAGAATAGTGGTATTTGGTGAATTTCTAGGTATGACATGAATTTAAGGGTAAAACCTAAGTATTTTTATACAAATTTAAACTTAAAGAGCTATATTTACGCTTTGGAATCATTCAAATTAGGTTTTTTTAGAATTAATTATGAATTTCTAAAGTTGACTGAAAAATATGCCAGTTTCTAGAAACTGTGAAACTGCACTGTACAAAATTGTTTTGTGTAGAAAATGTTATAACTACATTAGATAACCAATAGTATTTAATTTAAAAGCAATAATGCTATAAGTAATAACCAGTTACTTGTAATTTCAATTTTGATAGAAGTTGAAGCTAACTTGAGCCAAAATGAAAATTTAGGACAGTCAGGGAAATTTAGAAAAGACTCAGGTAGTGACACTTTCTTTCATATACTATGTAATGATCCATATGTTTGTATATGTCATCTTGTATAACATGACATTAGCCTAGCTATGATTTTGGATCCATCAATGGTGCAAACGAACAAGTCGGGGATTCAAACATGTCGTTTGACCTTGGATAAGAGTTAAGCCAGGGTCCAAGCATTAGTTTGGTCTTGTACAGTATGCATACAACACGAGTTAGCATATTACATAACATAACACATTGCATATTAGTTGTTGCATTTTATGTGTTTGAAATGTCTATTACTACTGAGATTCTCTTAGATCTCACCCTTTTTGAAACTGAAAAACATTATAGCTGAGGCTAGCGGCTCAAAAGGTAAAGGGGCAGCTACTCGGAAATAGGGTCCCGGTGCAGTCTGAAGCTATTTATGGTTATCTGTAATTGCACATCTTGTTTCTTTGTGAATGCTCTGTGCATTTGTAAATATTTTTTTCAAACCATGCGGGGATTCTCCTGTAATGTAAACAAGCATTTAATGTCAGTATGTTTCTGATATTTCTGTATGCCTTACGGATTTGTACGCTTAGTACTCTGCGTATGTCAAAATTTCAAGGGTTTTGACAATTATAGTGGACCATTATCTATTATGAAAGCATTGCCATATATTATGACAGCTCATTACATGTGCCCATTAATTATTATCATAGCAATATGCATATGATGGTTTCACCAAGCCTCAATACATAACGGGTGTTATGTTATAACCATTATAATAGATCTAGAACAAATAACGATCCATAACTATAATTTATCTACTTAGAGTATATATAGCACCTATATATATAATGGTTCAGAACTGTGATGTATAGTATATAATAACCGTCATAAAAGGTGTTTTTTGTAATAGTGTTTCATGTGAAGAAATAAGAAAAACCTACAAAGGATTATAATTTAGAGAAAATCCATTTTCTATCTTTGAGCAAAGGAATCAATATCAATATGAAATAAAATTTAAAAGAAAATTATAAGTCAAAATTAGTATAATTCATTTCCTACATTTATCACACATGAAAAAGATGATTGAACCATATTTTTATATGTTTTTTTCATTATTAATTTGGAGAATTTAATGTATTTCTTAGGCCATTATTGCATGGTTAAGCACTAATTTGAGTTAGGTACATTTCATTTGAATTAAGTATAATTAGGGACAAAATGATTATAATTTGTTAATTATTCATACAAATGATTTATTAAACTCTTAATACTTACATTGTACTTAATCTTGCATTCTAGGTGTTTTGGAACAAAATTGGAGAATGTGAAAAATGTCAATTGGGGTTAGAATTAATATTTTTGAAGACTACAGAAAATTACAAAAACGGCCCCATAATTTCTGGAAATTGAAAAACAATGAAGAAAGGGCCAGAGAAAATTACATAAAGGGCCCAAAGAGTTTGAAAATTATAGTTTAGCCCTATAAACATTTTAAAGTTTTAAGTCTAGCCCCTCCACAAACTTTTAAAATTTACATATTGGTCCCTAGTCAAAAACTTGATTTTTGACCAAGCCCATTAAGTAAAAAATGCACCTCTTCTTCCTTGAATAGACTGACTAATTAAGTCAAATCTCTTGCTTCTTGGTGATGAGGATTGGTGCTTGAGCTCAAAGAACTACAAAGGTCAAAAACGAGCCTCTTCTTCCTCGAAAAGATAGATCAATTAGGTTAAATCTTTTGCTTCTTGGTGATGAGGATTTGTGCTTGAGCTCAAAGAACTACAAAGGTAAGTTTTTTTTTATCATTCTATTAGTCTAGAGTTATATATTTAGATTTCCTAGTTTTAGGAATGATTGTATATGATTATGGAATTGAGATTGATGTTAATTAGTGTTTGTTAGTTTGATATTTGTAGTTGTGATTTGATTTTGTAGTGTGAAGATTATATATGTTTCAATTTATTTGCTGTTGCAATGATATTATATTAATTAACATTTTATTGTCTAGTTAATGTGGTTGACTTTAAGGGGCTATTTAGCACTTAAAATCAATAAGACTCATGTTACATCATTCCAATTTCAGTTGTACATTAAGTTATTTTAATCAATATCTCAAGAGGTAGTAGTTAGCTATATTTGTATGAGCTACTAGTAATTGGGAATATTGAACCCAAGTGTTATCTTGAGATTTTTTTTAAGGCTTAATGAAATTTAAATTCCCGCAATCTTTTTGAGCAAGGATAGTCATTTCTTCATTGCCAAGAGCATCCATCATTCATATTTTCCAAATCCATTTCCGTGCACTCATTCACCATTTTTTATAAAAATGTCAAAAACAATAGTTTAGCATTTAATTAAATTGCATCACTCTTTTAGTTTATTAAGTAGAAAAACCCAAAACCAATTTACCCTTGTTTTCATTACATTTGCATGGTATTTATATTACTTATAATCAATAAAAGGCTCCTTGAGAAGATAAAATAATCATAAGTTTGCCTATACGCAATCCTTGGTAAATTTTTTATTGTGGACCCCAAGGCTCACGAAAAAGAGTTCTCATCAAATGGGGCCATTACAAGGGAGCTAAGTAATTGGCTCCCTAAGTAATATAATTGTCAAATTCAATTTTGACAAGGGGTTTCTCTTGTGAAGTTTGTTAGTTTTACATTTTTTAGTTTTCATTGCATATAGTTTAGTAATTTTTTGCGTTTTGGTAGTTTGCATAGCATTCTTGCATCTTTGGTCATTTTGAAATTTCTCTTTCTTTTTCACTTGCATTTGTATTTTCTTAGATTCTTTTTATTAGTTTTTATAGTTTATAATCAGATAGTAATCTTGTGATTCATTGGGGATTTATTGTATTGAATTTTTATGGCTTGGTTTAGAGGTAATCAAGATTTACCACTCAATTCTTAATCTTCTACAGGCAATTACACTAGGAGCTGAGGAATGATAGTTTCTGTCAAGGATCTTAATCGGTGCAACAACAACTATATATAATTTTAGATTGAATGGAGAATCCAAAAAGGGGTTTAGATTGTCAAGAAAGTTCACCCTTTCAATCTCACTCTTTTGTAGATACCTCCACCAGAAGGAAAGATGCTTTCTCCAATCCCGTGATTCAATGGAACATACATTATGACTTCCTCAAGATAATTTTGAAAGTCAAGAAAGAAGTCCATTTGCTCAAGAATGTCATGGTTTATTCCACCACCCATACCATACACCTTATCAACAATCTTCATTTCAACCCACCTACCCTATAGTCCATATCATAAGCCTTTTCTTCTACCATGTAGAACCCATGTTGAACTACCCAATGTACCTTCCTTCCAATAATATCGCCCACATCTCAATCATACTTCTTCAACATATATACATTACCATATGGCACCCATGTCACCTTACCTAAAACCTCTTTCCTTACCATATAGACTTCCATATGAGCCACCCACTCCACAATACCATGAACATATACCCTAACCCTTTATTCCTCAACCTTCAGGACTTGATGCCTTCCTCACATTGCCATATATATATGGATGACTAAACCCTTAACCTAAGAAGAAGGTATGGCCAACTAAAGGTCCAGCTTCAACAATTATTCATGCTCAACGAAGCTCTTGGACTCTCTAAGTAAATGGAAGAAGAATTTAAGGACATTTAAAACTTCATTAAGGCATTTGTTGACTATGTGTTATGGATAAAAACTGAAGAAAAAGAAGGAGCTCTATGACTCTATAGACTTCCATATGTGTAATACCTCATTTTTCACCAATACATTTATGTATATATTTGATGTATATTTAATGGAATAAATTGGTGAAAAATGATGAGAATGTAATTATGTGAATTTATGAAAAATATTCCAATCGCCAGTTACGCGTAAATTGGTCGAATAAGGGTGTAGTAGATCGGTAAAGGCCTAATATGGTAACCAAAATTCACAAAATTTAATGATATGATTAATGGCCTCATTTAAGTGCCAAGATGGGAGTAAGCTGAAGAAATGAGCAGAAAATGATTTATTTTGGTAAATCATTAAGTGCAGGGGCAAAAGGGTAATTTTTGCTGAAAAGTGGAAAATAATTATTTTTCCTCAAATTCCCAATGATTTGATTTAAATGGGAATTAAAAAGAGAAAAATGACTAATTGATCATTAATAAACCAATTTTGGTGAATTATGGTCAAAAATTGTCAAATAGTCAAAAGGTCAATTACTTGGTCAACAAGTTACATGTTGGCACAATGGGATAATTGGAGATTTGGACTTTCTAATATTTCCCTTGCATGTTTCAGCTGAATTAAGTGAAGGGAAATGAGAGATAAAGTTAATTTATGGAATTATGAATTATTGGCCAATTAGAAAGTGCCACTTGTCATATTAATTAAAAACCAATGCAATATATCATTTAATCTCCATTCTCATCAGCTCATTCTCGATCAAATTGAATCAGGAAAACGAGAGAGTGAGCTGAAGAACGAGAATTGAACGGAAGCAAGAGGAGGAGCTAGGTTTGTCACAAGATCAAGGTAAGGAGCTTGTACCTTGTGACCTAAGCTATATACTTCCTCTATGGTCTCTCTTCCTCATCTCCCTACCATTATTTTTCTTGATGCTCAACTGAATCACGAGCTAGTAGAGGAGAGAGAGAAAACGTGCAGGAGAGAGAAAGTCCAAGAAATCAAGAGGTAACTTCCTAAACTTGTTCTTCTTGCTTGATTAAGGTTAATGGAGTTGTTTTGGGCTTGATTATGGTTCATTTGATGTGAGATAATTGAGAAAAACCAAAGTGAACAAAATATGGAAATGCCTTTAAATCAAGTCCAATGATTGTCTAATCAATTAATATATCGATTATAAGTAGAAAGGAGGTGATTAGACTAGAGAGAATGGGAATCCGACACAACTTTTCTGGGAATTTATTTTCCCCTCCTTGTGTTGGACGTGGCAAATGGATGGGAATTTGATAATTCTGACACTTCCATTGGGTTTGAGAGGCCAAATTGTGTAGGGTCTATGTTGACCCCGAAGTGAGAAAAGCCACGAAAAGTGAAATGATAGAATTGCCCTTATAAGCCTTAATTGAGGGCTGTCAAGGGTATTTTCGTCATTTGAGCTTGATTTTGGCCAATTCGATGTTAGAAATGGATTCTACACGTGAAAATGTATAGGAATGGCCTAAATCATGATTTTGGGAAAAATACTGATAATAAGGACCTAAGGGGTATTTTGGTAATTTGACACCAGTAGGCTAAATTTACCAATGAAATAGGTTTGAAAAGGTATATGGATGAGTAATAACTCATTTGTAATACTTGGTGATTACAGGACTTGACAACTGATCTGGCCTCAGAGTTGCCCTAGCTCGTACTACGTGTGGAAAGTTACATAGAATAGCAACCAGGTAGTAACCGTCTTCATATAACATGACATGCAAATGTATTGTTTGTTATCATCATCAAAATTCTAACATGTTTAGATTGAACGAAGTGATCACCCGGGGCCTATCGCAGGTCGGGTTGACACTCAGGCGAAATGTTCATAATTGCACTAGTGGGACTCGAGGCCTATCTTTGAGTGGGTACCCCTCTGGGCCAAGAGAACCTGTCAAGCATGATGTCAGTTATGAGATTGCATTGTATGCTTTATGCACAGGCGCCCTTCGGGGCTAAGAATCCGTCTAGCGCGAAGTCAGTTTATGAATTGCATGTTTGCACTGAATAATGTTTGATGATTTTGTTGATGATTTGGTATGAGTGAAGCATGCTTATGTGTGTTATCTTATATGTTTAATGATGTTATTACTGAGATTCCTGTGAATCTCACCCTTTTTACCAAAAACAAATCTCCAGTACAGGGAGGGAGCTCGTGGGGCAAAGAGAAGGTAAATGACAAAGAATTGAGGCCGAGCGGCGGAAGAGTTTAGTTAGGTTGTCTAGTCTCTTATTTGTATTTTGAGGACTTTTAAGAGCTTTTGGGTTGTATATGTTGTAAAGTGAAGCTAATGAAATTGTGCTTGTATGTGAATATCCAACAGAGGCATTGTATGAAGTTTCTAGCATTTTAGCACTCTGATGTTTATATTCAGTGAGTATTAGCTAATTAGTACTCTACCGTAGTGATGAGAAATAAGGTATCACAATATGAACCACCCGCTCCACTATACCACGAAAATCTACCCTAACCCTTTATTCGTCAACCTTCAGGACTTGATGCCTTCCTCACATTGCCATATATGGATGACCAAACCCTTACCCTAAGAAGAAGGTATGGCTAACTAAAGGTCCATCTTCAATAATTATTCATGCTCAACGAATCTCTTGGACTCTCTAAGGAAATGGAAGAGGAATTTGAGGACATTCAAAACTTCATTAAAGAATTTGTTGACCATGTGCTATGGATAAAAATTGAAGGAGAAGAAGGAGCTCTATGACTCTATAACTCCAATGATGATAGGGAACTGAAGAGCAAAAGCCAAATGCCACTTCACAAGTGGAAGATTCCAAACCTCCAGTTCCTACTACCACACAATATGTAAGAAAGAAGAAAATACGTTTTCATCTATCAGATGAGTCACTTCCAAACAATGATAATATTCCTCCTCTTCTTGAAGAGGTTGAATGATGACTTTCCATTTTTACTAGATTTGATATATATTTTTATATATTTAGGAAGTCATCTATGCTAAATTAAAGGAATTTTCTTGAGATTTTATGAGATATCAATTGGGTGCATCAATTGTGGGATTTCAAATTAAAATAGAAGTTTTTAAAACTTAGGAAAGAAGAATAAAAAAATAATAATTAGAAGTTTTATCAAATGAAAAAACCAAGATTCTATTTTTTTTCTTTCCTCTTCTTGGCAGCTTGAATGCAGCGTCTTTGGAGCCACCAATTTGGAAACATAGTAAGATTTAATATCCAAGAAATTGTAAGCCACAATTTGAAGATAAAAAGAGGAGGAGGTTACTGCACAAAAAAAGAGGGGGGATCATCCATCATCTCCTTCCATCAAGCAAGAAAGAAAGGGAGGCTACTTGAGGAAAGAGAGAAAGGTGTTCGAATTCCATCCTTCCTTTTCACGAGAGGACAAGAGGACTGTGAGAAAAAAAGAGAAGAGACTAAAGTAGTAGCAGAACCAGAGGATAGAGAGACAGAGCTGAGAGGACTCCATTGAGTTTTTTTATCCTATTCATCTTTATTTTTCTCATGGATTCTGGATCTATTTTTGATGTTGCTGGGTTGAGATTGATTAAATCCATGTGTGGCTAATTTTATTTTTGCAATCTAAAGGAACTATAAACTTGTAGGTGGATTATACTTTGGTTTCACTTATTATTTATACTTTAATGTTAATTTTGGTTACTTAATATTGTCTATTTCTTATCTACTTAGTGCTTGATCACCATTAAGTATGAATTTAGAGAATTTAGATTAGCCTTGGTAGAGGGATCTTAATTGAATCACAGGATTGAGTAATGTGGGATTAGAATTTATTCTAATTTACCAATAGGATAGGAATATACCTATTGGACCCATGCAATCATATTAGAGTAAAACCGAATTATTATTGCCTCTTGGGTTATATTAGAAATAACAATTTTAATTTTAGAAAGGAATGAAAGTGATCAAGATATACTTATATCTATTAATACTCTAAATTAATAAAATTGACATTGAAATTAATTAATCAAGTGAAAACGAAGTTTTTAGCTCCCACTTAGGCCCACTTGGTATTTTTAGGGGGTAGGTGTGTCCTTTCCATTACTCCCATTACTCCTCACATTGATATCCCTCTTAGTCAGCTAACCCTCATCATTACCTTTCTTTAGATCCTTACTACGTGGATTAATTGCCTTATTCTCTTTCTTCATAGCACAAGCACGCGATTTGCTCCCCACATCCCCAAATTTCTTGCTATCACCCAGATATTTCTCCTTCCCATTCTCAATGTCTTTCACCACTCTCTGCGAATCATATCCCAGGAAATCATGCCTCAAGATCCAAATCTTTACAAACAGGCACTCGTTTGAAGTTCCGCCGTCAGTTACAATCATCGAACCTTTTTCGGTGGTTGTGGCAGATTCTAGAACCACTGTCATGGCCCTGTCATCCTTCTTTTCAATTGTTATCTCCTTTCGGCCAGTATTAGATCGTTCTTCATCCGTTTTGTTCGTCGGGCACTCCTCCTTCTGATGCCCCATATTTACCACATGTGAAGTAGACCTGGTGTAAACCTTCATAGATAATAGGACATTCCTCCCTAAACACCGTGTTTGTAAGAAGGAGCAGTTGTTGTAAATCAATTTCCACACATAACCGTGTAAAACCTCCCTTTCCGAATCAAATTCCCTATCCTTTGTAATGATTTCATGCTATATAACTCCAAAGGGGCATCGGGTAAGCGAACCCATGCAGCAATATTATGTTTGAGATCAGCCTTCCAAGGGTTGAAGTTTGGACGTTGTCGTTGCACAATCAAGTAATGATCCTCGATCATCCATGGTCCTTCCTGATAAGCATAGTCCCGGTCCTTTTTATTAGAGAATGATATTATTAAATATCCATTGCTCAGAGGGATAAGCTTAAGAGGGTCTTGAGGCCATCACATCCTGTGAATATGATCACGAATGATGAACATCACGAAACTAGTACCCAAGACCTTGATAATCAACAGATTCATCCAAGGACGACAACACACCATGCAATATATTCTTTTGCAGTATAAAATATCCATTGTTAAAGTAATCCTTCTAGCCCTTGACAATGTCCTCTTCCTCTGAGTGCTACATCAGAAACCCCCGACAGCCTGGAGCAAGTAGTTTCTCCTTACATGAGAATGGCATCGCATGTCCACGTTGTTGGTTACTAGGGTTCTTGGAATCTCTCGATTTCCCTCCTTCTATAGTATCCTTTCGCCTGAACACAAACCCATTCGTCTCATTCACCTGCCCGTCCTTGTGTTTCTCTTTTCCACCCCCATCACCATCTCCGCCGTTTGCCTCCTCCTTGCCTCCGTTCACACTTCTACATTCACTCTTGCATTTTCTCAGAACTTGATATATGAGCTACCCTATTTATTCTCGATAGTACTTTAAAAAAATAAGACAAAAAATTCTATATATATATGTATATATATAAATGAAATCAAACACCTCTCTTAAGGATTTTTTAAATGTGAGTTTGCGAGTTAGAACTCTCTATATTTAGTTATGAATAAAAAAAATAAAGTTTGATTAGTTTATATAATACTATATTTGAATTAGCTTGTTGTATTTAAAAATAAGACAAAAGTGTTTGGTCCTATATCTTTATAGGATGTTTCAGTTTGGCGTCTTGATTTTATAAAATATGTTTTTAGTCATCTAACCATAAAATTGTTAGTCTCAAATTATGATTTTTTATAACATCATTGTTATTTCGAAAATTAAACTTATATTATCATATGAGAATGTTGTGTCAGTATTTAGAATTTTAATGTTAGCATTATTTTGGTCAACCACAATTTTGAAAGGTGTTTGGCTCCTGTACCTTTAAAGTCATAGCTTGGGTCAAAACCATAGTTTTGTAAGTATCCCCAAACACACGCTAAAATGAAATCTTGTAAGTAGGTAAAGGTAACTTCTCCAAAGATAATGTATATATAGTACTGGTGGCTGAATTTTTTTAGGTGTAATGCGGCATAAATTTTTTTATTGACCATATATATGTTGGCAGTAGCTCTTAAATTGTCATGCAACTTAGTGGATTCTCCACCTCCTCCTAGTGCTATGTAGATCTTATTAGCGGCAACGTGTCAAACCCCTTAACATTTTGATATTTATAGAGTGATAAGCATAAAGTTTCATAAGGCATATAGAAACAACAGAAACATTATTGATATTAGGTACAAGTTTGCATTACTGGAGAATCCCCGCAGGGTTTGAAAATATATACAAATGTACTGAGCATTCAAAAAGTAGCAAAAAGTACAAGCAAAATAACTAAAGCAATAATAGAGAGCCCCGGGACCCTAGTTATCGAGAGCCACCGTCTTGTCTTTTGAGCCGCTCGCTTCAACTGTATAGTTTTGTTTTGAAAAAGAATGAGATTTGAGGGAATCTTAGTAGCAACATGCTTACAAACATATAGAGTGCGAAAATAGATATGCAATGTCATGTCAAGTAAAATGATCAAACTATCACTACTACAAAATGTAGATTTTATGTCCCTAAAAGACGTCCCTTTTTTAAAAAAGGAAGTAAAAAATAAAGACGGTGGCATTTTTGTAATTATGGGTAAGAATTAAGTAACTTTAGGCGTCCCTTTTCAAAAAGGGACGCCTAAAGTCTAAAAAAATTTAAAAAAAATTAATTTTTTTACTTTAGGCGTCTCTTTTTAGGCGTCCCTTTTCAAAAAGGGACGACTAAAGTAAAAAAAATTAATTTTTTTTAATTTTTTTTTAGACTTTAGACGTCCCTTTTTGAAAAAGGGACGGCTAAAGTCAATTTGTTTTACTTTAGACGTCCCAAATTTAAAAAGGGACATCTAAAGGTAACGTATATCAGTCAAATTGATACTGACATCACTCTCTTGAAGCTCATTTTCCACCATAACTCTCTCTCTTACTCCCTTTCATTATCGTTGTTCTTTTTTTGAAAGTCGTCCTCCTCTATCTCCACCACCATCATCTACTGTCTTCCTCTCCATTGTTGAAGCTCGTCGCCATTGTTCTTCCTCAATCTTTAATGCTGTTGGTTCCTCCTCCCTCCCTCTCCCGCCGTTGGCCTCTATCCTCCCTCTCCTACTGTGGCCAAAAGGTATGGATAATTAATTTTTCTTTTTATAGGCTAAGTTTTAAACTGAGATTATTGTATATGTATTTTGTTGTGTTTAAGATTTAGATTTATCTTCATTGTAGATTCATTTTGATTTATCATCCTTCACCAATATTAATCTGTAAGGATATTTTGGTTTATAAAAAACTGTTCGATCTTGTTTCTGTATGTTATAATTGTTAGGCAGTGAAAAATATAACGAGTTTTTTTTAAAAAAATAACTTTAGACGTCCCTTTTTAAAAAAGGGACGTCTAAAGTTTTGTTTTTTTTTTAAAAAGAAACTTTAGACGTCCCTTTTTTAAAGGACGCCGTATCCTGACTTTTTTACGTCCCTGGTATAGGCGTCCCTCTTTTTTTGGATGTTAAAAGGGCTAAAAAAAAGGACGTTAAAAGTGTTTTATGTAGTAGTGTATATGTGTACACTTGTCCAAGGTCAAACTACATATTCGCCCCTTAGTCGACTTGGTGCCCCTGTTGGGTCCCTGATCACAACATGGTAAATTGGTGTGTCTAGGATACTAACTCATATTACAGTGAATGACATAATCAACATTTAGTAATCATATAGTATACGTAAGAAAAAGTTACTATTTGAATCTTTTTCAAAATTTCATGTTTGTCCTACTCTCGGATTTTGGCTTGGCCTATGTCCAATTCCTATCAAAATTAAAGTTACAAGTAACTGATTATTACTTGCAGTATTACTGCTTTTAACTTGTATGCTGCTAGTTATTTAATGTAGTTATAACAATTTATACATAATACAATTTTATACAATGCAGTTTAACTGTTTTCCAGAAACTGGCAGATTGGTCAGCCAACTTTGGAAATTCATAATTAATTCGACAAAAATTCAATTTGACTGATTCTATAGCCAAAATGAATCTATTTCAATTTAATTTTGAAGAAAAATAGTTAGGTTTACTCACTATAGTCCTATCATTCCTAGTAATTCGTTAAACATCACTGCTCCAAATTGCATTCCATAAAATAGGGCATAACTTCAAAAATTCATATCTCCCAATGTACTTATCCAAAAATTACAAAATACCTATCAAATTAAATCTCTATATGTCTACTTTAATGCTGAAAATTTTTAAAAGTTTTGGAGAAGTTTTGGTCCATGAAACACCATGCACAATATCACTATTCCAGACAGGGCAGATCAACAACATGTACTTACACACTTTGTAAATTTCCAAATTGGCATACAAACATCTAAAAATTATGAACACTTGCATGACTACACAATTTTTCCTTCTAAAGCCAATGGAATCATCAAAATTACCAAATTCCTACTCCTTCCTCACGTCAAACACAGAACAGAATGTTAGGGTTCTTAGGAGGTTTGTGTTGTTTTCTTGTTTTCTCTTGCTTAATTACTTCCTCTCTACTTCTAATTACATGATTAGCTACTTAAAAACTAAATGAACCTGTTTATATGGAATTTGGGTAACATTTCCCCATGATTATGCTTCAGCCCATTTTTCAAAAATAAGAGAAAACAAAGCAATATGCACCAATAACATCAACAACAATAACAACCAAGCTAAAGGAAGCAAGTTTTGAAGTTTACCTCTTGATTCTTGTCCTTTATCTCTCCTAAATGAAAATCCATTCTCTCTCTAAGCTCTTGATTTGTCTTGAAAAACAAGGATTAAATGGAGTATAAGAGGTTAGGAGAGGTTATAAAGTGATTAGAAGGCAAAAATCACAAGATTTTGCAAGTTCCTACCTTGGTTTTGTTTGGAACCCTAACTCTTTGCCCATTGTACTCTTGAGATATGGCTGAGCTCTCTCTCTCTTTTTGGGTCTGTTTTCACCGAAAAATGAATGGAAGAAGACGAAGGCTAATGACTTAATGAGTTAGTCATTCTTGCGTTACGAGTGCTTGGCTCTAATTGGTCCAAAATTTGTGTTTTCTTTTCCCTTTTTGCTTCTCATGTCTGATGTGTTTAGAGAAGGATGGATGAGAATGGATATTACCATCTTGGAATATCCAAAAAGTTGCTTCTTGACTTCTTACAAATCCTTAGTCAAAGTCTTATGTTTTTTTGCTTTTTCCTTTGACTTTCTTCTTCCTACTTTAATATAACCAAATTAATATATATATCTTGCTTCCTTTCCTCCTTGGCTGACCAAAATTTGAAGAGGAATGAAGAATTCAATTGCTTCTTACATCTCCCAAAAATTGCTTCTTAGACATGTTACTTTAGTTGCATTTGTTGACTTTTTCCAACTTTGATTTTTCTTGGTAACAATACTCCAAAATATACTTATTGATTACCAAGTAGATATTTTCTTCTTTTTAATTCCCCATTTGGCTAAAATATTAGCAAAAATTAGAGGAAAAATAATTACTTCTTGTTTTATAGCAAATTACCATTTTGCCCTTACGTTTTATGATTTATAGAAATAAATCATTTCCTGCTCATTTCATTTGGTTTGGCTGAATTTTTAACACTCATATTAGGCCATTATTTGTGTCACTTTATGTACTAATTTTGGTTACAATGTTAGGCCTTTAGGGCATTCATTGCTTCTTTGTGTCCTTTCTTGACTGATTTGTGTGTAACTGGCAATTGAAATTTTTTGTAAATTTATGTACACCACATTTCACTATTTTATTCCATTAAATGTATTAATTACAAAGTAGGAATAATGGTGATTAAAAATGGGGTGTTACACAACGCCTATAAATGATAGAGTTGATTCGAGTTGTGCCCGAAAACACTGTTTTTAAGAGCTATTTCACAACTATAAGCAAATAAAAAGCGGCACTCTCCAGGATTGAACGAACCCATCCTACGAAAATAGGGTGAGCAAAACTACGGAAGATAATAGAACTTAGTAGCTATAAGAATCAAAGGAGGAAAGTAGAGCTGAAATGCTCGAGAGCAGTCTATGAGCCTTCTATATACAATGCCTTAAATAGGCCACATGATCAAAGATGTTGGCATAGCTTTGACAAGGTTAAAGACTTTTCAATCGGCCATAAAATCAATTAAAAGCAATTTCCCCATCAGTTTTAACGTTGAAATTTATGGAAAATAATGAGTCCATTCTTGATGTTTAATGGAAACAATGAATGTTGGATTTAATGGGGAAATGAACGTTGGAATTAATGAGAAATAATAAACCTATTTTTTGATGTTTAAAGCAAACACAATGAGATGCCCAACCATGCATATTTAAATTTTAAAGAGGACAAAATGTTGTATCTAGAAAAGCTCTCGTGCCTAAATAAATTTGAATTTTTCTAAAAAGGCTTTGATAAAAGCATCTATTCCGCTACTTACTCGTACGTAGGGGAAATTACTGGATTTTCCATGTGGCTCATCATTGTACAAGTTTACTTGTCCTCTTAGCCCATGTTGTGATACCCTATTTCTTTTTACTACGGAACATCAGAATTACGCACAATACCTCTGCCGAATATAAATATTTACATATATTCACTTGCACAATTCATTAGATTGTCTTTACAACATGCACACCATCTATTTCGTATACTTCATATACAAATCCAAAACTCACAATATTCTTAAAATACATGAAAGGAGCTAGACAACCGTAACTAAATCCTTCAGCTTCCTTCCTGTACTGAAGATGGGTTTTTGGGGAAAAAGGGTGAGATTCAGAGGAATCTCAGTAGTAACACAAGTCATACATACAAGATAACACACAAAGCATGCTTTACACACAATCATCAAAGAAATCATCACAACATCATTTCGTGTATTTAATGCAATTCATAAACCATGCTAGCGCTAGACAAGTTTTTGGCCCCGAGGGGTACTCACACAATAGGCCCCGGGCACCACTCATGCAATATGAACATTATAACTTGAGTGTCAACCCGTGCAAAGATAGGCCCTGGGTGACCACTCCGCATAATCTAAACATGTTAGACATTTTTTGATGATATCAAACAACATATATGCATGCTATGTCATATGAAGATGGTTACTACCTAGTTGCTCTTTTGTGCAACTTTCCCCACTTGATCAAGCTTGAGCAAATATCGTGCCTTGAATGGTTGTTGAGTCCTGAAATCTTTAAATATATCATAAATGAGTCATTACTCATCCATGTTCTTTTCCAAACTCTTAACATTGGTAAATTTAGCCTAATAGTGCCAAATTACTAAAATGACCCTTAAGTCCTGATTATCTATATTTTACTCAAAATCATGACTTAGGCCATTCCTACATAATTTCGAGTGTAGAATTCATTTTTAACCTTGAATTGGTCAAAATCAAGCGTGAATGACAAAAATACCCTTAACAACCCTCAATTAAGGCTAATAAGGGGTAATTTTGTCATTTCACCCTCTAAGGCTTTTCTCACTTCGTGGTCAACATAGACCCTACACAAATTTTCCTCCTAAATCCAATGGAAGCATCAGAATTGTCAAACTCCTACTAAATCACCACATCCAACACAAGGAAGGGAATTTGAGTTCCCAAAAAGGTGTGTCAGATTCTCATTTTCTTTAGCCTAATCACCTCCTTTCTACTTATAATCAATATATTAACTACTTAGACATTCATTGGACTTGATTTGGAGACACTTACACATTAAGGTTTCTTTGGCTTTCTTCAATTATCTTATGCCAAATGAATCATAATCAAGCCCAAAACAACTCTACTAACACCAATCAAGCAAGAGGAACAAGTTTGGGAAGTTACCTCTTGATTTCTTCAACTTTATCTCTTCTGTTTGTTCTTGTCTCTCTCTCTCTCTCTAACTCATGATTTAGCTAAATATCAATGGATTCAAGGATAGAGAAGTGAGGAGGAGAGGTTATGGAGGGATTAGGAACCTTAAGACACAAGGTACAAACTTCCTTACCTTGAGTTTTGGTGATCTCTAGCTTCTTCTTCCTTTACCATGCACACCACCGCCTCAGCTCACTGTCACCCTTTCTGAATCAACTTGATCGTGGAAATGGAGCTGAAGAGATAAGGGAAGGATATAGTAAAGGGTTTAATTAATTGTAACAAGTGTCACCCTTTCATTGGTCCAAAATGGCATTTTCTCTAATTAATTCCATTTCCTTTCTTTCTCTTCATGGTTCAGCTGAAATTAGCATGAGAATTACAAGGGAAATCTAAATCTCCAATATCTCATTGTGCCATCTCGTAACTTGTTGACCAAGTTATTGACTTTTTAACTATTTGACAATTCTTGACAATAATTCACCAAAATTGGTTTATTAATGATCAAGTATCCATTTTACTCTTTTTAATTCCAATTTAACTCAAATTAGTGGGAATATTAGGGAAAAATAATCATTTCCCACTTTATGGCAAAATTATCATTTTGCCCCTACGTTTCATGATTTGCCGAAATAGATCACTTTTCGCTCATTTCATTGGCTTAACCTCATTTTGATACTTAAATGAGGCCATCACTCATGTCATTTAATTTCTCACACTTTCGGTTATAATAATAGGCCCTTAATTTTGCATTAATTGCCTCTTTATATCCTTATTCAGCCAAATTACGTGTAACCGGCAATTGGAATATTCTTCATAAATTCCTATAAATTCATATACATCACATTTCACCATTTTATTCCACTAAATATCACAAATTCTCATACAAGAAATATTGGTGAAAAGTGGGGTATTACACATGTAATAGTCCAAAATCACTCATTACCTAAACCCCACAATTCCAAACAATGTGGGACTTGTTCCTTGTGACACACCCACTCATTATGTCCGAAAATCCCCCAAATGTGTTAGAAGGAATACCTTAACTGAGTTACACATATGAGTATAACCATTGTATTTGGTGGTCCTCTAGACTATGAATTAAACCTAAACTGATAACACATAGTACACAGAGTTGTCAATGAGGCACACTTCTATAAACCAACAACTCTTGGGTGTGTACAAGAGGCATTAAGATTCATATTGTACTCCCACATTTCAGATGTTAACATCAGTTTTGCATGTTAAAACTACCATGCGCGTGCCTAATGTTTAACGCATGCTCTAGAGATTTCACTACTGACAAATCCCTAATTATATTATATATTTTTATACTTTATTTGAGGATTTTGTCATATTAATTGAGTTTAAAATACTTTACTTGTGATAAATAGATATTAAGAGTAAGTATATTAAATTGGGACTAAAAAGGGTAAAATTATCATAAAATTGTAATTACTCTTAACTATTGATTTTTTTAGCATATTTGATGTTGTTTTAATTGTTTTCAATTGTAGATACTTGAAAACTTGGATTAAATCATAAAATGGAAATTTAGGACTCAAATTTCATAAATGACATTTTAGTCTCTTAAATTTAGAAAATGACAGTTTAGTCCCTATCAAAACTTCAGTGTTCTAACAGCAACCATTTAGGTCAGTTTCAGACCAGTAGCTCGACATATACAGGGAGAGAATGTAGCAAACAGGGAGGACTTCTCTTGCACACATTGTTGACTTTACTAACCATCTTGTCGTCCTCTATCCTTACCAGCAACCTTTGCTTCACCTCCACCCAACATCTTCGTCGCTAGTGAGCTCTATGTCAGAAAGACACATTGCAGACCAGAACTAGAATTTGAGCTTGAGATTCAACCATCACCTCCATCAATCATCTTCACTATCGTCTCCTCCACCATGTCTCACCATCTTTGTCATTGGAACCTTCACAACCTCCCACCATCACCATCACTATCACCATCACCTTCTTTATTCCAAATCCTGAAATTCAGCGTGAAAAATAGGGGGGACAAGTTGCAAACAATTAGGAAAAGGACCTGGACTGTTGATTCCTCTATCTTGTCTTTACCAACACCTTTATTGTTCTCCGTCGCTGGAAAACTTTATTGTAGCTAGAAACTTTCTTCCTATTCCCTGTCGTGACTATTCTCTGTCTATGCTTTATATTTTTCATGGCTAGATACTTTAATCAGATTATGAATTTTCTTTTGGACTCTGGTTCTATAAATTGCAGTGGCTAATTCTCTAAATCCCTAGTAGCAAGTGGGAATGGCATGAATTTGGAGCAGGCCTTTTTGCTCAGATTTCTCTAATTCTACATTGTAATTGTGATTTCTAGGTTTTAGGATGAATTTTATAAAATTGGACTCGTTTATTTTGATGTATTTGGAGATTGGATGTGGCTAGAATCTTTGTTAGACACTTGACATTATGGTTAATTAGTTTAATTATCATTTCTTTATGCTAGTTAGTTATTGAATTGATGATTTTATGAACATTTTGTGCTAATTTCAAGGTGGCTTGGCTAGTAGATCAATGGTGTTTTGTATTTGTGTTGGTTAATTGAATATGAATTTATTAATTGTATTTAGCATTGGCTTTTAACATCATTAATCATGATTTTTCATATGGGTAGCCATTGTTAAATTAAGATTAATAAGAAAATCAAGTGGTAATGCGAGGTGGCTCGGTTATTGGATTAAAAGTGAAATACAATTTTTAAGTTTATTTAATTTCTAAATGCTTAATCAACCTAATTTAAAGAGATTAATATGTAAGGTGGCTTGGTATTAATCAATCTAAGTTAGTCCTAGTTTATTAAGAGGTGGCCCTTAGAGTCATTTTGGAACTAGTATGATTAAATCTCCCACAATTATTTTAAGTGAGGATTATTTACGCCATTGCTATGAGGAATTGCTCATTCCATTGTTAATTTCCTTGTTTCTCTTATTTCATTAATTCCATCATCATTCCATTTCATATTTTAAAGAAGAAAATCCCAAAAAAGATCAAATCTTCCCCTTTCAATCATTTCATGTCAAACATTGCACTTAGTTCCTAAGTAATTAATAAAAGGTTTCTCAAGAGACGATCTGCAATTGCACCCTATATTGCAATCCTTAGTTTAATTTTGAAGAGGTTATGAAGGCACAAAGCATACATGCCTTCTTCAACCATGATCTTGTAGAAGCGGCCTCACTCCACATTCATATAGGTGATTTTATTAAATGTACCTACAATGAGCACATCATCCCATAGAATTATAGAATCATTAAGAGCTTTCACTCAACCTCACTAAAATGCATTATAGCACTTTCTCGTACCATAAGAAGGGACTAGCAATTTATTAGTGCTAGCAGAACTAACAAACGACTTGTTTTTACCCATATGAACCTTCTTCATAGGATCACCATTCATAAAGGTTGGGTTGACCATCATTGTTAATTTTGAATTGGCTTCAGTCCCAATCCCTTCAGCTAATTTAATTCTTCCTGGGGTTTTATTAACAAATCCGTAGGTCAACTTTTTGACCTCACTCAAAATCAATTGAAATTACTCCATGATTTTTAAACACTTTATCATACTCAAACAACTTCATTGCACCATTGTTTATTTACAATGGTTATTTCCATTTAGCAATCTCAATTCAATAACATTAAATGTTGGTTTTTACACTATAATATTTGCTAATAAGTTTTTTAGAACTTAGCCTCTAATTCACTACTACAGAAAACACTTTTAACGTCCTTTTTTTTAGCCCTTTTAACGTCCAAAAAAAGAGGGACGTCTATACCAGGGACGTAAAAAAGTCAGAATACGACGTCCTTTAAAAAAGGGACGTCTAAAGTTTTTTTTTTAAAAAAAAAACTCACTTATATTTTTCACTGCCTAACAATTATAACATGCAGAAACAAGATCGGACAGTTTTTTATAAACCAAAATATCCTTACAGATTAATATTGGTGAAGGATGATAAATCAAAATGAATCTAAAATGAAGATAAATCTAAATCTTAACACAACAAAATACATATATAATAATCTCAGTTTAAAACTTAGCCTATAAAAAGAAAAATTAATTATCCATACCTTTTGGCCACAGTAGGAGAGGGAGGATGGAGGCCAACGGCGGGAGAGGGAGGGAGGAGGAACCAACAACATCAAAGATCGAGGAAGAACAATGGCGACGAGCTTCAACAATGGAGGGGAAGATGGTAGATGATGGTGGTGGAGATAGAGGAGGACGACTTTCAAAAAAAGAACAACGATAATGAAAGGGAGTAAGAGAGAGAGTTATAGTGGAAAATGAGCTTCAACAGAGTGATGTCAGTATCAATTTGACTGATATACGTTACCTTTAGACGTCCCTTTTTGAATTTGGGACGTCTAAAGTAAAAAAAAAATTGCCTTTAGACGTCCCTTTTTGAATTTGGGACGTCTAAAGTAAAAAAAATTGACTTTAGACGTCCCTTTTTCAAAAAGGGAGGTCTAAAGTCTAAAAAAAATTTGAAAAAATTAATTTTTTTTTACTTTAGGCGTCCCTTTTTGAAAAGGGACGCCTAAAGTCCTGAAGTCCTGACTTTAGACGTCCCTTTTTAAAAAGGGACGCCTAAAGTCTAAAATAAAAAATAAAAAAAATTAATTTTTTTTACTTTAGGAGTCCCTTTTCAAAAAGGGACGCCTAAAGTCTAAAAAAAAATTAAAAAAAATTAATTTTTTTACTTTAGGCGTCCCTTTTCAAAAAGGGACGCCTAAAGTCTAAAAAAAATTAAAAAAATTAATTTTGTTTTACTTTAGGCGTCCCTTATTGAAAAGGGACGCCTAAAGTTACTTAATTCTTATCCACAATTACAAAAATGCCACCGTCTTTATTTTTTACTTCCCTTTTTAGAAAAGGGACATCTTTTAGGGACGTAAAATCTACATTTTGTAGTAGTGATTTCAGCCAATTTCAGAGTAATAAACTCTATGTCACATAATATTTATTTTAGCTACTAGTGGATTGTCTCATATAAAATTAAAATTTAGTTAACATCTGTGTATCTTAATACAATAGGAATCCACCACACATATAGCCTCAAATTTTGAAATCACATATATCTACTATAGATAAATGAATGAATTTTCATACCACAATTCTTGTTTCAACCAACACAAAATATTTATAATTCACAAAATTTGCTCTTTGTAGCAAATAACAAAAAACTCCACTTAATTAACTATTCAAGGTACATGTCATGTATTTATAAAATGAGGAAGAAATATATAAATTTGTAAGGCACCTCCACACTTTCAAATATCTCAAATTATATTTAGCAAGTTTTCAACAATTTTAATCAAATTCGAATCTCACCACATAGAATCATTCCATTCTAACTAGAATATTCCTCACAACATTTTGTCACCACACAAACTAAATAATATATTTTCAAAATTTGAAAGAAGAGTAGATAATGCGGATGAAATCTTCACATGGGGCTATAGAAAACCAATTATATTCTTAAATTAAAATAATAAATCCTCCATAAAAGGGATTACCTACACCAATGGATATGGCATAAAATAATAATAACATCTTTCTGCTACACAAAACCAACCATACATCTTCCAAACCAATATTATTCTCCCACTACTACAAATAGTACATTTAACGTCAGTTAAAAAGGACATGGTGGCATTTTAGAAATTCACACTAACTTTTTAACAATCGTTTTTATAGAAACAGTCGTTGAAATACATCTTTAAAATTATTGGTTTTATAACCAGTTATTGAAAGATAAGCTTTCAACAATTGGTTTTATAACCAGTTGTTGAAAGACATCTTTCAACTACCAGTTTTATAACCAATCCTTAAAAACTCAACTGTCAATGACTGGTTTTTAACAATGGTCGTTGAAATGTTATTCAAAAAATACTAGAGCACACTTTATTCCTCTTAAGTCATGCATCTACCTCTTTTCTCCTTGGGTCTCTCTAGCGCCTCCTGCTCCTTCCCCTTCTCCGACCCCAGATAGACCTCCACTATCTTCTTTATCCTTTACCTAGCATTGCCTCTCGTCCTCTCTCGCTAGCCCTAACGTCTCCTCTTGTCATCTCTTGCACCTCCGCCTTCCATAAAGCCTCTCTCTTCATTCCTTTCTCGTACCTTCATCACTATTACAAAACCATGGTTGGCATTGCCTATTTTCGAATCACGCCGCCACCGTTATCTGAGTTTGTCTCTATCAGTTCCTCCCTTTGTTTTCCCGGTAATTCACATAATCCCTTTATTTACATTCTTGGGATATTCTATCTTTGTTGAAGTTTGAATGCTTGTATATATCTCCTTGTTCTATTTTAAT
The DNA here is from genome assembly GCA_037074505.1 of Albizia julibrissin. Taxonomy (NCBI): domain Eukaryota; kingdom Viridiplantae; phylum Streptophyta; class Magnoliopsida; order Fabales; family Fabaceae; genus Albizia; species Albizia julibrissin. The sequence goes on along the minus strand of CM073480.1, from coordinate 43,245,722 downwards.
GATTAAAAATGGCAATGGATTGAAATTTTGAATTTTTTTGGGTGTAATATGGCATAAATTTTTATTATTGACCATATATATGTTGGTTGTAATATCCCAAATTTTGGAACTATAGGCTAGAGAATAAGACTGAATTAAATGGACTGCTAAACCCTAATTTAGCAAGTGTCCCAATAAGACATGATTGTGTTCCCCAAAATTCCTTTACCTTATTAAAGGGAATATTATGGTGAATTAAAGAGTTTAGGGGAATGAAAAAAAATACAATTAGAAGTCACACACAATATAGTTAATTGGAACACAAAGTAGTATAGCTATTGATAAATTTTCCTATGTGGCAGTCTTGTTTGTGTGACATATTTCAAGGAGCAAATGATGTCCAAAAATTCTAAAGCTTCCCAAAATGAAAGTAGACTTATCAAGCTTTAACTTGATAGGTCATATGAGTTATTTGGAGCTATACACAAGGAGTTATATATTTTTGGATTTAACTTAAGGAAACTAGGAATTTTCAGTGTTAGCTTCCAAAAATGAGAATTCTAGGAATAATGGGCTTTCAATTGGTTAAAGGTTATATTTTTCCTTAAACATAGATTGAATAAGGGTTGCATATCCTTTGGAACCACCCCAATTGGATATATACACAATTAGATATGAATTTTCAAAGTTTGATGAAAATTCTGCCCAGTTTTGCATTAATTGCGAAAATAGAAGAAAATGTAAGGGCAAAATGGTCATTTGACCAATAAATCAAGAAATAATTATTTTTCCATGATATTTCCAATAATTTTAGTTAAATCAAAATTAAAAAGAGAAAATGGCTACTTGGTAAATAATAAGCCTATTTTGGTGAATAATACCAAGGAATGTCAAAGAGTCAAAAAGCAAAGGCATAAGAGACTTTGGTCAACAAATTGTAAGATGACATTGAGGATTCAAAGCAATAATTTTCCTCTTATTTCTCATTGGATTTACGGTGGAATGAAGAAGGGAAAAAGGGAAATGAAATATTAGACAAAATACAACACATATTTGGACCAATAAGGTTGAAGCACTTGTAAAGAAACTTAACCATTTGATTAAATCACTATTGCCTTCATCTTTCCTCCCTATTCTCGTACAAAAACTGAACCCAAGTGAGAGAGGGAGCTGCTGAAAATGGTGAAGAGCAAGAAGCAAAGAAGAGTTAGGGTTAGTTCTTCAAAATCTAAGGTAAGGAAGTTGTAATCTTGAGGTTTAAGCTTCCTAATCTTTCCATAACCTCTCCTAATCTCTTCTGTAATACCCCATTTTTCACCAATACATTTATGTATATATATTTGATGTATGATTAGTGGAATAAAATGGTGAAAAATGATGTGAATGAATTTATGTGAATTTATGGAATTGAGCCAAGGAAATGGGCGAAAAATGATTTAATACGGTAAATCATGAAATGCAGGGGCAAAACGGTAATTTTTGCCGAAAGGAGGAAAATAATTATTTTTCCTCAAATTCCCAATGATTTGAGTTAAATGGGAATTAAAAAGAGTAAAATGACTACTTGATCATTATTAAACCAATTTTGGTGAATTATTGTAAAGAATGGTCAAATAGTTAAAAAAGTCAATTACTTGGTCAACAAGTTACATGTTGGCATAATGAGATAATTGGAGATACATTTTTCCCTTACATTTCCCATACATATTTCGGCTGATTAAGTGAAGAAAAGGGGAATGGGAAATTAATTAAGAGATTACGCATTATTGGCCCAATTAGAAAGTGCCATGTGTCAAGCTTAGTAAACCAAATACAATACATGATTAATCTCATTCTCCATCAGCTCTTCACGCATGAAACTAATCCAGAAAGAGTGAGAGAAAATTTGAGAACGAGAATCGAACGTGAAGCACGGAGGAACTAGGGGTTGCTGAATCTCAAGGTAAGGAGTTGCTACCTTGTGTTTAAAGCTATGTATCTCCTCCATGATCTCTTCTCCTCATCTCCCTACCACTTATTTCCATGAAATTCAGCTGAATCAAACGCTGGTGGATGAGAGAGAGAAAATGTATAGGAGAGAGAAAGTGAAGAAAAACAAGAGGTAACTTCTCAAACTTGTTCCTCTTGCTTGATTAAGGTTAGTAGAGTTGTTTTGGGCTTGAATATGGTTCATTTGGTATAAGATAATCCAAGAAAGTCAAAGGGACCTTAATATGTAAGTGTCTACAAATCAAGTCCAATGAATGCCTAATAAATTAATATATCAATTATAAGTAGAAAGGAGGTGATTAGGCTAAAGAAAACGAGAATCCGACACAACTTTTCTAGGAGTTTATTTTCCCTTCCCTATGTTGGACGTTTCAAATGGATGGGAATTTGATAATTCTGACGCTTCCATTGGATTCGGGAGGCGAAATTGTGTAGGGTCTATGTTGACCCCGAAGTGAGAAAAGCCACGGAAAGTGAAATGACAGAATTGCCCTTATAAGCCTTAATTGAGGGCTACCAAGGGTATTTTCATCATTTGGGATTGATTTTGGCCAATTCAATGTTAGAAATGGATTCTTCACGCAAAAATGTGTAAGAATGGCCTAAATCACGATTTTGAGAAAAATGCTGATAATAAGGACTTGAGGGGTATTTTGGTAATTTGGCACTATTAGGCTAAATTTACTAATGAAATGGGTTTGAAAAGGTATATAGATGAGTAATAAATCATTTTTGATGGTTGGTAATTTCAAGACTTGACAACCGATCTAGCCTTAGAGTTGCCCGAGCTCATACTACGTGTGGAAAGTTGCGTAGAACAGCAACCAGGTAGTAACCGTCTTCATATAACATGACATGGATATGTATTTTTTGTTATCATCATCAAAATTCTAACATGTTTAGATTGAACGAAGTGATCACCCGGGGCCTATCGCAGGTCGGGTTGACACTCAGGCGAAATGTTCATAATTGCACTAGTGGGACTCGGGGCCTATCTTTGAGTGGGTACCCCTCGGGGCCAAGAGAACCTGTCAAGCATGATGTCAGTTATGAGATTGCATTGTATGCATTATGCACAGGCGCCCTTCGGGGCTAAGAATCCATCTAGCGCGAAGTTAGTTTATGAATTGCATGTTTGCACTGAATAATGTTTGATGATTTTGTTGATGATTTGGTATGAGTGAAGCATGCTTATGTGTGTTATCTTATATGTTTAATGATGTTATTACTGAGATTCCTATGAATCTCACCCTTTTTACCAAAAGTAAATCTCCAGTACAGGGAGGGAGCCCGTGGGGCAAAGAGACGGTAAACAACGAAGAGTTGAGGCCGAGCAACGGAAGGACTTAGTTGTGGTTGTCTAGTTTCTATTATGTATTTTGAGAATTTTATGAGTTTTGGGTTGTATATGAAGTAGAAAATATAGATGACATGTTTTGGGTTGTAAAACAAGTAAATCTAATGAATTGTGCATGTATGTGAATATATGTAAATCTTCATACAGATAGAGGTATTGCTCGCAACTCTGATGTTTGTAGACGATGAGTATTAGCTGATAAGTATTGTACCGTGGCATTAGAATATAAGGTATTACACTCTTCTACTTCATCAAATTCATGGTATTCAAGGAAAAATCCAACAGAAGAGATAGAGAGGGATGACACTTTTAGAGAGAGAAGCAACAAGAATCAAGAGGTAAACCTCAAAACTTGCTTATTATGCCTTTGTTGTTCTTGTTCTTGTTCTTTGGCTTAGTTTGGTTGTTTGGTGAAGTTTTAATGATGAAAACCCTAAGGGGTCCTGTTACTTAAACCTCCTTTTAAACATGTCCAATGAGGTTTTAAATAGCTAATCATTTGATTAAAAGTAGCAAAGAGGTTATTAAGCAAGAGAAAACAAAAAAACAACTTTCACCTAAGAATCTTCAATTTTGTCCTGAATTGTGACGTGATGAAAATGTAAGAATTTGGTAATTTTTATGATTCCGTTGGCTTTATAAGGAAAAATTGTGTAGGTATGCAAGTGTTCATGATTTTTAGATACTTGTATATCAATTTGGGAATTTATGAAGTATGTGTATGCATGTTGTGAATCTGCCCTATCTGGAACAGTGTTTGTGCGTGGTGTTTTAGGGGCTAAATCATGTCCAAAAATCCTGAAAAATTTCCAGAATTACATTAGAGACATAGAGCTTTAATTTTATATATAGTTTGTAAATTTTGGACAAGTATGTTTATGAATTGTTGAAGTTATACTCTATTTTCTAGAAAGAAATCTAAAAAGTGATGTTGGGAAAAATTCTGGGAATTTTTAGTTGTGATGACCATAATTGAGTAATTCCATGTGAAATTATACTAAAATAGCTTCACATAGAATTTGGAACCACTCAATTTGGAGTTTCCTAGGATTAATGGTGAATTTTTAAATTTAGTCATGTAAACCTGGAAATTCTGGAACAGTGATTAGAAAAGGAGAATTCTATGTTAATGTATGTACATATAGCTAATGGCAATATTTTCCTTTGAAAGTAGACTTAAAGAGAGTCGAATAGAGCTTTGAATCATGGCTCTAATGATATAATTGGGTATTTAGGGCTATGGAGAAGTCAAGAAAGAAGAGGAATGGAAGAATTTCCCAGAAGCTCCAATGGTTAGAAGAAGAGGAAACAAAGGAAGGATAATGGTCTACAAGGTAGTGAACTTACCTAACCTGCATGTATAAGATATGTATGTTTTGCATTGTTTTATGTGACTGCTTCACTAATTGTATTAAGCATGCTTGATTGATTGAAACTTTGTTATGTTTATACAATGGCCATGAGTATGTATAACATTAAGCATGTAGATGTCATTATTGGCATGATTTATGAATGGAAAAGCATGTCATGCATTAAATATATATCTTGCATGCATAGTGGTAATGTTTGCTACTAAGATTCTCTGAACTCACTCTTCCTCACCAAAACATATAGGTGTTGAGTACAAGTGAAGAATGCACGGAGAAATGTGAAGAAGAATTACGAAGAAGGTGAATTGATGATCGTACTACGAGGCACTGTTCTTATATTTGATATAATTCACTTGATAGCCGTATGTGGCTATTTGTTTCATGTATATGAACGAACTAATGAATGTAGTATGAGTAGAGAATAGCTCTAGTTTAATTAAAAGAAAAACGGTCGCATATACTCTGATATAATGAATTTAAGAGCCAATGAGGCATTGGGGACATAGTGAAACTCATGGAAATGATTGAAAAGTTTTCTACCCTCTGAAAAACCCTTTCAACCTTAGGTTCAAATCCTGAGTTGAAAGTGAGAATTTGTGAAAGATTTCAAAAGTTGGGTAGCCTATATTCAAATCCTGGTTCCACAATAGATTTCACTATTCTTTTGTACTCATCTGAGGCTATTGAAAATAAAGTATTACATTGGTAGTAGCTCCTAGATTGTCACGTAACTTAGTGGACTCTCCATCTCTTCTAGTGCTATGCAAATCCTATTAGCAACAATGCCTACAAATGACAGAGTTTATTCGAGTCATGCCCAAGGACAATGTCTTTAAGAACTATTCCATAACTACTGAAAGATAAGAAGCAGCATTCCCTAGGATTAAGCAAACCCTTCCTGCAAAAATAGGGTAAGCAGAATTATGGAAGATAATAGAACTCAATTGGTATAAGAATCAAAAGAGGAAAGAAGAGCTCAAATGCTTGAGTGCGGTTTAGGGTTTGTAAACAATGCCTTAAATAGGCCACATGCTCATAGACGTTGGCACAGCTTTGACAAGGTTAAAGACTAATTTAATCAGCCATAAAGTCAATTAAAATCAATTTCTCTATCAGTTTTAATGTTGAAATTTATTGAAAATAATGAGCCCATTCTTGGTGTTTAATGGAAAACATGAATGTTGGATTTAATGGGGAAACGAACATTGCAATTAATGAGAAACAATAAACCCCCTTTTTTATGTTTAAAGCAAACACAATAGGATGCCCAACGTACATATTTAAATTTTAAAGAGGATAAAATGTTGTATACAGAAAAGCTCTTGTGCCTAAATAAATTTGACTTTTTCTAAATGGTCTTTGATAAAAGCACCTAGTCCACTTCTTGTAATATCTTGAATTTTAGGATAAGAGACTTGAGAGTAAGAGTAAGCCTGGATTAAGAGGACTGCTAGACCCTGGTTTAGCCAATGTCTTAATAAGGCAAGTTATTATTTCCTAAAATTCCTTTATATCTCTGGATGTTAAATGGAATATTATTGTGAGCTGAAGGGCTCGGGGAAAAATAACATATGGGCAAAATAGTCATTTGACCAATGAATGGCTAACATCTATTATTTCCCTATTATGGATGCCCAAATTAGTTAAATGTAAAGAGAAATAAAGAAAGGGACTAAAAATGATTTGTTATGATAAATCATTAAAGGTAAGGGGAAAATGGTAATTTTTCCGTAAGATGAGAAATGAGGATTTTTCCCTAATATTCCCAATGATTTAAGCTGAATGGGAATTTAAAAGGGGGGAAATAACTACTTGATAAATAATAAGCCTAAGTCGGTGAATTATTATCAAGTAAAGTCAGAGAGCCAGAAGCTTAAGGCTTGGGTCAACCATTGGTGTGGTGATATAATGGGATAGTTGGAGAGTAATATTTCTCTCTTTTGATCTCATTATCATTAATGGATGAAGAAGCATGAAAAGAGATAGATTATCATGCAAGAAAGCTGAAGAAGTGGACTATGATGTATGGCTACTTGGATGACTCATTAAAGTCATCATCCTTCATCCTTTTTATTCCTCTTCTTTGTTTAAATCAGAAAGAAGGAAAGAGAAATTAGAAACAAAGAAGAGAAAGATAATGAGAACGGAGAACACAGAGGAGAGAGAGAAGAGAGAGAAAGTGTTGACTCGTTGGAACTCAACCGAAATGGCATTTTCTCTCAAAGTACCCAGTACAAACATTCTTCTACTCATCCCGAGCTTCGATTTTGTGGTTTCAGATTCTCGTTTGGAGGTGGTTAGTGTTATCTCACCTGCCAGAGTGTCGCTGGAATTCCAAACCGAATTCAGAAGCCTATAGAGGTAAGCGTAAGCTTCCTTCTAACCATTTTGGTTTGTCATTTGGATGAGTATTTTGAGAGTTTGGTACTGTTCATCTCTCATTCTATCAGTGTTTTGGGGGTCGAAACGATGTCTAATAGATGTCTAAACGGCTAATCATGTAATTGGAAGTAGAAAGGAAGGTATTAAGCCTAAGAAAGGGAGGAACTGACACAACTCTTTTGAGAACTCAAAAATTGCTGCCATGAGTGTGGCATGAGGAAAGAGTTGGAATTTCATTGATTTGATGGTTCCATTGGGTTCAGAAGAGCAAATTGTGTAGGGTTTATGTTGATGACGAAGTAAGAAAAGGCCTGGAGAGTAAAATGACCAAATTACCTTTATAGCTCTAAATAAGGGCTGTTAAGGGGTATTTCCATCATTCAGGCATGAATATGCCTAATATGAAGTCATAAATGGATTCTATACGTGAAATTGTGTAGGATTGGCCCAGGTTACAATTTTTGTAAAGGTATAGTTAGGCCGGGTTTCCAGGGGCATTTTGATAATTTAGCATATTTAGGCTAAGTTATCAACTAATATGAGTCTACAATGTTATAAGGATGAGTAGTGACTTATTAAATGCATTTGGAATTCTAGGACTTGACTAATGGTGGTGCCCGAACTGAAGCAAGGACGATGGTTTGAGGAAGGACATGAAGTTCGACAAGTAGTGAACTTACCTTGCCTATATGTGTATGATATATATGTCTTACATTGATTATGTGACTACTTTGCCTATTTGTGTTGAGCATATTTGATTGGTTGAAGCTCTATTATATTTATGCAATGGCCATATGTATGTTATAACATTGAGCACGCAGCATGTTATTATGTTGGCATGAAATAGTGTAGGCAAACATGTCATGCATCCATATATATATCCATGCATAGTGGTATTATTCGCTATTGAGATTCTCTCAAATCTCACTCCTTCCAACCAACCATTTTAGACAGGTGAAGATGCATGAAAATGCACGGAGGAGATGTGAAGTTGAAGTGAAGATTGAAGCGCAAGGCATCATCTTCTGTATGGGTGTGAAGGTTGTATTAGTTTTGTGTTTATACATTCGATGTATATGTGTATAAATGTTGTAAAACAGAGAATCGCTCTAGTGTAAATAAAGAGAATGAATTTTAGTTTATTTAAATGTATCGCTCGCATACTTTGGTTTAATGAAACTAAAAGCCGGTGAGGTATTAAAAGTGAGGTTTTACACTTCTTACTCACATGTAGGGGAAATTGCAGGATTTCCATGTGGCTCATCATTGTGCGAGTTCACTCCTCCTCTTAACCCATTTAATAGTCCAAAATTACTCATTACCTAGACCCTCACAGTCCCAAATAGTGTGGGACTTGTTCCTTTTGACACACCACTCATCATGTCCAACAATATATAGTGATTGGTTACTTAATATACTTAATTGGTTCCTCTTTTTGGAATTTTCCTTTACAATTACGAAGGCACCACGAACAAGTGGCAAGAAGCATATAATCTAACTAGCGGTTGTAATGGATAATTATTTAATTAAAAAATTAATGCCTTAAAAAGTAGGTCATAATTAAATTAAAATACTTATTAATTTTCTCATGAGCTAATAACGACAATGATATGTTCTTACCCTAAATCATAAGAAGCGTTTGGTAAAAAAATTACTTGTATAACAAATCTCTTAATCCCAACGACCGCATCCCTTTCACATACATATCACTCTTTTAGTTATTAGGCTATTCTCAAGTGACGGTGTTTATTTAAAATTAAGTTTAAAATAAATAAAATTATAAATATGATGAAACAATCAAAATGCATATGCAAAACGAATACTTTTAGAAATAGAAAACTGAGTTCAGGTGTTCAGACAGAAGTTGATATACAACCATATATAATCTTTGAATAATGCTTGTTACGTATTGCGAAACACAAATAGTATTGTATAGATACGGAATATCATTTTAATATTTATATTTTGTCTTGTTTTTTCAGCAAAAGCTTGTATACATTTATTTACATGTTGCATACAATGTCCTTCAATTTTAAATAACAAATACTAAAATATGAATGACATAATAAAAAAAATTAAAATGATGTGGCAGAAAAAAGAGATTTTTTAGGTGTATGGAGTAAAAGTGAATTTTTTGAACAGAAAAAGAGAGGAAAGTGACAACATGGAATATTTCCATATGATGTGGTACTGTGAACCGTTGGGTTGCAAACTTGGTGAAACTAGAAAGACTAAGTTACAACGAGTTAAACTCTAGGGACTGCATTACAAACTTAGTGAAACTATAAGGATTGAATAGTTAATTTTTCCTAATATTCTATATATAGTTTAAAAAAACTTATCTAACAGATCATAGTGGAATAAAGAGTTCAGCTTATTTTATATAGACCGCATACAATGTAGTTGGCCATACTAGCTAAAATCCACTGTTAAGTAAGATGTGATTTTAATTATGAGAAATCAAACTCTTTGTTAAACATCTTTGAGTCTTTTCTGATTCTGTGAAAAGATGCTGTATGTTTACATCTATATAAAAATAAAAGGATGGCCAAATATAAAGTCATTTCATAATTTATACTCCCTCCAATTCTATTTATAAGCAACTTTTTCTTATAAGGATGATCCTTTTTATAAACAACTTTCTCATTGTGTCCGAAAATGTAAGCTCATTTTTTCCTATTTTACCCTTATTAAATACATATTATTTATAATTAATTATCACGCACATACCAAGAGTTATATTCAGGGGAGAGAGAGAGAGAACTCACTAAGTGAATGAAATCAATAAAGTATTGGGAAAACATATTTTATTATCTCTCATACTTTTTATACTTTCTTTCTCTGTTTTCATAAATAGGGGCATATTTGGAAAAAAATAGTATTGCTTTTAATTACCAGTTCATTTTGCACAATCAATGAGAAAGTTACTTATAAATAGGACCAAGGGGAGTATATACATAAAAAGTCATTTCTCAATTAGTAATGCCCTCACGAAAGGCCGTTTTTTAATCGTTAATGCATGAAAGAATAGTCGCAAGATGCTTCAATTAAACTTCTCATTAATTTTGATGAAAAAAACACTTCAATAAACTAATTGGATGTATTAGACCTTATGATACATACTCTCCCCCATTATAAATCTAAAAATTAGTAGAGATGTTTATATACTTTGGAAAACACTAATACACTTTAGCTTCCAGTTTTATAATTTTTTCTTAAGAATATTAATTGCATGTGTTAAAAGGGTTTTCCTTCTAAAGAATAATGTTCAATACAAATTATTAAAATATATATTTTAGGATAACTAATACACATTTTTTACAAATAACTAACTTGACTAATTTCTTTAATATGTGTAAATTAATATAATCATCTAACTCCCACCTTTAGGAGTAAAAAAAGTACAAATGTACAACGTTGGTGATATACGAATAACTTTTATTCAACTACTACTACTCCACATCTTTAATATAAGATACATTTAGGGAATTAATGATAACCCTAAATATAAAATATTTTTTATATTTGTCAATCTTTTCCTAATTTACTTCTATTAATATTCTCACAACTATAATCAAAGAAGAGAGGAAATTAGAGAATTAAGGAAGATGATACTAGAATGATTTAAAAAATACATGTCACATTAACTAATTTTCTTAATCTAACCAAATTAGGTAAATATATCTAATATTAAGGACAAAAAGGAGTATAATTTTTTGTTTGTGTATTAGGATAAATTAGAAGTGTCTGGTTTGAATAATTTAGGGGGTAAGAGAAAAATATTGAAAGAATAAATAAAAAGAAAATAAAAATGTGAATTCACTGAATTTCAAAAGGGTTAAGAGCCCGTTTGGATTAGTGGTGGTAAAAGTGACTTTTTTTTTAATTTGACTTTTGCAAACTTAAAATAGGATAAAAGTAAGATTGTAAATGTAATTTGTGTTAGGATTGGCGGTGCAGAAGTGGTTTTTTTTAAAACCTTAAACATATTTGGATCATTATTTGAAAAGCAAGTTTAGATGGAGAATGACTGAAAAATGTATGAATCTTATTAAATACTACATATACATATATATTATTTGTATATATTGTAATAATTGAAGTGAAAAATTAAAATTAAAATTTGATAAAATGAAAAAAGTTAAATTATTATTAAAAAAGAGTAAAAAACACTAAAGAACTTAATTAAAAATGGATAAAATTGTATAAAAATTAGAATGCTTACATCAAGTGGATCATTATTGGATCACCTATCCCTAATAAGTTGGTCTCTGATTCTGTTATGAATATGATTCATTTGTGTTGAAGATAGTCTAGAGATATTTGATGAGGATACTACATCAAGTGGATCATTATTACATTCACAACCTATATTTTCTCATTCATCTTCTAAAAAATCCACATCAATTTGAGAATTTCTCCGGATAAGATTATATATAGCTATTGTTGCATAAACTATGTGGGTTTGTGTTTCAAAGCTATATGTGTGCATATTTTGCAAGATTTGAAACATATTATTCTAGACTCAAACGTCCAATGCACTTCAAACATGAATGATATTAATTGAAGATCTTATTGTGATTTCCAAATCCTGGTTGTCGCTTGAAGTCTATAAGGTGATAATGCTCACGTTTATACAGATCAAGATATCCAACTAGTATTGGATAGCCAGCATCGACCAAATAATATTTCCCTAATAAATAATGAAATTTTTTTGACACCGTAAAATTATAGAAAATGTGAAAAAAATGAAAAAAAAATGTATTACCCTTCTACCCTGCCATCACAAAAGAAAAGCATATATCCCAATCACATACGGCTAAGATATTATGTGTTGGATATCCATTTCTTTTGATATATTTCTCTTGCCACTACTACAGACAGGGCTTTTAACGTCCCTTTTTCTGCCCTTTTAATGTTTAAAAAGTTAGGGACGCTTATGTCAAGGACGTAGTAAAGTTAGGAAAGGGCATCTATAAAAAAAGTGGACACTGTAAATGTTTCACTTACGGCATCCTAAATTTAAAATAGGGATGTCATAAAGGTCTTTGACATTTTCCCACCAATAGCCATTAGAAATAAGATAGAAGAAGACCAAAAAAATCACAGTGGTAAAAATATTAATGAAATATAAACCAGAAATTACATATGGTAGTAAATAAAATTACATACCTAGTATCTGAACTCCAAATCAAAAATCTACGCAGTAATAACTCTAAAGCCAAAATCCCATAGGCAGAAGATGATAACAATAAGAGGAATCAGTTGCAAAAAACTCATCTGCTTCTATTATTGAAATTCATTTTCTCGTAATGGCAAATAGAGAGAAGTAATAGAGAGAGATGAACTTCGTCTTCTCAACGGGAAGGGGGGCCAAGACTCATGTTTCAAAATCTCGATCTACAAGTTATGACAACATGAGTTAGAAGATAAACTAGAAGGGAAAACTCAAAAAAGAGAGAGAGAAAAGATAAAATAATAAAAAAATGGTGGGAAAGCATAACAGATTTGGAGGCAAAAAAGAAGAGAGAGAAGAGGAAGAAGCAAGAGTTAAAAGAGCAAGAAGAAGCAAGAAGCCTCGAATTAAATGAGGAAGGAGCTAAGAAGAAATAAAAATTTTAGTAGAAAGAAAAACGAAGCACAAACACGAGGTCGAAGAAGGCAACATTTCTGTGTTCTAAATATAAATAGGGATGCGCTTTTGGCATCTCGTTCATCATTGGCATCCCTAATATATTTGTAATGACCCGCCTCATATATCCCTTATTACTGATCTTACACAGAGTAGCAATGCGTAGTTCAGTGGGCACACAGGAATAACATAAATATACTGATAATATTAATACAATATTGCTTGATTATAATACAAAAGTCTCCCCACTAGGGGTTTACACAATATTTACAGACCTTAATAACTAAAAGGTCTTCAAACAACCAGCAACATTCCTCTTCGTGCATACCTTTTTCTGATCTCAGCATGTTTCCAATGCTCACCTGTCTGAATGGTTGGTTGGGAGGAGTGAGATTCGAGAGAATCTCAGTAGCAAACATTACCACTATGCATGCCAGATATATATGAATGCATGACATGCTTGCCTATACTACTTCATGCCAACATAATGATATGATGCATGCTCGATGTTATGACATACATATGGTCATTGCACAAATATAACAGAACTTCAACCAATCATACATGTTCCACATAAATAGGCAAAGAAGTCACATAATCAATGAAAGACATACATATCACATACATGCAGAAAAGGCAAGTTCACTACCTCTTGGACTTTATGTCCTTCTCTTCTTGTCCCTTGATCCGCCAACCATTGCTCCTTCTTTATCACTTCATGGCCCTAGACAAGTGATAACATCATTAGAGCCATGAAAATTAAATATCTAATGGCCCACATTAGCCCTATAGGCTTACTTTCACCCTTGGAGTTCATTCCAATTATATTTGACCAATTTCTTACTCAAATTCGCATGGTACTCAATCTACCAGCATTTTTGACCAAATTTCACAAAATCATAATTAATTCTATAGAACTCCAATTGAAGTGGTTCAAAGCTATATTTGAAGCCCTTTAAGTTTAGTTTTACAAAAAAATAATCAATTTTAAACACCACCACTACACCATTCCCATAATTTTTCCAAACACCAACCATTTCAGATGTTCTTCCAGAAAATAGGGCAGACATTCAAAAATGCATATCTCCCAATATACTTGTCAAAAAATTACAAAATACCCATCAAATTAAATCTATATGTATATAATTTAGTTTTGGAAATTTTGAAAATTTTTGGATAAGGTTTGATCCCTGAAACATCACACACAAACATACTATTCCAGAAAATTCCAGTTTTACATGACCTAAATTCAAAAACATAGAACTTCTAGCACATAAATCCAATTGAGCCTTCTAACCTATCAAATTAAAGTTCCTTGTGTATCCTTTTCATCTAAAAAGTTTCGGAATTTTCAGACAAGGTTTGACCATTGAAAACACGCGCACAACAACACTGCTTCCAGACAACGAATTACACAACATTTATTCATCAATTTCCAAAAATTCTCAATTCATATACAAGCATCAAAAAATCATGAACACTTGCATAATTACACAATTTTTCCTCCTAAAGCCAATGGAAGCATCAAAATCATCAAATTCTTACTCCTTCTCCACGTCAAAACAGGGCAGAAAATCATATTCTTAGGTGCAATATGTTGTTTTCTTGTTTTCTTTGGCTTAATCTCTTCCTTTCTACTTCTAATCAAGTGATTAGCTATTTAAACACTCTTTAGACATCATTTAGCCATTGAAAACACCAATTTAAATTAGCCATGAACAGTACCCCACTTCCAATTTACTCATCCAAACAACAAATCAATCGGTTAAAAAGGAAGCTTACGCTTACCTCTACCCGTTTCCACAAACGGTTCAGAATTCCGGCAATACTCCGTCAAGGGAGACGGCACCAAATACCTCCAAGTGAAAATCCAAAACTGTAGAAGTGAAGATCTCGATGAGTAGAGGAAGTTTCCTTAAGGGTACTTTAAGAGAGGATGCCGTTTCGACAGTGTTTCCAAGGAAAGGATTTTCTCTCTCCTCTCCTTCCATTTTCGCTCAACTCCTCTCTCTCATTTCTGAAATTTCTGTGTGAAATGGCGAAGAAGATGATGAATTAATGGATAAATGCATCAGCCAACTCATCTGCCACGTGTCACAATCTTATTGGCCCAGAAATTGAATTTTCGCACAAAATACCAAATTCTGCAGATTTTCATTAACTTTGAAAATTCATATCTATTTGTACAAAAGTCTAATTAGAGTGATTCCAAAGGCTATGCGACCCTTATTGAGTCTAGTTTTAATAAAAAATATAAAATTTAGCCAATTGGAAGTTCACTCTTCCCATAATTTTAATTTTTGAATGTTGTCCCAGAAAATAATTAATTTCACTGGGCTAAATTCAAAAATTCATTTCTCTTTGTATACAACTCCAAATGACTTATATGACCTATCAAATTAAAGCTTGATAAGTCTAATTTAATTCTGGAAAATTTCATAACTGTTTACTATCATTTACCCATCAAAAGATGTCACACAATCATTACTGCCACACCGGGAATTTCACCGGTGGCAAAATTACTTTGTGTTCCACTTTACTATATTATGTGTGACTTCCAATCACTTCGTTTTGTTATTCCCCGAGCTCTTTAGCTCACTAATATAATTCCTTTTAATATCCAATGATATAAAGGAATTTTGAGGAATTTAAACATACCTCATAGGGGCATTTGCTAAACCGGGGCTTAGCAGTCCACTTGATCTAGGCTTAATCTTATGCATGTAGTCCCAAAATTTGGGATATTACAGTTCTCCCCCCGTTTAATAAATTTTGACCTCAAAATTTCGACATCAAATGGTACTATCTGTACCTCAGAGAACCATTTCTAGACATTTAGTCTATCTTTCTCCCATTCTAATTCTTTCATTCTGTACTCATTATGTAGTACTTTCATTCATTTTGTACCTAGTATGTAGCACTCACACAGGACTCACTAGTCTGACCTCACAGCGCTTGGTTTCTTAGGCCTTACTTCCCCTTCGAGACTATCCTGAATCATCTTTTATGCATACTAGGCTTTACGGCCCCTTTAGGATTCACCCATATTATACTGTATGCACATCAAGCCTTACAACTTATTCAACTTCCAAGACGCTGGATATTCTGGCTTTACAGCCTAGGGATTGACCCTCTATGCCATAGGCATCTTAGGCTTACTCCCTCTGCTACAATCTAGTACAATCTATACATTCTATCAATCTCAATATATTTTTCTGGACACATTGGTCCATGTCACTGTGCTCGGTAACAACCATAGCACTTAAATGTAACACCCGCCTTACATACCCCTTAATTACCTACATGGAAGCATTCATTATTACTTTGTTAGGGGTAATTACTTATTCATGACTTATTCTTACTGAATATCAGAGTTAATTCTTCTTCTCACTGATCCCGATTACCGTTTAATTCAAATTCGCGTTTATTCTTAACACCAAATATTCTCTGTGCGCAAATAATGATACACACAGTAATCTAAACCCAATTTGGTCTTCATTTCTTCGTCTTCTTTCCTTCTGAATCATCTTCAAGCATTCTCTTCTTCCCTGTTCATATACCTATATGGTTGGTGGGGGAGGGTGAGATTTGAGAGAATCTCAGTAGCAAACATACAGAAAATGCATGTAAGAAGAATGCTAGTGCATGATATGCTTGCCTTACATAGGCTCATGTTCACATAATGATATTCTGCATGCTCAATGTTTCGTACAACATACTTATGGCCATAGTAAAAATAGAAACAGAGCTTCATTCATTCATACATGATTCGCAGAATCAAGCAAGGTAATACAGCAAATCAATACACAGCATAAACATCACATACATACAAGTAAGTAAGTTTACTACCTTTTGGACTTTGCCTCCTCCTCTTGTACTTCGATCTTCCAACCATAGTTTCTTCTTTGTCACTTTATGGCCCTAGATAAGTAATGACATTATTAGAGCCATGAAAATTGAATGCCCAATGGGCTATATTAGCCCTAAAGGCTTACTTTCACCCTTGGAGTTCATACTAATTACATTTGGTCACTTTCTTTCTCAAATTCGCATGGTAGACAAAGCTGCCAGCATTTTGACCAAACTTTGAAAAATCATAATTAATTCTATAGAACTCCAATTGGGGTGGTTCAAAGTCCTATTTGAATATATTTCAGTATATTTTCACATAAAAATCCTCAATTCAGGCCATCACAGCCAAAAAATTCCCATAATTTCTCCAAATATAACCTGTTTCAGATTTCATTCCAGAAACAGGACACAACTTCAAAAATTCATATCTCCCAATGTACTTGTCCAAAAATTACAAAATACCTATCCAATTAAATCTTATGATGTCTAATTTAATTCTAGAAAGTTTCAAAACTTTTAGACAACTTTTACCTTATGAAAAATCTCGCACAATGTAACTATTCCAGACAGGGCATATCAACAACATGTACATTCAACTTCATAAATTTCCAAATTCATATACAAGCATCCAAAAATTATGAACACTTGCATACCTACACAATTTTTCGTGTAGAATCCAATGGAATCATAAAAATTATAAAATTCCTACTTCTTCATGATGTTCTGTTCAGACCAGAAAAACAGGGTTTTCCACAACAATTCATCAATTCAGAATTTTGTCCAACAACTTGGTCCAATATCATCATAAATCATAATCTAACCATAAATATATGATTAAACCTCAAAAATACCCCTTAGACCAAAAATGAAAAGTACCCCACCCTTACAAATACTCATCCAAACAACAAACCAATCGGTTCAAAAGGAAGCTTACGCTTACCTCTACGCATATTTGCAGTCGGTTCGGAAATCCGGCGGTACTCCGGGAAGGGAGACGGCACCAAACACCTCCAATCAAAACTCCAAAACCGTAGAAATGAAGCTTAGGATGAGTAGAAGAAGGTTTGTGAAGGGTACTTTGAGAGAAAACGCCGATTTGGTAGAGTTTCGGCGGATTGAAGTTCTTAGAAAACACTATTCACTCTTCATCTCTCCTCCACCATTTCTCAACGTTTTTCCATAATTTTTCTGAATATTTGGGGCAGCTTGGACAAAAATATAAGGCCAAGAAAGGGTCTTGAAAAATTATGCCACGTGTCGCGATGTTACGGTGCCATTTGTTCGGTATTCCACTGATTTGAGAATGCGTGTCACTTCTTTTTTCTAAAGTGGGTCCCACATATTTTCTTGAGCCTTTAGCCGTCCAAAATGTCAGAGGAAGTAAGGGTCTAATGATTTTCCCCGGCTCCCCAGCTTGGTGTTCGAGAA
The DNA here is from genome assembly GCA_037074505.1 of Albizia julibrissin. Taxonomy (NCBI): domain Eukaryota; kingdom Viridiplantae; phylum Streptophyta; class Magnoliopsida; order Fabales; family Fabaceae; genus Albizia; species Albizia julibrissin. The sequence goes on along the minus strand of CM073480.1, from coordinate 43,227,733 downwards.
AGTTGTCGATGACCTGACGGAGACCGGTAAATTCCCCTGACTTCTGTGCCACATGTCACTATCTTAAAATGCCAACACAAAAGGCAAAATGACATTTCATCATTAATGGGACATGTGTTACCTTTTCATTTAGCCAGCATAAAAGTTATGTCATGATTACTTACTTTATTAAAGTTACTTTATCGGTGTCTACTCAGGATTCTACTCGGGACTTACTCGAGATTGCATCACGCATATCGAAGCCCATCAAATGACACCAGGTCGGAGTGTGTATGTGGGCCCCACATGGTGCCACATACCGATGTCCAATTCAAAAACGCAGGGTACACATATATGCCCTGAATATGGCATGTGCACACCTACACCGGCCTATTTCACCCGACTAATCGGTCCCTTACGTCATGACATAGTTGGATGGCGTCTTTCTACCAACCCAATGGAATTATATATGTGTTCTGTGCACATCTGCACCGACATTCTAATCATACTGTCTACAGATATCGAGCCCTTTGCCCAGTAAGGCCCAAATCTCATAGCCCCTGAGAGTCTTTCTATATGTCATAATTTATGGGACTCCCACTAAAATGGGCTTGGTAGTCTACTTTATTCAGGCTTATTCTCTAGCCTTTAGTCCCAAAATTTGGGATATTACATTAAACATATAGGTCTTATGGCCCTCGAACATTTGTCCAATGCAAACTTGCATCTTGGGTCTTATTGCCTCAAGCCTCTACTCGGCTTCATTCTCAACACGTTTCATATTTTACTAGCCTAAGGATTTAATAACCGATTAGGTTTTATGGCCTTAGGACATACCGTCAATCATCATTACTGAATATAGCCCTCCCACTAGGCCCACTGCAGAGCTACCCTCATTGGGTGCCCCCTGCAGCCGCACGGGAGTCTGGCCTACACCCCCTGGCTCACCAGGCCTGAGTGCGGCAAGCTTATGGGATAATCACACCCATTATGCCCCAAAGGAGACCTTTTAAGGTATCAAGCACGCAACATTCGCTACTAAAATTGCGCTCAACAAATCCTGGTATCATTTTTATGTAACGGACTGCCCCACCAGGCCCACTATAACGGCACTCAGCTCACGCTGCAGTCGCACGAGACATCCGACCAACTTCCACCCCTCCACGGGCTCAACTTTTTATATAACGGACTGCCCCACTAGGCCCACTACAACGGCGCTCGGCTCACGTTGCAGTCGCACGGGACATCTGACCAACTTCCATCCCTCCATGGGGTTTAACTTTTTGTGTAACGGACTGCCTCACTAGGCCCACTACAATGGCGCTCGGCTCACGCTGCAGTCGTATGGGGCATCCGACCAACTTCTCATTTCGGGCTCCATCTCTTGCTACTCATCTCATTCATACTCTTATGTAATATTCACGAAGCATGCTAAACAAACCATCATCACAACAATAATCACATAAGCATTTGACCCCAAGTATTCACCTGCGCAATAGGCCCCGAGATTCCACTTGTGCATCACATGAGTTCCATGGCCCCGAGTGTCTACCCGCGCAATGCGTCTACTCACGCAATAGGCCCTGGATGACTGCTCGTGCAAAATAGGAATCTCTATGGCCTCGGCGTACACCAGTGCAATAGGCCCCGGGCGACCACCCCTCAAATTCTGAATGCTCATCAGGTCTTACTGCCCAGGAAATCACCCCTATGCCAGAGGCATTACGGGACTTACAGCCTCAGGCCTCTGCCTGTCAGGTCTGACTGCCTAAGGACACGCTGGCACAAAAGGTCTTACTGCCTATCGTATATTCATAACACAAATACACGTGATGGTAAACACATACATGCAGAACCATTACATAGGATATGAGAGCAAGAGTAGCTTTCCTTAATCTCTGTCATCATTCGGCACTGGAGCACCCCATGACAATTTACTGGGTCACTCGACCCTTCTTCTCATGGAAACTTATGCGATAGAAGACTCATTATAAGATACCACTATTGAGAGTTGACATCCCCGTAGCTCTACTTTACAGTTTCAATGTCACAGCGGCTTCACTCCACAGTTTGTCGTCACGGCGGCTACACACTATAGTTCGATGTCATGATGGCTTCACACTACAGTACCGCACTCGGTACTTCACGCAGGCGCCCATACACTTGGTCAGCCCCTCCGGTCAGAACCCTCTATAGGTAGCCCTTTTCAATCAGATCTCCCCATAGGTAGCCCTTTCCGATTACAACTCCCTGTAGGTAGCCCTTTCTTATCAGAATCCTCTATAAGTAGCTCTGTCTGGTTGGTCACCTCTGAATGGAAGTATCATTATAACATGATCTAAATCTCATAAGGTCCTTCTTCTTTAGCAGTTCTGTATTCTGCTATCTCATTTGGGGTTACTTCATTGGACTTTTGATTTTGGTCCAGCTCCAGTCATAATCATACCTCTAAGGGAATATTCTATGATTAAGATCTTTCCCTATAGTAGATTAATAACTAGCAACCTCCAAAAACCTCATAAACATCTCTGTACTATATTCTAGTACCTCAAGCCACCCAGGCTATCTTAACTTCCTGAAGAATCAATTCAACTATTACATTTGATTATCAGGTTATGGTTCAGCTCTTAGAACATCAACATCACGTAAATCGAAAAATTCACTTTCCTCAATCATACCCAATAGGTATGCTAAGAATCAAAATCATTAGTACCTATTCTAACCTCTACAGTTCCAAGTAATATCATCAAACAATTACTGAAGGTCCATCATCATCTATAAGGTTCACATGGTTTAGACTCCCATCATGGAATAGAACCCTAGTGTAACCTTATTCACATTCTGACCTAAGCATTATTTAAACTTAGATCTGATTCAACCATATCCTCAACCTTCAGTATCATCAATTCAAATCCTCTAGGATAGACATATGGCATAATCACCACCCATCATGCATCACCGTATATCATGCCTATATGACTTTAACCCCACGAGTTACTGAGGATCATTACTTAATATGGAGAAACCTCAAAACAATCACTATGCCTTAAGTTCTCATAACCTTATTAGATGAACTTTTCTTGCAGTAATCTATGCAACATAAATGGTTCAGATTAAGGATCAACACTTATTTCATCATCTCTATACCTATAATCATTCCTTAGGTTATCTAAGAACCTCTAATCACGATTCCAAACCTTTAATCAAAAGATTTGAAATTTTCAATGTACTTCCTAGGAGGTCACACATCCTGGGATTTTCCTGGGTTGAGCACGCTTAACTTTTGTGTACTCATATAAATATAAAGATACCGGCTTGAGCTGCTTTTGACTACCGGTACCCCATGACTGCCCTTATCCCAACCATTATGCCCACCGCCTCCGGGCATCAAAATACTATGCTTGGGCCGCATATTATTATTGGTAGATGTATTTAGACACATACCCTGTAATATGCTCCCAAAAGTCCATAAGGTTGTCTATGACTTATCTGTCCAACTCTGGTCAGCCCATTGGTTATCCTACTCTAGAATGAGGCTCACACTTTAGCCTTACCCAACGGATCCAGGACAATCTTATACCGCCCACCGAGCTTAATTATGAACTAGCTGAAATAATCCACTTCACTGTTCTTATCATGTTATAATCAAGCATACAAGTATACTATCCTGTTGCCAGAACCGCTTGCTTTGATACCAATTGTAATGACCCGCCTCATATATCCCTTATTACTGATCTTACACAGAGTAGCAATGCGTGGTTCAGTGGGCACACAGGAATAGCATAAATATACTGATAATATTAATACAATATTACTTGATTATAATACAAAAGTATCCCCACTAGGGGTTTACACAATATTTACAGACCTTAATAACTAAAAGGTCTTCAAACAACCAGCAACATTCCTCTTCGTGCATACCTTTTTCTGATCTCAGCATGTTTCCAATGCTCACCTGTCTGAATGGTTGGTTGGGAGGAGTAAGATTCGAGAGAATCTCAGTAGCAAACATTACCACTATGCATGCCAGATATATATGAAAGCATGACATGCTTGCCTACACTATTTCATGCCAACATAATGATATGATGCATGCTCGATGTTATGACATACATATGGCCATTGCACAAATATAACAGAGCTTCAACTAATCATACATGTTCCACACAAATAGGCAAAGCAGTTACATAATCAATGCAAGACATACATATCACATACATGCAGAAAAGGGAAGTTCACTACCTCTCAGACTTTATGTCCTTTTCTTCTTGTCCCTTGATCCGCCAACCATTGCTCCTTCTTTATCACTTCATGGCCCTAGACAAGTGATAACATCATTAGAGCCATGAAAAGTGAATACCCAAAGGCCCACATTAGTCCTATAGGCTTACTTTCACCCTTGGAGTTCATTCCAATTATATTTGACCAATTTCTTACTCAAATTCGCATGGTACTCAATCTACCAGCATTTTTGACCAAACTTCAAAAAATCATAATTAATTCTATAGAAATCCAATTGAGGTGGTTCAAAGCTATATTTTAAGCCCTTTAAGTTTAGTTTTATATAAAAATACTCAATGTTAAATGCCACCACTATACCATTCCCATAAGTTTTCCAAACACCAATTGTTTCAGATGTTCTTCCAGAAAACAGGGCAGACATTCAAAAATGCATATCTCCCAATATACCTGTCCAAAAATTAAAAAATACCTATCACATTAAAGATATATGTCTATAATTTAGTTTTGTAAATTTTGAGAATTTTTGGATAAGGTTTGATCCCTGAAACATCACGCACAAACATACTATTCCAGAAAATTTCAGTTTTACATGACCTAACTTCAAAAATATAGAACTTCTAGCACATAAATCCAATTGAGCATTATGACCTATCAAATTAAATTTCTTTGTGTATAATTTTCATCTCGAAATTTTTGGAATTTTCAGACAAGGTTTGCCCATTGAAAACACGCGCACAACAACACTGCTTCCAGACAATGAATTACACAGCATTTATTCATCAATTTCCAAAAATTCTCAATTCATATACAAGCATCAAAAAATCATGAACACTTGTATACTTACACAATTTTTCCTCCTAAAGCCAATGGAAGTATCAAAATCATCAAATTCTTACTCCTTCTCCATGTCAAAACAGGGCAGAAAATCATATTCTTAGGTGCAATATGTTGTTTTCTTGTTTTCTTTGGCTTAATCTCTTCCTTTCTACTTCTAATCAAGTGATTAGCTATTTAAACACTCGTTGGACATCATTTATCCATTGTAAACACTAATTTAAACTAGTAATGAACAGTACCCCACTTCCAATTTACTCATCCAAACAACAAATCAATCGGTTAAAAAGGAAGCTTACGCTTACCTCTACCCGTTTCCACAAACGGTTCGGAATTCCGGCAATACTCCGGTAAGGGAGATGGAACTAAACACCTCCAAGTGAAAATCCAAAACTTTAGAAATGAAGATCTCGATGAGTAGAGGAAGTTTCCTTAAGGGTACTTTAAGAGATGATGTCGTTTGGACAGTGTTTCGGAGGAAAGGATTTTCTCTCTCCTCTCCTTCCATTTTCGCTCAACTCCTTCTCTCTCTCATTTCTGAAATTTCTGTGTGAAATGGAGAAGAAGATGATGAATTAATGGATAAATGCATCAGCCAACTCATCTGCAACGTGTCACAATCTTATTGGCCCAGAAATTGAATTTTCGCACAAAATACCAAATTCTGCAGATTTTCATTAATTTTGAAAATTCATATCTAATTGTAAAAATGTCCAATTGGAGTGATTCCAATGGCTATGCGACCCTTATTGAGTCTAGTTTTAATTAAAAATATAAAATTTAGCCAATTGGAAGCTCACTCTTCCCAGAATTTTAATCTTTGAATGTTGTCCCAGAAAATAATTAATTTCGCTGGGCTAACTTCAAAAATTCATTTCTCTTTGTATACAACTCCAAATGACTTATATGACCTATCAAATTAAAGCTTGATAATTCAAATTTCATTTTGGAAAATTTCATAACTTTTTACCATCATTTACCTATCGAAAGATGTCACACAATCATTACTGTCACACCGGGAATTTCACCGGTGGCAAAATTACTTTGTGTTCCACTTTACTATATTATGTGTGACTTCCAATCACTTCATTTTGTTATTCCCTGAGCTCTTTAGCTCACTAATATAATTTCTTTTAATATCCAAGGATATAAAGGAATTTTGGGGAATTTAAACATACCTCATAGGGACATTTGCTAAACCGGGGCTTAGCAGTCCACTTGATCTAGGCTTAATCTTATGCCTGTAGTCCCAAAATTTGGGATATTACAATATTAGGGACGCCAAAAGTGGATCTTTGGCATATGTTTTTAGAATTGGGACGCCTAATCTTTTAAAACTCATGTACAGAATTAAAAAAATGCCACCACGTTTATTTCTTACTTCCCTTTTAAAAAAAACAGACGTCCTTTGGGGTAGTAAAATATATATATGTTGTAGTAGTGTGCTGAAACTGACTAACCACACACCTGATGTGGGTTCCATTAATTTCTCCTATTACATCATTGAAATATGGGTAATATCGTGGATCATTACATATTTTTGGGTGATAATGATGGAACTTGAGATCAAGCTTTTTGATATTTTGTATGGATAGATTGACACAAGCATTTAAAACCATATAAAAAATCATATTGACAGTTTCTCCTGAATGTTGAAATTGTTCCTGTAGGATTCTATTTCTTTGTGCATATCCAACTGTATATAAGAACATGACAACCATTTCTTCAACTCCCATGTACTTAGTCTTCCGTAACCCATCTTCTACTAATTTAGAGCTTAGTGAAGGAAGACATGTTTATCCACTTGAAAATTTTTATGACAAACTATATTATGGCCATGTAAAACCTCTTGCACCTACATTGCACCTATTTGCGTACTAGTTCTACATGGCTCTTTACAAACATAAGGCATGATATATTGTGTAATCAAGACACCAATCTATTCATACTCTGTCATCTCTTTAATAAAAGGGCAATCTATAGGGACTTTTTCTCTATAGGAGATGTTGGTTCTTGAATTATGTTTTGATGATAATAAACCTTGAAGAACAATGAAGACTTGATTATTAAAATCACTTGAGTGTTTCTAGACATTTGAGTGAAAGAACTATTTTTGAAAACAAAACTCGAATCAACAAAGTCACTTACCTATAGTAGTGATATGAGATGATCACTCGAGTGATAGGTAATGTACTCGAGTGGTGATCCTAAACTTCCAGTGGTTTTGCAAGTCACTCGCTAAAATATGAAAAGTGATGCAAAATCACTCGAGTGGCTAAGTTAGCACTCAAGTGATCCTTCCTCACTTACAAGAATCAACAAGTCACTCGTAGGATTTTTGGAAGTTATATTCAGGTCACTCGAGTAAATAAGTGATCACTCGAGTGACAATGATCACTTGTACTATTTTATCATGTCACTTGCAAATATTTTTGAAAGTTGTAACTCTCCACTCAAGTTTATCAGTTGGCACTCAAGTTATGAAAATTGTAGGAAGTAACTTCAAATTAATGCACTCGAGTTCTGAAGAAGCACTTGAGTTCTAATGTGAAGTCAACTCGAGTCTTAAAAGTTTTGCATTAACAGTTTGTGCCCGAGAGCTTTTGTGTTATGTAAAACTGGCGGAGAACTTGAGTTCTTAATGAGCACTCGAGTTCTAGACATTAACTCATGGTGTTTTTGTAGGTGATTCACGATGACTTTGCAAGTTATTAACAACACTTACTCGAGTGAGTAAATTGTCACTCGAGTGATGACAAGCAACTCACGAGGATTCAGCAACTCACTTTCTGATAAACCAAGAGTAACACTCTACTAGAACTCAAGGCACTCAAGTTGGTACTTGCATAGCACTTGAGTGATGAGCATTCACTCCAATGATTCTGAATCACACTCGAGTACAGGCTATCGTCTTTTGAAAATCAACGTCTCAATAAATTTGAAAGTGATGATGAACTTATGTTTAAGTATGATTATTACCTACTTATCTTTTCCAAGTTACTAATTATATTCATGTGCGAGTTTCAAAACTTTAAACCATAGATTTATTTCAAATTTAACCAAAAGCAGATTTATTGTCAAAGTATTAAATGCTTAGCAGAAAACAGAGTATAATGAAGGATTTTGACTGAAGACATTTTTGCAAAAAGTGACTGAACACAGAAATCCCTCAATAGCTCTAATCTAACTCTAATGGAAACTTTGAATGCTCACAATAGCCATTAATGGAGATTACCTATAAATACCAAGTGCATTTGATCAAGACGGAGTAATTACCGAACTACCAACTGATAAACATTCATTTTCTCTAAGTGCTCTGTTTCTTTGTTCATTCAATACTATTGTAAGTGATTATTTCATCTACTTTCTAAGAGATAATTAGTTTAAACTCAATACTCTTTATTGAGAGATAACTTAAAGTGGTGGGACCTTAAGTTGGGTATCATCTTACATCGTGTAAGGGGGAGCGAAGTGTCTTAAGTAGGAACTTGCTTTGTAAAGCGGTGCCAAGAACCCAGTGAATCTTAGAGGTGATAGTGGAAAAGCTCAGAGGAATATGAGGACTGGACGTAGGTTAGAATTGTTAAGACTGAACCAATATAATCCCTAGTGTACTCTTTGGTGAAATCTCTCTCTCTCTCTTAAACTTGTTATTGCATTAAGTTTCCATTACTTTTTAATTACAATTAATTTTTTTATCACCCAATTTACCCCCTTCTTAGGTAAAAGCTTGTGCTAACAGGAGACAATCCTACTTCCTCCGTTCCCTCCAAAATATCCTCATTACTCAAACTTGTCATGGATGATGTAACCTATGTGATTGCCAAGATTGTACGAAATCAGATACAATTATAAATTTTGCAAGTAAATTCACATCATATAGCAAAACATGCTAACATTCATAAATGACATAAAATATAGTTGCTTCGTATAACATAAGTAAGTGCTATTATAACATTCCTAAGGTCAGTCATATTGTTATTATTACACATAAAGTTTTCAAAAGTAACATAAAATGGAGTTAGTGATTCGGGGGTTTCTGAAGTAATGGGATGTTGTAAGCATGTTCCCGTAACCACTATAGCAACTGGCAAGACATGTTGATTTTCTTTCAGTCCAACAAACATGTTGTGAGCAATCTAGTGCATCATCATATTACAACATTGATGGTAAAAGTCATTGTCATTAGCAATTTTTGGAATGGTTAGTAATTCAGCTACAGCCTCACTCACTGGTGCATCATTAGTGGAGATCTTTTTAAGGGCATCTACTTTATCCTTAAATGTGATAGCTATCATACTAACAATATTTGCTATTTGTTTCGAAGATGGAAATTTTTTCTTTTTTGATGTCTCCGACCCTTCACCTAGCTTTCTTTTCCTAATGCTTGCTAAACCACTAGGTGGAGTATTTGTTGTCAAGGTTATGCCTTCCAAATCAATTGTCACTTCTACATTACCTCCAATATTAGCACCTACAAGGTCTTCCTCACTATCACTTGATCTTTCTTCTATGTCTATTGTGGGTCGGTACACATCATCTTCGTCATCACCCAATGACATTCGCTGTGTTGAAGATGGTGAGAACATATTCTCTCCTGATGCCATAACATCCTTGAATAATATTTGTAATTCTTTGGCAAATATCAGGCCATTGTACCTATACTTTTCATACCTGAAATTCTCCTGCATGCATATAATAATAATAATAATAATAATAATAATAATAATGATAATGATAATGATAATGATAATAATAATAATAATAATAATACAACTTATTATTAAAGCTTAACAATTTTGTACCTTTATTTTCTTCTCCCACCACTCATCTTTTGCAATCACCATATTCCTTGTATAGTTAAAAGCTATATTGATCTCTTTTGAGAATTACTTGTCACATGCCTTCCATTCTTTCCTCAAGTTATCTAACCTATTTTTAAGTTGTTTCTTGTCATATGATTTGCCTGCCTTTTCATTAAATCCAGACATAATGTTCTTCCACCTATCCTTCATAAATGACGATCCTTAACGTTGTTTTTTGTATATTTGATCAATGTATTCATGGATGAAAATCCCTATGGGACCTACATCCGATGTTGCTTTACTTTTATCCTTGTTTATATTTCTATGTCAATAATGGAAAAGTTAACACAAACATATATAATTATTTCATTGTTGTTCAATTATAATTAGTGGCAGTTCAAGTTATCAATTAAAATACACATACCTCTGGTACTAATTAAATTACACTGAAGAATGCACAAGTTCACACAAACATATATATAATCACAATAAATTGAACCCGAAACAACACATGAAACGATGGTCCCTATTTTGGAATCATTGAGACAATCTGAATCATCAAATTATCACTCTAAACCAGCAAGGAAAATGTAAAATCATTACCGACAAATTTATTATGTAATCCATAATAAATTTCAACTTTAATGTTTATATAAGTAGTTGTAGTTTGGGTTATTTAGATTAATAAATAAAGTTTCATCAATTTTAACAAGATAAATGGCCCAAGCTTGGAAGAAGGTAACATAACACTGATATTTAGATGCAAACATGAGATCTCCACTCCGGACAGAGCGCCATGCCGAATAGAGTGCCATGCCTAAGACGGGAAGGAGGTGAAGAAAAAAGCTTACGCATAACTAGAAGGGTGGGTGTTGCTTCAGCTATAGATGGTGGACATACCATTAGGAGGTGAAGACTGAAGCTCCAGCAACTTGAAACTTTTCTGGCCAGTACAGCAACTCCATTGAAGACAGATCATGCCACCGACAAACGAATCTGGTGAACAAACGCCAAGGCCCAGAGATCATGACACTAGAAAATTAGAAGAAGGTAGAGATCGGACAAGGACCACGTCCCACTACTGACTACCAATAAACGCCGACAAGCTTCACGGTCAGGTTACTGAAAATGGTGACATGCAATAATGCTAACGACTCACAATCTGCCCCTTTCCCAAAAAATGCCAAGCTCGATAGATCCTGACACTAGCCAACCAAACAAGACAAAGTTCATAGAACCATGAAATCCCACCAGTGAACAACCCACGGACAGCGATGACTAATGATAAGCTAAACACCAACGACCATGTGCAACGCCGGATCTACACGCCAAAAGAGAAGAGGGTGACATAGGGAATTTCCTCGGGGGACAGCTGTAGAAAGGCTCTAACAGTTGCAAAATCTGCTTCACCATGAAAGTGCCACCACTGAGAAAAGACACCTTTTTGTGGGCTTCTTCCAGAAGCCACTTTTGGTGTAGAAGCCCAGTAAGGTGAAACGTGAATCCAAATATGATTTGTTCATCCCCACTGTGTTTTTAGGTAATGGCCGTGCGTTTTGGGCCTGGAGCCGCTGTCCCAAACAAGCTCTAATAAAAGTGAGAATGTGACCAAAAAATAGAGAGGGGTGGAGAGAGAGATGCAAAAAGTAGTACTCCTGTATGATTGGAAGGTAATATCCATGAGGAGTGAGACATTACTACAAAAAGCACTTTTAACATTCATTTTTAGGGCCTTTTAACATCCTTTTATAGGGGACGCCTATATTAGCAACGTAATAAATGATGGCAATAACTTTCATTTAGCATGGGACGTCTAAAGGGGATGCCTAAAGTACACCTTAAGTGACTTTAGGCATCTCTTTTTGTTTACTGACGTTAAAATTTTATTTTTTTAAAAAAATTATTTATATTTTTCGTTGCCTAGCAATTAAAAACTATAGAAATACAATCAAAGAATTATTCATAAACCACAATGTCCTTACAAATGGTAAGGAAACATTTAGCACTAGCTAATTAAAGTGTTAACTCCTACTACCTAATACTATGTACAAGAACCACCACAAAATGTTAAAAAGTTGTCTACTATACAACTATACTAACTAATATAAAAATACATTTTTACTGATCTATGTGTTGAAAAAGCTGCCCAGTCAAAAAGTTTCTGATTAAATTAATGTCTTCATATAAGAAGGTAGCTTCATTATCAAAAATCTGCAAATTAGAAAATAAGCTTAGATAAAATCAATCAAGTTAAAGAATTAATTAGCAATTCAATTACAATACCCAAAATATTATCATTCGATTACCTATTGAAAATCACTTGTAACTCCACTTTGAATGATGTTATACATATAAAGCATACGTAGTACCCGCATTCAATGCCCCTGGTTGTCGAGGGCACTATAAATCAAAAGCAATTGGTTAAAATCAATAAAGGCATATCTAAAACAACTGTCACTGAAAGAACTTAAATTGAAACCACTTACTTTCAAATAAAATCACTTTAGGTTTCTAATAGTTTTACCCTCATGTAACCACCAAGGAATTTATATGTCTGAGTCACTATCATTAAAATGAAAATCCACAGAAATTAGTACAAGTTAAAAGTTCTATGTTACTGACAAGTACCTAACATGTTTTTATATATAAAATTACTACTAATACTCTAATTCAATTCATTGTATCTAATAAAATTTTAAATTTGTGCTAAGCGTCTTCTCTTCCAAATTTTGAAAAGGAAAACCTTGATCTCTGCTCTCCAAATCTCAAAGGGAAATCCTAAAAAATTTTAAACTTATAATAAATTTTAAGAATTCAATAAACTCTTGTGGCTAACAAAGCAAGGTAATATTTAGATTTCAACTTGCAATATGTTAAATTTAAAACATATAATTAATAATGAAAATTAAAATAATCAGAAGAAAAAATTAAACCACTGAAAGCTAAATTAAGCTAATATTTAGATTTCAACTTGCATTATTATGTTATATCTTATTTTGGCTTTATTTATATGGCACTCATCATTATTGAACAGAGCAATTAAACCATAGAAATCTAAATGCAAATGCCAACGAATGAGGGCAAAGAACAACTGCAATGAAAATAGTGATATTTATGAACACACAAAAAATACATGCTAACCTTCAATATTGATACGGAAGTCTCCTTTTTGTTTTTTCCCCCAACTTCTTTTTGTTGATTTGCGGAAGTAAAGGGGAAGCTAAAATGAAGAATCAAAGCATGAAGAAATCTGGACGCCCAAACTATAAAGCAATAAAGGGAAATATATATTAAGTAGTGGCAAAAAAAGAGTATATAGAATAAAGTAGCTCCTCGTCAAGGGAGGAGTGACGGAGCGTAGCTACACCGTGAGAGAGGTCAATGGGAAAGAACAAAACTCAGCAACTCAGCTACCTTACCTGCGGGAAAAAAACAAAACTAGGTTCAACACCATGAGGAGGTCGATGGCAACGTGAGAGAGAGAAGGAGGGAGAGGGAGGAGTGATGGAGCTACACCGTGAGAGAGGGAGGGAGGATAGTAACCACCTTCAACAACAGAGTGTGTAAAGCTTCAAGTAAGAGGACGGAGAGAAAAAGAGAGAGCAAGTGACAGGTGAAAGAGGGAGCTTGGGATGGTGAAGAAGCAATGAAGTGAAGATGGAGAGGAGGAGAGAAGTGAAGACGGTGAAAAAAAGAAAGTGACCACCTTTTGGATTGGGACGCTAAAGGCACCCTTTATGCATCATAATTTGTAAATGGGATGCCTAAAGGGCTCATTTATACCTAAAACTCAAAGTCCCCTCCTATATTACGAAATACCATTGCGTTTTCTTTTAACTTCCTTTTTTTCAAAAAAAGGGTGTCTTCTATAAAATATATTTCTTATAGTAGTGAAGGGAAGTGCCGTTCGTGTCGGCCATTAAGAGAAGCCATTGGAGGAAACAAAGGCCTTTAATTTGCTTTTGTGTTGTGACTCACCCCATCCACCCATTCATTCATCCATTTCCCCAAATCCAATGCCTCTTGTAAACACACACATAAGGACACAGCTCCCTTTCCCAAAAGGCCAAAACTCACACCCCCACCCCACTCAGAGAGAGGAGTGTTTTCACTAATCCTTCTCTCTAATTTCTTTTTACTTAATGTTTTAACCATTAGATCATGTTTTAATGGGTGAAATTTAATGTTATATATTAAATGGTATTATAATATTAAATATAATAAAAATATACAATTATAATATTATTTCATAATATTAAATTTAATCCATTTAAACATGATCCAATAGTTGAGACATTAAGTGGAAAAGAAGTAAAAAGAGAAGTTAGAAAAGAAACCCTTTCTCCACCTGGCCCCTCCTTTGTCTATGTGGGCCCCACATAATTATATGTATGGTTTAATTAAACCCTTTCACTACTATTATCATCAACGTCAACCATATTCTCAAGTCCCTTGCACCAAACTGTACATGGAAATGTTTCATTACCAGCAACCCTTAAGAAATGGAGTTTAAGGCCTAATAAGATTTTGATGGGCGTATCCAATTTCATCTCATATTGACTCTGCTATCATTGCCAGCCTAGAGTGTTACAACGAGGCCAATAGCCTTACCACCTAATGACATATATACTTCATTGTAAATGGGACGTGGCAAGTTGGATCCCGCTTGTCAATTCATACCATTAGGATATACTTCTCCAATTAAAAAAATTTACAAAAAAAAAAAAACAAGAGAAAAGATAGAGTACTGCAATAAATGACAAAGGGGCTAAGGGATCCACCAAGTGATCACAGGAGCCTACCTGTGGTTGTGCTGGATTTTTATTACTTCCTATCATTATTCACAGGTGTGTGTCGAAGGCTAAGATGTAAGAATATCCATTAATTTTTTTAAAAAGTGAATCCAATATTATAAATTTATTTTAAGGTGTAAACATACCTATAAATTTTTTTAAAACGGAAAAAAATGCTTATACTATTAATTAATACAAATATTTGTTTATTGGGACCCATATTATTATTTTTTTATGTGCAAAAATATTTATGAACTTTGTTTAAAAGTGCACCCAACATCATAAACTTTTTTTAGGAGTAAAAGTACCCATGGACTTCTCAAAATAGGGAAAAAATGCACACATTTAATTAGTACAAATTTCTATTTTGTGGGACTCATATTATTTTTTTTAATATTTAATTTTTTTGAAAAAAAAATCTCACTTTCTCTCTTTCTTCCCCATCCCTCTTCCTCTAATTTCTTGGGAGACCGTTTCCACTTCGACGATTCTCTTTTCATTACTCTCAATCTCTCTATGGAGTGTCATCTCTCTTCACCTCATGCTTATTTACCAACTTAGGCCTAGTCTTCTAGAGAATAACCATACTTCTTCATTTAGTCAAGCTAATAAAACATCAAAAGAAAAAAGCCCCAAAGTCACTAACTGTAAATCACCCATCCATGTCCCGTCACTGCCACCAATATTTTTGTATTGTGCGTATTTTTCCCTATTTTGGGAAGTTCATTGGCATTTTTGCACACAAAAAAAAAATTATGGTGTTGGGTACATTTTTGAAAAAATTTCATAGGAATTTTTACATATAAAAAAATAATAATATGGGTTCTACAAAATAAATATTTGTACTAATTAATGGTGTGGCCATTTTTACCCTATTTTCAAAGTTCATGGACATTTTTATATATAAAAATTTTTTATGATGTTAGGTGTACTTTTAAAAAAACATTTATGAATATCTTTACACCTTAACACACAAACATATATATACATACATGCATGCATACTTACTTACTTACATACATACATATATATATATACTGCAGACAAAAATAGCTGTGTCTGGGACCCACCTCCAACAGTATATTATTATTATGCAGGATGATGCATTCCATTAAAATATTCAACTTCCGGCATTCGCCCCACCAAACATGACTTGAGTGGTAAAGGGTTTATATGAAGGTAATTAAATTTTAATTAGTCATTAAATTGATTGGAGTATTAGATTAAGGGTTATTGGATCAAATCAGAGTTAATCTTGAACTAAATTAGTAAAAAATTGAAGATTATAAGATTATTAATATAAAATTCTTAAAAAATTTTTTAAAAAAACTAACCCCAACTGATTCATTGAACCAAATCAATCTATCAGCCGATTGGCAGGTTTTCGATCTGGATCGACCGATCTAGTCCAAATCTGATAACATGAGTTTATATATTTCATAGCCCCACAAGGCAACCCAAAAAAAAAAAAAACACTCCCGTTCCGTACTCCACTCACAAAAGCCACAATTCCAGAATCACCTCGTACTGATAAAGTTAAGAGATGGAACCCACAAGTTCTAACTTGTCGGTGCAGCTAAATTATGCACATCTAAAAATAATTTAGGGTGCCCCATGCACCTTCACCCTGAATTCAAAACCAAACCTATGGATCCTTACAATCCTATTACTTTTATGACCATTCCATTAAGGTGGCCTCCATTTTTTTTTTTTTTACGTTAAATTTTAAAAAGAAATGAGTGTCTCTACTAACCCTAATCCAACTTCATCTCTTCTTAATATTTAATATTACAACAATATTTTTAATTTAATATGTATATTTAAGAAGATATTGATTTTCGATTCTTGATAAACTCCAATCCTAATATGACAGAATAGTGTATCTTCTCGCATGGTTCAATTTTGTTACTAACACTTTGGTGCTACAAAAAAGTGGATCATTTGTAGTATTATTTCAAAACCAAACCTAAGAGTCCTTAAAGTCATTCCACTCTACTCCTTCTTGTAAATCTAGTTTACCTAATTCTCTTATACCAAAAAAGGTTAACTAACTTATTAAACATATCCTAAATTGATATATTTTTCAAATGTTACCCATCGTTCATAATTTAATATATTTTTTTTATATATATTGTATTTCACCTCTTTCTTCTCTCTATATTTATAATAAGGGGCAAAATTATAACTCTATCATTAATTATTCTTTGGGTGAATTTATAATAAGGATAAAAAACAATTTTCAAACTAAACTTATAAAAAAAAACCGGAGTGGTACTATTTAACAAGAAGCTATTAGTTGAGTGGCAAATGGCTTTATCCTTATAAGAGAACAACCAAGTTCAAATCTCAAAAAATACACCTATTGAGAAAGACAAAAAGGTTTGTTACTCAAAGTCTAGAAACGATTATATCCTTAAGTAAAAAAAAGTCCTACTATCTTTGTAATCGTTTCGTTAAACCGGCCACCTTCCCGTCCTTTTTAGTTAACAAAGGTATCCAAATATTCTGTTATTTAATTGGTAGACGCATGGATGTTGTCAACAGTCAACACACTACACCTTTATAAAAAGCCAGATTTTGCCGTTAAAATTTAAATCTGAGAAGGCAAACCAAGAAAAAGAAAGGAAATGGAGAAAGCTGCGCAAGAGAACGGACATTCAACGATCATTCCTACCATCTCTCAGTTCAACAGATTGGATGACGCAGACATGGCTAACGTCATTGCTCACTATTTGGACAGTATATCTCACATAAGAGATCATTTCTTGGGTATTTTTTTCTTACAATACTCTATTTTATTGTTCCCATCCATCTACATTTTTCATTTTTCGTATCCTCAACTACTTATTATTTCAGGCACTAAAAAATATACTTTATTTTATAGTCTAAATTGATTTAAAAAATTCTTGTTTTCCCACTACTAGAAAAAACACTTTTAACGTCCCTTATTTGGGACTTTTAACGTCCTTTTATGAGGGGACGCGTATGCCAGCGACGTAGTAAATTTGGACTTTAGACGTCCTTTGTAAAAAGACGCCTAAAGGGCTGGGTTTAGGCGTCCCTTTGACCAAAAGGGACGCCTAAAGGGCTGGGTTTAGGCGTCCCTTTGACCAAAAGGGACGCCTAAAGTCCCCGTTTAGAATTTTTTTATTTAAAAATTAGGGACTTTAGGCGTCCCTTTGGCCAAAAGGGACGCCTAAAGTGTTTTTTTTTAAATTCCATTTGTATTGTTTCTGACCACATCATTCTGAAAGCAAACAGAAACGTATACACAAAAAGGAAACATACAGCACGCAGTTTATAATTAACAAAACACAACATCCACCTCTAATGAAACATTCATGCACTACATTGTTGACAGAAATGTTGTCCACTAATATAATAAACAACTACTAAGTAAATGTACAAAAGCGTACTTACAAGGCTGTCACACACATTTTTCTCCACATGCATCACATCAATACTGTGTCTTACATCAAGACAATGCCAATACGGAAGATCAAATAAAATTGACCGCTTCTTCCATATATTCTTCTCACCCTTAGTCCTTTGATTTTTACCAAAGGTCACATTGACACGTTCTACCCGACTATTAACTTTCTAACCAGGGAGGTAAGTTGTATATTACAAGGAGAACTGGCCACGAACTATGTATACTAGTAAGAGTTCCATATGGATTTATTCCATCTGTACAAAGTCCAAGCCGAAGGTTTCTCGGCTCGCTGCCAAATTGAGGGAACATTTCATCTATCTTCTTCCACTGTAGAGAGTCGGCCGGGTGCCGAAGATATTTTCCGTCACAAATTCTCTCATCAGAATGCCATCTCAACTTCTTCGCTTTTGTTGCGGTCGCAAACAAACGCTTAAACCGTGGTATTATTGGAAGATACCATAACACCTTCGAAGGTTGCCTTTTACTTGTTGTCCCTTCTCTACAACCACCGTCTTTCTTCACTTTATATCGTGATGTTTTACAGTTAGGACACTCACTAAGACCTGCATACTCCTTTCTATACAATACACAGTCATTAGGGCAAGCATGTATCTTTTTGTACTCCATACCCATCGTAGACAAGATTTTCTTTGCCTCATACATACGGTTTGGAAGTACGTTATCTTCTGGAAACATATCACACAATAATTCCAATAGTAATGTAAAACTACTATCGGTCCATCCACAAGTTGCCTTTAAGTTCACCAAATGTAATGTTCCCGTCAGTCGTGTGTACTTACTCCCAGGGTATAATGGTGTCTCCGCATCACTCCGCAGGCTGTCAAATTCATGTGCCTGGGCGAAGGATTCAACCTCGGCATCGTGAATCATTTTCTCCATTCTATCTTGTTCTATAACATCCACTCCTTCCTTCTTGTGCGACGGACAATCAGTAATTACTTCCTCACCATGCCATATCCACCTTGTGTATCGAAGATTTATTCCATCACAAAGTAGGTGATCCCTTATATCATCAACATCTTGTCGACTCTCGTTTAAACAATTCACGCAAGGACAAAAATACTTCCCATTTTTAGTTGGAGCATTCCTTCTAGCAAATTCAATAAACTCTTCCACCCCATTCTCATATTCTTCACTAGTTCTCAAAGTATTCATCCAACTATGATCCATTGTTTTACCACCTAAACCATTCCCAGTAACACTCAAGTTTATAACAATATAATTGTTAACTATGAGATTGCCTTTTATCACTTTTTTCAAAAAACATTTCGGAAGCATTTCCCATTAAGTGTAAGATCCCACAATTTTAATAACAAACCATTTCACTTTAATTCAAACAAAAAATAAAAAATAAAGTAACTTAGGCAATTAAGGACAATATCAACAATTTAAAATATCAATTTTTCTTTAGGGAACTAATATGTTTAAATTAGTACAAGTTAAAAGTTCTATGCACCTACATAATATTAAAAGTTCTATACATGTATTCATTATTTCAAACTGCCAATGAAATTAAAATCAATTGGTTAATGTTGAAAATTACTTGTTGATAACTTGTTTTATAAAATAAAACAAGTTATTATATGCATGTTTAGATTTTAGACTTAAATTTGCATTTAGCACTCTAAAATGTGTCTTTTTATATAGCACTCAGAGCTTCCTAAACATGTTTGTTTTTATAATTAAATAAATTTTATAACTTATTTAATCTAAAAAAATTAGTTAACTAGCAAAACTACTATATGTACTTATGGAATCTCTAGCATACATATGTACTTATGGCATATATGAGTGGCTTATAGTTTCTAGCAAAACTACTACTTTAAATTAAACGGTCGATCATGACATTAACTAAAGTGAAATAAAATAAACCAAAAGCAAAAACAAAAAAACAAAAAAGCTTACAGGTTGGAAATTAAAATGGCGTGATGAAGAGGTTGGGAGAGGGAGGAGGCGCGCGCACCACCGTGAGAGAGGGATGAGCTCCGATGCTACAAAGATCAAGGAAAATGAGGCTTTCACTGGTGGGGATTTCACCACGTAGTCGTCTCCCTAGCTAGTTGGGGAAAAAAAGAAAGAAGAGAAGACTCACCACCAAACACTTTCACGCTGCAAGAAGCTGCTTTAGTAAGGCGGAAGATCAGAAAGATACAGGGGGTGAGTATTGAAGTGAGATGATAGAAGGAGGAGATGAGAGAAAATGAAGAAGGAGGGATACAGCATAGGACATAATACGGTGGAAGAAGGCTAAATGTTTTTGAGAGAGGGAGGAAGAGTGACGGTACGATCGGAATGGAGGGAAATGGTGAAAAAGTGGAGGGAATTGTGTTTAGGCGTCCCTTCTTTAAGAAGGGACGCCTAAACATATACATTAGGCGTCCCTTCAAAGAGAAGGGACGCCTAATGTGGGGTGCATGCCAGCCACGTGGCTGGCATGCACCTTTAGGCGTCCCTTCTCCAGAAGGGACGCCTAATGTCTCCTTTAGACGTCCCTTCTTCAAGAAGGGACGCCTAAAGATTAAAAAATCTCTCTTTATTTACGTAAATGCCACTGCGTACAGTTTTTACTTCCCTTTTCAAAGAAGGGACGTCTTTATGTGACGTTAAATCCCTTTTCTGTAGTAGTGTCCTCATTGTTTGGATGAAAAGAAAATCGGAGAGAAAAGAAAACTATGGAGTAAAATAGGAGGGAAAATAAATTTTCCCCTACTTGAATGGGAAAGAAAATGTGGGAGGAATGAAAATAAAGGGGAAAATGGAGGTGGGTCTCATGCCTCATTTTCTCCCAAAGTTTACTCTTTGGAAATGGAGAGATTTTGAGGGGAAATATAGTTTCTATGTCTGCTTCTGGTGCAAAGGTATTTATAATAAAAGTGCTATTGGGACCTGGTATAAATTCGTACACTAATAGTATATTGAATGTTAGTTTCTTTAATATATTTTAAATATTGTATTTAGTAATTTATTTTATTTTATTTTATTTTAAAAATCCAATTTTTATATTTTTTAACTTGTAAAATAACTTTCTTTAATTTGGTAAATAATTTGGTTTCTTTAGTGAACTGTTTATAACAAGGGTATTTTAGTCATTATGAAATTTACTTATTTTCTTTCCTTTCTGTTTTCTCTCATCCATCTGAGCAAGAAGGATAATAACAGTTTCTTTCTAGTTTTCTCTTCTCTCTCTCTCTCTCTCTCTCTCTCTTTTTCATTTTCTTTCTTCCCAAACTTTTCTTCCCATCCAAGCAGTAGAGGGTTAATCCTTATAATCAAGTGGTTTAAATATTGTGATCCGAAAAATATATCAGCCTGCTATAAAAGTAAAAACTCTGCCAATGTTATAGTCAGTTCCAAGCATGGATAAATTAAAGGAGGGCTGTGTTACCTTTTTGATAGCCAGCATAAAACCCTGTCAAATTTCTCATGGGCATTGGATCTATAAATAAAAACTAACGCTTCAACATTAAGATCTAAGTCAAAATTATTGAAAGAAGAAAGGAAATACCAATCTTTACTAGTTTGAGTTACGAAGTTGAGCCATACCTGACAAGTAGTCTTTAAACTGTATGTACGCAGGTTATCCAACCAATCTAGACTTCAACTACGATGCATTGGTGCAGTTACTAGGTTTCCACTTGAACAATGCTGGTGATCCATTTATAGGCAGCAGCTTTTCGCTTAACTCAAATCCATTTGAGCTGTGCGTACTTGATTGGTTTGCCAAACTATGGCAAATAGAGAAGAATGAATACTGGGGATACGTTACCGGTAGTGGAACTGAAGGAAATATCCACGGCATTTTAGTAGGGTAATGTACTATATATATTTTAAGTACAGTAACAATTTTAATCCTAAGTGTTAGAATTTTTATTTTTAAAAATAGTTTATCCCTAATCTATGTTCTTCCCCCAATAGTAAAGGCAGATTCACACATCCAGCATATATATACCCACTTTGGGGTTAGTTCCACAACCTTCCATTTAAGGGGCTTGGGTTATCACTTGAGCCGAAAAGCTCTCTTAGCAAGTAGAAATATTTAATTAGTTAGACTAATGTAACAGAATAAGTCAGAGTATGAAAACCCAACCGATTCAGCCTGTCAGACCATCAAACAAATGAATAAGTTTAATAGTCTGTTCGATTCAGATTTTACAATGAGTTGATGACTGAGTTGGATTCATTTTTCTTCTTTCTAAACTTGAAACAGTATCATTTGGAGCTAAAAAGAATAGCTGTCCATCATAGTTGTACTTTAGTAACTTTGATTTGTTGAATTATGTATTTTTTAGGGAAAATCTCGGTCAACTCCTCCTATAACAAATTAGTTTCAGTCAACCTTTAAAATTTTTTAAAACCTCACTGCACTTCATGGTGAAAATGAAATTAATTTTTGTGGGTGAAAAGACAATAATACCATTCTTTTATTTTTTTCTGAAAAAAATTTATAAGACAGATAAAAAGATTTATAAGATAGATAAATGGATTCAAAAGAACATAGAGAATAAAAAATATTTTGGCAATTTACAACACAAGTATAAAAATTCATAAGATAAATATGAGCATTTACAAGACTAATAAAGATATTTACAAGAAAAATAAAACAATTTACAAGGAAAATAAAGTAAAGGCATCCTTATCCTTTCACCTATAAAAATTAATTTCATTTTAATTATGGGGTACAGTGAAATTTCAAAAAATTTTAAGGTTGATTGAAATTAATTTAATATAAAGGAAGTGTCTGAAATTTTCCTTATTTTTTATGTATGAATGTTATATCCATTTGTAGGTTATTTCCTTCTATATTTTAATGTTAGTCTTTTCAATGTGTTATATATATATATATATATATATATATATATATATATATATTATGAATGTTTTTGTATATTTTAATTTAATATATATTATTTTAATTTTGAACAATATCCCAGTTTAAACCACTCATTCTTGAACAATTGAACCACTGCCTCCCACTAATTGACTGGCCAATCGGATTTTTAATAATTGTTTGAATTAAGTTAAACTATATAGTTAGCTAAGCTAGTTAGCTGCGCTATGGAATACAGCTATTCAGCATATATTGTATATACCGCCCATTCAGATGACCACAATAGGCAAGAATAATTTCTGACACTTTTTTTTCCCAACCATTTCTGACTCAATCTTCTCTGATCTGATCTCTCACTCTTCCCGAAATCCCTAAATTACTTTTCTAAGCTTGTTGAATTTATTTAGCCCCAATTCTATAAATTCATATGATAAAAAGTATTAAAAAAGAAGACGCCAAGTGCATTGAGTTTTTGTTTTTTAATAATACATGTAATAAAGATCAATTTGTTCATTTACCATGCAAACAGGAGGGAACTATGTCCTGAAGGAATTATTTATACATCACGGGAATCCCATTATTCAGTGTTGAAAGCAGCAAGACTTCTTAGAGTCAAGTGTGTGGTTGTTAGGACTCTAATTTCAGGTGAGATTGACTATGATGAACTAAAGGAGTCACTTCTTGCAAACAAGGACAAACCAGCTATAGTTATAAATAATTTTTTCTCTTTTGAAGTTGGTCCTTTTTATAAACAAGTTTCTCCTTATGTCTTAAAATTTAAACTATTTTTTTTCTTTTCTACCCCTATTAAATACACATCTTTATATTAATTATCCTCTACTCATCTTTAATTCTCTTTCATTTATTTATTTATTATACATTCTCTCTCATATTTTATACTCATACTCTCTTATATATATTAATCATTCTCTCTCCTATGCTCTTTTCATAAATGGGGGTATATTTAAAAGATACATGATATTTTTAATCTATTTATTATTTTTAATTAATTTAAACAGTCAATTTGTTTTACACAATAAAGATAAAAATTATTTATAAAAAAAAATGGGAAGAGTATATTATATATGTGCATACACAGTCACATCCGCTGATATATATATAACAATTGTGTTGTCTTGCTTTAGGGACCACTGTAAAGGGATCCATTGATGACCTTGATCTTGTACTACAATCACTTGAGGATTGTGGTTTCACTCAAGATCGATTCTACATTCATTGTGAAGCCGCCCTATTTGGAATGATGGTACCTTTCGGCGTTGGAGTGAGTATAAACCAATAATGTTATGCATCTGATTGCACCTTTGGTTTGTTGGGATAGCCTTATTAGGAGGTTTCAAAAGTGAGTCAGGAAAAAAATTAATGGGATAAAAAAATGATGTTTGACATTATTTTAGGGCAACTAACTTTTTGCTTTTTCTGACTTCTAATATTTTATTTTTTATTCTTTTTCAGATTTGAATATTTTAAAATTAACTTTTAAATATATATACACACACTCCCCTAATTCCTTTTTCTAGGATATAAACAACTGAATTACATAGATAAGAAAATTAATTAAAATTGGTTTAAAACAATAAATAGATAACTAATGCAACTTTTTTTTTCTAGAAACACCCTTATTTATAGAAAATGTGGGTGCGGAAAAAGATTGATTGGAAAAAAGTGATGAGAGAAAATAAATAGAAAAAAAATGACCATAGTGACATATAATTAATGGAGAGTAAAAAAATAAAAAATGTACTAAAAGTTTTGACATCTCAAAAAAAAAATATCATATAAAATAGAACAGTCATTCAATGAATTGTGCCTTAAAAAAACAAACGTGGGAGTGCGTGCGCGCGTGCATGTGTGTCTGATACAGTTAGGATAAAAGTTACTTTTTCCAATGTTAATTAATACAAACACTTGCATTATTTTGTTTGACACATACACCCACCGACCCGTGCACTTCTCATAATCTTGTGATAAGTAATTTTATAAATTGATGAAAGAATTGTTATCCTAATATCATAATACATATCACATGTTGTTGAATGCACAGGCACCAGATATTTCTTTCAAGAAACCTATTGGAAGCGTAACTATTTCAGGCTACAAGTTGCTAGGCTGTCCAATGCCTTGTGGAATTCTTATAACTCGTTTGAAATACATTGATTTTCTCTCAAGTGAAGTAGAATACATTGCTTCAAAAGACACCACCATCACAGGAAGTCGAAGTGGTCATGCTCCCATCTTCATTTGGTACGCTCTCGACAAGAAAGGCTTCAATGGCCTTCAAGAAGAAGTTCAAGAGTGCAACAAGAAAGCGGTCTACCTTCGAGATCACTTGAGAGACCATGGAATCGGAGCTTTTCTAAATAAGTTTAGCAACACTGTGGTGTTTGAGAGGCCTCAGGATGATGAGCTTGCTCGCAAGTGGAGCTTGTCTAACAAAGGGAATATATCACATGTGGTGGTGATGAAATATGTGTCGTTAGAAATGTTAGACTCATTTGTAAGTGAGTTTGTGAAGAATCTGTCTGCTTGGTACCAAGATAATAGTAATAGGCAAATGCAGCCTGTAACATCCCAAAATTTATTCAAAGGCTAAGGATTAATTTATGGGAGTTAGATAGTAAGCCAAATTATGAAACCTATGAAATATAAGGAATCTTAAATTAGATAAAGGGAAAAATAAAGACCTAGTATGTGTAATTAATAGGATAAAAATATACCTATGTATATATATAATAATAATTAAAACACACACACCATCTTCCCACACTTCACACGCAATTCATGCACACACAATTATTTAATTAAATAACACACACACTACACACATGGCACACACATACACATTTTTAATTATTAAAAAAAACAACACACTCTCTCTCATTCTCTTAATCACACGAACACACACACACTCCTCATTTTCCATTCTCTTCAGCCAATATCCAAAAAGAAAGAAAAGAGAGAGTGAGTGAAAAAGAGAGAGAGCAAGAGACACATAATAGAAAAAGAGAGATACGTAAGAGTGATCGGTACTACTAGAGGAAGGAAGAAGTGGTTACAAATTCTACATACAAATTCATATCCTAATATAGGTGAGTTCCCTTTTCATGTTTTTAACTCTTTCTAGTTAATTTGAGGCTATTTTTGGGTAGTTTGGGAAGTATAAGAACCTAATATAATGAATTGTTGTCTTGTGAGGTTTTGTTTTGGGCAAAATAGTACATAAGGAAGGAATGAGAATTTGATAAATTTGAGGTTTCCAATGAATTCTATACGAAAAATTATATGGGAATACATGAGATTATGATTTTTGGATGATTATATATAAGTCTAGAATTTTTAGAAAATAAGAGGAGTTGCTGTTTGGTTAGTTTCTCTGAAATCATATTGGTTGTAAAATAAATTCTGTAACCAACCTGGTCCGAAAATTATGAAAGTTTCCAGAAGGAAAGTAGACATCTTAAGCTTTAATTTTATATATAATATGTATCATTTAGGTTTATAAATAGTGAGATATGAATTTTTAAAGTTAGATGATAAATCTGGAACGTTTTCTGGTACAGATGGGGTTTGACGAAATTATGGAAATTTTTTGACTATAATATCTAAGTGGTAATATTTTTTTCTAAACCGATACTTAAAGATAATCATATAGGATTTTTAACCATTCAATTTGGAGTTCTAGATATTTAGTTATGAATTTTAGAAGTTAAGCTATTGCAATTGGAAAGATTTTCTGGCAGTGCGAGAAAACTTTAAAACTGGGAATTGTTCATGGATAGGTGGTAGTTAAACGTATTTTTTCTAAAAACATAGACTTCATAAGTGACACATAGAATTTGGAACCACCTTAATTGGATATTTCTAGGCCAAGATATGAATTTTCAAAGATTATTGAAAATTCTGATAGAATTGAGTAATAGTGAAAAAAATAAAAAGTAAGGGTATTTTTGAAATAATTGGGACTCTAAGGGTCAAATTCAATACTTAGATTGGTATGAGTCCATTAAATACCTATTGGATTTAAGGTATTAGCTATAATGATAACCTACCAAAGTGTCTTAAATTATTTTGGAATAAGTAATAATTCGTCCGTCCGTAAATTATAAATTATAGGATTTGACATTTGCCCGAGACGCCTAAGAGACTGAGAACAGGAACCAAATTTGGAAAGACTGTCAGATAGTACCTTATCTCTTATATCATATGTGATGCCATGTATGTGTACCGTATCATCTGTATATGTGTGGGACAGATAGTCCATAGGCAGTAAGACCCGTAAGTACAAGTTACATCGGGAGTTACCGGGGGCGTCTTAAGCCAGGTAGGTTTGAGACAGAAAGCCCGTGACTGTGCCTTGTATGGGGCAGAGGCCCTGGGCAGCCAGATTGTGAATCTCAAGCGTTGTGAGTCTATGATAAGGGACCGGTTAGGCCCTTTTATGTGCTGCATTTCTGTAAGTTGTGCTGTTTGATGATTTGTTTTACATGCTTAGTATTTACATATTATATGAGTGATCTGTGTACTACTGAGATTCTTTTGAATCTCACCCCTTTTTCAACAAATGATATACAGCAAAGGCGTCCAGCTCTAAGGGCAAGAAGGTAATATAAACGGACGAAGAAGAGGCAAATAAATTATGGACTGTTTGGTTATCATTTTATTTTTGATGACTGTAAAATATTTATAAGTAGTTGTAGTAGCGATAGTAGTACTAGTACTCGCGATGCAGACTGTATACGTTGTAATCCATACGCTAGACTTTCGATAACGTATTGGTATCCAGAAACCAATAAGTTAACCATCACGACGCGAACTATAGATAGAAAATGCCCTGTATTTTAAATAAAAGATTTTTAAACTGATAAAGATAATGAATTTACAAACTAAAATTTAGACCATACATATTTATTTTAAAAATTTTTTGAAAATCCTATACAAATATAAGATTAAACTTTGTCTTAAATTGGGAATTTAAATTGTTTTGGTCTCAAGTTTGAAACCATTATATATTTAAATTAATCTAAAGGCTTTAGAAATTAAGGTGTTACACAGCCTCCTTGCATTGCTGAGGATATTGGTACTGAGAATTGTGCTTGTGCTTTTCACAAGATCTAGAATTCATAATATATAATACAATATATGTGGCTTCGTGCTCTAATGTTCTTATTAATACTCCATCCGGTCTTATTTATAAATAATTTTCTCTCTCATGAGGCTGATCCTTTCTATAAGCAACTGTTATTTTATGTCTGAAAATGTAAGTTCATTTTTCCTATTTTACCCTTATTAAATACATATTATTATAATTAATTATCACACACACCAAGAGTTATATCCAGGGGGAGAGAGAGAACTTACTAGATAAATGAAATCAACAAAGTATTGGAAAAATGTATTTTACTATCTCTAATTTTTTTTATACATTCTCTCTCTATTTTCATAAATAGGGGCATATATTAAAAAAAATGGCCTTTTTGACACACTTGTTGCTTTTAACTATCAATTCGTTTTACGTAATCAAAGAGAAAATTGCTTATAAATAGAATGGGAGGGCGTATTTCTTTTACCAACATGTTGATAATACACTTAATTGCTTGCCTTCATAGAAGGCCTATGCTTATGATCTCTTTAATTTTAAAAAATTAATCATTAATTCCCTCAAAATTTTTACATTTATACCGATAATCTTAAACCATCAAATTTATATTTTTTTTTCAAAACTTTAATTTTATAAAGACATACCAATTTGATCCCTATTATAAATTCCTTTTAACTAATTTTTACATATCAAGGAAGGACAATTAAGTTGTTAAAAAAATTCCTTAAATCATTTTGCACATTTCTTTCCTATTTCTCTCTTTCCAATGAGAATTAAATGAGAGTAAAATTAAAAAAATACAGTTAATATTAATAACTCTTTAATAGAATTAGGACCAACAATGTTTTTTATAAGAGACTTATAATAAGAATAGGGAGTGACAAAATTATTAGTAGAAATCAACGAGATCTTGTTTTTTCTTTTGGAAATTTCTTCGAGATTTGGAAATCTTAAAAGGAAATTAAAGAAATATTATTAAGGCCTATAGCAACTTGTTCTCCTCGTTATTGTCAGTATCAATTGTTGATTATTATTACTACAATACTATTCTATGTAACATCTCAAAAATTATGAAGAGGTTTGATTCCCTAAAAGCGACATAAATAATTTTAAAAGTTAATTTTTGAAAATTAAAAACCTATTTTTCTGAAAATAAAAAAAAAGCTAGAGGTGAGTTTTTAGCCTAAAAATTTTAGAAAAATTAATTTATTGGGTAAAAAAGCTAATTGAGGAAGAAAATCCTTATAAAATATTAATGATTAATTTCTAGCATTTACTTGGTAATTCAATACGATAAAAAAGGGGTAAAATGATAACTTCATTGCCCTGAGATTAAAAATGCAATTGGGCCTTGGTTAAACCCATTTTTTTGAGTGAGAATCATGCTCCACCGAATCCAAAAAGGTGGAGCTCCAGATTTGGCATTTTAGTCCATACAAAATAGGGAGACAAGGCTTTTTAAGATGGATGTATTATGAGGTGTGACCCACAATTGAATAAAATAACTCTTCTTCCTATTCATTTAACACCTCAGCCGCGCCATTTCCTTCCTTTGAACCATCTGAGCAAATATTAGTGTGAGAGAGTGTTTGAAACCGTGAAGAAGAAGAGGAAAGCGAAGAAGAATAGGAAGAAGATAAAGTCAAAAGTTACATGCAAGTGGTGATTTAGACAAAGGTGAGTGTCTAGATTCATTGTCCACCATTATTTTCTTTAATTGATGGATGTTTTGGGAGTAGATTGTGATTGGAAATCTAAAGGTCAGAGAAAGAAAGTGAAGAACAAATGAACTAAATCATTGAAATCATGTCTAGTTGATACAATCACTAGTATAAAACAGGCTTTTTACACCATCACATTTAGACCGGTTATAGAGAATAAGATCTAAAAAATATGACCAGTGGCAATTTTATAATTATAAAGAATTTCTGAGATCGGTTCGTTTAAGATAAGGTCTAAAAGATATTATTTAGATTAAATTTCTGAACACCCGGTCTAAAAAAATAAAAGTAATTAAAAAGTAAAATATTTATTATTTTTTAGGCCTGATGTTTCTAATATCCGGTCTAAATGATGAAACTTTTTAAACTTGATGTTTCAAACAATTGGTCTAAAAGATGCACAATTAAAAAATAATAATATTTTCATTTTTTTTAGACATGATGTTTCAACTAACCCATGTAAAAGATACTGCCCTAGATTGAATCTTGCTGTGATTCCTCTCTTTATCAAGCCTTCATCTCGCTACAGTAACTACGATTCACGCTCTTCTACCACTTCCTCTCACTTCTTCGACCCTTCTTCCTCTGAGTTCAACCACAAATCCTCTGGTTCTTCTTCTCATGCTCTTGTTAAAGCTAAACCCTCCAAATATAGCTCGAATCAGAGGCGGCACTGGAAAGAGTGGTAAAACCGACCCGAGCGTGACGACAATGGTGAGAAAGCTCATGGAGAAAAAATTTGCTTTGACGACAAAGCCCAAGTCCGGCGCAAATCAGACGACAAGATTGCTGATTCCAGCATATTTTATTGCCGAGGACTTGATGAAGAATGCGCGAAGGGCCATGGGATTATTGGCATTGTAAAAGAAGCTGTTCGAAAAACCGTTGTCGTCGAAGAAGACGAATCAAGGGGAAGAAGGTGAAGGCCCTGACAGAGGTGAAGGGGAAAACAAGAACGCTAATTTTGCGCCTTTAGTTGCAATATAGCTAGTTCAATAAATTTCTGCAGACAAGTGGCATACGATGATAGATGACAAGACAGCTGAAACAGCAGAAGCCTTTGAGGCTTCAGCAAGCAATAATGAATCTGCTTAAGGTTAGAAGCTATGCTCTTCCTAACACAAAACTATCTTTTGATGGATCCAGTCTCAGACAGAATAGGAGCCACAAACTCAAGCCAATTAATTTAAACAACATGTTGACTCTCTCCATTATTGGTACAACTTTGTCAAGCTGTGATTGTGCTTGGACGTACTTCGAGCTAAGGCTTTAAGAAAGTGCTAATTACATTTGCTTGGCTTGTGAAACATATATCGGTAAACTTTATTCATGATTGTTTCATTTATTAATTTATTAGTTAGTACTACCCTGTTATATTTCAAACACATTAGTTGCATGTAAACATATATATATATATATATGTATGTATGTAAGTATGTATAAGTTTCTTCTTTTGATTATTTTTAGAAGGGTGTTTTGTCTGGCTCATATGAAGTTTAGTTACTAATGGCTTTGCCCATTTTGGAATGGAATGCTAAGTAGGTTACACTTGTGATCATATTAGTCCGTTTCTATCCTGTTAGATCCATTCCCTTCTAAATATATAACTTGTTATTAATATTGCGCATAATACTAACTAATTAGAAGGTTCTACGTTGACCCAATACTTATTTTTGGAGCAGAAAGTCAAATTATTTTCTTTAATTATGGAATCATTTTCTCCACTGTGATATTATTAGTCTTATAAAAGAGTTACAAGTCAAAGCACGGGCCTGTCTGAATTTAGATTTCATACTTTGGATATGAACATTGGTCAAAAAACTGGAAACACTCTATGTTTCAGATTTTTAACAGTGAATAAATGGGTAAATTTCACTAGGTTGTTTAGTAATTTGTCAATGTGATTACTTTTTCCTTAAAGTAGACTTGTAGAGCTTTCAATCTAGTATTTGAACACAATAATTGGATGTGTAAATTATAAGTCATGAATTTTTAAACTTTGGATAGAAAATCTAAAAAATTCTAACTCTCAAATTGGACAGTCAGTTTGATTGTGGAATTTAGGAGATTAGGTATGAGTTGATACTAGACATTATTTTTCTTGTATAGAGGATTTCAAGAGCTTAACATAGAAACTTGAACTACCTCAATTGGAGTTTTCTAACTTAAGATATAACTTTTCAAATTCCCTAAAATTTTAGGCAGATTTGGGTTTAGTTGGAATAATTAATCACGTTTAAGGGAATTGATATTTGTAATAGTTTGAGAGTTTGGGGAAAGTTTGAGAGGCCAATTTAATTAAATATTAGTACTTAAATTATAGGGGTGAAGGGCATATAATATGTCTTAAATTAGATACACAATAGATATAAGCATAAAATATTATTAAAGATAACCAATTAATTCAAATTAAAGGACAAGAGTTATGAGAGGGTCAAGAATAACATAATGTTAATAAGATTGAAATAAGTAATGACCCATCTCTATATGAATTTTGAATTATAGGATTTGATATATGATCGAGCTCAAAGGGAAAATAGATTGGTAAAGGTAAATCATCGAAAAGGTCGCTAGGTAGTAACGATTTCTCTCATATATTATGTAATTGTTCTTTATGTTTGTGTTTACCATTGATTATATTCATTTTATAAATATATGGTTTGATGTTTACACTGTGTGTTCTAAGGACATAAGTCCTGAAAGTGCATTGTTGCATTGGGTGTATCCCTAGGCTGTAAGGCTTGATATGCATTTAGTGTGAGGCCGTAAGTCTCGAAAGTGCATTGTTGCATGGGGTGTATCCCTGGGCTGAAAGACCTATTATACCGGCTGTGCTGTATTGGACTATTGTGTCCTATGAATGATGTTTGTGCTACATCTTGATTGCTAAATGTTTATTATATGATAGTTTGTTTTGCATGAACTTGTATATATTATGATTGACGGTTGTTACTATTGACATTCTCGTGAATCTCACCCTTTCCAATAAATGACATATAACTAAATCGAGTAGCTCGAAGGGCAAAGAAGTAATTATTGCAGATAAATAAGAAGGTGGAGAAGAAGGGTTATTATTATGTTGGTTATCTATATATTAATTTTGTTAAGACTTAGGATTTTTGATAGCCTCATGTAGCTAAAAGTTTTATGTGTGTTTGTGTGTGTCTATACATGAACACAAAGATGTACAAAGTGAAGATAGTACCTATAGTGGTAGTAGTAATGATAGTAGTACACGTAGTAGTAGTAGTAGTATGAGTATGCATAGTATGGGGTAGCCATAGTATCCCATACTTACATAACGAAGCGGAAAAAGGGCAATTGCATGCTATGAGCCCATAATTAACCAATGATACACTAAGATAATAGCAGAATAATACTCTAATAATAGTAAATTGAGTTAAAGAATTTTTGAGCCATAATGAAGAGTTTAAACCATTGAATAATTGTTTTAAAAAATTTTAAATTTTTTGGAAAAGCTCATTCACTTGCATGTTTGAACCCTATGTTTGGGTTGAGTTTTCAACTATTTTCAAAAAATATTTTCTTTCCTGGATCAAACCTAGCTTAGTGGTTCAAATTCATTATGTTTATAGCTCATCTGATAGAAATGAAATAGGATGTTACACAATGTATATTGAAAAGAGAAAGAAAGTAAGTCAAAAGAAAAAAAAAGTATGTGGTTTGGAAAAGAAGGAAAAAGAAGTAAAAAGAAAGAAAGAAAGAGAAGGAAAGTATTTGAGAAAGAAAAAGGCAAAAGAAATATGAAGAAGGCATTTGTTCATGAATTTACAAAAGAATTAGCAAAAGTTGTCAAGTTATTTAGATGCTATGAACTTACTCATTAACTTTGACTTGCATATCAACTATTTCATTTTCTAATTAATTAATTCCACCTAGCCTTCATTCAACACTATAAGCCTTTTAAGTTCTCCTTATTCATTGTATTACTTGCTATGAGTAGTGGAGATGTTAGAGTTGTTACAAGCCTATGGTAAGGTGTTGATTAAATGAGCTAGAGTGAAATTATCCTAACCAGGTAAGATGAGTGAAACACTAATACCCTTTGAATTGTGTAGTTAGCTAATTTCCTTACATCACTTGACTATGACTAGTGTTGGCTTGAGGACTTTGATTATTTGATCCATTGCTTTCAGATTATGAAATTGATCATCTATCTAATGCATTGGTGATTGGAACTTGGAATCTTGTACTTAATTGTCTTTATTCAGGAGTACAAAGGTCTAAGTGTGAAGGAATTGATTAAAACATATTTTGATGTGTTTTTTTTCATGATTAATTTGGGGAATTTAATGTATCTCATAAGCCATTATTGCATGATTAAGCATTAATTTGAGTTAGGAACATTTGTAATGAATTAAGTATGATTAGAGGCAAAATGCTCATAATTTGTTAATGATTCATGCAAATGATTTCTTGGACTTTTGATGTAATCTAGTGCTTAATTTTGTATTGTAAGTGTTTTAGAAGAAAATTGGAGAATGTGAAAATGCCAATTGGGTTAGAATTAATATTTTTTAGGACTGGGGTAAATTACAAAAAAAGTCTTAAAATTTCTAGAAACTACAAATCAATGAAGAAAAGGGATCAAAGAAAATTATAGACAAGGGCCCAAAGTTTTTGAAAAATACATATGAGCCCTACAAACATTTTAAAGCTTGGAGTTTAGTCCTACCACAAACTTTTAAAGTTCGCAAAATAGTACCTAGTCAAAACACATGTTTTGACCAGCGCTCATCTAACTAGAGCTGGGAAAATTGCCGGCCCTTCAGGGATCATGGTCCGGCTAAAGAAAAACAGTCATTGTTTGAAGTCCAGCCTATGAGCATAAAGGTCAGGCCGGCCCTATAGGGCCAAAGCTATTTTAATAATTTTTACTATTTTTTTAGTTTTTTTAAAAAAAATTATAACAATGAAAGTCCTAATTTAAAACATAAATGTTGTTAAAATTAAGGTGTAAACGGTACGCATCATGTAACAAACAAACACAGTAATTAAGTAATAATCAAAGGTAAACAATTGTCTACATAACACAATTATAAATAATTAATGAGAATACTTGACAAGATTAAAAATACTTCTTATAAATTTGCTTTGAAAAGTGTAAGTAGTCAACAAATAAACAACACAAGATATAAACAAAACAATAACTAGAAAATAAGTCAAAAAAAATACAAAATTAGTAAGAATACTTATGAAATAAGAAATATATTTTATAAGTTTTAAATTTTTAGGATTCTTAATATAAGATATTCTTATGAAACTTAATTCTAAAAAAGATAATAACAACTAAATATTTATAATATCATTAACAAAATATAAAAAAATAAATAATATTATTATCATATAAATAATTTTAAAAAGTAAGAAATATATATACAGGACTAAAAGGGCTGGCCCTTTTAGGCTTGCTTTCACTTTTGAGATAAAAATCTTAAAGTCCAACCCTTAAAAATTTAGGGTTTAAACGAGCCGGCCCGACGGGTTCGGTCTATTTTCCCTACTCTAAATTTAACCTTCTTCTTCTTCGACATATTCAAAACACATAACATAGCGTCACGGGAGAAGATTTTAGGGTACCTTCGATCATCTTCATCCTCCTACATCTCCACCTTACTCTCACCAAGGCCGACCACTTTCCTCTATTCTTACCACCATCATCCTACCACCGTTCGACCCCACCTTTTCTGTTGGGAATCAGACTTGGAGCTTGGGCGTGGAGATAGAGCTCAACTAGAGTAAAGGAGGTCGAGAGATTCGAAGAGGAGAGGGAGACAATCAAAGATCACACCATCACCTCCTGCCACCATCCTTTTTCCTCCTCCGCCAAACCACCTTTTTTTGTCGTCTTCTTCAGAATTGGGTTTGAATCAGACCACCAGCAACTCCTTCTTCCATACCTCTGGTGACCTTTTGTCGTTTTCCACATATTACTCCACTTCCTCACTTTGTCCGTCTTTAGAATCTTCTTCTCTCAAAGACCAGAACAGAGCTGTGATATTCTCGATCGGTTCTTCATTATTTTTTTGGTGAATTTCTTGCTTTCCATGGCAATTTTTTGTGTTTCAGTGATTTCAAATGATGTTTGAAGCCATGAGAGGCTGATCTTGTTGCTGCTTGATGATGGATATTTGTGGCTTGAGCATTTGTGCTTCAACAGGGGAATTCTTTAGTTTAATCTTATGCATAGACTATGTATTTGATTTCCTTGTTTAGGCTTATATCATTATTTAGTTCCGAGACTGAGATTGCT
Organism: Albizia julibrissin; assembly: GCA_037074505.1. Classification (NCBI taxonomy): domain Eukaryota; kingdom Viridiplantae; phylum Streptophyta; class Magnoliopsida; order Fabales; family Fabaceae; genus Albizia; species Albizia julibrissin. The sequence goes on along the minus strand of CM073480.1, from coordinate 43,191,687 downwards.
ATTTTGTTTTTCATGTGGATTGATCATTGTAGTTGAGATTGGACTTTGTAGTGTGAAGATTATGTGTTTGAATTTCTTTGTAGTTGCAATGACATTATATTAAGTAGTATGTTATTGTCTAGTTAATGTGTTTGATTTGAGCCTTTGAGGAGTTGTTTAGCACTCAAAATTAAGAATACTTATGTTGCATCATTCCAATTTCAATTGCACATTAAGTGATTTTAAACAATATCTCAAGAGGTAGTAGTTAGCTATATTTGTAGGAGCTACTATTAATTGAGAATATTAGACTCAAATATTATATATCTTGAGGTTTTTCTTGAGTCTTAATGAAATTTTAACACCCATAACCATTTTGAGCAACGATAGCCATTTTCTTCATTGCCAAGAGCATTCATCATATAAACCCTTTTAATTCAAAGCATTCTTTCATTATTTTTCCAAAAACACCATAAAGATTAGAAATAGTTTTATTTATGTGCAGTTTGATTTAGAGAAAATCATTTTTGAAAAACCCCCTTTTTAATCATGTTTTAGCACTTAGTTTAGCTTAGGGAATTCAAAATTAAAGGCTCATTGATAAGAGAATAATCTCAAGTTGTTTGTACTATATTATATTTTAATTTGTGGTAAGAATTAATGATTTGATAAGGCTCCTTGACCAAGGTTTTGTCAAATCATTGCTCAGCTTCTATCATAAAGGGTAATTTTACCTTTATACTATGAAATTACCATAAAGACCATAAATTATCATAATGATCTTATTTCAATACTCATAAAGTCTTAAAGTTTCTATGTTGTATGTTGATCTTAGTGATGTGTTTGTGGGATGCCATTCAAACATTTAAATTCAGAGGACCGAATTCTTTTAAGGGGGAGGAATGTAATGACCACAAAATGAGAATTTTTAAAATCAACAATTAATAATTAATTGATCTAGTAAGTTAAAAAACATAAAGGAAGAAGAAATTGTGATGGTCCTGAAATTTGAATAAAATAATTATTTCACTCTTAGTTAATATTTTAAGTATTTGTATTATTTGTTTTAATATGTTTCAAAGGTGAACGGTGGACTAGTGAAATTTGTATTGTTGCTCATCTTCATGTCTTAAGATTTGAATCATCTTTCTATCATAAAGGTAATTTATCTTTACGCTATGAAATTACCATAAAGACCTTCTTTAAAATTATAATGATAATTGCAAATAGATAAAGGGAACCATCAGAATCTTTATATATTCCTTTGCTCCTCCTTTTTTTCCTGGTCAACAAAAGCTGAGAAAGGAGAAGCTTCGAGTATCTGAAAACTTAAAACCCCATCTTTGTTGTTGCTCTCGTCTTTAGAGTCAGAAAATCAGGTGGAGCTCATCGGCTCAGCCCATTTAGACTCGAGCCTGTCAAGGGTTAGGCTTATAATTTAGCACCTCCAGAAGAAGTTGGGCTTAAAACGGTCAGCCCTCCCCGTTTAAGCTCGCCAATTTTTCTTAATTTTAATAAATGACTAAAAGTTGAATTTTGCTTTTAAAAAATGATTTTTTCAAAAATTGGAAATAATTTTCAAATCTTTTAGTGTTTCTATTTGAATGTTTTTAAAGAAAAAAATTGATTATATTCCTATTAAAAAGCTAAGAGAAGCTTGTTGATAACATTATGGTTAGTTAAAAGTATTATAATTGATTTTTTTTAAAGAAAATATTACTCAAATTTTAAGAATCTTTCATTTGGTTCTTAATATTTCCCCAAAGAAAATTTTCCTTATGAAATATTGAAAGAATCATTTCCTTTTAGGCCCGAACTTGTGAAGGGTCGACCTTGTAGGGTCGGGCCAACCATTTTTCTCACCTCTATTTGTCTTCCCTCGTTTGTGTTGTTGGCGGTGGTTGTGTGTATCGTCGCCTTCTTTCCTTGTTCAGATTTTGATTTGTTGTTCCTTCTTGCCCTGTTCGACACTCTGATTCTCTATTTTTCTTAGCTAGCTCATGGTAGGTGTAAGTTTAGTTTCCCTTGGATTTTCTTCTTCATTTCTTTCCTTGTTTCTTCTTTTAATGGGGTAGGGGTATGTTGCAATGAATTTTCTTTCCTTCTCCTCTATTACTGACCAATGCTGAAGTGAGTAAATTTCTTAGACTTAATTTTTTCCTATTTCCTTTGCAATGGAGTGCCTCAATTAATCTTTGGGCATAATACATATATCTATAGATATAAGTGTGTGTGTGTGTGTGTGTACATGTAAGTTATAAAAGGGGAAAAAGAAGCAGAAGAAGAAGCTAGTTTTGTTAATTTATATGTTATGCATGATAGATGTTTGATAATATGTGAGTATTTAAAGTTAAAATGATCAACTAGATAGGATTGAGGTGTCATATGCCAAACTATGGATTGAGAGAATATGGAGTGCTCACTAGGTGTTCGTTGAAATGTTTGAAAGGAAGGATACTTAATTTTGATATGCTTCTATAGTATTTTTATTGTGATGAAGAAATTACTCACACACACACCCCAACTTGAATTTAACTCTTGCTTAAATGTGGAATTTGAAAACTTTATTTCTTTATGGTGACATTCGAAAGAGGACTATTGGAAAATTCCAAAGATTAAGTTGTTTATTCTTTTGTTAGTATTTGGGTGGTATATAAAGTGTGGAATGTTGGATTAAAGAACTTTATTAAATTGAATTCATCATTATGTTAAAGTGGAATTGACATAATTATATAGTATAGAGACCACTTAATATGAATGTTAAAACTTGCAAAAGTTTTATATGGATCATAGTGATATATAAATCAAGGGGCTTACTTGGTGAAATAAGTCTTATGGTATGCTTAAACAAGGAAAGTGAAAGATAAAGACTATTGAGTTATTTGGTGAAAAATTAATGCTGTTGGAAACTATTTGTCTTCTTTTCTACAAGTATGAATGTGTGGCTATGCAATTTAATAAAGAAAATAACCAATAAAAATATCGTGAGTTTGGGATGGATGTTTAAATCTTGGGAATAAATTAAGTAAAATAAATATTTTGAAGTGATGATATCGTTCTATTGGTTAGGTGGTTAGGTGGCTACAAGGGTGATTGTTTTGGGAAATTTTGGAAAGAGTGAAATCATATTTCATGAATGCCAGGTGAGTGGATAACGTCTTACTATAAATTTTAAATGATTTTTTTATTTGCTATATTTTAATTTAATTTGTTACCACATTCTCTTATTGCGATTTTTATCAACGAAAGTTTATTAGAATTATCTATTGATATTGAAATGAGTAAATATTGATAATTTTATTTGTTGTTATTATTTATTCTTCTATATATTGGTTCATAGCATAATTCATGATTATGTTTGGAGACAATAAGTAAATTAGAGATATCTTTCATAAATTTTCATATTGAGATAGTCTTGCATTTTGAAATGTTAGTACGTAAGTTTTTTTTTTTAATTTTAAAAGAGTTTGTTGACAGATTGAATCTCAACGGAAGCTTGAGATATTATCACTACTATAAAATATAGATTATATTATCTTAAAGGGCGTCTGTTTTTCCAAAATGGAAGTAAAAAACAAACATAGTGGTATTTTTGTAATTATTGGAGGGAAGTGTATAGTTTTAGAATTGGAATGCCTAAAGTTTATTTTAGATGTCTCAAAATTAAATTGGGACGCCTAAAGTGCTCATTTAAGCGTAAAAAAAAGTCACTAAAAATAGTATTTTTGGCACCTAAAGGCACCCTTTAGACATCCCTAAATTGAATTGGGACGCCTAAAGTTTATTTTAGACGTCCAAAAATTAAATTGAAACGCCTAAAGTGTTCTCCAAAAAAAAAAAGACACCAAAAACAGTAATTTTGGCACCCAAAGCACCATCTAGATGTCCCAAATGAGATTTAGGATGCCTAAAGCAGTGTTAGTCAAAACATCACACCCACTCATGCGTCATATCTCCCTCATGCGTCATATCACTCTGCACCTCAACTTTTCTATTAAAAGGATTCAATACTTTAAGTTTCTCCTTTTATAAGTTTCAACTTTATAGAAAAGATTCAACTTTTCTAAGTTTCTATGTCATGATCTCCACCGTCACGTTCAGCCTCTTAGTCTTTCTACCCATGGCCTTCCCCACTAACATCACCCCTTCTCCGATTCCAATGCCATGCGTGGTAGTGTTACTCCCAAACCTGAATGTAAGTGCCTCTTCTCTCTCTCTCTCCTCTCCATACTCACTCACCTTCTCTCTTTCTCCCCACACTCAGTCACAACATCATTGTCTTCTCTCTTTCTCTATGCACTCACACTCACATAATACTCCATTGTTGAAGCTCGAAGTGTAATACCCCATTTTTCACCAATACATTTATGTGTGTATTTGATGTATATTTAATGGAATAAAAATGGTGAAAAATGATGTGAATCAATTTATCTGAATCTATGGAATTGAGCCAAGGAAACGGGCGGAAAATGATTTATTTCGGTGAATCATTAAATGCAGGGGTAAAACGGTAATTTTGCCGAAAAGTGGAAAATAATTATTTTTCCTCAAATTCCCAATGATTTGAGCTAAATGGGAATTAAAAAGAGAAAAATGACTAATTGATCATTAATAGACCAATTTTGGTGAATTATTGTGGAAAATGGTCAAATGGTCAAAAAGTCAATTACTTGGTCAACAAGTTACGTGTTGGCACAATGAGATAATTGAAGAATCAATACTTCTTTCTTATTCCTATGCATATTTCGGTTGATGTGAGGGAGTATAAAGGAGTTGGAATTAATTGATGGAATTAAGCATTATTGGCCCAATTAGAAAGTGCCATGTGTTAAGTTAATTAAACCAATGCATTATATCATTTTAATCTCCACCTCCAGCTGCTCATTTTCTATCAAACTGACCTAAAGAACGAGAGAGTGAGCTGAAGAATGAGAATTGGACGGAAGAACGAAGGGGAAGCTAGGGATCATTGGAACTCAAGGTAAGAGGCATATGCCTTGTGTTTTAAGCTTCATATCTCTTCTATGGTCTCTTCTCCTCATCTCTCTACCATTAAACTTCATGATGTTCAACTGAATCAATCGTTGGAGGAGAGAGAGGAAAAACGTGCAGGAGAGAGAAAGTGAAGAAAATCAAGAGGTAACTTCCCAAACTTGTTCATTTTGCTTGATTAAGGTTAGTAGAGTTGTTTTGGGCTTGAATATGGTTTATTTGGTATAAGATAATCCAAGAATGTCAAAGATACCTTAATGTGTAAATATCTCTAAATCAAGTCCAATGATTGTCTAATCAATTAATATATCGATTATAAGTAGAAAGGTGGTGATTAGGCTAAAGAAAATGAGAATCCGACACAACTTTTCTAGGAATTTATTTTCCCTCCTATGTGTTGGATGCGGGGAATGAGTTGGAATTCGACCAATTCAATGCTTCCATTGGATTCAAGAGGCCGAATTGTGTAGGGTCTATGTTGACCCCGAAGTGAGAAGAGGATCAGAGAATAAAATGACCAATTTGCCCTTTCTAAGCCTTATTTGAGGGCTATCAAGGGTATTTTTGTCATTTGAGCTTGGTTTTGGCCAAATCAATGTTAGAAATGAATTCTACACGCGAAAATGTGTAGGAATGGCCGAAATCACGATTTTGAGAAGAATACTTATAATAAGGACCTAAGGGGTTTTTGGTAATTTAGCACCAATAGGCTAAATTTACCAATGAAATGAGTTTGGAAAGGGTATATGGATGAGTAATAACTCATTTGTTATACTTGGTGATTATAGGACCTGACAACTGATCTGGCCTCAGTAGTTGCCCGAGCTCGAATCATGTGTGGAAAGTTGTGTAGAATAGCAACCAGGTAGTAACCGTCTTCATATAACATGACATGCATATATATTGTTTGTTATCATCATCAAAATGTCTAACATATTTAGATTGAGCGGAGTGGTCACCCGGGGCCTATCGCAGGTCGGGTTGACACTTACGCGAAATGTTCATAATTGTACGAGCGGGACCCGGGGCCTATCTTTGCACGGGCACCCCCTCGGGGCCAAGAGAACCTGTCAAGCGTGATGTCAGTCATGAGATTGCATTGTATGTATTGTGCACAGGTGCCCTTCGGGGCCAAAGAACCTGTCTAGCGCGAAGTCAATTTATGAATTGCATGTTTGCACTGAATGATGTATGATGTTTTCATTGATGATTTTCCTAAGTGAAGCATGCTTATGTGTGTTATCTTATATGTTTGATTGCGTTACTACTGAGATTCCTGTGAATCTCATCCTTTTCCAAACAAATCTCCAGTACAGGGAGGGAGCTCGCAGGGTAAAGAAAAGGTAAATGACGTGGAATCGAGGCCAAGCTACTAAGGAGCTTCTTAGGGTTGTCTAGTCTTTTGTTATGTATTTTAAGAACCTTATAAGGATTTTGAGTTGTATATGGAGTGGTTGAAATGAAGTGAAAAATGTAATATGGGTTGTAAAGTGAATTGTGTATGAATGTGCTTATATGTGAATATTTATATCCAACAGAGGCCTTGTATAAAGTTTCTCGCATTTTCCGCATTTTAATGTTTGGTACTCGGTGAGTATTAGCTAATTAGTACTCTACCGTAGCGATGAGAAATAAGGTATCACACGAAGCTCACACTCTGCCACCATCATCTTTACTCTCTTTCTCTTTACACTCACACTCACATACTCTAATGTTAAAGCTTACCGTCGTCTTCACTCATACTCCCATCATCATCTTCTCACTTCACAGTGACTTGAAAGTCGTCTTCCTCTCTCCCTCTTCATTGTTGAAGCTCGTTGTCCTCCTCTCTCCATTGAAGCTCGTTGCCCCTCAGTTATGGTTGTGTTTTTTTTTCATTACTTGAGATTATTTTAATTTTTGAATATATGAGATTTTATGTAATGCTTTTGGTGATTATTGTATATATTAGTAGGAGTTAACACTTTAATTAGCTAGTGTTGGATGTTTCTTTACTATTTGTAAGGACATTGTAGTTTGTAAATAATTCTTTGAACCTGTTCCTATGGTTTATGAAAAGTTGTTGCACAGTGAAAAATATAAATAAATAAATATATATTTTTGAAACAAAAAGCCTTTCAACGTCCATAATGAAAAAGGGATGTCATAACATACTTTAGGCGTCCCTTTTTTAACGGACGTTAAATGCCATATTGTACTATGTTGTTCACATAGGCGTCCCCTTATAAAAGGATGTAGAAAGGGCCAAAAAATAGAAGTTAAAAGTGTTTTTTGTAATAGTGTATTTGTGAACTTTCATGCTGGGGTACTCTATAATGAAATGTTTGATACGAGCTATCAAAATCTTGAAAGAAGAACTTCTTATCACTTTGAAAAATTTGACCTCATGCATGCTTGAAAACGTTTTTGAGAGGACTGCATACAGAATGCTAGTTACTAATAATGGTACTATTAGTCCTTGGTACACTATGGTTAACTCAAGCTCACTTGATATCCGTGGGCATAATACTCACGCTTGATATTTGTGGGATTCATTCTCACGCTTGTTATTCATAGGTCTTCTACCTATGCTTGTTTCATGGCCTTGGGCTGCGCTTGATTAGTTAGTTACCCTTATGGACTGTGTGCTCATGCTTGTTATCCATTCTGTAGAAGTCCTACGAATAGATGAGATTTGAGATTTGATGTTTTAAACTGATTCTATTAAACAAAACGATTTATTTTGTATTTGGCTTTATTTGATTAATGATCATTTATAGAGTTTCATTTATATCTATGATCGTATGATATAAAAATTGCAATTTGTTGTCATATTTTTGTTATTCAAGGTTAAATCTATTTAAATTATGTTCTTAAATTATATAAGTGGGACTTTATTCACTAGAAATATTTTTGACCTCAGATAGTGTAGATGATCATGTTCCTTTTGGTGATCACAAAGGTAAATATGGCTAGACTGAAGTTGAAGCTCCATTTGAGTGGTTCCTAATTCAATGTGCAATTTTATGCTCTTTTGTATATGATGGTAAATCTTGTTTAGGTGCTCCACGTATCCTATAGGCAGGATCCCTATCCTTCCTTATATTTTGGAATATATGTATGTCTATATGTTGTGGTGGAGTGGAGCTCCTAATACTGTTATGAAAATTTAGGACATTGTACAATTTTTGGGAAGTCTAATTTATGGGGGAGACTTTGCCCAAAATTTATACAAGATATTTAATATTTTGATTATATGAGGTATGCTACTATATATAAATTTAAAATGGTTTAAACATACTTAGGATTATTGTACTAACTATGATGTTGTTAATGATATTATGAGTATTATTTAATATTCATTTATAAGTTTAAGGCTTAAGGAATGTAAATTCACTCATATTTCATGCCGTTCACTGTTAAATTTTTTGGGCATGACAGTTATAGTTCTAAACACAAAGGTTGTAAGTGTCTTGATCCTTAAGGAAGAATATATATTTCTAGAGATGTGAAGTTTCAGAACACTCATTCCCTTTCTTGCATCAATCTAATTCAATGTCTTCTGATGCTACTGAATTTTAAATAAGCACCACAAGTGTACAGGCTGTGGAAATAGTATAGTAGCAAATCAAGGTCATCCCACAGAGATTCAAAATAATAAGTAATTAGGAATTAAATTTTCTATGTTCATTTAAGTTGAGCAAATCAAGAAAGAAATTAATTTGAAAATCAATTTAAACAAAAGCAAGAGTCCTAAATTTAATAGTTTTGAAATTTCAGTAGAGGAAAACAACCTAGAGTGGCTAATCCCTTTCTCAAGGTTAGAGCATGTATTTACCTAAATTAAATGCACTTAATGTTAATTTGTTAATCTAGAGTTTAAATGGATATAAGTATCTTCCAATTACTAATATCCCTCTCTCAAGTTAAAATTGTTATTCCTAACTAATTTACTCAAGAGGCAATAAATGTTCAATTTCATTCTAAAATGATTATATGGGTCCAATAGGTATATTCCTATCCTATTAGCAAATTAGAATATTCTAATCCCACATTACTTAATCCTATGGTCCAATTAAGATTCCTCTTTCAAGGCTAATCTAAATTCCCCAATTTCATATTTAGTGGTGATCAAGCACTAAATAGTCAAAGCAATACAAGATTAAGTAAACAAAATTAATAATAAGCACAAATTAATGAGTTCATACATGCTCAAAACCCTAAATCAATTCATAACTACTCTAGGTTTAATCAAATTAGCCACACATGGCTTTACACATAATCACAGTAGCAAACCAGTATAATCTAGGATAATTAAACAGAGCAAGAGAAAACTCAATAGTATCACAGCTAGTAGAGAATCTAATGATCAAAACCATATTTAATCAAACTAAAGAAATGAATGAAAATATGAACAAGCTTCCTCTGGTTCAGTGTCGCTCTCTAGTTCCCTTTATGATCTCTCTGGTTCAGCTTGAGAAAGGGTGCTGATGATGTTGATGAGTGCAAGGGAAATGATGGTGAATAATGCTCTACCTCTCTGTCGCTCAGCTTCCGCAGAACCTTAAGTTGCTCTCCAGAACCAGTGGCTGTTCCTCTGCTAGTTTCTCTGCCTCCCTCTCCGTTCTCTTTCGTTTTCTCACTCTCAAACCAGCGGCGCTACTCCTCTTGCTGTTCTTCCTTTTTCTCCAACCCAGCGGCTCCACTCCTCTGTCTCTCATCCATATTTTTCCTCTCACTCCCAGCTCTCAACTCTAGTTTTCAGCCATTCCACCGACGAGAATGACGTTGAAATCACTATCTCTAATGGCTGTCTCTAGCTCTCTCTCGTAAGACCAGCTATAATGCTCTCAAACTCGCCGCCTTCTCCTTTTCTCCATGTTCACTGGTTCCCCTCCAGAGAAATGCCGCCTCCCAAATCTCTACTCATCGTTCTCCCCGTTGCATCTGCAGCCTCCCCTTCACTCTCTCGCTGCCAGACCTATTGAATCCCTTAGTCAAAACGTGCGTTTTGACCAAGGGATTAAATGAAAATTTGAAAATTTAGAGGAGGGACTAAAGTAAAATATTTTGGGGCTGAATCAAAATTTCTTGAAAATATGGGTTCTTTTCTTTGAGTTTTCTCAGATATTTTTTTTTTCTTTAAAAAAAATAGTGAGTTATTAATATTATTATTATCCTAAATTAAATTATTTCTATTTTATATTAAAACTAGAATATTTAAAAGTAAATCCCCAAGATAATGCATTAACTTGATATCTTATACATTCTTAAAAAAATAATATTAAATTAGCATTGATAATTCCCCAATTATATCAAAATAAATCTCAAATACATTAAAAATGGGGAGTTATCATCTTCCCAAGTACCTGAGTATGATTATGTTCCATCTTCTCTAATTCCACTCAATCCGGCTGAGACATCCTCTATTTCTCTTGATTGATCTACTTCCAGTTCTTCCTCTGGCTTGCCACTTTCTCCTCCTCCTGCATCCTTATCATCATCACATGCATCTCCCATGTTATCTGCTGGTTCAGAATCTGGGTTGTTACCTTCATTTCCTTCTTCTGCTAGTTTTATAGCACCACCTGAAGTGGTAGTTCCACCTGCATCAATGTCTACTCATCATATGCAAACTTTTTCCTAGTCTGGAATTTTCAAGCCAAAGGTCTTTACAACCTCTTTTATTCCTAAATCTGTCAAGTCTGCCCTTTAGGATCCTAATTGGCTTTCAGCAATTCAAGCTGAATACAAATCATATTATTGGATAATCATACTTGGGAGTTGGTTCCGCCTCCTTCAAACCATCCTATCATTGGTTGTAAGTAGGTGTAGCATAAGAAAGAAAAGACAGATAGAACTCTTGACAAGTATAAGGTAAGACTTGTGGCAAAAGGTTTTGATCAAACTTTTTGATTTGATTATAATGAAACATTTTCTTCTGTTGTTAAACCAGTCACTATTAGAACTGTTCTCACTATTGCTTTATCTTAGGAGTGGAATATTTCTCAGATTGATGTTAATAATCCATTTTTGAATGGTGTGTTAGAAGAGGAAGTTTACATGCAGCAACCTCCTGATTTTGAGCTTGGGAATTCACCTTTGGTATGCAAACACAAGAAGGCACTTTATGGGCTTAAACAAGCTCTAAGGGCTTGGTTTCATCACTTAACATCTGCCTTGCACAAATATGGGTTGTCTTCTAGCAAATGTGATCCTTCTTTGTTACTATGCATTCTGGGTCCTCTATTACTTATGTTCTTGCTTATGTAGATGATATGATTATTACTGGAAGCTCTCCTTCCTTTATCTCTGAACTTAAGTCTAGGTTGAATACTGAATTTGCTCTCAAAGACTTAGGTGATCTTAGTTACTTTCTGGGTGTTGAGGTCCAGAAATGACCTACAGGTGGTCTTGATTTATCTCAGAAGAAGTATATTTTTGAATTACTTGCTCAAGCTGGTATGTCTAATTGTAAACTAGTTAAAACTCCAATGGTGTCTTCTCATCGATTGTCATCATCAGGTTCTCCACCTCTATCTGATCCTCAGCTATATCGATCAATTGTTAGTGCTCTTCAGTATGCTACTATCACTGGACCAGAAATTTCATTTAGTGTAAATAAGGTTTGCAAATATATGCAAACTCCTCCTAAATCTCATTAGCAGGCTGTGAAAATAATCCTCCATTATCTTAAAGGGACTATCACTTTTGGGCTAACTCTACATAAACCCAGTTGTCTTCGTCTTCTAGCCTACTCTAATGCTAATTAGGCTATAGATATTGATGATCGGCGATCTACTTCAGGAAATTGTGTTTTCTTTAGAGGTAATCTTATTTCCTGGAGCTTAGAGAAGCAACCCACAGTTACAAGATCCTCTACTGAGGTTGAGTAACTCAACTTAGCAAATGTTGTTGCTGAAATTAGTGACTGCAGTCTCTTCTTACTGAGCTTTGCATTTTTCCATTGCCTCAACCACTTGTGCTATGTGATAACTTTAGTACTCTTTATCTTGCTCACAATCCATTTCTTCATCATCGAACTAAGCACATGGAGCTTGACCTTTTCTTTGTCAGAGAAAAGGTTCTCTGCAGACAACTTATAGTGCTGCACATTCCAGCTTGTGATCAGATTGCTAATTCCTTGACAAAGCCTCTTTCTGGTTCTGCTTTCACTTTTTTGCAGTAAACTTAGTGTTGGAGATGCTAATGTATCCCACCCTAAGTAAGAACAAGCTTTCCTCCTTTTCTCTTTCTTTCCTCTTCCCTCATTTTTTAATCTGAACCGTTGGATTAAGATCTCAATAGTCTAGATTTAATATGTTATAAAAATATTATTAATATAATACAAATATTTTTATAATAAAGGAAACATCTGGACTGTTGAAATCTTAATCCAACGATCCAGATTGAGAAAATGAGGGGAAGAGAAAAGAAGGAAAGCCAGTTACAAGTAAGTTTAGGGGAGGCTATTAGAGTAACCAGATCAATTAGAGTAATTATATTAGTTAGAGGCAGCTGTCATTAGTTGAAGTGCAGTTAGTTTAATAAATGCCAGCTGTATAATATTTGTAAGTTGTAACTAACAGATAATAGCTTTAGTGTAAAAACACAGCTATATATCTAAATCATGGAATGAAAAATTGGACTAGACCGATCGGTTCAACCGGTGACCTATCGATGGTTCGGTCTGATTGGTGAGTAAAACTAGTGAACTGGTAAAACCGGTGGTTCAACTGGTCAAATGGTTTTTACTTTTTTTTTAGAATTACATTTTTTTATTCCTCTAACTACTATGTCACGCTATTTTTGAGGGAAAAATGAAAGTTTGAATACTAAGATGAAGAGAAAAGTAGGTAAAGAAAGAACAAATCTAAAAAAAAGAAGATTTTGTGGGGATATAATAATTAATTAATTATAGGAAAGGAGATATCATTGCATAAATATAGACACCATAGCTAATACTAATAGATTTTAAGCATTTTTTGTCTAAAGATCTTTATTTTTATTTATAAAAATTATAAAATATATTAATATATATATTACCACTAATAAATTATAATATTTTAATATGACCAGTTTGACCACCAGTTGAACCATTTTTTATTCCTTGATCTGAATATGCCCACTCTGTATAATGATGTCAAAAGCAGTGCGAATACATTTACTCTTCTTCTTTCTTCTTTGACTTCTTTCCTTTCTCTCTCTCTCTCTTTCCCTAAACACTAATACTGAGAACCTTTGGTTTGTCGTCTTTTCGTTTTTACTACAGTATGGTATATTCTTGTTTGAAGGGTTAGTTTTGAAGTAGGAAGCCAAAATTTGGTTTTTCTGCCTTTTCTTAATCTTATGTCACTTTTATTTGATAGTTTTCTTCCTGTTGCTTTATTTTTGGTTTTGTGGTTTAAGTTTGTTGTTTAGTTGTTCTAGGTTTGATTATTTGTGTTTGTTGTTCCTTGTTATAATTTTTTTTCCCGTTTTAACTCAGGGTACTGGATTTGTTTGGATGGATGTGATGATAGGTTTCACATATTTGAGCTCTCTCACTTCTCCTTTTCCATGCGCTTTTTCAACTCTTCTTCTACCTAGTATCACACAATTGCTTTGTTATACCTATTACCTGGTTCAATATGAAAATGGTTCTTCATCTACTTCTCATTAAGAGCTTCATTGTTCCTGCTCCGGCCCCCCTCTTTCTTCTTGTTTTTTTTATACAAGACAAAATGATATTAAAATATGAAGTGAAGTTTACATGTTATAAACTATAAGAGTATTAATATTTGAATTAGAAGGCTAATAGAAAAAGGAAGAGGAAAAGTACTAATACTAAAAGAGGAAAAAACAGAAATTAAAACTAAAATTTTCTACCAAGAAATGTCAAGGCTAAACGGAATATTAGTAGGAAGGTGTATGAAACATTTCTTAACAAATAGATTGTTAGTGAAAGGCTTGCTGCGGCATCAAGGAGACCTGTGTTATGAATTTATAATAAAGAGGCTATTAAGCATTTAAGAAGAAATTAAAGTCAGTGTTAATTAACTTGGAGCTGTTTGAGGCACATGACGCTACCAAGGTCCTTTGGGGATCTGGCACATTGCATCTCTCTCTCTCTCTCCCCCCTCTCTCTATTTTTTTTTCAGTACGCTTTTAGTTTTTCCTTTGTGATGTTGTTCTTGTAAGGATTTTATTTTATTATTTATTTATTTGTTTGTTTGTTTGTTTTGCTTCTAGCCTGAAGTCATCTATTCTCTTCGTTGCTCATGAGTTGGGTTTTTATGTGTGTAATCGTTTTATCTTTCAATAAAATTTGACATTTTAACAAAAAAAAGTGTCTTATAGAAAGAAAATACAAAACGCATTAAGATATAAAATGGGATAGGTATGTTTCCCATTTTATTTCTTGAAAATAATTTTATAATAACTTTCTGTATACCAAACATCATTGCATATAGGTTTTTTAGTAACATCCTCATTTTGTGAATGTTCAAGTGTCATATTAGTTAGTTGAGAGGAATAGTTTCCTTACCATATGGTCACTGGTTTGAATGACATTGAGGGAAGAGATAGAGAGATACTAAATTAACATCCTTATTTTAATTTGATAAGTTGCAACAGTTAAGAAACTAAAATAGTTATATTAGAATATCTGAATATGTAAACTATAACGGGTGATCTAAAATCATAATATATGAATGTATAAATTTCAATGGGTAATTCAAATCATAGTTTTCAACTCTTCTGCTACAACAGAGAGAATCCCCACTGGTTCATGTTTCGCTAAATTATGTTTTTTAAAATTTAGAAAAATATACAAGAATTATATGCTAGCCGGAAGAAAAAATAATTTGGAAGGTCGGGTATTACACTACAAAAAAAATGAGTTTCAGCGACGACATTTGGCGGTGACTTTTAGTGTCGCCGCTGAAAGTTAGACTTTCAGCAACGATAATAAGGTCGCTGCAGAAAGTATTTACTTTCAGCCGCGACATACTTTGTCACCACTAAAGGGGGTACAATCTGTAACACCCCAAATTTTAAGACAAGAGGATTGAGAATAAGCCTGATTCAAGTAGACTGCTAAACCCCGCTTTAGCAAGTGTCCCAGTAAAGCATGATTTTATTCCCTAAATTCCTTTATACCTTCGGGGGTATTAAAGAGCATAGGGAATGGTAAAACAAGGCAATTAGGGGTCACATGCAACATAATTATATTTGGAACACAAAAGAGATTTGCTGCTAGTGAGTTTTCCAGCAAGGCAACCATGTTTTGTGACATTTTGCAATAGGAAAATGATGTCCAAAAATTATGAAACTTTCTAGAATGAAAGTAGACTTATCAAGCTTTAATATGATATGTCATATAAGCCATTTGGAGCTTTTCACAAAGAGATATGTATTTTTGAAGTTAACCCATTGAAACTGGCGATTTTCAGTGGCAGCGTCCAAAAACAATAATTCTGGGAATATTTAGCTTCCAATTGACTAAATGCTATATTTTTTCTTAAAACTAGACTTAAAAAGGGTCACATATCCTTTGGAACCACCCCAATTGGATAACTATGCAATTAGATATGAATTTTCAAAGTTTGATGAAAATTCTGTCCAGTTTTTCCTCAAGTGCGAAAATGAAAATAAATGTATGGGCAAAATGGTCATTTGACCTATAAAGCAAGAAGCTGATATTTTTCCCTTTTCTTGGGGAGCAATTCGGTCAGTTAGCAAGGAGAAAAAGGAATTTAATTAATTAGTCCAAAGTAATTCAAGAGGTGATGAATTTAGTCAACAATTGCAACTAAAAGTAATCTTAGTTAAATTGCAAGATGAGAGATATTCTAAAAGCATTCTTTGACTTCTTCATCAGCCCCTCTTGACGTCAAATGGAAGGAGAAAAGGAAATAAATATACTTGGACAAAATTAATCCAAGAGGAAAAAGAATAGCCAAGTAAATGGCACATGTTGATTTTCCATTAAACAATTATTATCAAAAGCAAGAGGGATATTTTTCCAAACCATTATCCCATCATTCTTTATTCATTTCGGCTGAACCGAGAAAGCAAGGAGAATATATATTTTGGCATATATATTAATTCAAGAGGAAAAGCAAAAGCCAATCACAAGCAAGCATTTGTCAAAGTTAAAGCAAGATAGATATTTAATAAAAGCTATTACCTTCTCTTTATTCCATCTTCATTTACGGCCAAAACTGAAACCAAAGAGAGGGAGAGAGCTTTTAACACTTGAAGAAGCACAAGAAAGGTCTTAGGGTTCCAAGAGCAAAGATCAAGGTAAGAGGCATGAAAACTTAGTGATTTTGCTCTCTAATCACATTGGAACCACTTCTAACCTCTTCTCTTCCTTGAAATCCATGATTTTCAAGACAACTCAAGAGAGAGGGGATGGTGAACAGTGACGTTTTAGAGAGAGAAATCCAAGGAATCCAAGGTAAACTCAAGAACCTAGCTTCTTTTGTTGATTATTGATGGTTCTTGGTTGTTGTTGTTGTTGTTGTTGTGGTTGTTTTGGCTTGATTTGTAAATTTGGGAAGCTCAAAACCTAAGGGGTTATGCTGCCCAATTTTCTAATAATCATGAGGGAAAAGTTTTTAAGTGATTAAACATGGGATTACAAGTGAAAAGGAAGTGATTAATGAAGTGAAATCATGAAATTTCCATTTTTCCCAAAAATTTCCAGATTTTGTCCAGCAGCTGTTTCATTGTGTTAGAGCTGGATTTTTGTGTTTTTAATGATTCCATTGGATTTAGAATGAAAAATTGTGTAAGGTTCATGTAGACCACGAACTGAGAAAAGCCCTAGAATGCGAAATGACCAAACTACCCTTAAAACCCTAAGTTAGGGACTGCCAAGGGTAATTTTATAATTTGGGCCTTATTTTGACTAATTTGAGGTTAAAAATGGATTCTAACACAAAATTGTGTGGGATTAGCCTAAGTCATGATTTTTGGAATAGTCAAATATTACCGGGTACAAAGGGGCGTATATCGGGTTCCCAGGGTTATTTTTGTAATTTTGTACTTTTGAGTCAAGATAACCAACACAATGAGTTTAGAATGAGTTATGAGAAATCAATAACTCATTTATCATAAATGTGTATTTTAGGATATACCATCAGACGAGCCGAATACGGAGCTGGACCGATTAACAGGTAAGGAAATGACATTCCAGGTAGTAACTTCCTTCTTACATATACTATGTGATATCTATTATAAATATCATCCATTGTAATATGAGCTAGTGTCCTAGACACACCAATTCGCCATGTTGTGGTCAGGGACCCGACAGGGGCACCAAGTCGACCAAGGTGCAGACGTAAAGTTTCGCCTTGGGCAAGTGTACACACAAACGTTCGATCATCTTACATGACATGACATTGCATATCTATTTTCGCATTCTATTTGTATGTAAGCATGCTACTATTGAGATTCTCCAAATCTCACCCTTTCCATAAATGTATAAAGTTTCCAGCAGTAGGCATCAGCTCAAAGGGCAGAGCGGTAATTTCTGGAAACTGGAGGTTCTGGGCTAGTACGAGAGGAGGCGTTGGTTATCTGAAGACCTTTCTATTTGTTTAAGGTGTGTAATTATTCAGTACACCCCTATGAGGAAATTCTGTATGTAATCAAGTAATATTGTTTCAATGTATCAGTATATTTATGTTATTTCTATGTGCCCACTGAGCTATGCTAATGCTACTCTGAGAAATATCAATAATGAAGCAAGGTCTTACACAATCAGCGGCGACATTATATTGTCGCCGCTGAAGGTATACCTTTCAGTGGCGACTTTCAAGTGTCGCCGTTGAAAGGGTGTTTCAGCGACGACTTTTAGTGTCGCCGCCAAAAGTCTTGTTTGTGATTTTTAAAAAATTGTAATTTTTTTTCTTAACCTTATGATATTTATACAATAAATATGTTTATTGATGTAATTTTTTATTAAAAAAATAAAGTAATTCCTTGGATTATTGTAAGATAAAGAGAGTTTAAGAGATAATGTGTTATGTATGAGATAGTGAGAGGGAGGGAGTGTAAAGAGAGTAGTATGTTATGTATTTGAGAGGAATTATAATTATGTTGGTAATGGTGTGTATATATACATGTGTAAGATGGAGAATTAAAGATACAATGTATGTGTGAAGAAGAGAGTACAAGCATGAGAGAAGGGATAGTTTATAAGGTATAGAGAGAAGACGATAGTTCAATTATATCCATTGTTTCTTCTCATTTTTCTTATTTTTCAATTAACTTACTTGACAAGATAATTAGTTATTTTTGATTTTTTTTAAATATCTTAAATTCTTGGGTTGTTATAGTATACTTGTTTTTTATAAGTACTATACTTAAATGGAATGATAATATTATATAGTGAATGTTTGCAATAGAGAGAGTGAAAAAATAATAGTTTTTCATCTAACTGTAAAAAATATAATATAATTGATTGGGTCAATAGTAATTAAATAAGAAATGTGAGAAAGATATAGTTAAATAAAATTTTTTGTAATTAATTAGTTTTTTATATTTTTATTATTTGTTTTCAAAGCTCATCAATAAGATGCTATTGGCAAAGTGGTGTGGTTTCTTGAGTAAACTAGAAGGCCAAAGTTTGATCCCTCCTAATTTCATTTTGCTTCACAAAAAGGAAAAAAATATAATATAGCATGCCTATTACGCTTCGAACACGGGACGTATTGCTTCAATTGAAATGCTTCGCCAATTGAGCTAATTGACAACTTGTGCAAGGATCTATACCCATCATCATCTTCAGGGATTTAGGGTATGCTACTTTGGTACAAATTTGGTTAGATTTTCGATACTATTACTGTGCTTGTGTTTTGTGACTTAAAAACCCTATTTCTAGTTGCGGGCCTGAAAACTCAAGATTGTGCTGTGATTATTACCGTTGATGATTGATAAATCAGTTTTTACATTGCAGATCAACTAGCTGTATACGATTGGGGAAAAATGTAAAGGGATTTCAATCAGAAGTGGGCCTATGTCATAGAACCGTGTGAACATTGAGTAAGTGATATAATATTGCTAGTTAATTACCATAAATTTTGGGCTTCAATCATTTGTTAAATCATTTAAAATTGGGTGCTCCAAGTATCATTCCTTTTTCTTTTTGGTTCTGAAATTTTTGAGGTTTCAGGATTTCGAATGACTTGATAGTTCTTCTAAAACAATCATTAAACCGGACTAATCGAGTTCTTCTAAAATCCCAATTATGTTCTTCAATCCTGGCTGTGTTTCTTTCTTCCAGAAGCTTCCATGATGGCAAACGTGCATGTTTCATTCAGATTTGCGTATATCATGGCTAACATATGTTTCAAGGCATTCATTACATTTGGCCACATATTCAGAGTTGTTCCCCAACATTTATGTTATGTTATTTTGCATGGCACTTGTGTCCATATAGATCAATACATACTTCGCACAACTTTCAATCTCTCTGATATGTTTAATGATGGTGATCAAAGACTGTACTTGTGGAGCCAACAAGTGGCAACATTGGCATAGGTTGCAGGGATAGTAACAGGGGGGACAATAACTGGTGCTGGAAAGTTCCTCAAGGAAAGAAACCCAGATGTCAATGTTTCTGTCATTAAATTGCATGTTTTTCTGGTCAAAGGACTTTTTGTTCTTGACATTTATGCTAATTTCATGATTTCCGCTGTTTTCTTGCCAGTTGTATGGTGTGGAACCAGCTGAAAGTGCGGTCCTGAGTGGAGGAAAGCTAGGTGACTTCCTTCTCTATATACATGACTGAATCTTTCTGTTTGTTTTATACTGGACAAGAATTAAGTAGTTGAAATCCATATACGCTTCCTTTGTTAGAGTTTGTGTTCTGTCAAAAATGTTTCGGAACAATCCATGGAGATCCAGTTGTTTTGCATTGAAAGATTCAAGAAAACTTTCGCCCATCTATGAGATCTTCATGAGTTTTTAATCATATATATATTGGAAGCTTTAATCTAGATTGATTGTCCTCTAAATTATCAACCTCGTTTCCTAATTTATCACTTATTGGTTGTATAATTGTCTTAAGGTGACATGCATAAATCTTTGAATATGTCTCCTTTCTACTTGAGAAAAACATTATACAAACAGTGTCAGGATGATTACTGACTGTTGTTTTACTTCCATGTGTTGAAGGCAAGCATTTTATCCAAGGAATTGGTGCTGGTTTTATTCCAAATGTGCTGGACCTTAATCTGCTTGATGAAGTTATTCAGGTAGCTTTCAAAAATTAGTATATGAAACTCAATATTGATCCACTACTCAGTTGACCCAGGCTTGTTACCTTTACTTTATATATGTTGCCGTCTATGATAATAAAGCATCGTGCTGAACAGAATTCGAGTTCATGCATAATTCTTTAGCATTAATTGACAGTGAAACACGAGTCCATGCTAGTTCTCTCCAAGCATGTCAATATTTCATAAACTTTTATAACTGTTGTGTCTCATGTCTTGCACATTTTCTAAAACATAACTCACTAATTATGACTCATAAAATTTCAAGAGGTGCGTGCAAAGATGGAAGCAAATATTGTAGAAGAACGTGTAAGGATAGAAGCAAATCTTGCAGAAGAATGTGCAAAGATGGAAGCAGAGCGAACACAATTTCAGCACAATTTCATCAACTCCTAGTCTTGTTAGCCTATAAGCTGGTCATTCTCTATAGTTTTCATGTTTAATCTTTTCAATGGGCAATCTTTAGACCTTGTACAAGACATTTAAATACTTGATATTAGTTTTGAAGCATTGTGAGAATCAAATGTTAGTTTTGAAGAATTGTGTTTATATCATTGCTAGTTTAAAATTACTTTTGATCTTTACTAATAGAATATAGGTTTTGATTTTAGTAATTTACATTAAAAATTGAAAAAAAAATTGTAACTTTCGGTGACGACAAATGTTGCCGCTGATACATGTTTCTGTGGCGACAAAAATGTTGCCGCTGATACATGTTTCTGCAGCGACAAAATTGTCGCCACTGATGAGAGTTTCTGCAGCGACACAAATGTCGCCACTGATACATGTTTCTGCGGCAACAAATGTCGCCGCCTATACCCTACTTTCAGTGGTGATGTTTGTTTTGGTGTCTTCCCATGTACTTTTAGTGGCGACAAAATGTCGCCGCTGATTGTCTATTTTCAGCGGTGACAAAGAAATGTCGCCGCCAAGAGTATCAATGACAGTCGTTTGTCGCCGCTGAAAACTTTTCAATGGCGACTTTTATACTTTCAATGATGATAAAAGTCGCCGTTGAAAGTTGATTTTTTTGTAGTGTTACAAAGGGTATTAGAAAGTATTAGAGAAATTAGAAAGATGTATTAGAGGCCCCAAGCCCTATGCAAGCCTTGCTCTGTTTTTTAAGCACCAAGTGACTCACAGAAAAATATATTTCATCTCATCCTTATTATAAGACGTATTTAATTAAAGAGCTAAAGAGCAATTTTGTTTTGAAAGTTGTCATCAAGGGGAAATTTTGCCCCAAAAGTTTTGAGAGGCAATTTTTCCATGGAAGTGTAAAAAATAGAGCAATTTTATCCTAGCCATTATCCTAATTAATTTTAACCATTAGTTGACTAAATATGGTGAGCTAGCAATCCATATATATCTACATCATTTTTGTTAAAGTGCAAATTTACCCCGAAAGTTTATTGTCATCTACTTTACTTTTTTTAAAAAGTTAGATTTAAAATTTCCTTATCTTAGAAAAACTTCTGGGGCAATCTTAACCCTTAATTATTTCAAATGTACCAATAAAAACTATTAAAAACATTAAATTTATCTTCAAGTCAAGAGATTTTCAATTTCATTATTAACCTTTCAACCCCACTAAACTTGGATTGAGTTTCAGTTCTCAATATAAATTCAAGAGATTTTTATATTAAATTTAGACTGTCCATATTTAATTTTTTATACTTTCATTTTATGAAAAATTATTTTAATATGTCCATAATCTTAAATAAAGATAATCCGATAACTATTCGGTTTCAAAAAAGTGTTTTTTTATCTAAAAATTACTAGCGAAAAGTTTTAAATCTAGACAATTGAAATTGTATTTGAATGATGTGGATCTCACCATAATAAAAAGCACCCAATTTGAGTCCTACTAGACTCTAACATCATACTATTAATTTCTACTATCTCATCACAATTATTTAGTATCGGCAAATATGAAAAAAAAAAGAATATTTAATGCTCATAAAATTTAATAAAACGTCTTATAAAAAATCAAAAATAGTTTCTCGAGGACTATTATAAAAACCACCAGTGAGTTTATATTATCAAGGATTGACCTAGATGCCGGCACTAGATCAACCAGAAAATCCAATTAGATGATGCCACCAATGAAAACTAAATTATGAACTCTTTGAAGTAGTAGCCATTGCTTCTCTTTTCTATAACCAAAGTTGAGAGATAGATAATCACCCAAAAAAAAAAGGGGGGGGGGGGGAACAGTAAGAGATGGATATGGAGCCATTACGCATTCAGAGATTCATACGCGTGCGCGTACTATTGTCAAATAAATAAGCACTCTTCTAATCTTTTTTTTTTTTTTTTGTTAACCAAGTATCCTCAAGCCACTTTGAATTTGAGTGTAATATATGTCAGATTAGAAGCATTAATGTTAAAGCCTTCCTAATAAGTGAGTATTAAGATTAAAACCCTCCTAACAAGTGAGTTTCCTGAGATTTAAACTTGTGTTCACCTCTTTACAAGATGAGATCACTTATCATCTCAACTAATAACTTGTTGGTCTCATTTAATCTTATTTATAAGTTACTTCTAATATGTTTCATCAGAACAAAAAAAAAAACCCCCCTAAACCTCATTAATTCTTCTATAAAATTTAACAACTTTCCAATTTTATTCCTTATTTAATTTACATTATATCTCATGAGAATAAAGACTATCAATACAATAATAAATAGAGGGGAAAATTATATGTTCATATAAAAAATTTAATAAAATGACTTATACAATAGGATTAGAGGAGTATATCACGTAGATAACTTGAGCCTTTAAAAGACGTGTCATTGAAATTTTATTTCTGTGTGATATATATAAATATAATTTATTTATTTATTTATTTATTTTATACAAAATTCTTGTAGAAGTATTAACCGTAGTTTCCAAAACCAGAAGTAGGGCTACACCAGTTGTGGTGATTGGTGAAAACTGCAGCTAATTAACCAGAAGTATTACTCTATCTCTGTCTCTCTCGTGCGTGTTCCCATGACCCTTTCATTCTATATACTATTGTATGAATGGTTTTGAATATTTTAATATTTTAATTTTTCTTCTTTCGTTGACGCCGTTCCGTGCTTTATTTCGCAAAATAATAATACTAATAATATTGCTAACATAAGTTGCTTACTATTTATGATCACAGTTTTTTTTTTATTCTCTCTCTCTCATTTCTTGTTTAGAAAAGTCCACAAGAAGACGTTTTCCACTTCTTTTAAAAATTTAAATTTACAATCGTATGTAGTGCTACCGACGTTAATTTTAACTCAAAATTGAACGTAATTTTATGTCAACTTCTCAAGTCTTTAATTTTTATTTCCTGAACATGTATGTGAATACACATATAAAGTCATAACAATCTTTATTTGCATGCACTTGAGAAGGTTTATATTACATTTACTGCTCTTTTAGTTTAATGAAATTGTCTCATTACCAAAGAAAAGGTTATGAACATGGAAATTACATGTCACGCCACAATTTTTGTTCTGCTTGCGGCGGGTTTATTAAAATGTTTTATTTTGTAATTTATTACATCAGTCATTAAAATATTTTCCATTAAGGTTCATTCAAAACCCTGGAGTATCTTTTTTTAGGTAAGCCCTAGCATCCTAAAGTATTTTGTGATTCATCCAGAATCCTAAAAAATGCTTAAAAACATATTTTAAGGTGATGGGTGTACATTTACTACACAGATTTTTTGAGGAGTTAATAAAATTATATTGCTCCTGAAGAAATGCTTTAAGAGAAAAATTTCTCCTACAAAACTTAATACTTTAAGGATAAATTTGCAATACAAAATATTTTAGGATGCTGGACAAATCATAAAATAATTTAGACTATTAGACACACCGGAAAAAAAAATATATTTCAAGGACTTCGATCAACCTTGCTCAAGCAAATTGCTGTAAGTAGTATTGTTGAGGTGAACAGTATGACTTATACAGGAAGCAAAAATGAAATTGAAAGGGAGAACAAGGTACAAGGTAAAAAAAAAAAGTGACATATTTAGTTATTCCAATATATATATATATGTGTGTGTGTGTGTGTGTGTGTGTGTGTGTGTGTGTGTGTGTGTGTGTGTGTGTGTGTGTGTGTATGTGTGTGTGTGTGTGTGTGTTACATGAGTAAATAGTATTTATTTTGCATGCGTATCTTAACAACAACATAAATTTACCCGCATCGTATTTAGTTATTGCAGTATATATATAATATAGTGTGTTTAGTTATTGTTGTTGCTTTTGAAGATTGGCAATTATGTCCTTATCAACTTGGAGGGCTTTAGAGAGAATGTCAGGAGAGATGGGAGGAGTGGATCCAAACACGGTGTTAGCAACGGTGACGACTCCTGGATTTTGGCAACTGAAACTAGCGTGTGCCACGGCATCGCCATGGCCAATGTTGAGCTGAAAATGAATCATACCGAGAGGGGCCAAAAACACATCTCCTTTGTTGAGTACTTTGGTGAAGAGACGATTATCATTTTGATTGGAAGCCACAAATCCAGCCAAGAGAGTTCCTTCGATAACGGTTAATAACTCACTAGCACGAGGGTGATAGTGAGGAGGATTTAAGCCGGAGGGCGCAAAATCGATACGAGCAAGAGAGAGACCAAGAGTGTTGAGTCCTGGTAGTTGATTTACAAAAACTTGAGTTACTTTGAAGCCTAATGGGTTTGATGTGTTCCCTGGCGTTATGAGGTAGAAGAAGTCTTCCGTTCTCACAAGTTTGGGATCTTTGCACAATTCTCCATTCACAAATGCTGCACAAAACTAATTCATTACGACAGAGATATAGCGAGTGACAAATATACATTGTAATGAGTCATACATCACTGAAAAAAAAAAAAAAGTGGATTAGGGATGGAACACACGGACTTTAATGATTCTTTTGTTAAATAGATTGTCAATAATTAGTCAGTAACAAAATTCCGTTGCTAAATCAGTTTTGGCGACAGAATTTCATTGCTAATTCACTGTCCTTTTGTAGTCATCAACAAACCAATACCTCACAAATAAAGAAAGGTTTGTAAGTTTAAAGGGATCTTCCACCCAACCTCTTGTTCCTACTTAATTTAGATATATTCTTGAAATTCTATGCCCAAAATTCGAGACAAGACACTTGTACTCATAACATATGCATGATACTCCATTCAGTTTTTAATAAAAGATCTATTGTGGTTCAATTTCTTAATTAAAGTGAATCTTATACTAAGAATGTGTATACGTCAAGTTTGGTATCATTGACACCGACACAAAAATCTTGGAGAGGATTGGGGTCATAGGCAGAAGCAATCGAGGAAGCCCAAACCAAGAGAGCAATAATCAACGAGATCACTACTGTACCTTTCATCTCTCTCGGATTCTTTCTTTAAATTGTGTATTTGTTGTGACTGAATGCTTTGGTTCTTCTCATCTATTCAATTTATAGCTCAAGGGAGTAGCCATTCTTGTTGAATTAGTATTCATTTTTAGTTTCAACTTAGTTATTAAAACTAAATATACCCATATTACGGTATCAATTGTTAATTTAATTAATTAATATTATTTTTAGTTCATGGCTGGATGCGTTCATTAACAATTTAATTAAGATTTGAGTTGGACTTTTTCATCGGCCTTCACAACTCTATCCTAAAGGCTATAATTAAAAGTACTTCACCCTGAAATGTGAATATTTTTTTGGTTATAATATAAATAACAATCATGAAACGTCAGTATGCTTTGTTTGACGGTTGCTTAACCGTTATATATATTATCTAATAAAAACTAAAAAGCTGGAATCGTGGGGCCGCGCATCCTCAGCATCTACATATTATTAGGTATCAATTATATATGCATAATTATATATTAGGTATCAATTATATATTAATTGAAACAATTATTGTTCTTTTTCTAAATATTATTGGTACCGCCGCATTCATTCCTCTAACACTAAGCGGAGCGCGGCTTCTTTCCCATACCTTGCTCTCCTTTTTCTCTCTTTTACCTCAAAACTATGTCGTTTTGGGTGTTAAAAAAAGAGGGTTGGGTTTTTTTTTAAAAAAAAACACTTTGAAGTATTTTTTTAGTGGCACCCAGTATTTTAAAATAATTTTTAATGCACTGATCACCCTCAAATATTTTTTTTCAGTTATAACTACGGTCTAGCAAAATGCACTCTAAAGTATTTTTTTAGTAACATCTAGTATTTACTGTCTAGTAAACTGTATTTTAAAATATTTTTTAATAACACCTAGTATCGTAAATTAATTTTAAGTTCACCCAACACTTTAAATAATTTTTTCACTAACATCCAATATCCTGAAATAATTTTTTTTACATCTAATCTCCTGAAAATTTTTTTATCAACACTCTGTATCTTAAGTTTAAATTGCTTGTTGCAATTAGAAAAATATTTTGCAGTACTGGATGTACAAAAAATTATTTTAAGATATTAGGTGCCACTAAAAAAAATACTTTAAAGTATTGAATTTTTTAAAGAAAAAAACTCAACCCTCCCTTTTTAACACTCAAAACGACGTAGTTTTGGAGTAAGGGAAAGAAAAATGAGGGCAAGGTATGAGAGAGAAGCCGCGCTCCACTCAGCCCATATGCCAAGCTTTATTATCGGCTTGATCTTCTGTTCATTTGAATGTATAATTTATACTCCTTCCCGTCCTTGTTATAATTTTTACAAGAAGGATTACTGTGCTGAAGCGGTGTGAGGCACTCTGATTCATCTTTATTGGGACAATACGTATCTTTTTAGAAGGGATATGATTGGGACTTCTGATTTGGGCGACTGCTGAACATTATTTGAACACACATACATGTCAAAGCCTAATATATACATATGCTTCAGGCCTTTTGGGAAGCGGATTATGTGAATCCAACATCAAGTTTTTGCAATTAGTTTCTTCGCAAAACAAAGTTTTCGACCTTAGAGAACACTCTGCCATTTATTTTGCAGTAGTTGACCGTTCAATGATCCGAGCTGGCTCTGAAACTTGATATGAAGAAGTTTATGCATAGTTCCATTGGCATGCATGGGTTATAGAAACCTCTTTGTGATGTATACTCCAGTCCTAATGTAAAATCTAATTAGTGAATTGATTTTAGTCCTGAATATAATATTTATTTTTAATATTTGTCAGTATTTTCTTAATTTACCCTTTTTAGTACTCCCTCATCAATAATCAAGTAAGAAAGGGATGGATGAAATTAAAGAAAATGATTAAGATATTTTAAGGAAAAAAATGTCATATTAACTAAATTCTTTAATATAATCAAATTAGGTAAATAGATCTTATATTAAGGATTGAAGAGAGTATTTGCTTATGAGGTGTGGTTACTGTATGATAGATTTAGCCAACCTTCTCCTACGTTGATCAACTTCATATACCATATGAAGACTTTCATGTCTCTTATACTCCGAAGTTGCACCAGACACTGTTTATTCACAATATGGCGACGTCTCGGCTATCTACCATGAATTGAGAAGACTTAGCATTCAGTGGTGAGTATGAGAGTCTTAGCGGACAAGCGAGTGCTCCAAGACCTTTCTTGATGGCCTGTTTGTCCTGAGGGAGGGGATGAGAGTTACCTTATTTGTTTTTGTAGGAGGGAAAGGAAGGAGAGATATGTTTAATGATCATTTATTTGGTTCATGAGGGGATAAAGGGGTAGATAATAACTATTTATTATTTTATCCTTATATATTAGATTATATTTTTTTACTTA
This sequence comes from Albizia julibrissin, assembly GCA_037074505.1. NCBI lineage: Eukaryota > Viridiplantae > Streptophyta > Magnoliopsida > Fabales > Fabaceae > Albizia > Albizia julibrissin. The sequence goes on along the minus strand of CM073480.1, from coordinate 43,163,747 downwards.
CAAAAATTATATAAATTAGTTTACACCTTAGTTTAAATAGTATAATTTATGAAAATTCACTCTTATCTCAACTTATTGTTAATAGACATATAAAAATTGATATGATGTTTTTTTTTTATCTCTCATTGATATGATAATATGTTTTCAAAAATCAAATTAATAAATTTTATGTTTGAATCACAAAGCTTAATTAACTTTACCAATGGATTTATTTATTTATTTATTTTTTTTGATGCAGCAAGATGTTCCTTTGACATGTAGGACCATCATTCACGGTAAGATTAGGGAATTTAGATGAGATTAAGGGACGATAATGGATTTGGAAATGGCAGAAAAAAGAATTTGTCATGGGCTTAACAAGAAACATGGCAGGGAGGGTTACCGACACAAAGGAAGACTACTCAGAACTACACACAACCAAAAGAAAAAAGTTAAAAAAACCGAAAAAAAAAGGAAAAGGAAAAGCTCAGAAACTGTGTGGCTTTGTTTTTGAGACTTGAATTAAGAAAATTTGGAGTAGCATCAGAGTTTGCAGAGAGCATCAATATGAGCATGGCGTCATTGCAGTCATAGTTGCAGCCACACCTATTTCCTTCTTTGTAATTTTTTTCCAAAAAATTTCCTGCTTCAATTCCATATATATTGCATGTTCCATTATTGCCTGAGTCAAGGAAGGAATTGATAGTGGAGACGACTGATTGTTGGAATGACTGTTCTTTGTAGAGGTTAACAGTATCAACACCAATAAAAGATGGCCGGCTGCTGGCAAAACGAGCATTGGAATCAAGGCTGGGGAATTGGTTTGAGCAATTTCTTTGGGTTGATGGCAACTGATAGTCTCCGGTGACATGACAATGCCACTACTGGCTTCGCATTTGTGGTTTGATTTTTCACCTGTGATGGAATATCATATGGTAGTGGAGTTTCTTTTAATTTTTTTCACATGGGCAAAGATGGAATATCATAAAACAGAAGGGGATAAATTGGTCACAAAATTTGGCTACTCTTCATAAAACCTCAATTTTGAGGTGACCAAAATAAAAGAAGGGAAAGGGGGGGAGAGAGTTTTTTGTTCCCCTCCCCTCCAAATTTTTAAATCAAATGAAAAAAGGGGCTCATTTTTCCTCCCCTCCCATCCCCTCCTTCCAACTAAAAAGGCCATGGTCAAGATTTTCATAGGCTGCTATCTTTCCTCTCTTTTCTTTTATGTTGGGTGTTTCATGTGTATTGGTTCCAGCTTCTAATAAAGTTGGTTTCCTTATGGCTTTTGCGAACAGTGGTGTGGTAATTGGAAGATCAGCCCATGCAACTTCTGGCCTTTAATTCGTATCAGATTCCTTACCACTGAGATCTTCCCCCACTACTATAGCTTCGTCAATACATGATGCTTATGGTTCCAAACCGTCATATAAACAGGCGTTATATATACTTGACGTAATTATATTATGGTTCTAAATTGTTATTTATTCAATATCTATTATAATGGTTCTAATATAACACCCATTATGTATATCATAATTGCACCGAATCTCAATACATAATAGGTATTATATTATAACCATTATAATAGGTTCGGAATAAATACGTTTAGGGCCAGTTTGGTTCAAAGAGTGAAGATAGAAGGGGAGGGGATAGAAAGAAAGAATAGGAAATTACCTTATTTGGTTTGGTTGGAAGGAGAAAGAGGAGAAGGTTTTTAATGATCCTTTATTTGGTTTAAGACATGAAATAATAAATAATTTATATAACTTAGGATCACCAACCTAGTACCAACATTTGTCTACCCAGCCACAATTAAGTCTTTTTTTAAAAAAAAAATGGTAAATTTATGATAGCAAACAACGCAAATATGTACATCCTTAAACATTAAGAATAGAAAGAAACCTATCAAATTTTTAAAAGGCTTTTCAATTAGGAGTGGAAATAAGTCAGGTTAGGCTAGACCTATTTTATAATGGGATGGCCTAAACTTGACCTATGTCTTGTTGGAGGCCCTTTTTTCAGTCTAAGCTTGGTCTGACTTGTGGCCTGTTAATAAGGCCTAAAATTTTAAAATATTTTAAGCAGGCTAACAGGCCACAGGCCTTATAACAAGCCTATTTCAAACAGGTCAAAAATATACTCAATTATATAAATTAATACTAATGATTCAACGTACATCATAAAATATGAAACAAAATATAACAACATAACAATTTTCATTATAAATTCACTAATTTAGACCAAATCAATGTAAAATCACTTAACCTTTTTGCGTTCACATTAAATCTTCAATATAATTTCTTCTTCTCCTTTGAAGACCTTGAAAAAATAATAATCAAATGTATAGTATTAAAGCATATCATAATTTAACAAGTAATATATATAACTAAGTAATGTATATAAGAAATTATATTATTTTATCAATGTAAAATTTAATCCATTAAAGTATCCTCTTTTAAGTATGTAAAATTCCAGCTCCAAAAACAATAATGGCTAGTGAAAAATTAAAATCAATTGCCTAGATTGAACTCTTTATGGTAAGAATAAATGGGTAACAACAATGTCCAAAACCAGCTGCAAGTTTAGACAACTATCAACAGCTGCAAGTCGATGAGATACCAGAGTTTAAAAGCAGCTAAATCCATTGTTTAAAAGCAGAGTTTAAAAGCAGCTAAATCCCAAAGGGGATCGATGACATCCCTTGTCGTATTCTTTCTTATCAGACTTGGGCTTCTTCAAAAGGGTTGACTTTTCCACCTACACACTCAAATATTAATCACAGACCAACATGAAAATGAAGGCTTGATCAGTGTGGTACCATTTTTGTCGGGTTAACACGATTTTGGTGAAATATGCTGATTATTTTAATCACCTATAAACAACACACCCAAATATTGATCACAGACCAGACCAACATGGTTTTTAATTTTATTTTCCTTAAAAAAGGAAACAGTAACCAAGGCTCCAGAATCATAGACGCAAGCAAAATCAAGGCTCCAGTGAACATATCAAAACATGAGGTTTTCATAGATCGAACAAACGCGAGGAAAGCTCAAGTTTATAACATAAGAAGAATCGACCGAATCTGAGAATCGGGTGACTCCGATGAAAGAGAGAGGAGAAATCGAACCAGAAGAGAACGGACGACGTCGGCAGAGGGGGGACTACCAGAAGAGAACGGACAGCATCAGCAAAGGGGGAACTCACCAGAAGAAAATGGACGGCGTCAGCTACGGAATTCGCTTCAGTCCGCTGCAGAAGGCGTTCGCTGCGCGTCCGCTGCGTCAAAACGACGTCGCTTCGTTGTTTAATCTGGACCGTCCGTCTCTAATAATTGAATGGACGGTGATAAGATATTCCCAGGTAAAACGACGTCGTTTTGATTAACTGATCTCGCCCGTTCATTTCAAGACTCAATCTCAGCCGTCCGCTACTTTCTTCATTGCTAAATTCTGCAGATTCAGCTCGATGATGAACAGAACCACCGCTTACATGGCTCTCGGCGTTGGTTCCCTCAGCTTCTCTTTCGCCGATCTTCAAAGTTCTAATTTGTTCGGTTTTGGTCGCATTAGCGTTCGTCTTTTTGTTTCCTGAAGGAGATATTACATTAGAAGAAGGAGAAATCGTCGGATCTTGGGTGGTTCCGGCGACATAGTTTGTGTCCTTTCATGGAGGCGTATGGTTCCAGGCTCCGCCGTGTGTTACTCTTGGCGTTCTGTGTTGCCGGGATTTGGGATGCTTATATCTACCTAGGCTTTCTTCAGGAAACTTTGTAAGCATATCATTTAGCTTTTCCGATCTCCTTTTCCGGTTCTATAGATGTTGATTTGATTGTTTTAATTATCTGTTCGAACTCTTGTTGTTGTCATTTTGATTTTTAATTATCTTGAACCATAAATTTTCTACATGGTGAGTGCTTTGTCATCCACTATCGTCTTAGCTTACATTTCCGTTTGATTTATATATGACTTGTGTGTCTGTTTTTGCCCATGGTTGAAATATGCATCCTACTGATGACGGGCTAATTCAGATGTCATCTTCTATTCCTACCAGAATTCTAGTTATTTATCTCATCCCGTTTTGCTTCTTATCAATGGAAACCACTTTTACTGAGTTAGTTGTGCACACCATTCAACTCTGGCAATGACACAATTGATTTTGCATCTTTCTGCCAAGATCTCTGATCTCTGCTCATGTCTGATCTTCTCATAATTCGTGGTCATTTCCACTGGCACTGTTTGGTAATTTCCGATTATCATATTTCACTTGGTCACTATGCATTCTATACCAAGCTGTTGTGGATGTATTTGACCTCCTTTGTGATGTTCCAGTTTAGGCATTGTCTTTTCATGCTTCTAGCTTTCTCTCGTGTGTTTTACCAGGGTTTTCCCCTTGATTCTGTACAAGCCCCTGACCATTTTTTTGAGCAACCATCTAGACTGACTGAAGGATATTCTCTAATGTTTTTGCCAATTGACTTTTTGCACATCCCTAATGTTTTCAGAATTATCAAATATTTGTCCATAATACCTGAACGGTGTATGGTATTCTAAGTTTTGTAAATTGGAATTTAGTTATTTTATCCTTTCTTTTGGGTTGAAATCATAGAAACAACCTCTTTGATTGTAGGGGTAAGGCTATGTGTATCTAACTCTCCCCAGACCTCATCCAGTGAGAGCCTTGTGCACTAGGCCACCCGTTATCCTTTCTTTTGGGTTAACTTGGTTTTAAAATAGAGTATAGATTATTAGTTTCAGTTTTAGGCTTGGATCAACATGCATTTTTTCAGATACTGGACCAATTACTATCCATGTATCTCTGAAGTGTAAATACTAACTTTCTTGTTGGTTTATAAGCGATTGCAGTTAAATCTTAAAATTTAGGAAACTTGTGTAATTATCTATTTATGCGTTTAGCAGAATATTGTTTTGGTGATGTATGAAAGTGTTAGGATGATATTTGTTTATGCTTCTACTTTATTTAGTTACTGTCAGATACAAGATGAAGTTTTTAGTTTAATTCCATGATCTGTTTTGTTCTTTAAGGTTTTATGCCCACTTATTCATTTGCATTTCTTACTTTCACTTTTCATACATCTGAGTATATTCTCTTGCCCTGCCACCCATGTAAAGTTGTCTATATATTACTGTAAGCTCATCCTTTTTGTTTCTATTTTCAGGGTGCAACAAATTTGATGGTGTGTCACTGTTTATGTTCCGAACCTGTCCATAAATTTTTAGCCTCAGCCCTTTCAGCCTCCCTTTTAGCAGTGGGAGGTTTAAATGACCGTTGAAGTAATGGTGATGATGACTGAAACACTAAAGATGAGTGTGTCATCATATCCATTTGAATGTTATTATTTCAGGTTATTATTTCAATTTGAATGTTATTCGGGAATTACCTTTGGTTGCTGTTGCCCATTCCATATCTTTCCTACTTACGTATTACTTCCTTAGCTGAGCTGAAAACCTCATATATGACTTCACTACCTTCTATGCTCAGTTATAGTAGCTGTATTGGGTTTTCTTGCCATAATGCTATAATGCTAGCTGCTAGGTTTGGAAATCATATTATATACTCCTGAAGATGTTTTTATGAGAAGATTCTTCATAGGATAATGAAACCATTTCTCAGTCCTTTGTATAGTCTTATTCTTGATTTTAGACGAAGGGAAGGAATGGTGAGACAAGGTGCTTTAGCTTATGTGGTTTATGGATAATGCATTATAACCACCTATACTTGCTATTTTAAACTTTTAGCATGCATTTGTTGTTCTGGATTAGCATTGAATCAATTCTTCTCTTTGCTTTCATATGAATCTGATTGAGTCAATTCACATTGCTGCTAGCCGTCCCATCCTACCCATTTCACTATTCTTCAAATTAAAAAGTATGGGACTGATCCTTCGCCTGCTGAAAATTGTTGATTCAATTTCTCTGTTTTCTATAGGGTGCCATATACAATATGATGTACATGTAAAATAGCATCCAGATGAAGGTATGCTTATGTCATTCAATTTCTCTGTAATGATGCAGTTGTTAGGTTTTCATGTAAAAGTTTTCTATTCATATACAAACTTTTGACTGTTTTTTCACTCTGTTTTATAACAGATTACAATGAGCTTCCTTCACCAAAATAGAGAGCAATACAAGAGCACAAGATAATGAGTTTGCTTGACTAGAATAGAGAACAAGCCAAAAGAACACCATGATGAGCTTCTTTGACAAAAAAAAAAGAGGAGCCCAAAGGAAGTCTAAAGCTGTACAAAGTAGTAGAGACTTCATGCAGAAGGATCTAAGGCAGTCATGGAACCTGTATTTACAAGACAATGTAACATTGTAATGTCAATGAATATTTAGTGAGACAATGATATGTAAAAAAATTCAGATTTTAATAAAAGTGACTACTTGTTTTCAATGATATTATCGTCTTTCTTTATGAGTACCTGCATTGTATGTTTGACTGAAATCCAATGCTTCAAGCGATGTGATGTCAGAGTCAAGTGGTGCCTATAATCAAGAAATATAAAAAAATGTCTCAATATACATTTCTTACATAAACAAAGTAGTTGATAATGTTGCACACCCGTTATATGACGTACCATTAATAAATTTGTAAAGGTCATTTGACTTGGTTGAGAGTTATCGAAAATGACATTATCATGCTGTGCTTGAAGTTCATTACTGTGTCCCTAAAACACATTTGCCACAAAAAAAAATTAATAAATACATAACAAACATCTCAAAAAACTTAAATAGAGAAAAACTATACCTGTGAAGGTTGAGGAGGCTTTTTAGAGGCTTTTCTTCCCCGTCTTCTTTGACTGATTTCAATAGAACTCTTAATCCGTTTACTTATATTTCTACCATATCTCTTTTTCAAGCCAATAAATTTGCCTCCACCATTACCTCTATCACAATTACTATCGTTTGATATGTATTTGATGTGAAGTTCAGCCACTTTCTTGCTTAGTTCCAACGCACCTTCATGAACAAGAGAGAATGCCTCTGGACTTTCTGATGCATCATTAGCTAATTTGACAAGTAGGGGACATAATTGCCTATACCTATTTGATCTTTGTAATTTAGGATCAACTTCAATTTGTTTTTCGTTGATATCATACACGACACCACATCGTGCTTCCCTTGTCCACCTCTTTACTATATATTTCTTGGGGAGTAATTTGACATCACGTTCATGCAATACCCTCAACGCATGACAGCATAATATGCCCACTCGTTCAAATTTTTTACAACTGCAGGTAATTGTCTCTGTGGAAGGATCATATGTCAAGGTATGTTCCCGTTTGCTACCATCCATGGTAATCACATAATCAAACACGACAGCATCATCATTCTCATCTATGGTGACCTTTCTTTCTTTTCTCTCTTTAATACATGTAGCATCACGAAGATCACATTCCCGTTGGAACAAGTAAAAAATGGGGCGAGTATACACATCAGAAAGTTGACGAAGCATATTTGAACTCTGTAATATCAACCTTGGCAACTTGTCAAGTGACTCAAAATCACTTTTCAGTTCATTGTAGCGCTTATCCTCTAGGACTTGTTCAAACTGTTGGAAGAATCGATTGATATCCAATTTAACATGGGTGCAACTCTTGACGGATGCATTCACACTTTCACTTATTTGTGTGCTTCTCATGCCAAGTGTCCTTGAGTTCTTCATATAGCATGCTGCCCACTTCTCTTTTATTTGGTACATAGATATCAACCATGTGTTTTTTGTCATATCCTGTCTTGATAATAACTCTTGCCAACGTTCTTCGAACTCAATTTCATCCCAACAGTTATACATACAATGGTTAAAATCACTAACCATTGAGTTTGGGAGGTGCTTCATTGCATTTCTTGAAATATGCCAGGTGCACAGAGCATGCTTTGTATCTGGCATCACCTCTTGTAATGCTCGTGACATAGCAGCGTCTTGGTCAGTGAAAACGGTAAGTGGCTTTGCATTTTTGTGTGCACACAAAAAAGTCTCAAAGAGCCATTTGAAACTCTCAACAGTCTCATCATATAACAATGCTACTCCAAATATTACTCCTCCTCTGTAATGGTTGAAACCAGAAAAAATTGCAAGAGGTCTATGATTACAATTTGTACAATAAGTTGTATCAAGAGAAATAACTTCTCCAAAGTAAGAGTAGTCGACTAGCATACGCGCATCAGCCCAAAATACGTTTGTCACTTGCTCATCTAAGTCCATTTGGTGAGCATGAAAAAATGATGGGTTTTCTGTTAATTGTTTCTCAAAATACTGAAATATACATCCAGCATCACCGTATTTCATAGCTCGTTGCCTTCTTGAGTTGAGATAATTCTTTACATCAGTTCTTGTAAATCCCAAATTGGTTCGGCCTCCTGCATATTGGCTTTGCAAATTAAATGCTGATTTTTGACTAATTCCAGCTTTTTCAGCATTTTCTAATTCATAGCATTGAGCTGGTAATAGTTCTCGAAACGATGCAAACAAGTGAACAGCTTCAGGTGCCTGAAGAGGATGATTATGCTCCAAGCAAACTTCATTTATTTTGTATTTTCCATCTACTTGCTTAACTTTCATTCTAGCATTGCAACCTGTTCTTGTCTCATCCCTGAGCCTCTTATTTGTCATCTCTTCTTTTTCTGACTTTCTCACCCCTTCTTTGCAGCACACATATAGATAAGAGGTGTATACAGACTTATCTTTTCTACTCTTGTTAAAGCTTTGTTTTCGAACACCAAAACCCATTTTCTTGCCATATGCCTTCCAAAATTCCCATGCTTCTTCTAAATTTTCAAATGCAAGATTAAGTCTGGGAGTTAAATCTATATCCATGGTATAAAACTCCTGCAAAAATTAAAAAGGATTATAAATTATGATCTCAAGATCGATAAACGTGTACATATACAATGTAATACCTCTTTAATATCAAATTCTCATAGACTAGTTATTTATTAATTGTCTCTTGTAATAATGTAGTACATTGCATTATCCTTATCTATATTACTTAATAAGACCCCTGACTTAAAATCAACAATTACCCTTACCAACAATTACCCTTAAAATCAACAATTGTCTTTTGTAATAATGTAATAATGTGTTCGACCAAAGAAACTACATATAAATGCTCTATATCAACTAGATATAAAAAAAAAAAACTAGACATATACTACATATATATGCACAGAAAGTTTTATTATAAAACATAAATAAAAAAAACAAGATTATAAATATAAAAAATTATTATTTTACTCACCAATTTTGAATCTCAAATTCCCATACACTAATGCTTAGTGATTGTCTTTTGGAATAATGTAATATATTGGATTGAGAACAAGCAATTTCCCTTTCTTTTCCTACCGCAGATGAACAGCCACGAAACTACATAATGCTCTATATCAATTAGATAAAAAAAAAAACTAGACATATACTACATATATATGCACAGAAAGTTTTATTATAAAACATAAATTAAAAAACAAGATTATAAATATAAAAAATTATTATTTTACTCACCAATTTTGAATCTCAAATTCCCATACACTAATGCTTAGTGATTGTCTTTTGGAATAATGTAATATATTGGATTGAGAACAAGGCAATTTCCCTTTCTTTTCCTGCGCAGATGAACAGACCCACGCACAACTCAGCTAATTTCTTCTTCTTTTCTCGCGGAAAAATGCTGCAGAATGGCGCCAAATTAACCAGCAAAAGTACTAAACATGGGAATAAATGGACGACTGAGATGGGTTAACAAATTCAACAGATCAGATCACCCAAATAAAACGACGTCGTTTCATTTATTATACCTTCATCACTGTTTGTTTTAATTATTCAATATGGACGGCCCAGATTTAACTAAAAAACGACGCCGTTTTATTGCAGAGGATTTGCAGCGCATAGAGAAGCAAAGGACGGAAGCTGAACGCGTCAGCTACTCGGCTTTGAGACGGGAGACTGGATGGAGAAATGAGATTTGAGGTCAAGGGCGTGGCTAGCAGAGGGGAGTAATTATTGTTTTACCCTCAATTTTTTTTTTAATTTTAATAGGCTGACCTGATAAACTTAAAATTTAGATCTGGCCTATATTAAAAACAGGTTTTAAAATAAGTCTTAGTCTAACCTTTTATATCGATAAATCAAACCTGATTAGGCCCCAAACATATCAGACTACGGGTTCCTGTTCCAATCATTATTTGCATTCATTGATTGAACCTTTTTTATAATAACATTGATCGGTCCTTTCTAAACAAGTTGTTCTCTGCTTGCTTAATTTCCCCACTCTCATTTTTAAATATTATTAAATGAAGCCTTTTTACATACATACGATTCCTAAAATAATATTAGGAGCAGCGCCTCCAAAAAGCACCTTAACCTACGTAGAAGATAATAATATTGATTTTTTATATTTTATTAATAATATTATAAATATTTAATTATTATTATCTTTTTTAAAATTAAGTTATAAGAATATCTTGTATTAAAAATCTTAAAAATTAAAAACTTATAATAGATATTTCTTATTTTATAAATATTTTTATTAATTTTTTATTTTTTATTTATTTTCTAATGATTGTTTTGTTTATATCTTATGTTATTTATTTTGTTGACTACTTACACATTTCAAGACATATTTATAAAAATTATTTTTGATTTTGTTAAGTATTCTCATTAATTATTTGTAATTGTTGTATGTGGATAATAATTTACCTTTGATTATGACTTAATGATTATATTTGTTTGTTGCATGATGCATACTGTTTACATATTAATTTTGACAATATTTATATGTTAAATTAGAACTTTTATTATTGTAATTTTATTTTTTTTTTAAATTTTTAAAAAAATAATAAAAGATTATTAAAATAGTTTCGGCCTTAATCTTTATACTTACGGGCTAGGCCTCCAAAAATAACTATTTTTTTAAAGCTGTGCCTGTGAGGAGTCAGTCCTATAGGGCCAGCTGGCCTTTTTAGCAACTCTACCTGATGATGGTCTGTGTGGCATTGAACATGCTTATCATAACACTAATTCAGCTATAAAACATAGACATGTGAATGTGACAGGCTAACAGAAGTGTATTATGTACCCAAGATCTACTATATGGATTTTTGTAACTTTCCAATAACTCAAAAAAGAAAATGGCGAGGAAGAGAGTGCTCGGTAAAAGTGATGCGGTTGAAATTGGCATCTAGAGTATGTTTTTAACTTTTTTCTAGGGATACCAATGAGAATATTAAAAATTTAATGAGAGTAAATTAATGCAGATATTTTGCTTCCTTCTTAGAAATTCTAAATTAGAGGAAGCAAAATAATGAGAGGGTTGGGATTTAGAACCCATATTTTGGCTTCCCTCCCCTCTAAATTTTTAAATGAAATAAGGGTAGGGATTGGTAGGGAGGCAACCGACAGAAGCCAGATCCCAATTTTCATGAACGAATCCCTGCCCCGGAGAGTACCATTATTGGTGTTTGTACTATTGTTCATCAGTCCTCTAATGTCATCGCTGTCCTTAGACCAATAGCCGCGGGGGCATAGTTGGTAATGTCGTGTAATTTGTACATACCATGTGAATATATTCCTTTTCCACTAAAAAAATAAATTAAGAATTTCACTCTCGCCTTAGAAAAGTCAAAAGGATCTGAACCTTTCAATGCCTAATCAGTAATTACTCAGCAAAGTGGCCCACTGAGGGAGGGAACTTGTAATTTTTTTAAAGACTGGATGCTATTAGATCAACAAAGCATTACAAGGTCAGCATTCTACCCTCGGTGCCCGCTGTCCAAAATAAAATCCCACATTTTCAGAACAGCAAGGCAGCACATCGAGGAACCAGCAGCCCTAATCAATGGCGATCAAGCAAAGGCATGAATTTTGAAATCCCACACATAGCCTCTTATGAACTTGAAATTGCTGATAACATTGACAGTATTTTCGTGTGGATTTTGCAGGTTGGAGGGTAAGGTGGCCATAGTCACCGGAGGAGCCAGTGGGATCGGAGCAGAGTCAGTGAAATTATTCGCCCAAAACGGAGCATCGGTGGTTATAGCAGACGTTCAAGATGAACCGGGTCACCAACTCGCCGCTTCATTAGCCCCACATCAAGTGAGTTACCATCACTGTGATGTCAGAGACGAGAAACAGGTGGAGCAAACTATAGCTTTCGCCGTCGACAAATACGGTCGCCTCGACGTCATGTTTAGCAACGCCGGCATCGCAGGCTCCCTGGCCGGCATACTGGACCTTGACCTGGACGCATTCGACAACACCATCGCTGTCAACGTTCGTGGTGTGGCTGCGACCATCAAGCACGCGGCTCGAGCCATGGTGGCCGGTAACATCCGTGGGTCCATCATTTGCACGGCCAGCGTGGCTGCTTCTGTGGCCGGATGTGGGCCCCATGGTTATACCACATCCAAGCATGCTCTTGTAGGCCTCGTCCGCTCCACTTGCAGCGAGCTCGGAGCTTATGGGATCAGAGTGAACTGTGTGTCGCCATATGCTATAGCCACACCTCTTCCTTGCGAAGCGCTCAATAAGGGGGCAGATGAAATTGAAGGCATCGCCAATTCTTTCGCTAACATGAAGGGTATTTCATTGAAGCCTACCCATATTGCTGAAGCTGCCCTCTTTCTTGCTTCTGATGATTCTATTTATATCAGTGGCCATAATATGGTCGTCGACGGAGGCTTCACTGCTGTTAACCGCTGCTTTCCCTGAGACCTTTTATGAAACATTGGCCTTTTGCCTCTGTTCTTAATACATAAATGTATGATTACCATCGTCCATATATTACAAATAAATCATCCCTGTTGCCTCGCTGTACTTCACCGAATCAACGCATACCTCGTCAATATATAATAATTATCCCCACCGTCTTATTTTACTCGAAAATCTGAATATTTAATCCACATATGCCAAATGAATTCCGGTATGTGTAGCAATGCTTCATCAGTTCATCATACACCCACCAAGTCTTGGAATTTAAGACTCAAGTAACTTTTTTACTTCCAATTGTGGTACTTGAATTTCTTGCCTGTCCAGCAATAGAAAATTTCAGTCGTCAACAAAAGATGATAGTTTTATTTCTGTTGCATATTTTTTAATAATGGCTCCAACAATTGAAGGACTCATTTACTATATCATATGTATATTAGGTTTTGACTAGGGAATGTTATGGCAGATTTTTTCCATGTCCTATGCATTTGCAGCATGAGGTCATATTACCATAGCTGTGGAGATAAGACTGAGGGAACCTTATGGACATACAAGCACAAGCCAAAAAAAAAAAACACAAGCTGTGGAGATTGTTTAGTGTAGTGATTCGCAATTTATCAGACATGCCTGCTTTTAGTCTGTGTACAAAAACACAAGCTTTATGTCATGTATGTTTGGTTAAGGCAGTAATTATAGAAAGGACCAGTCTGAGTATGTTCAGGAATCGAATGGCCCTGCATCAGGTATCTACAGAATGATGGACCATTTAAGATTTTATAGAAATGTGTTTAGACATTTACTCTGTTCATTTGATTGCCACTTTGAGCGGGGGAATGGTGGAAAATGATTATTAGTATTCCATCTCGCTTTGCAACTCTTTAGTAGAGTTTTTATATGCGGGTGGATTTCCTCAATCAATTAAGATTTTATATGATGACTGTAAATAAAATTATAATCAGTGAATATATATTTATTGTCATCCAACGTTTTTTTTTTTAAAAAGTACAGACACACGCACACACAATTATAAATATAATTTTAAATACATATATATGTATAGTATATGTGTGTATTTGTATTAAATGTTATTTATAATTTAGGGCATACAAATATTATTTATAATTAAACTTTATTATACATTTAATAAAGTTTGGAAAAAATCACTTATAACATAAGGTAAAATTGTCCATGTGAAAATAATTTCCCTCTCCTCCCCTCCTGAACTAAATAAAGTAATATTAAAATCCTTCTTCTCCCCTTTTTTTTGATAAATCAAAACAAGATAATATTAAAATGCATCTTATCCCCTCTCTTCCCCTCCCCTCCCCTTCATCAAACCAAACAGACCCTTAGATGTATTTGCACCTATTGTTGGTATATGGGAAAAAATGGTGAGATTTGAAAGAATATCAGTAACAAAACATGAACTCTATATATAATGTGCAATAGTAATAAACAAAGCATGTAAATTGCCAATAGAAGAACAATACCTTACAAGCATATACACATGGCTATGACCAAACTCAAGTAAAGATATTACATGTTCAAAGACATACATGACAAATAAGCATGCAATCAATTAAAATCCTTCACCTTACTCTGAATCCCGACAAGATCCTAAAATCAGCTAAACAAAATTAAATTTGTTTAAAATTCAAGTGATTTTTAATATTATTTTTATTAATTATACTAAACTCAAATATCATATTCATTATTAGTATCTCCCATTATCTTTATTAAATATAGGCAAACATAGAAAAATAAATTAAATACTTTTTAGAAACTTGTATGTATCTTATAAAAAAAATAAAAAAATATTTATTAATTGATGCCTTATATTAAAAATAAGATAGAGTAGGTCATTAGCCATTAAAGAGGCGGCATTAGATTGGGAGGTTCTAGCTGTATTACCTAACTCAATCTTATTGTAACTAACCCTCTAAAGCCCTCTGCCTATATAAGGGACACCCTATTGTAATTCCCCTGTTGTTGATCAGATTTGCATAATAAAATGACGGAGCAAATTTTCAGGATCTCTTGAATCTTCTCTCCTTTCTCTCTCTCTCTCTCGCTCTCATCTTCTTCCCTAATTCTGATTCTCCCTATCTTTCTCCCTTTTCTGCTCTGATTCACTAACCCATCTCTGTTTTACAACAGAGATACATCACCCTACTAGTTTTATTAGTGGGAACTTATTGGCTAAAATAATTATTAGTGGGAACTTGAATTTCATCAATCCTCGTGAGATTGGGATTCCATATCCAATGCTTGCGGTGACAATGTCAATGAATATTAATTTGCTTGATTTCGGAACAATCGTCTTTCTCAACTTCACAGACAGCGAAACAATAGCCCTATCGTTTTATTGTAGCCCAGTGCTTTCTTACTTTCTTTCATTCCTTTTCCCCCTTTTCCTTGGATTCTTCATCTGTTGTCTCTTATGCTTAAATTATTTAGGAAGCTTCTCATAACGGAATTTGAAGTTCAAATGCTCGACTAATCTTTCTTGTTAAGATATTTGTTTGGTAGAGAAGGTTGAGAATAAGAGGGGGAAAAAGGAATAGGAAAGATGAGAGCTGCTGTCACTTTTCTCAAAATGTTTGCCTTTAAAAAAATCAAACGCAAATGGCCGGAAACTCTGGAAAAAGTTTTAGAATCTATAATGAATGATTCGTAGCTTTTGTTTCAATCTGTGTTCATTAATGTCTTCACTTCATGCACCTAAATACTCAGAAGTTTTGTGGACGTCAATTGTCAAAGAAGAGATTTTGATTTAATTGAATGATTAATTGTCTAGTAGCTGAAAATCTGTAACCTACTTCTGCAAATCTTAGCGAACAATGGCAAGATAACCAGTTATATGAATAAAATCTTAGTGAACAAGCATCCATGCCCTGTTTAAACTTGAGTAAGCATATCTATTGTCCCAACCTAAATCAAACAATCCCATCGAGTCCACTGTATTTAAATGCCTCACTGATTTGTCGTTAGTTTTATCATTTTGGCATACTATGTATTTTTAGTGTTGATATTGCTGATTTGTCGGGAGATTATGATGTACACACAGAGTCGGATTTAAGAGGTAAATATATAATTTCATTCTGCTTTCCTTTCTGTGAAACAAAATCATTTTCTATATTAATGAAATCTGGGATGAAAAAAGCATGCAAAGAACCAACATGCCTAGTCATTTAGCAAATTTTTTTGTATGCTGAAATTGTGTGGTCCTTTCTTTACTTTGTTTCCTTGTCACTTCTGTTCCGCCTTTTCTGGTGCTGCTAGTTTAATAGAAGGAAATGTGTCTATCATTCTCCTTCATCCACTTTATTCTAGACAATAGCAATTGCTACATTTTTTTCTTGCCTTGCTTATTCATGCTGTTATTGTAAATATAAAAGGGAATAGGAGTTAGTTAGTTAGCTTTTCAGCAAGGCAAGAATGGAGCAAATGGCATTGCGTATTAGCTATTTTAAAGCACCATCTTTAAAGGGAAAACAATAGAATGTAGCAAAAGGCTGATGCAAAAAGGTCTAAGCCAGTAGGTATTTCTGAAGTTACCGCCCTACAGCCACAAAAGCTTGTTCCAAGGTATTTTGGGTCTTAACAAACCAACAATAATGACACTAGAGCCTTGTTCCACTGTAGGGGTCGGTTCAAAATTTTGGGATAAATTGTTAACTAAGATCTCTCTCTCAATAACCTCATAAAGCATTCTTTTCGGTCTTCCTCTACCTCTTTTAATTGGTTACCAAATCAAGGGTAGCCTACAACCTACAACTACCTCAAGAATCAAGAACACGCCCTGTTTTCTTTATGTCACTACTTAAACTTTGCCTAGATCCCGCAGTTAAGCGACAACATACTCTTGTATGGCTAGCGGCAACTACACACTCTGAACCTGAAATGTTTCTTAATTAAAGCATGGGACGGCACAAAGGGAGAATTATAACTGAAATATTGGTACAATGGAAAGGTCTACCAGATGAAAGGTCTACCTGAAATGTTTCTCTCCATTGGTGGCTGTGCGTTCAATCGATTCTGTAGTGGATTTGCTTGGGCTGATCTGTTCAAAGTTCTTCCTCTTCTTCTTCCTCCGATCCATCGCGATCTCTCTCTGTCGTGTGTGTGCCTACTTGATGCTTCATCTCTTCTCTTCTCTTTGATGTTCTTGCTAAGTATTTTTATAAATAAAGTGCAACGTTCATATGTATTTCTATTTGTTGATTAAAGTTCTTAAAAGACAAATTGAGCTCCGATCCTTTCAATTGAAATTCAAATTTGATTTCTTTCATTAATGTAATAATATCTACGCGCACTACGTATTTGGGAAAGCTGGAAATTTGGCTTTTTGAATGTTTAAGAAATTTATTATATGTTATTGGAGAAAATTTTTCCGAATTGAAGAAGAGAGATTTCTTATTAGATTGTGAACATTTTTATTATTATTTGAGGAACTAAACACAAAGCGCTTGTTATTGGTGGCCTTCATGCCACCTTTGTCATTTGTAGTCATCAGTTTACGCTTGTTTTTCTGGTTTCAAGTTATGTTTGGTTATTTATCCTTGTGGATTATGTGTTCATACTTATTTTCATGGCTTTAAGCCGTGCTTAATTATTTACCCTCGTGGAAGCTTGTTTTGGTGGCTTCGAGTAGCATTTGATTACTAACCCTCATAAACTCTATGTCTATGCTTGTTATTCGCAGCCCCTAAACTACACTTGTTATTTATGTTGTGATTGTTCCTCTGATGATACAAGTCTTCATGAAAAATGTTTTTGTCATTATTTATTATTACTGGAAAGAAATTACATTATTGAATTTTTATTTAACTTAAAATTATGCTTATTTTCTTAAATTTCTATTTTTGTTAAATATAAGCATATGGTGGTAATAAGTTCGAAAACAAGATTATTACATATATCAATAATAAGGCTGATTGAGGTTTAATATTTACTTATACACTCTTCAAGCATTTTACTAATAAATTGTGTAATGAGATTTCTTTAACTTACTAAGTTATTTGTTTTTCAGATAGAAGAAATGAACATATTCCTTCATCAAATTTGTAGAGTGGATCAATTTCTTGTTGGATGCCTAAATTGTCATGGTAAAATATGTTCTATGATACATTTGACTCATTACTCCTCAAAATTTGTAGGCATGAGGCACTAGTATAAAAAAGGATATTTAGATTGACATATTTAGACCGGTTATCATGGGTAAGGTCTAAAAGAAACACACGGTAACATTTTTAAATAACTGGTCTTGAAAAATTATTTAGACCGGTTTTATAAATAACCGGTCTTAAAAATAATAGAAATAAAAATTATTTAAAGAGGAAATATATTTTTAAATTTTTTAGACCGGTTGCAAAAGAAAATCGGTTTAAAATATACTAATTTTTAGACCGGATATCATATAAAACCGGTCTAAATATTAAGAGAGAAATTTAAAAAAATTATTTTTTTAAGACCGGTTATATTCAAAACCAGTCTTAAAAGTCCTCTATTTAAGACCGGTTCATATAACTGGTCTTAAATAGAGGATTTTTAAGACCGGTTTTGAATATAACTGGTCTAAAAAATTAGATTTTTAAGACCGATTATCAAGATAACCGGTCTTAAAAGTCTTTTTTAAGACCAGTTATATGTATAACCGGTCTTAAAAGTCCAGTAATTTAAACATAATCCCTCTCCATTTCGTTTCCCTCCCGCTCATTTCCACTGCCGCGAAAGCTCCATCTTAGCCCTGCACCTTCTTCTCCGGTCATATTTTACTATCTTCTCCGGCCTCTGCTCCTGCCACCGCCACCTCCTGCTCCATTTTCCAATCTAAAATCCTCTCGCCTTCCGGTCATTGCCCCATTGCCGCCAAAGGTCCATCTGTGCCTTTAGCAATCGTTCGCGGCTAGCTTCATATTTCACCGTAATCTCTGGCGTCTTCTCCTACCGCCTCCTCCTGCTCCTCAAGCCACGGTGGTTGATCATCCAAGGTCACTTCCTCCAGGTAAGAGTTTTTGTCTCTATCTCCTTGTCTCGTTAGCTCTTCGTATAAATATTGGCTCTAGCTGCTAGTTTTACTATCACTTGATAGCAAACAATTGTTTGAAGCTGTGGGTTTGTGATTTGCGAATTTGGATATTTTGAATCTATTGAATCACTGCTTGGCCTTTCGCATTTTGCATATCAATTTCTTTCTTTTGAATCTGTTGAAGATGTAATTGCGCTATTAATTTGTCAATTTATTTCTATTGAATCTGTTAAAGTGGTCCCTTAAAGATGTTATGAATATGTTGAATCATTTTCTTTCTTGAGTCTATCAATTTTGCTGCTTATGTCTTCAAAATCAGATGTAATTGCTGTGATCCTTGAAGATGTTATGAATCTGTTGAATCATTTTCTTTCTTTAGTCTATCAATTTCGTTGTTTATGTCTTCAAAATCAGATGTAATTGCAGTGGTCCCTTGAAGAGAAATAAGAACTCTGTAAAAGGGGAAAAATTACATGAAGAAAATAGATCATATTGCAATTACATCTGATGAAGAATTCTGTTAAACTAGGTAACTTGATGAGTGTAATGATTTCATACTCTCATCATACTCCTGCCTTTTCCAGGGGAAAATAGATCATATTGCAATTACATCTGATGAGGAATTCTGTTAAACTAGGTAACATGAATCTGTTAAACCAGCCATAGTTATAAACAATTTTTTCTCTTTTGAAGTTGGTCCTTTTTATAAACAAGTTTCTCCTTATGTCTTAAAATTTAAACTATTTTTTTTCTTTTCTACCGCTATTAAATACACATCTTTATATTAATTATCCTCTACTCATCTTTAATTCTCTTTCATTTATTTATTTATTATACATTCTCTCTCATATTTTATACTCATACTCTCTTATATATATTAATCATTCTCTCTCCTATGCTCTTTTCATAAATGGGGGTATATTTAAAAGATACATGATATTTTTAATCTATTTATTATTTTTAATTAATTTAAACAGTCAATTTGTTTTACACAATAAAGATAAAAATTATTTATAAAAAAAATGGGAAGAGTATATTATATATGTGCATACACAGTCACATCCGCTGATATATATATAACAATTGTGTTGTCTTGCTTTAGGGACCACTGTAAAGGGATCCATTGATGACCTTGATCTTGTACTACAATCACTTGAGGATTGTGGTTTCACTCAAGATCGATTCTACATTCATTGTGAAGCCGCCCTATTTGGAATGATGGTAGCTTTCGGCGTTGGAGTGAGTATAAACCAATAATGTTATGCATCTGATTGCACCTTTGGTTTGTTGGGATAGCCTTATTAGGAGGTTTCAAAAGTGAGTCAGGAAAAAAAGTAATGGGATAAAAAAATGATGTTTGACATTATTTTAGGGCAACTAACTTTTTGCTTTTTCTGACTTCTAATATTTTATTTTTTATTCTTTTTCAGATTTGAATATTTTAAAATTAACTTTTAAATATATATACACACACTCCCCTAATTCCTTTTTCTAGGATATAAACAACTGAATTACATAGATAAGAAAATTAATTAAAATTGGTTTAAAACAATAAATAGATAACTAATGCAACTTTTTTTTTTCTAGAAACACCCTTATTTATAGAAAATGTGGGTGCGGAAAAAGATTGATTGGAAAAAAGTGATGAGAGAAAATAAATAGAAAAAAAAATGACCAGAGTGACATATAATTAATGGAGAGTAAAAAAATAAAAAATGTACTAAAAGTTTTGACATCTCAAAAAAAAAAATATCATATAAAAAAGAACAGTCATTCAATGAATTGTGCCTTAAAAAAACAAACGAGGGAGTGCGCGCGCGCGTGCATGTGTGTCTGATACAGTTAGGATAAAAGTTACTTTTTCCAATGTTAATTAATACAAACACTTGCATTATTTTGTTTGACACATACACCCACCGACCCGTGCACTTCTCATAATCTTGTGATAAGTAATTTTATAAATTGATGAAAGAATTGTTATCCTAATATCATAATACATATCACATGTTGTTGAATGCACAGGCACCAGATATTTCTTTCAAGAAACCTATTGGAAGCGTAACTATTTCAGGCTACAAGTTGCTAGGCTGTCCAATGCCTTGTGGAATTCTTATAACTCGTTTGAAATACATTGATTTTCTCTCAAGTGAAGTAGAATACATTGCTTCAAAAGACACCACCATCACAGGAAGTCGAAGTGGTCATGCTCCCATCTTCATTTGGTACGCTCTCGACAAGAAAGGCTTCAATGGCCTTCAAGAAGAAGTTCAAGAGTGCAACAAGAAAGCGGTCTACCTTCGAGATCGCTTGAGAGACCATGGAATCGGAGCTTTTCTAAATAAGTTTAGCAACACTGTGGTGTTTGAGAGGCCTCAGGATGATGAGCTTGCTCGCAAGTGGAGCTTGTCTAACAAAGGGAATATATCACATGTGGTGGTGATGAAATATGTGTCGTTAGAAATGTTAGACTCATTTGTAAGTGAGTTTGTGAAGAATCTGTCTGCTTGGTACCAAGATAATAGTAATAGGCAAATGCAGCCTCTAACATCCCAAAATTTATTCAATGGCTAAGGATTAATTTATGGGAGTTAGATAGTAAGCCAAATTATGAAACCTATGAAATATAAGGAATCTTAAATTAGACAAAGGGAAAAATAAAGACCTAGTATGTGTAATTAATAGGATAAAAATATACCTATGTATATATATAATAATAATTAAAACACACACACCCTCTTCCCACACTTCACACGCAATTCATGCACACACAATTATTTAATTAAATAACACACACACTACACACATGGCACACACATACACATTTTTAATTATTAAAAAAAACAACACACTCTCTCTCATTCTCTTAATCACACGAACACACACACACTCCTCATTTTCCATTCTCTTCAGCCAATATCCAAAAAGAAAGAAAAGAGAGAGTGAGTGAAAAAGAGAGAGAGCAAGAGACACATAATAGAGAAAGAGAGATACGTAAGAGTGATCGGTGCTACTAGAGGAAGGAAGAAGTGGTTACAAATTCTACATACAAATTCATATCCTAATATAGGTGAGTTCCCTTTTCATGTTTTTAACTCTTTCTAGTTAATTTGAGGCTATTTTTGGGTAGTTTGGGAAGTATAAGAACATAATATAATGAATTGTTGTCTTGTGAGGTTTTATTTTGGGCAAAATAGTACATAAGGAAGGAATGAGAATTTGATAAATTTGAGGTTTCCAATGAATTCTATACGAAAAATTATATGGGAATACATGAGATTATGATTTTTGGATGATTATATATAAGTCTAGAATTTTTAGAAAATAAGAGGAGTTGCTGTTTGGTTAGTTTCTCTGAAATCATATTGGTTGTAAAATAAATTTCTGTAACCAAACCTGGTCCAAAAATTATGAAAGTTTCCAGAAGGAAAGTAGACATCTTAAGCTTTAATTTTATATATAATATGTATCATTTGGGTTTATAAATAGTGAGATATGAATTTTTAAAGTTAGATGATAAATCTGGAACGTTTTCTGGTACAGATGGGGTTTGACGAAATTATGGAAATTTTTTGACTATAATATCTAAATGGTAATATTTTTTTCTAAACCGATACTTAAAGATAATCATATAGGATTTTTAACCATCCCATTTGGAGTTCTAGATATTTAGTTATGCATTTTAGAAGTTAAGCTATTGCAATTGGAAAGATTTTCTGGCAGTGCGAGAAAACTTTAAAACTGGGAATTGTTCATGGATAGGTGGTAGTTAAACGTATTTTTCTAAAAAAATAGACTTCATAAGTGACACATAGAATTTGGAACCACCTTAATTGGATATTTCTAGGCCAAGATATGAATTTTCAAAGATTATTGAAAATTCTGATAGAATTGAGTAATAGTGAAAAAAATAAAAAGTAAGGGTATTTTTGAAATAATTGGGACTCTAAGGGTCAAATTCAATACTTAGATTGGTATGAGTCCATTAAATACCTATTGGATTTAAGGTATTAGCTATAATGATAACCTACCAAAGTGTCTTAAATTATTTTGGAATAAGTAATAATTCGTCCGTTCGTAAATTATAAATTATAGGATTTGACATTTGCCCGGGACGCCTAAGAGACTGAGAACAGGAACCAAATTTGGAAAGACTGTCAGGTAGTACCTTATCTCTTATATCATATGTGATGCCATGTATGTGTACCGTATCATCTGTATATGTGTGGGACACATAGTCCATAGGCAGTAAGACCCGTAAGTACAAGTTACACCGGGAGTTACCCGGGGGCGTCTTAAGCCAGGTAGGTTTGAGACAGAAAGCCCGTGACTGTGCCTTGTATGGGGCAGAGGCCCTGGGCAGCCAGATTGTGAATCTCAAGCGCTGTGAGTCTGTGATAAGGGACCGGTTATGCCCTTTTATGTGCTGCATTTCTGTAAGTTGTGCTGTTTGATGATTTGTTTTACATGCTTAGTATTTGCATATTATATGAGTGATCTGTGTACTACTGAGATTCTTTTGAATCTCACCCCTTTTTCAACAAATGATATACAGCAAAGGCGTCCAGCTCTAAGGGCAAGAAGGTAATATAAACGGACGAAGAAGAGGCAAATAAATTATGGACTGTTTGATTATCATTTTATTTTTTATGACTGTAAAATATTTATAAGTAGTTGTAGTAGCGATAGTAGTACTAGTACTCGCGATGCAGACTGTATACGTTGTAATCCGTACGCTAGACTTTCGATAACGTATTGGTATCCAGAAACCAATAAGTTAACCATCACGACGCGAACTATAGATAGAAAATGCCCTGTATTTTAAATAAAATATTTTTAAACTGATAAAGATAATGAATTTACAAACTAAAATTTAGACCATACATATTTATTTTAAAAATTTTTTGAAAATCCTATACAAATATAAGATTAAACTTTGTCTTAAATTGGGAATTTAAATTGTTTTGGTCTCAAGTTTGAAACCATTATATATTTAAATTAATCTAAATGCTTTAGAAATTAAGGCGTTACACAGCCTCCTTGCATTGCTGAGGATATTGGTACTGAGAATTGTGCTTGTGCTTTTCACAAGATCTAGAATTCATAATATATAATACAATATATGTGGCTTCGTGCTCTAATGTTCTTATTAATACTCCATCCGGTCTTATTTATAAATAATTTTCTCTCTCATGAGGCTGATCCTTTCTATAAGCAACTTTTATTTTATGTCTGAAAATGTAAGTTCATTTTTCCTATTTTACCCTTATTAAATACATATTATTATAATTAATTATCACACACACCAAGAGTTATATCCAGGGGGAGAGAGAGAACTTACTAGATAAATGAAATCAACAAAGTATTGGAAAAATGTATTTTACTATCTCTAATTTTTTTTATACATTCTCTCTCTATTTTCATAAATAGGGGCATATATTAAAAAAAATGGCCTTTTTGACACACTTGTTGCTTTTAACTATCAATTCGTTTTACGTAATCAAAGAGAAAATTGCTTATAAATAGAATGGGAGGGCGTATTTCTTTTACCAACATGTTGATAATACACTTAATTGCTTGCCTTCATAGAAGGCCTATGCTTATGATCTCTTTAATTTTAAAAAATTAATCATTAATTCCCTCAAAATTTTTACATTTATACCGATAATCTTAAACCATCAAATTTATATTTTTTTTTCAAAACTTTAATTTTATAAAGACATACCAATTTGATCCCTATTATAAATTCCTTTTAACTAATTTTTACATATCAAGGAAGGACAATTAAGTTGTTAAAAAAATTCCTTAAATCATTTTGCACATTTCTTTCCTATTTCTCTCTTTCCAATGAGAATTAAATGAGAGTAAAATTAAAAAAATACAGTTAATATTAATAACTCTTTAATAGAATTAGGACCAACAATGTTTTTTATAAGAGACTTATAATAAGAATAGGGAGTGACAAAATTATTAGTAGAAATCAACGAGATCTTGTTTTTTCTTTTGGAAATTTCTTCGAGATTTGGAAATCTTAAAAGGAAATTAAAGAAATATTATTAAGGCCTATAGCAACTTGTTCTCCTCGTTATTGTCAGTATCAATTGTTGATTATTATTACTACAATACTATTCTATGTAACATCTCAAAAATTATGAAGAGGTTTGATTCCCTAAAAGCGACATAAATAATTTTAAAAGTTAATTTTTGAAAATTAAAAACCTATTTTTCTGAAAATAAAAAAAAAGCTAGAGGTGAGTTTTTAGCCTAAAAATTTTAGAAAAATTAATTTATTGGGTAAAAAAGCTAATTGAGGAAGAAAATCCTTATAAAATATTAATGATTAATTTCTAGCATTTACTTGGTAATTCAATACGATAAAAAAGGGGTAAAATGATAACTTCATTGCCCTGAGATTAAAAATGCAATTGGGCCTTGGTTAAACCCATTTTTTTGAGTGAGAATCATGCTCCACCGAATCCAAAAAGGTGGAGCTCCAGATTTGGCATTTTAGTCCATACAAAATAGGGAGACAAGGCTTTTTAAGATGGATGTATTATGAGGTGTGACCCACAATTGAATAAAATAACTCTTCTTCCTATTCATTTAACACCTCAGCCGCGCCATTTCCTTCCTTTGAACCATCTGAGCAAATATTAGTGTGAGAGAGTGTTTGAAACCGTGAAGAAGAAGAGGAAAGCGAAGAAGAATAGGAAGAAGATAAAGTCAAAAGTTACATGCAAGTGGTGATTTAGACAAAGGTGAGTGTCTAGATTCATTGTCCACCATTATTTTCTTTAATTGATGGATGTTTTGGGAGTAGATTGTGATTGGAAATCTAAAGGTCAGAGAAAGAAAGTGAAGAACAAATGAACTAAATCATTGAAATCATGTCTAGTTGATACAATCACTAGTATAAAACAGGCTTTTTACACCATCACATTTAGACCGGTTATAGAGAATAAGATCTAAAAAATATGACCAGTGGCAATTTTATAATTATAAAGAATTTCTGAGATCGGTTCGTTTAAGATAAGGTCTAAAAGATATTATTTAGATTAAATTTCTGAACACCCGGTCTAAAAAAATAAAAGTAATTAAAAAGTAAAATATTTATTATTTTTTAGGCCTGATGTTTCTAATATCCGGTCTAAATGATGAAACTTTTTAAACTTGATGTTTCAAACAATTGGTCTAAAAGATGCACAATTAAAAAATAATAATATTTTCATTTTTTTTAGACATGATGTTTCAACTAACCCATGTAAAAGATACTGCCCTAGATTGAATCTTGCTGTGATTCCTCTCTTTATCAAGCCTTCATCTCGCTACAGTAACTACGATTCACGCTCTTCTACCACTTCCTCTCACTTCTTCGACCCTTCTTCCTCTGAGTTCAACCACAAATCCTCTGGTTCTTCTTCTCATGCTCTTGTTAAAGCTAAACCCTCCAAATATAGCTCGAATCAGAGGCGGCACTGGAAAGAGTGGTAAAACCGACCCGAGCGTGACGACAATGGTGAGAAAGCTCATGGAGAAAAAATTTGCTTTGACGACAAAGCCCAAGTCCGGCGCAAATCAGACGACAAGATTGCTGATTCCAGCATATTTTATTGCCGAGGACTTGATGAAGAATGCGCGAAGGGCCATGGGATTATTGGCATTGTAAAAGAAGCTGTTCGAAAAACCGTTGTCGTCGAAGAAGACGAATCAAGGGGAAGAAGGTGAAGGCCCTGACAGAGGTGAAGGGGAAAACAAGAACGCTAATTTTGCGCCTTTAATTGCAATATAGCTAGTTCAATAAATTTCTGCAGACAAGTGGCATACGATGATAGATGACAAGACAGCTGAAACAGCAGAAGCCTTTGAGGCTTCAGCAAGCAATAATGAATCTGCTTAAGGTTAGAAGCTATGCTCTTCCTAACACAAAACTATCTTTTGATGGATCCAGTCTCAGACAGAATAGGAGCCACAAACTCAAGCCAATTAATTTAAACAACATGTTGACTCTCTCCATTATTGGTACACCTTTGTCAAGCTGTGATTGTGCTTGGACGTACTTCGAGCTAAGGCTATAAGAAAGTGCTAATTACATTTGCTTGGCTTGTGAAACATATATCGGTAAACTTTATTCATGATTGTTTCATTTATTAATTTATTAGTTAGTACTACCCTGTTATATTTCAAACACATTAGTTGCATGTAAACATATATATATATATATATATATATATATGTGTATGTATGTAAGTATGTATAAGTTTCTTCTTTTGATTATTTTTAGAAGGGTGTTTTGTCTGGCTCATATGAAGTTTAGTTACTAATGGCTTTGCCCATTTTGGAATGGAATGCTAAGTAGGTTACACTTGTGATCATATTAGTCCGTTTCTATCCTGTTAGATCCATTCCCTTCTAAATATATAACTTGTTATTAATATTGCGCATAATACTAACTAATTAGAAGGTTCTACGTTGACCCAATACTTATTTTTGGAGCAGAAAGTCAAATTATTTTCTTTAATTATGGAATCATTTTCTCCACTGTGATATTATTGGAATCGGATCCTCTCCCATACTTTCCCATCCATTTTCTCTCCTTTACTTAAAACTCCCCGTTTTGGGTGTTAAAAAAAAAAAAGAAGTTGGGCCCATTTTTTTTTCAAAAATAATATTCAGCAGTTTAGAGTATTTTTCAGTAGTATCCAGTATCCTAAAATAATTTTTGATATACTCATAAGCCTTAAATATTTTTTTTCAATTGTAACTATTATTTAGCAAATTGCACTCTAAAATAATTTTTCAGTAACATACAGTACCATAAATTAATTTTTAACTCACTTAGCACCTTAAATAATTTTTTCAATAACACTCAGTATCCTAAAATAATTTTTGATGCACTGATAAGCTTTAAATATTTTTTTTTCAGTTGTAACTATTATTTAGAAAATTGCACTCTAAAGTAACTTTTCAGTAACATCCAGTTTGAAGTATCTTTTCATTGACACCTAATATCCTAAAATGATTTTTTTTTATGTATCTAGCACCTTAAAAAAATTTCTAATTGCAATGAACAGTCTAAATTTATGATGTAGAGGGTTGATTAAAAAATATTTCAAAGAATTAGATGCAAAAAAATTATTTTAGGATACTGGGTGTTATTAAAAAAATTATTTAAGGTGCTAAGTGAGTTAAAAATTAATTTATGGTACTGGATGTTACTGAAAAATTACTTTAGAGTGCAATTTGCTAAATAACAGTTACAACTGAAAAAAAATATTTAAGGCTTATCAGTACATCAAAAATTATTTTAGGATACTGGATACTACTGAAAAATACTCTAAACTGCTAAATATTATTTTTGGAAAAAAAAATGGGCCCAACCTCTCCTTTTTTAACACCCAAAACGGTGAGTTTTGGGTAAAGGAGAGGAAATGGATGGGAAAGCATGGGAGAGGATCCGGATTCGATATTATTAGTCTTATAAAAGAGTTACAAGTCAAAACACGGGCCTGTCTGAATTTAGATTTCATACTTTGGATATGAACATTGGTCAAAAAACTGGAAACACTCTATGTTTCAGATTTTTAACAGTGAATAAATGGGTAAATTTCACTAGGTTGTTTAGTAATTTGTCAATGTGATTACTTTTTCGTTAAAGTAGACTTATAGAGCTTTCAATCTAGTATTTGAACACAATAATTGGATGTGTAAATTATAAGTCATGAATTTTTAAACTTTGGATAGAAAATCTAAAAAATTCTAACTCTCAAATTGGACAGTCAGTTTGATTGTGGAATTTAGGAGATTAGGTATGAGTTGATACTAGACATTATTTTTCTTGTATAGAGGATTTCAAGAGCTTAACATAGAAACTTGAACTACCTCAATTGGAGTTTTCTAACTTAAGATATAACTTTTCAAATTCCCTAAAATTTTAGGCAGATTTGGGTTTAGTTGGAATAATTAATCACGTTTAAGGGAATTGATATTTGTAATAGTTTGAGAGTTTGGGGAAAGTTTGAGAGGCCAATTTAATTAAATATTAGTACTTAAATTATAGGGGTGAAGGGCATATAATATGTCTTAAATTAGATACACAATAGATATAAGCATAAAATATTATTAAAGATAACCAATTAATTCAAAGTAAAGGACAAGAGTTATGAGAGGGTCAAGAATAACATAATGTTAATAAGATTGAAATAAGTAATGACCCATCTCTATATGAATTTTGAATTATAGGATTTGATATATGATCGAGCTCAAAGGGAAAATAGATTGGTAAAGGTAAATCATTGAAAAGGTCGCTAGGTAGTAACGCTTTCTCTCATATATTATGTAATTGTTCTTTATGTTTGTGTTTACCATTGATTATATTCATTTTATAAATATATGGTTTGATGTTTACACTGTGTGTTCTAAGGACATAAGTCCTGAAAGTGCATTGTTGCATTGGGTGTATCCCTAGGCTGTAAGGCTTGATATGCATTCAGTGTGAGGCCGTAAGTCTCGAAAGTGCATTGTTGCATGGGGTGTATCCCTGGGCTGAAAGACCTATTATACCGGCTGTGCTGTATTGGACTATTGTGTCCTATGAATGATGTTTGTGCTACATCTTGATTGCTAAATGTTTATTATATGATAGTTTGTTTTGCATGAACTTGTATATATTATGATTGACGGTTGTTACTATTGACATTCTCGTGAATCTCACCCTTTCCAATAAATGACATATAACTAAATCGAGTAGCTCGAAGGGCAAAGAAGTAATTATTGCAGATAAATAAGAAGGTGGAGAAGAAGGGTTATTATTATGTTGGTTATCTATATATTAATTTTGTTAAGACTTAGGATTTTTGATAGCCTCATGTAGCTAAAAGTTTTATGTGTGTTTGTGTGTGTCTATACATGAACACAAAGATGTACAAAGTGAAGATAGTACCTATAGTGGTAGTAGTAATGATAGTAGTACACGTAGTAGTAGTAGTATGAGTATGCATAGTATGGGGTAGCCATAGTATCCCATACTTACATAACGAAGCGGAAAAAGGGCAATTGCATGCTATGAGCCCATAATTAACCAATGATACACTAAGATAATAGCAGAATAATACTCTAATAATAGTAAATGGAGTTAAAGAATTTTTGAGCCATAATGAAGAGTTTAAACCATTGAATAATTGTTTTAAAAAATTTTAAATTTTTTGGAAAAGCTCATTCACTTGCATGTTTGAACCCTATGTTTGGGTTGAGTTTTCAACTATTTTCAAAAAATATTTTCTTTCCAGGATCAAACCTAGCTTAGTGGTTCAAATTCATTATGTTTATAGCTCATCTGATAGAAATGAAATAGGATGTTACACAATGTATATTGAAAAGAGAAAGAAAGTAAGTCAAAAGAAAAAAAAAAGTATGTGGTTTGGAAAAGAAGGAAAAAGAAGTAAAAAGAAAGAAAGAAAGAGAAGGAAAGTATTTGAGAAAGAAAAAGGCAAAAGAAATATGAAGAAGGCATTTGTTCATGAATTTACAAAAGAATTAGCAAAAGTTGTCAAGTTATTTAGATGCTATGAACTTACTCATTAACTTTGACTTGCATATCAACTATTTCATTTTCTAATTAATTAATTCCACCTAGCCTTCATTCAACACTATAAGCCTTTTAAGTTCTCCTTATTCATTGTATTACTTGCTATGAGTAGTGGAGATGTTAGAGTTGTTACAAGCCTATGGTAAGGTGTTGATTAAATGAGCTAAAGTAAAATTATCCTAACCAGGTAAGATGAGTGAAACACTAATACCCTTTGAATTGTGTAGTTAGCTAATTTCCTTACATCACTTGACTATGACTAGTGTTGGCTTGAGGACTTTGATTATTTGATCCATTGCTTTCAAATTATGAAATTGATCATCTATCTAATGCATTGGTGATTGGAACTTGGAATCTTGTACTTAATTGTCTTTATTCAGGAGTACAAAGGTCTAAGTGTGAAGGAATTGATTAAAACATATTTTGATGTGTTTTTTTTCATGATTAATTTGGGGAATTTAATGTATCTCATAAGCCATTATTGCATGATTAAGCATTAATTTGAGTTAGGAACATTTGTAATGAATTAAGTATGATTAGAGGCAAAATGCTCATAATTTGTTAATGATTCATGCAAATGATTTCTTGGACTTTTGATGTAATCTAGTGCTTAATTTTGTATTGTAAGTGTTTTAGAAGAAAATTGGAGAATGTGAAAATGCCAATTGGGTTAGAATTAATATTTTTTAGGACTGGGGTAAATTACAAAAAAAGTCTTAAAATTTCTAGAAACTACAAATCAATGAAGAAAAGGGATCAAAGAAAATTATAGACAAGGGCCCAAAGTTTTTGAAAAATACATATGAGCCCTACAAACATTTTAAAGCTTGGAGTTTAGTCCTACCACAAACTTTTAAAGTTCGCAAAATAGTACCTAGTCAAAACACATGTTTTGACCAGCGCTCATCTAACTAGAGCTGGGAAAATTGTCGGCCCTTCAGGGATCATGGTCCGGCTAAAGAAAAACAGTCATTGTTTAAAGTCCAGCCCATGAGCATAAAGGTCAGGCCGGCCCTATAGGGCCAAAGCTATTTTAATAATTTTTACTATTTTTTTAGTTTTTTTAAAAAAAATTATAACAATGAAAGTCCTAATTTAAAACATAAATGTTGTTAAAATTAAGGTGTAAACGGTACGCATCATGTAACAAACAAACACAATAATTAAGTAATAATCAAAGGTAAACAATTGTCTACATAACACAATTATAAATAATTAATGAGAATACTTGACAAGATTAAAAATACTTCTTATAAATTTGCTTTGAAAAGTGTAAGTAGTCAACAAATAAACAACACAAGATATAAACAAAACAATAACTAGAAAATAAGTCAAAAAAAATACAAAATTAGTAAGAATACTTATGAAATAAGAAATATCTTTTATAAGTTTTAAATTTTTAGGATTCTTAATATAAGATATTCTTATGAAAATTAATTCTAAAAAAGATAATAACAACTAAATATTTATAATATCATTAACAAAATATAAAAAATAAATAATATTATTATCATATAAATAATTTTAAAAAGTAAAAGATATATATACAGGACTAAAAGGGCTGGCCCTTTTAGGCTTGCTTTCACTTTTGAGATAAAAATCTTAAAGTCCAACCCTTACAAATTTAGGGTTTAAACGAGCCGGCCCGACGGGTTCGGTCTATTTTCCCGACTCTAAATTTAACCTTCTTCTTCTTCGACATATTCAAAACACATAACATAGCGTCACGGGAGAAGATTTTAGGGTACCTTCGATCATCTTCATCCTCCTACATCTCCACCTTACTCTCACCAAGGCCGACCACTTTCCTCTATTCTTACCACCATCATCCTACCACCGTTCGACCCCACCTTTTCTGTTGGGAATCAGACTTGGAGCTTGGGCGTGGAGATAGAGCTCAACTAGAGTAAAGGAGGTCGAGAGATTCGAAGAGGAGAGGGAGACAATCAAAGATCACACCATCACCTCCTGCCACCATCCTTTTTCCTCCTCCGCCAAACCACCTTTTTCTGTCGTCTTCTTCAGAATTGGGTTTGAATCAGACCACCAGCAACTCCTTCTTCCATACCTCTGGTGACCTTTTGTCGTTTTCCACATATTACTCCACTTCCTCACTTTGTCCGTCTTTAGAATCTTCTTCTCTCAAAGACCATAACAGAGCTGTGATATTCTAGATCGGTTCTTCATTATTTTTTTGGTGAATTTCTTGCTTTCCATGGCAATTTTTTGTGTTTCAGTGATTTCAAATGATGTTTGAAGCCATGAGAGGCTGATCTTGTTGCTGCTTGATGATGGATATTTGTGGCTTGAGCATTTGTGCTTCAACAGCGGAATTCTTTAGTTTAATCTTATGCATAGACTATGTATTTGATTTCCTTGTTTAGGCTTATATCATTATTTAGTTCCGAGACTGAGATTGCTATTTTGTTTTTCATGTAGATTGATCATTGTAGTTGAGATTGGACTTTGTAGTGTGAAGATTATGTGTTTGAATTTCTTTGTAGTTGCAATGACATTATATTAAGTAGTATGTTATTGTCTAGTTAATGTGTTTGATTTGAGCCTTTGAGGAGTTGTTTAGCACTCAAAATTAAGAATACTTATGTTGCATCATTCCAATTTCAATTGCACATTAAGTGATTTTAAACAATATCTCAAGAGGTAGTAGTTAGCTATATTTGTAGGAGCTACTATTAATTGAGAATATTAGACTCAAATATTATATATCTTGAGGTTTTTCTTGAGTCTTAATGAAATTTTAACACCCATAACCATTTTGAGCAACGATAGCCATTTTCTTCATTGCCAAGAGCATTCATCATATAAACCCTTTTAATTCAAAGCATTCTTTCATTATTTTTCCAAAAACACCATAAAGATTAGAAATAGTTTTATTTATGTGCAGTTTGATTTAGAGAAAATCATTTTTGAAAACCCCCTTTTTAATCATGTTTTAGCACTTAGTTTAGCTTAGGGAATTCAAAATTAAAGGCTCATTGATAAGAGAATAATCTCAAGTTGTTTGTACTATATTATATTTTAATTTGTGGTAAGAATTAATGATTTGATAAGGCTCCTTGACCAAGGTTTTGTCAAATCATTGCTCAGCTTCTATCATAAAGGGTAATTTTACCTTTATACTATGAAATTACCATAAAGACCATAAATTATCATAATGATCTTATTTCAATACTCATAAAATCTTAAAGTTTCTATGTTGTATGTTGATCTTAGTGATGTGTTTGTGGGATGCCATTCAAACATTTAAATTCAGAGGACCGAATTCTTTTAAGGGGGGGAATGTAATGACCACAAAATGAGAATTTTTAAAATCAACAATTAATAATTAATTGTTCTAGTAAGTTAAAAAACATAAAGGAAGAAGAAATTGTGATGGTCCTGAAATTTGAATAAAATAATTATTTCACTCTTAGTTAATATTTTAAGTATTTGTATTATTTGTTTTAATATGTTTCAAAGGTGAACGGTGGACTAGTGAAATTTGTATTGTTGCTCATCTTCATGTCTTAAGATTTGAATCATCTTTCTATCATAAAGGTAATTTATCTTTACGCTATGAAATTACCATAAAGACCTTCTTTAAAATTATAATGATAATTGCAAATAGATAAAGGGAACCATCAGAATCTTTATATATTCCTTTGCTCCTCCTTTTTTTCCTGGTCAACAAAAGCTGAGAAAGGAGAAGCTTCGAGTATCTGAAAACTTAAAACCCCATCTTTGTTGTTGCTCTCGTCTTTAGAGTCAGAAAATCAGGTTGAGCTCATCGGCTCAGCCCATTTAGACTCGAGCCTGTCAAGGGTTAGGCTTATAATTTAGCACCTCCAGAAGAAGTTGGGCTTAAAACGGCCAGCCCTCCCCGTTTAAGCTCGCCAATTTTTCTTAATTTTAATAAATGACTAAAAGTTGAATTTTGCTTTTAAAAAATGATTTTTTTAAAAATTGGAAATAATTTTCAAATCTTTTAGTGTTTCTATTTGAATGTTTTTAAAGAAAAAAATTGATTATATTCCTATTAAAAAGCTAAGAGAAGCTTGTTGATAACATTATGGTTAGTTAAAAGTATTATAATTGATTTTTTTTAAAGAAAATATTACTCAAATTTTAAGAATCTTTCATTTGGTTCTTAATATTTCCCCAAAGAAAATTTTCCTTATGAAATATTGAAAGAATCATTTCCTTTTAGGCCCGAACTTGTGAAGGGTCGACCTTGTAGGGTCGGGCCAACCCTTTTTCTCACATCTATTTGTCTTCCCTTGTTTGTGTTGTTGGCGGTGGTTGTGTGTATCGTCGCCTTCTTTCCTTGTTCAGATTTTGATTTGTTGTTCCTTCTTGCCCTGTTCGACACTCTGATTCTCTATTTTTCTTAGCTAGCTCATGGTAGGTGTAAGTTTAGTTTCCCTTGGATTTTCTTCTTCATTTCTTTCCTTGTTTCTTCTTTTAATGGGGTAGGGGTATGTTGCAATGAATTTTCTTTCCTTCTCCTCTATTACTGACCAATGCTGAAGTGAGTAAATTTCTTAGACTTAATTTTTTCCCATTTCCTTTGCAATGGAGTGCCTCAATTAATCTTTGGGCATAATACATATATCTATAGATATAAGTGTGTGTGTGTGTGTGTGTACATGTAAGTTATAAAAGGGGAAAAAGAAGCAGAAGAAGAAGCTAGTTTTGTTAATTTCTATGTTATGCATGATAGATGTTTGATAATATGTGAGTATTTAAAGTTAAAATGATCAACTAGATAGGATTGAGGTGTCATATGCCAAACTATGGATTGAGAGAATATGGAGTGCTCACTAGGTGTTCGTTGAAATGTTTGAAAGGAAGGATACTTAATTTTGATATGCTTCTATAGTATTTTTATTGTGATGAAGAAATTACTCACACACACACCCCAACTTGAATTTAACTCTTGCTTAAATGTGGAATTTGAAAACTTTATTTCTTTATGGTGACATTCGAAAGAGGACTATTGGAAAATTCCAAAGATTAAGTTGTTTATTCTTTTGTTAGTATTTGGGTGGTATATAAAGTGTGGAATGTTGGATTAAAGAACTTTATTAAATTGAATTCATCATAATGTTAAAGTGGAATTGACATAATTATATAGTATAGAGACCACTTAATATGAATGTTAAAACTTGCAAAAGTTTTATATGGATCATAGTGATATATAAATCAAGGGGCTTACTTGGTGAAATAAGTCTTACGGTATGCTTAAACAAGGAAAGTGAAAGATAAAGACTATTGAGTTATTTGGTGAAAAATTAATGCTGTTGAAAACTATTTGTCTTCTTTTCTACAAGTATGAATGTGTGGCTATGCAATTTAATAAAGAAAATAACCAATAAAAATATCGTGAGTTTGGGATGGATGTTTAAATCTTGGGAATAAATTAAGTAAAATAAATATTTTGAAGTGATGATATCGTTCTATTGGTTAGGTGGTTAGGTGGCTACAAGGGTGATTGTTTTGGGAAATTTTGGAAAGAGTGAAATCATATTTCATGAATGCCAGGTGAGTGGATAACGTCTTACTATAAATTTTAAATGATTTTTTTATTTGCTATATTTTAATTTAATTTGTTACCACATTCTCTTATTGCGATTTTTATCAACGAAAGTTTATTAGAATTATCTATTGATATTGAAATGAGTAAATATTGATAATTTTATTTGTTGTTATTATTTATTCTTCTATATATTGGTTCATAGCATAATTCATGATTATGTTTGGAGACAATAAGTAAATTAGAGATATCTTTCATAAATTTTCATATTGAGATAGTCTTGCATTTTGAAATGTTAGTACGTAAGTTTTTTTTTTTAATTTTAAAAGAGTTTGTTGACAGATTGAATCTCAACGGAAGCTTGAGATATTATCACTACTATAAAATATAGATTATATTATCTTAAAGGGCGTCTGTTTTTCCAAAATGGAAGTAAAAAACAAACATAGTGGTATTTTTGTAATTATTGGAGGGAAGTGTATAGTTTTAGAATTGGAATGCCTAAAGTTTATTTTAGATGTCTCAAAATTAAATTGGGACGCCTAAAGTGCTCATTTAAGCGTAAAAAAAAGTCACTAAAAATAGTATTTTTGGCACCTAAAGGCACCCTTTAGACATCCCTAAATTGAATTGGGACGCCTAAAGTTTATTTTAGACGTCCAAAAATTAAATTGAAACGCCTAAAGTGTTCTCCAAAAAAAAAAAGACACCAAAAACAGTAATTTTGGCACCCAAAGCACACCATCTAGATGTCCCAAATGAGATTTAGGATGCCTAAAGCAGTGTTAGTCAAAACATCACACCCACTCATACGTCATATCACTCTGCACCTCAACTTTTCTATTAAAAGGATTCAATACTTTAAGTTTCTCCTTTTATAAGTTTCAACTTTATAGAAAAGATTCAACTTTTCTAAGTTTCTCCGTCATGATCTCCACCGTCACGTTCAGCCTCTTAGTCTTTCTACCCATGGCCTTCCCCACTAACATCACCCCTTCTCCGATTCCAATGCCATTATAGTAAAGCGTGGTAGTGTTACTCCCAAACCTGAATGTAAGTGCCTCTTCTCTCTCTCTCTCCTCTCCATACTCACTCATCTTCTCTCTTTCTCCCGACACTCACTCACAACATCATTGTCTTCTCTCTTTCTCTATGCACTCACACTCACATGATACTCCATTGTTGAAGCTCGAAGTGTAATACCCCATTTTTCACCAATACATTTATGTGTGTATTTGATGTATATTTAATGGAATAAAAATGGTGAAAAATGATGTGAATCAATTTATGTGAATCTATGGAATTGAGCCAAGGAAACGGGCGGAAAATGATTTATTTCGGTGAATCATTAAATGTAGGGGCAAAACGGTAATTTTGCCGAAAAGTGGAAAATAATTATTTTTCCTCAAATTCCCAATGATTTGAGCTAAATGGGAATTAAAAAGAGAAAAATGACTAATTGATCATTAATAGACCAATTTTGGTGAATTATTGTGGAAAATGGTCAAATGTTCAAAAAGTCAATTACTTGGTCAACAAGTTACGTGTTGGCACAATGAGATAATTGAAGAATCAATACTTCTTTCTTATTCCTATGCATATTTCGGTTGATGTGAGGGAGTATAAAGGAGATGGAATTAATTGATGGAATTAAGCATTATTGGCCCAATTAGAAAGTGCCATGTGTTAAGTTAATTAAACCAATGCATTATATCATTTTAATCTCCACCTCCAGCTGCTCATTTTCTATCAAACTGACCTAAAGAACGAGAGAGTGAGTTGAAGAATGAGAATTGGACGGAAGAACGAAGGGGAAGCTAGGGATCATTGGAACTTAAGGTAAGAGGCATATGCCTTGTGTTTTAAGCTTCATATCTCTTCTATGGTCTCTTCTCCTCATCTCTCTACCATTAAACTTCATGATGTTCAACTGAATCAATCATTGGAGGAGAGAGAGGAAAAACGTGTAGGAGAGAGAAAGTGAAGAAAATCAAGAGGTAACTTCCCAAACTTGTTCATTTTGCTTGATTAAGGTTAGTAGAGTTGTTTTGGGCTTGAATATGGTTTATTTGGTATAAGATAATCCAAGAATGTCAAAGAGACCTTAATGTGTAAATGTCTCTAAATCAAGTCCAATGATTGTCTAATCAATTAATATATCGATTATAAGTAGAAAGGTGGTGATTAGGCTAAAGAAAACGAGAATCCGACACAACTTTTCTGGGAATTTATTTTCCCTCCTATGTGTTGGATGTGGGGAATGAGTTGGAATTCGACCAATTCAATACTTCCATTAGATTCAAGAGGCCGAATTGTGTAGGGTCTATGTTGACCCCGAAGTGAGAAGAGGATTAGAGAATAAAATGACCAATTTGCCCTTTCTAAGCCTTATTTGAGGGCTATCAAGGGTATTTTCGTCATTTGAGCTTGGTTTTGGCCAAATCAATGTTAGAAATGAATTCTACACGCGAAAATGTTTAGGAATGGGCGAAATCACGATTTTGAGAAGAATACTGATAATAAGGACCTAAGGGGTATTTTGGTAATTTGGCACCAATAGGCTAAATTTACCGATGAAATGAGTTTGGAAAGGGTATATGGATGAGTAATAACTCATTTGTTATACTTGGTGATTACAGGACCTGACAACTGATCTGGCCTCAGTAGTTGCCCGAGCTCGAATCATATGTGGAAAGTTGTGTAGAATAGCAACCAGGTAGTAACTGTCTTCATATAACATGACATGCATATATATTATTTGCTATCATCATCAAAATGTCTAACATATTTAGATTGAGCGGAGTGGTCACCCGGGGCCTATCGCAGGTCGGGTTGACACTTACGCGAAATGTTCATAATTGCACGAGCGGGACCCGGGGCCTATCTTTGCACGGGCACCCCCTCGGGGCCAAGAGAACCTGTCAAGCGTGATGTCAGTCATGAGATTGCATTGTATGTATTGTGCACAGGTGCCCTTCGGGGCCAAAGAACCCGTCTAGCGCGAAGTCAATTTATGAATTGCATGTTTGCACTGAATGATGTATGATGTTTTCATTGATGATTTGCCTGAGTGAAGCATGCTTGTGTGTGTTATCTTATATGTTTGATTGCGTTACTACTGAGATTCCTGTGAATCTCATCCTTTTCCAAACAAATCTCCAGTATAGGGAGGGAGCTCGCAAGGTAAAGAAAAGGTAAATGATGTGGAATCGAGGCCAAGCTACTAAGGAGCTTCTTAGGGTTGTCTAGTCTTTTGTTATGTATTTTAAGAACCTTATAAGGATTTTGAGTTGTATATGGAGTGGTTGAAATGAAGTGAAAAATGTAATATGGGTTGTAAAGTGAATTGTGTATGAATGTGCTTATATGTGAATATTTATATCCAACAGAGGCCTTGTATAAAGTTTCTCGCATTTTCTGCATTTTGATGTTTGGTACTCGGTGAGTATTAGCTAATTAGTACTCTACCGTAGCGATGAGAAATAAGGTATCACACGAAGCTCACACTCTGCCACCATCATCTCTACTCTCTTTCTCTTTACACTCACACTCACATACTCTACTGTTAAAGCTTACCGTCGTCTTCACTCATACTCCCATCATCATCTTCTCACTTCACAGTGACTTGAAAGTCGTCTTCCTCTCTCCCTCTTCATTGTTGAAGCTCGTTGTCCTCCTCTCTCCATTGAAGCTCGTCGCCCCTCAGTTATGGTTGTGTTTTTTTTCATTACTTGAGATTATTTTAATTTTTGAATATATGAGATTTTATGTAATGCTTTTGGTGATTATTGTATATATTAGTAGGAGTTAACACTTTAATTAGCTAGTGTTGGATGTTTCTTTACTATTTGTAAGGACATTGTAGTTTGTAAATAATTCTTTGAACCTGTTCCTATGGTTTATGAAAAGTTGTTGCACAGTGAAAAATATAAATAAATAAATATATATTTTTGAAACAAAAAGCCTTTCAACGTCCATAATGAAAAAGGGATGTCATAACATACTTTAGACGTCCCTTTTTCTAAAAAGGGACGTCTAAAGGGTCACTTTAGGCGTCCCTTTTTTAACGGACGTTAAATGCCATATTGTACTATGTTGTTCACATAGGCGTCCCCTTATAAAAGGATGTAGAAAGGGCCAACAAATAGAAGTTAAAAGTGTTTTTTGTAATAGTGTATTTGTGAACTTTCATGCTGGGGTACTCTATAATGAAATGTTTGATACGAGCTATCAAAATCTTGAAAGAAGAACTTCTTATCACTTTGAAAAATTTAACCTCATGCATGCTTGAAAACGTTTTTGAGAGGACTGCATACAGAATGCTAGTTACTAATAATGGTACTATTAGTCCTTGGTACACTATGGTTAACTCAAGCTCACTTGATATTCGTGGGCATAATACTCACGCTTGATATTTGTGGGATTCATTCTCACGCTTGTTATTCATAGGTCTTCTACCTATGCTTGTTTCATGGCCTTGGGCTGCGCTTGATTAGTTAGTTACCCTTATGGACTGTGTGCTTATGCTTGTTATCCATTCTGTAGAAGTCCTACGAATAGATGAGATTTCAGATTTGATGTTTTAAACTGATTCTATTAAACAAAACGATTTATTTGTATTTGGCTTTATTTGATTAATGATCATTTATAGAGTTTCATTTATATCTATGATCGTATGATATAAAAATTGCAATTTGTTGTCATATTTTTGTTATTCAAGGTTAAATCTATTTAAATTATTTTCTTAAATTATATAAGTGGGACTTTATTCACTAGAAATATTTTTGACCTCAGATAGTGTAGATGATCATGTTCCTCTTAGTGATCACAAAGGTAAATATGGCTAGACTGAAGTTGAAGCTCCATTTGAGTGGTTCCTAATTCAATGTGCAATTTTATGCTCTTTTGTATATGATGGTAAATCTTGTTTAGGTGCTCCACGTATCCTATAGGCAGGATCCCTATCCTTCCTTATATTTTGGAATATATGTATGTCTATATGTTGTGGTGGAGTGGAGCTCCTAATACTGTTATGAAAATTTAGGACATTGTACAATTTTTGGGAAGTCTAATTTATGGGGGAGACTTTGCCCAAAATTTATACAAGAGATTTAATATTTTGATTATATGAGGTATGCTACTATATATAAATTTAAAATGGTTTAAACATACTTAGGATTATTGTACTAACTATGATGTTGTTAATGATATTATGAGTATTATTTAATATTCATTTATAAGTTTAAGGCTTAAGGAATGTAAATTCACTCATATTTCATGCCGTTCACTATTAAATTTTTTGGGCATGACAGTTATAGTTCTAAACACAAAGGTTGTAAGTGTCTTGATCCTTAAGGAAGAATATATATTTCTAGAGATGTGAAGTTTCAGAACACTCATTCCCTTTCTTGCATCAATCTAATTCAATGTCTTCTAATGCTACTGAATTTTAAATAAGCACCACAAGTGTACAGGCTGTGGAAATAGTATGTAGCAAATCAAGGTCATCCCACAGAGATTCAAAATAATAAGTAATTAGGAATTAAATTTTCTATGTTCATTTAAGTTGAGCAAATCAAGAAAGAAATTAATTTGAAAATCAATTTAAACAAAAGCAAGAGTCCTAAATTTAATAGTTTTGAAATTTTAGTAGAGGAAAACAAACTAGAGTGGCTAATCCCTTTTTCAAGGTTAGAGCATGTATTTACCTAAATTAAATGCACTTAATGTTAATTTGTTAATCTAGAGTTTAAATGGATATAAGTATCTTCCAATTACTAATATCCCTCTCTCAAGTTAAAATTGTTATTCCTAACTAATTTACTCAAGAGGCAATAAATGTTCAATTTCATTCTAAAATGATTATATGGGTCCAATAGGTATATTCCTATCCTATTAGCAAATTAGAATATTCTAATCCCACATTACTTAATCCTATGGTCCAATTAAGATTCCTCTTTCAAGGCTAATCTAAATTCCCCAATTTCATATTTAGTGGTGATCAAGCACTAAATAGTCAAAGCAATACAAGATTAAGTAAACAAAATTAATAATAAGCACAAATTAATGAGTTCATACATGCTCAAAACCCTAAATCAATTCATAACTACTCTATGTTTAATCAAATTAGCCACACATGGCTTTACACATAATCACAGTAGTAAACCAGTATAATCCAGGATAATTAAACAGAGCAAGAGAAAACTCAATAGTATCACAGCTAGTAGAGAATCTAATGATCAAAACCATATTTAATCAAACTAAAGAAATGAATGAAAATATGAACAAGCTTCCTCTGGTTCAGTGTCGCTCTCTAGTTGCCTTTGTGATCTCTCTGGTTCAGCTTGAGAAAGGGTGCTGATGATGTTGATGAGTGCAAGGGAAACGATGGTGAATAATGCTCTACCTCTCTGTCGCTCAGCTTCCGCAGAACCTTAAGTTGCTCTCCAGAACCAGTGGTTGTTCCTCTGCTAGTTTCTCTACCTCCCTCTCCGTTCTCTTTCGTTTTCTCACTCTCAAACCAGCGACGCTACTCCTCTTGCTGTTCTTCCTTTTTCTCCAACCCAGCGGCTCCACTCCTCTGTCTCTCATCCAGATTTTTCCTCTCACTCCCAGCTCTCAACTCTGGTTTTCAGCCATTCCACCGACGAGAATGACGCTGAAATCACTATCTCTAATGGCTGTCTCTAGCTCTCTCTCGTAAGACCAGCTATAATGCTCTCAAACTCACCGCCTTCTCCTTTTCTCCATGTTCACTGGTTCCCCTCCAAAGAAATGCCGCCTCCCAAATCTCTACTCAT
The DNA here is from genome assembly GCA_037074505.1 of Albizia julibrissin. Taxonomy (NCBI): domain Eukaryota; kingdom Viridiplantae; phylum Streptophyta; class Magnoliopsida; order Fabales; family Fabaceae; genus Albizia; species Albizia julibrissin. The sequence goes on along the minus strand of CM073480.1, from coordinate 43,121,097 downwards.
CATTCTCCCCGTTGCATCTGCAGCCTCCCCTTCACTCTCTCGCTGCCAAACCTATTGAATCCCTTAGTTAAAACGTGCGTTTTGACCAAGGGATTAAATGAAAATTTGAAAATTTAGAGGAGGGACTAAAGTAAAATATTTTGGGGCTGAATCAAAATTTCTTGAAAATATGGGTTCTTTTCTTTGAGTTTTCTCAGATATTTTATTTTTTTTCTTTAAAAAAAATAGTGAGTTATTAATATTATTATTATCCTAAATTAAATTATTTCTATTTTATATTAAAACTAGAATATTTAAAAGTAAATCCCTAAGATAATGCATCAACTTGATATCTTATACATTCTTAAAAAAATAATATTAAATTAGCATTGATAACTCCCTAATTATATCAAAATAAATCTCAAATACATTAAAAATGGGGAGTTATCATCTTCCCAAGTACCTGAGTATGATTATGTTCCATCTTCTCTAATTCCACTCATTCCGGCTGAGACATCCTCTATTTCTCTTGATTGATCTACTTCCAGTTCTTCCTCTGGCTTGCCACTTTCTCCTCCTTCTGCATCCTTATCATCATCACATGCATCTCCCATGTTATCTGCTGGTTCAGAATCTGGGTTGTTACCTTCATTTCCTTCTTCTGCTAGTTTTATAGCACCACCTGAAGTGGTAGTTCCACCTGCATCCATGTCTACTCATCATATGCAAACTTTTTTTGAGTCTGGAATTTTCAAGCCAAAGGTCTTTACAACCTCTTTTATTCCTAAATCTGTCAAGTCTGCCCTTTAGGATCCTAATTGGCTTTCAGCAATTCAAGCTGAATACAAATCATATTATTGGATAATCATACTTGGGAGTTGGTTCCGCCTCCTTCAAACCATCCTATCATTGGTTGTAAGTAGGTGTAGCATAAGAAAGAAAAGACAGATAGAACTCTTGACAAGTATAAGGTAAGACTTGTGGCAAAAGGTTTTGATCAAACTTTTGGGTTTGATTATAATGAAACATTTTCTTCTGTTGTTAAACCAGTCACTATTAGAACTGTTCTCACTATTGCTTTATCTCAGGAGTGGAATATTTCTCAGATTGATGTTAATAATCCATTTTTGAATGGTGTGTTAGAAGAGGAAGTTTACATGCAGCAACCTCCTGATTTTGAGCTTGGGAATTCACCTTTGGTATGCAAACACAAGAAGGAACTTTATGGGCTTAAACAAGCTCTAAGGGCTTGGTTTCATCACTTAACATCTGCCTTGCACAAATATGGGTTGTCTTCTAGCAAATGTGATCCTTCTTTGTTACTATGCATTCTGGGTCCTCTATTACTTATGTTCTTGCTTATGTAGATGATATGATTATTACTGGAAGCTCTCCTTCCTTTATCTCTGAACTTAAGTCTAGGTTGAATACTGAATTTGCTCTCAAAGACTTAGGTGATCTTAGTTACTTTCTGGGTGTTGAGGTCCAGAAATTACCTACAGGTGGTCTTGCTTTATCTCAGAAGAAGTATATTTTTGAATTACTTGCTCAAGCTGGTATGTCTAATTGTAAACTAGTTAAAACTCCAATGGTGTCTTCTCATCGATTGTCATCATCAGGTTCTCCACCTCTATCTGATCCTCAGCTATATCGATCAATTGGTAGTGCTCTTCAGTATGCTACTATCACTGGACCAGAAATTTCATTTAGTGTAAATAAGGTTTGCAAATATATGCAAACTCCTCCTGAATCTCATTAGCAGGCTGTGAAAATAATCCTCCGTTATCTTAAAGGGACTATCACTTTTGGGCTAACTCTACATAAACCCAGTTGTCTTCGTCTTCTAGCCTACTCTAATGCTAATTAGGCTATAGATATTGATGATCGGCGATCTACTTCAGGAAATTGTGTTTTCTTTAGAGGTAATCTTATTTCCTGGAGCTTAGAGAAGCAACCCACAGTTACAAGATCCTCTACTGAGGTTGAGTTCCTCAACTTAGCAAATGTTGTTGCTGAAATTAGTGACTGCAGTCTCTTCTTACTGAGCTTTGCATTTTTCCATTGCCTTAACCACTTGTGCTATGTGATAACTTTAGTACTCTTCATCTTGCTCACAATCCATTTCTTCATCATCGAACTAAGCACATGGAGCTTGACCTTTTCTTTGTCAGAGAAAAGGTTCTCTGCAGACAACTTATAGTGCTGCACATTCCAGCTTGTGATCAGATTGCTAATTCCTTGACAAAGCCTCTTTCTGGTTCTGCTTTCACTTTTTTTGCAGTAAACTTAGTGTTGGAGATGCTAATGTATCCCACCCTAAGTAAGAACAAGCTTTCCTCCTTTTCTCTTTCTTTCCTCTTCCCTCATTTTTTAATCTGAACCGTTGGATTAAGATCTCAATAGTCTAGATTTAATATATTATAAAAATATTATTAATATAATACAAATATTTTTATAATAAAGGAAACATCTGGACTGTTGAAATCTTAATCCAACGATCCAGATTGAGAAAATGAGGGGAAGAGAAAAGAAGGAAAGCCAGTTACAAGTAAGTTTAGGGGAGGCTATTAGAGTAACCAGATCAATTAGAGTAGTTATATTAGTTAGAGGCAGCTGTCATTAGTTGAAGTGCAGTTAGTTTAATAAATGCCAGCTGTATAATATTTGTAAGTTGTAACTAACAGATAATAGCTTTAGTGTAAAAATACAGCTATATATCTAAATCATGGAATGAAAAATTAGACTAGACCGATCGGTTCAACCGGTGACCTATCGATGGTTCGGTCCGATTGGTGAGTAAAACTAGTGAACTGGTAAAACCGGTGGTTCAACTGGTCAAATGGTTTTTACTTTTTTTTTTTAATTACATTTTTTTTATTCCTCTAACTACTATGTCACGCTATTTTTGAGGGAAAAATGAAAGTTTGAATACTAAGATGAAGAGAAAAGTAGGTAAAGAAAGAACAAATCTAAAAAAAAGAAGATTTTGTGGGGATATAATAATTAATTAATTATAGGAAAGGAGATATCATTGCATAAATATAGACACCATAGCTAATACTAATAGATTTTAAGCATTTTTTGTCTAAAGATCTTTATTTTTATTTATAAAAATTATAAAAATATTAATATATATATTACCACTAATAAATTATAATATTTTAATATGACCAGTTTGACCACCAGTTGAACCATTTTTTATTCCTTGATCTGAATATGCCCACTCTGTATAATGATGTCAAAAGCAGTGCGAATACATTTACTCTTCTTCTTTCTTCTTTGACTTCTTTCCTTTCTCTCTCTCTCTTTCCCTAAACACTAATACTGAGAACCTTTGGTTTGTCGTCTTTTCGTTTTTACTACAGTATGGTATATTCTTGTTTGAAGGGTTAGTTTTGAAGTAGGAAGCCAAAATTTGGTTTTTCTGCCTTTTCTTAATCTTATGTCACTTTTATTTGATAGTTTTCTTCCTGTTGCTTTATTTTTGGTTTTGTGGTTTAAGTTTGTTGTTTAGTTGTTCTAGGTTTGATTATTTGTGTTTGTTGTTCCTTGTTATAATTTTTTTTCCCGTTTTAACTCAGGGTACTGGATTTGTTTGGATGGATGTGATGATAGGTTTCACATATTTGAGCTCTCTCACTTCTCCTTTTCCATGCGCTTTTTCAACTCTTCTTCTACCTAGTATCACACAATTGCTTTGTTATACCTATTACCTGGTTCAATATGAAAATGGTTCTTCATCTACTTCTCATTAAGAGCTTCATTGTTCCTGCTCCGGCCCCCCTCTTTCTTCTTGTTTTTTTATACAAGACAAAATGATATTAAAATATGAAGTGAAGTTTACATGTTATAAACTATAAGAGTATTAATATTTGAATTAGAAGGCTAATAGAAAAAGGAAGAGGAAAAGTACTAATACTAAAAGAGGAAAAAACAGAAATTAAAACTAAAATTTTCTACCAAGAAATGTCAAGGCTAAACGGAATATTAGTAGGAAGGTGTATGAAACATTTCTTAACAAATAGATTGTTAGTGAAAGGCTTGCTGTGGCATCAAGGAGACCTGTGTTATGAATTTATAATAAAGAGGCTATTAAGCATTTAAGAAGAAATTAAAGTCAGTGTTAATTAACTTGGAGCTGTTTGAGGCACATGACGCTACCAAGGTCCTTTGGGGATCTGGCACATTGCATCTCTCTCTCTCTCTCTCCCCCTCTCTCTATTTTTTTTTCAGTACGCTTTTAGTTTTTCCTTTGTGATGTTGTTCTTGTAAGGATTTTATTTTATTATTTGTTTGTTTGTTTGTTTTGCTTCTAGCCTGAAGTCATCTATTCTCTTCGTTGTTCATGAGTTGGGTTTTTATGTGTGTAATCATTTTATCTTTCAATAAAATTTGACGTTTTAACAAAAAAAAGTGTCTTATAGAAAGAAAATACAAAACGCATTAAGATATAAAATGGGATAGGTATGTTTCCCATTTTATTTCTTGAAAATAATTTTATAATAACTTTTTGTATACCAAACATCATTGCATATAGGTTTTTTAGTAACATCCTCATTTTGTGAATGTTCAAGTGTCATATTAGTTAGTTGAGAGGAATAGTTTCCTTACCATATGGTCACTGGTTTGAATGACATTGAGGGAAGAGATAGAGAGATACTAAAGTAACATCCTTATTTTAATTTGATAAGTTGCAACAGTTAAGAAACTAAAATAGTTATATTAGAATATCTAAATATGTAAACTATAATGAGTGATCTAAAATCATAATATATGAATGTATAAATTTCAATGGGTAATTCAAATCATAGTTTTCAACTCTTCTGCTACAACAGAGAGAATCCCCACTGGTTCATGTTTCGCTAAATTATGTTTTTTAAAATTTAGAAAAATATACAAGAATTATATGCTAGCCAGAAGAAAAAATAATTTTGAAGGTCGGGTATTACACTACAAAAAAAATGAGTTTTAGCGACGACATTTGGCGGTGACTTTTAGTGTCACCGCTGAAAGTTAGACTTTCAGCAACGACAATAAGGTCGCTGCAGAAAGTATTTACTTTCAGCCGCGACATACTTTGTCGCCACTAAAGGGGGTACAATCTGTAACACCCCAAATTTTAAGACAAGAGGATTGAGAATAAGCCTGATTCAAGTAGACTGCTAAACCCCGCTTTAGCAAGTGTCCCAGTAAAGCATGATTTTATTCCCTAAATTCCTTTATACCTTTGGGGGTATTAAAGAGCATAGGGAATGGTAAAACAAGGCAATTAGGGGTCACATGCAACATAATTATATTTGGAACACAAAAGAGATTTGCTGCTAGTGAGTTTTCCAGCAAGGAAGCCATGTTTTGTGACATTTTTCAATAGGAAAATGATGTCCAAAAATTATGAAACTTTCTAGAATGAAAGTAGACTTATCAAGCTTTAATTTGATATGTCATATAAGCCATTTGGAGCTGTTCACAAAGAGATATGTATTTTTGAAGTTAACCCATTGAAACTGGTGATTTTCAGTGGCAGCGTCCAAAAACAATAATTCTGGGAATGTTTAGCTTCTAATTGGCTAAAGGCTATATTTTTTATTAAAACGATACTTAACAAGGGTCACATAGCCTTTAGAACCACCCCAATTGGATAACTATGCAATTAGATATGAATTTTCAAAGTTTGATGAAAATTCTGCCCAGTTTTTCCTCAAGTGCGAAAATGAAAATAAATGTATGGGCAAAAAGGTCATTTGACCAATAAAATCCAGCACCCATTATTTTTTTTCCTTGTCTTGCTGCCCAATTCCGTCAAAATGGGAAAGAGAAAGGGAAATGAAATTAATTTGGTAATATTGTACAAAAGGCAAAACTTGGACCAATTAGAAGCAAGCATTTGGAAAGCAAAAAGCAAGAGGAGGCAATTGATTAAATCCATCATCTCTTCTCTTGCTCTTCATTTTTGGCCAACATCTGCACCCAAGAGAGAGAGAGAGCTCAAGTGAAAGGTCTTACATTTTTGGTATCAGAGCAGTGGTTTTGGCCACAGAGCAAATAGCTCGGGCATTAGGATAGTATACTGATATGCTTGATTGTATAGTGACATGAAAAATGAAGTGAATTACTCCGGCTAGTTTGCAATCAATCCCCTGAAGAGAATAGTCAGCCCCGGTGAAACAGTGAGTACCCGGAGGGTAGCCAGTATTGTAATCTCGGTCTGAGGGCGGTATAAGGACATTGTAGAACCTGAGGAAGTGAGTACAACCAAGGCCAATGTATTGGCTCATCATAGATTGGTATCACCTATGAGTCATCTCTCGCTAGTGACACTGATAAGCTATAAACAGAGAAGACAATGTCAAACAGATAAGACAGAGTCGGATCTGGATTCAGTTACCGATTCAAGAGCTAGAATGATATACGTGATGCATGACAAATGACGGATTAGGAGTTATAAGAGGATGTCTGGGGTATATATCTATGAGTTGTCTAAAAGCATGACACCCCTATAGACCAGCATACAATGTACTCAAACGATCTGATCCTAGTATAGTGTGAGTAAGGTCTTCTGGATTTAGAGACCCAGATGACATGGGGATCCGTACAACACTGCACTTCTTTCTGGATATAGTGGTTTAGTTCGGAAGAAGAACAAGATTACAGAGCAGGGTCCAACAGACAATTTTATAGTTGTTAGGGAGCAAACCATCGAGTACGTGTCAGCGTGCATGTATCGGCATTGATATGCAGTCTATGCACAATATTTTGATGCCTGGAGACAATGGGCACGATTTTTTAGACAAGGGAAATCACAGGGTATTGATGTCAGAGGCAATTATAGCCGGTATCTGTGTTTTCTCACGAGTATATGAAATTTAAGCGTGCTCAACCCAAGAAAATCTCGGGATGGGTAACCCCTGGGAAGTTACATGAACATGTTATGTTATGTAACGTGATGGAGCAAGAACACATTGTACAGTGGGACAAAGGCTGTATGTAGTTATAGGTTTTCCTTGTCTACTGTAAACCCCTGTTATATGATAATATAGAAGTACTTATATACCCAACACAATGCGAAATGACTAATATACGCTCATGTTATGAGAAAATTTGAAATCTTACAATTAAAGGTTTAGAATTCTAATTAGCAGTCCTCAAATGACCTAATGGGTGTTTAGAGGCATGTCGATGACAAAATAAGTAATGATCTTTGATCCAAACCATTTATGTTGCAGTGATTACTGCCCAAAAAAGTTTATTCAATAAGGTTATGAAACTCAAGGCTTGGAAATTGTTTTGAGATTTCTCTATGCTAAGCAATGATCCTTAGTTATCTCGTGAGGTTATCAGTATGTAGGCATGATATGCGGTGATACACGATGTATAGTGATTATGCCGTATATCTAACCTAGAGGATCCGATTTGTTAATACTGAAGGTTAAGGATAGGTTTAAAACAGATCGAAGCTGAAATAGTGCTTGGGTCATAATGTGAATAAGGTTGCACTACGGTTTTATTTCTTGAAGGAAATTTGAACCTTGTGAACCTTATGAATGATGTTGAACCTTCAGTAATGTTTCGAAGATATTGCCTAAATACCATGAAAGTTGGTATAGAAACAATTGATTATGATTGCTTTTAGCAAGCCTATTGAGTGGGCGCAATTGATCTTGATTATTTTACCATGCCTATTGAGTACAATTGAGGAAAGTGATTATCACTTTATATGATATCGAGGTCCTAAGATAAGGGCGAGAAAATTATACAGCCTCACCTATATTTAACAATGTTCACTTGGGGTTCAATTAGATGTCATATGAGGTTTCTATGGAACTCCTATTGAATCATTTCAATATTGTTAGCTCTTATGAGGAAATAACACATCAGAGTGGCGTAGCAGAAGCGTAGCGAATCTATGCGCAATTCTTATGAGTTGCGAGAGGTTGTTATCGCACCAGTGATAATCATCCCACATCGTAATAAGACCTGGGGGTCTAGCATGATTTGACTTGTGAGGTCAGCAATGGTGCAACGTACGTGGTGCGCGGTATGACTTATGTGGTCGCAATGAGACACCTATATGGTGGTCAACAATGAGGAAACCCCTTGGGGGAGGGGACAATTCCTAGATGCGAGCTACGGCCTGGGCACCGTACCGTAGTTCGGTCATCGCACGTCTGGGACGGGGTGACAATATAACCATTAAGGCATATAGTGGCATCACCTATGTAGCCAATAGTCACACAACCTATATGGTTTGTGGTGACGAATGTGAATAGAGATTGGGATGAGCCCTAAAGCAGTAGGGCGTGATGTGGCAAATTCCTCTCAACAATACGATATTAACAATCCTAGATCCATTGATGACCCTTATGGTCTATATAAATGAGAACAAGCACGGATTGAGATGCGATTTGATGCACCAGAGCTGAGTAGTGGCACATGCATCACAGCAATTGTAGCCTCACAAAGCTAATTTCCTCACTCATGTTGTAGAGCTAACAACAATTGATATTGATTTGAGAATATAAGGCAAGTATGGACAGGTTGATACCTGTTCCGAAATATTGCACACAGTGAACAATGCACACAATATGAGCAATAAGGGTCAAATAGTAATTTGATCCTGAGTAGTACATGCAATACAACTAGTAAGGGTCAAATAGTCATTTGATCCCAAACAACAAAAAGGCAAGCATAGTAAAAGACATTCATACTAATAGACAGGTCAATTGGCAGTAAGACCCAGTGTACATGTTTGTATAAGGCAGTAAGACCGGAATATTTATTGCGATAAGAGTATAATGATTTAAGCCATAGTGGTAACTACACTGGGCAATGTCTCGACAAGGCATTGAGGTATAGAGTTATTAGCGGACTGAGTGTCCACTGATTGTAAGCGAATTGCTAAGCAATCAACGATATGTCAAATAGAGAATAGAGGCAATAAGACCCGATGTGCATGATTGCATAGGGCAGTGTCCCTGGGCAGTAAGGCCTAACAAGTACTCTGTGCTATGTTAAACATGGTACAATAGAGCCAGCATTTCCTTAAGGAAAATCAATATGATTTGATATCCAAATTTCGAGGACGAAATTTTATTGACAAGGGGAGAAATGTAACACCCCAAATTTTAAGACAAGAGGATTGAGAATAAGACTGATTCAAGTAGACTGCTAAGCCCCGCTTTAGCAAGTGTCCCAGTAAAGCATGATTTTATTCCCTAAATTCCTTTATACCTTTGGGGGTATTAAAGAGCATAGGGAATGGTAAAGCAAGGAAATTAGGGGTCACATGCAACATAATTATATTTGGAACACAAAAGAGATTTGCTGCTAGTGAGTTTTCCAGCAAGGCAGCCATGTTTTGTGACATTTTGCAATAGGAAAATGATGTCCAAAAATTATGAAACTTTCTAGAATGAAAGTAGACTTATCAAGCTTTAATTTAATATGTCATATAAGCCATTTGGAGCTGTTCACAAAGAGATATGTATTTTTGAAGTTAACCCATTGAAACTGGCGATTTTCAGTGGCAGCGTCCAAAAACAATAATTCTGGGAATGTTTAGCTTCCAATTGACTAAATGCTATATTTTTTCTTAAAACTAGACTTAACAAGGGTCACATATCCTTTGGAACCACCCCAATTGGATAACTATGCAATTAGATATGAATTTTCAAAGTTTGATGAAAATTCTGTCTAGTTTTTCCTCAAGTGTAAAAATGAAAATAAATGTATGGGCAAAATGGTCATTTGACCTATAAAGCAAGAAGCTTATATTTTTCCCTTTTCTTGGGGAGCAATTCGGTCAGCTAGCAAGGAGAAAAAGGAATTTAATTAATTAGTCCAAAGTAATTCAAGAGGTGATGAATTTAGTCAACAATTGCAACTAAAAGTAATCTTAGTTAAATTGCAAGATGAGAGATATTCTAAAAGCATTCTTTGACTTCTTCATCAGCCCCTCTTGACGTCAAATGGAAGGAGAAAAGGAAATAAATATACTTGGACAAAATTAATCCAAGAGGAAAAAGAATAGCCAAGTAAATGGCACATGTTGATTTTCCATTAAACAATTATTATCAAAAGCAAGAGGGATATTTTTCCAAACCATTATCCCATCATTCTTTATTCATTTCGGCTGAACCGAGAAAGCAAGGAGAATATATATTTTGGCATATATATTAATTCAAGAGGAAAAGCAAAAACCAATCACAAGCAAGCATTTGTCAAAGTTAAAGCAAGATAGATATTTAATAAAAGCTATTACCTTCTCTTTATTCCATCTTCATTTACGGCCAAAACTGAAACCAAAGAGAGGGAGAGAGCTTTTAACACTTGAAGAAGCACAAGAAAGGTCTTAGGGTTCCAAGAGCAAAGATCAAGGTAAGAGGCATGAAAACTTAGTGATTTTGCTCTCTAATCACATTGGAACCACTTCTAACCTCTTCTCTTCCTTGAAATCCATGATTTTCAAGACAACTCAAGAGAGAGGGGATGGTGAACAGTGACGTTTTAGAGAGAGAAATCCAAGGAATCCAAGGTAAACTCAAGAACCTAGCTTCTTTTGTTGATTATTGATGGTTCTTGGTTGTTGTTGTTGTTGTGGTTGTTTTGGCTTGATTTGTAAATTTGGGAAGCTCAAAACCTAAGGGGTTATGCTGCCCAATTTTCTAATAATCATGAGGGAAAGGTGTTTAAGTGATTAAACATGAGATTACAAGTGAAAAGGAAGTGATTAATGAAGTGAAATCATGAAATTTCCATTTTTCCCAAAAATTTCCAGATTTTGTCCAGCAGCTGTTTCATTGTGTTAGAGCTGGATTTTTGTGTTTTTAATGATTCCATTGGATTTAGAATGAAAAATTGTGTAAGGTTCATGTAGACCACGAACTGAGAAAAGCCCTAGAATGCGAAATGACCAAACTACCCTTAAAACCCTAAGTTAGGGGCTGCCAAGGGTAATTTTGTAATTTGGGCCTGATTTTGACTAATTTGAGGTTAAAAATGGATTCTAACACAAAATTGTGTGGGATTAGCCTAAGTCATGATTTTTGGAATAGTCAAATATTACCGGGTACAAAGGGGCGTATATCGGGTTCCCAGGGTTATTTTTGTAATTTTGTACTTTTGAGTCAAGATAACCAACACAATGAGTTTAGAATGAGTTATGAGAAATCAATAACTCATTTATCGTAAATGTGTATTTTAGGATATACCATCAGACGAGCCGGATACGGAGCTGGACCGATTAACAGGTAAGGAAATGACATTCCAGGTAGTAACTTCCTTCTTACATATACTATGTGATATCTATTATGAATATCATACATTGTAATATGAGCTAGTATCCTAGACACACCAATTCGCCATGTTGTGGTCAGGGACCCGACAGGGGCACCAAGTCGACCAAGGTGCAGACGTAAAGTTTCGCCTTAGGCAAGTGTACACACAAACGTTCGATCATCTTACATGACATGACATTGCATATCTATTTTCGCAGTATATTTGTATGTAAGCATGCTACTATTGAGATTCTCCAAATCTCACCCTTTCCATAAATGTATAAAGTTTCCAGCAGTAGGCATCAGCTCAAAGGGCAGAGCGGTAATTTCTGGAAACTGGAGGTTCTGGGCTAGTACGAGAGGAGGCGTTGGTTATCTGAAGACTTTTCTATTTGTTTAAGGTGTGTAATTATTCAGTACACCCCTATGAGGAAATTCTGTATGTAATCAAGTAATATTGTTTCAATGTATCAGTATATTTATGTTATTTCTATGTGCCCACTGAGCTATGCTAATGCTACTCTGAGCAATATCAATAATGAAGCAAGGTCTTACACAATCAGTGGCGACATTATATTGTCGCCGCTGAAGGTATACCTTTCAGTGGCGACTTTCAAGTGTCGCCGTTGAAAGGGTGTTTCAGCGACGACTTTTAGTGTCGCCGCCAAAAGTCTTGTTTGTGATTTTTAAAAAATTGTAGTTTTTTTTCTTAACCTTATGATATTTATACAATAAATATGTTTATTGATGTAATTTTTTATTAAAAAAATAAAGTAATTCCTTGGATTATTGTAAGATAAAGAGAGTTTAAGAGATAATGTGTTATGTATGAGATAGTGAGAGGGAGGGAGTGTAAAGAGAGTAGTATGTTATGTATTTGAGAGGAATTATAATTATGTTGGTAATGGTGTGTATATATACATGTGTAAGATGGAGAATTAAAGATACAATGTATGTGTGAAGAAGAGAGTACAAGCATGAGAGAAGGGATAGTTTATAAGGTATAGAGAGAAGACGATAGTTCAATTATATCCATTGTTTCTTCTCATTTTTCTTATTTTTCAATTAACTTACTTGACAAGATAATTAGTTACTGTTGATTTTTTTTAAATATCTTAAATTCTTGGGTTGTTATAGTATACTTGTTTTTTATAAGTACTATACTTAAATGGAATGATAATATTATATAGTGAATGTTTGCAATAGAGAGAGTGAAAAAATAATAGTTTTTCATCTAACTGTAAAAAATATAATATAATTGATTGGGTCAATAGTAATTAAATAAGGAATGTGAGAAAGATATAGTTAAATAAAAATTTTTGTAATTAATTAGTTTTTTATATTTTTATTATTTGTTTTCAAAGCTCATCAATAAGATGCTATTGACAAAGTGGTGTGGTTTCTTGAGTAAACTAGAAGGCCAAAGTTTGATCCCTCCTAATTTCATTTTGCTTCACAAAAAGGAAAAAAATATAATATAGCATGCCTATTACGCTTCGAACACGGGACGTATTGCTTCAATTGAAATGCTTCGCCAATTGAGCTAATTGACAACTTGTGCAAGGATCTATACCCATCATCATCTTCAGGGATTTAGGGTATGCTACTTTGGTACAAATTTGGTTAGATTTTCGATACTATTACTGTGCTTGTGTTTTGTGACTTAAAAACCCTATTTCTAGTTGCGGGCTTGAAAACTCAAGATTGTGCTGTGATTATTACCGTTGATGATTGATAAATCAGTTTTTACATTGTAGATCAACTAGCTGTATACGATTGGGGAAAATGTAAAGGGATTTCAATCAGAAGTGGGCCTATGTCATAGAACCGTGTGAACATTGAGTAAGTGATATAATATTGCTAGTTAATTACCATAAATTTTGGGCTTCAATCATTTGTTAAATCATTTAAAATTGGGTGCTCCAAGTATCATTCCTTTTCTTTTTGGTTCTGAAATTTTTGAGGTTTCAAGATTTCGAATGACTTGATAGTTCTTCTAAAACAATCATTAAACCGGACTAATCGAGTTCTTCTAAAATCCCAATTATGTTCTTCAATCCTGGCTGTGTTTCTTTCTTCCAGAAGCTTCCATGATGGCAAACGTGCATGTTTCATTCAGATTTGCGTATATCATGGCTAACATATATTTCAAGGCATTCATTACATTTGGCCACATATTCAGAGTTGTTCCCCAACGTTTATGTTATGTTATTTTGCATGGCACTTGTGTCCATATAGATCAATACATACTTCACACAACTTTCAATCTCACTGATATGTTTAATGATGGTGATCAAAGACTGTACTTGTGGAGCCAACAAGTGGCAACACTGGCATAGGTTGCAGGGATAGTAACAGGGGGGACAATAACTGGTGCTGGAAAGTTCCTCAAGGAAAGAAACCCAGATGTCAATGTTTCTGTCATTAAATTGCATGTTTTTCTGGTCAAAGGACTTTTTGTTCTTGACATTTATGCTAATTTCATGATTTCTGCTGTTTTCTTGCCAGTTGTATGGTGTGGAACCAGCTGAAAGTGCGGTCCTGAGTGGAGTAAAGCTAGGTGACTTCCTTCTCTATATACATGACTGAATCTTTCTGTTTGTTTTATACTGGACAAGAATTAAGTAGTTGAAATCCATATACGGCTTCCTTTGTTAGAGTTTGTGTTCTGTCAAAAATGTTTCGGAACAATCCATAGAGATCCAGTTGTTTTGCATTGAAAGATTCAAGAAAAATTTCGCCCATCTATGAGATCTTCATGAGTTTTTAATCATATATATATTGGAAGCTTTAATCTAGATTGATTGTCCTCTAAATTATCAACCTCGTTTCCTAATTTATCACTTATTGGTTGTATAATTGTCTTAAGGTGACATGCATAAATCTTTGAATGTCTCCTTTCTACTTGAGAAAAACATTATACAAACAGTGTCAGGATGATTATTGACTGTTGTTTTACTTCCATGTGTTGAAGGCAAGCATTTTATCCAAGGAATTGGTGCTGGTTTTATTCCAAATGTGCTGGACCTTAATCTGCTTGATGAAGTTATTCAGGTAGCTTTCAAAAATTAGTATATGAAACTCAATATTGATCCACTACTCAGTTGACCCAGGCTTGTTACCTCTACTTTATATATGTTGCCGTCTATGATAATAAAGCATCGTGCTGAATAGAATTCGAGTTCATGCATAATTCTTTAGCATTAATTGACAGTGAAACACGAGTCCATGCTAGTTCTCTCCAAGCAAGTCAATATTTCATAAACTTTTATAACTGTTGTCTCATGTCTTGCACATTTTCTAAAACATAACTCACTAATTATGACTCATAAAATTTCAAGAGGTGCGTGCAAAGATGGAAGCAAATATTGTAGAAGAACGTGTAAGGATAGAAGCAAATCTTGCAGAAGAATGTGCAAAGATGGAAGCAGAGCGAACACAATTTCAGCACAATTTCATCAACTCCTAGTCTTGTTAGCCTATAAGCTGGTCATTCTCTATAGTTTTCATGTTTAATCTTTTCAATGGGCAATCTTTAGACCTTGTACAAGACATTTAAATACTTGATATTAGTTTTGAAGCATTGTGAGAATCAAATGTTAGTTTTGAAGAATTGTGTTTATATCATTGCTAGTTTAAAATTACTTTTGATCTTTACTAATAGAATATAGGTTTTGATTTTAGTAATTTACATTAAAAATTGAAAAAAAAAATTGTAACTTTCGGTGACGACAAATGTTGACGCTGATACATGTTTCTGTGGCGACAAAAATGTTGCCGCTGATACATGTTTCTGCGGCGACAAAATTGTCGCCACTGATAAGAGTTTCTGCAACGACACAAATGTCGCCGCTGATACATGTTTCTGCGGCAACAAATGTCGCCGCCTATACCCTACTTTCAGTGGTGATGTTTGTTTTGGTGTCTTCCCATGTACTTTTAGTGGCGACAAAATGTCGCCGCTGATTGTCTATTTTCAGCGGTGACAAAGAAATGTCGCCGCCAAGAGTATCAATGACAGTCGTTTGTCGCCGCTGAAAAATTTTCAATGGCGACTTTTATACTTTCAATGATGATAAAAGTCGCCGTTGAAAGTTGATTTTTTTGTAGTGTTACAAAGGGTATTAGAAAGTATTAGAGAAATTAGAAAGATGTATTAGAGGCCCCAAGCCCTATGCAAGCCTTGCTCTGTTTTTTAAGCACCAAGTGACTCACAGAAAAATATATTTCATCTCATCCTTATTATAAGACGTATTTAATTAAAGAGCTAAAGAGCAATTTTGTTTTGAAAGTTGTCATCAAGGGGAAATTTTGCCCCAAAAATTTTGAGAGGCAATTTTTCCATGGAAGTGTAAAAAATAGAGCAATTTTATCCTAGCCATTATCCTAATTAATTTTAACAATTAGTTGACTAAATATGGTGAGCTAGCAATCCATATATATCTACATCATTTTTGTTAAAGTGCAAATTTACCCCGAAAGTTTATTGTCATCTACTTTACTTTTTTAAAAAAGTTAGATTTAAAATTTCCTTGTCTTAGAAAAACTTCTGGGGCAATCTTAACCCTTAATTATTTCAAATGTACCAATAAAAACTATTAAAAACATTAAATTTATCTTCAAGTCAAGAGATTTTCAATTTCATTATTAACCTTTCAACCCCACTAAACTTGGATTGAGTTTCAGTTCTCAATATAAATTCAAGAGATTTTTATATTAAATTTAGACTGTCCATATTTAATTTTTTATACTTTCATTTTATGAAAAATTATTTTAATATGTCCATAATCTTAAATAAAGATAATCCGATAACTATTCGGTTTCAAAAAAGTGTTTTTTTATCTAAAAATTACTAGCGAAAAGTTTTAAATCTAGACAATTGAAATTGTATTTGAATGATGTGGATCTCACCATAATAAAAAGCACCCAATTTGAGTCCTACTAGACTCTAACATCATACTATTAATTTCTACTATCTCATCACAATTATTTAGTATCGGAAAATATGAAAAAAAAAAGAATATTTAATGCTCATAAAATTTAATAAAACGTCTTATAAAAAATCAAAAATAGTTTCTCGAGGACTATTATAAAAACCACCAGTGAGTTTATATTATCAAGGATTGACCTAGATGCCGGCACTAGATCAACCAGAAAATCCAATTAGATGATGCCACCAATGAAAACTAAATTATTAACTCTTTGAAGTAGTAGCCATTGCTTCTCTTTTCTATAATCAAAGTTGAGAGACAGATAATCACCCAAAAAAAGAGGGGGGGGGGGGGGGGGAACAGTAAGAGATGGATATGGAGCCATTACGCATTCAGAGATTCATACGCGTGCGCGTACTATTGTCAAATAAATAAGCACTCTTCTAATCTTTTTTTTTTTTTTTTTGTTAACCAAGTATCCTCAAGCCACTTTGAATTTGAGTGTAATATATGTCAGATTAGAAGCATTAATGTTAAAGCCTTCCTAATAAGTGAGTATTAAGATTAAAACCCTCCTAATAAGTGAGTTTCCTGAGATTTAAACTTGTGTTCACCTCTTTACAAGATGAGATCACTTATCATCTCAACTAATAACTTGTTGGTCTCATTTAATCTTATTTATAAGTTACTTCTAATATGTTTCATCAGAACAAAAAAAAAACCCCCATAAACCTCATTAATTCTTCTATAAAATTTAACAACTTTCCAATTTTATTCCTTATTTAATATACATTATATCTCATGAGAATAAAGCCGATCAATACAATAATAAATAGAGGGGAAAATTATATGTTCATATAAAAAATTTAATAAAATGACTTATACAATAGGATTAGAGGAGTATATCACGTAGATAACTTGAGCCTTTAAAAGACGTGTCATTGAAATTTTATTTCTGTGTGATATATATAAATATAATTTATTTATTTATTTATTTTATACAAAATTCTTGTAGAAGTATTAACCGTAGTTTCCAAAACCAGAAGTAGGGCTACACCAGTTGTGGTGATTGGTGAAAACTGCAGCTAATTAACCAGAAGTATTACTCTATCTCTGTCTCTCTCGTGCGTGTTCCCATGACCCTTTCATTCTATATACTATTGTATGAATGGTTTTGAATATTTGATTATTTTAATTTTTCTTCTTTCGTTGACGCCGTTCCGTGCTTTATTTCGCAAAATAATAATACTAATAATATTGCTAACATAAGTTGCTTACTATTTATGATCACAGTTTTTTTTTTATTCTCTCTCTCTCATTTCTTGTTTAGAAAAGTCCACAAGAAGACGTTTTCCACTTCTTTTAAAAATTTAAATTTACAATCGTAGTGCTACCGACGTTAATTTTAACTCAAAATTGAACGTAATTTTATGTCAACTTCTCAAGTCTTTAATTTTTATTTCCTGAGCATGTATGTGAATACACATATAAAGTCATAACAATCTTTATTTGCATGTACTTGAGAAGGTTTATATTACATTTACTGCTCTTTTAGTTTAATGAAATTGTCTCATTACCAAAGAAAAGGTTATGAACATGGAAATTACATGTCACGCCACAATTTTTGTTCTGTTTGCGGCGGGTTTATTAAAATGTTTTATTTTGTAATTTATTACATCAGTCATTAAAATATTTTCCATTAAGGTTCATTCAAAACCCTGGAGTATCTTTTTTTAGGTAAGCCCTAGCATCCTAAAGTATTTTGTGATTCATCCAGAATCCTAAAAAATGCTTAAAAACATATTTTAAGGTGATGGGTGTACATTTACTACACAGATTTTTTGAGGAGTTAATAAAATTATATTGCTCCTGAAGAAATGCTTTAAGAGAAAAATTTCTCCTACAAAACTTAATACTTTAAGGATAAATTTGCAATACAAAATATTTTAGGATGCTGGACAAATCATAAAATAATTTAGACTATTAGACACACCGGAAAAAAAAATATTTCAAGGACTTCGATCAACCTTGCTCAAGCAAATTGCTGTAAGTAGTATTGTTGAGGTGAACAGTATGACTTATACAGGAAGCAAAAATGAAATTGAAAGGGAGAACAAGGTACAAGGTAAAAAAAAAAAAGTGACATATTTAGTTATTCCAATATATATATATATATATATATATATATATATATATATATATATATATATGTATGTATGTATGTATGTGTGTGTGTGTTACATGAGTAAATAGTATTTATTTTGCATGCGTATCTTAACAACAACATAAATTTACCCGCATCGTATTTAGTTATTGCAGTATATATATAATATAGTGTGTTTAGTTATTGTTGTTGCTTTTGAAGATTGGCAATTATGTCCTTATCAACTTGGAGGGCTTTAGAGAGAATGTCAGGAGAGATGGGAGGAGTGGATCCAAACACGGTGTTAGCAACGGTGACGACTCCTGGATTTTGGCAACTGAAACTAGCGTGTGCCACGGCATCGCCATGGCCAATGTTGAGCTGAAAATGAATCATACCGAGAGGGGCCAAAAACACATCTCCTTTGTTGAGTACTTTGGTGAAGAGACGATTATCATTTTGATTGGAAGCCACAAATCCAGCCAAGAGAGTTCCTTCGATAACGGTTAATAACTCACTAGCACGAGGGTGATAGTGAGGAGGATTTAAGCCGGAGGGCGCAAAATCGATACGAGCAAGAGAGAGACCAAGAGTGTTGAGTCCTGGTAGTTGATTTACAAAAACTTGAGTTACTTTGAAGCCTAATGGGTTTGATGTGTTCCCTGGCGTTATGAGGTAGAAGAAGTCTTCCGTTCTCACAAGTTTGGGATCTTTGCACAATTCTCCATTCACAAATGCTGCACAAAACTAATTCATTACGACAGAGATATAGCGAGTGACAAATATACATTGTAATGAGTCATACATCACTGAAAAAAAAAAAAAGTGGATTAGGGATGGAACACACGGACTTTAATGATTCTTTTGTTAAATAGATTGTCAATAATTAGTCAGTAACAAAATTCCGTTGCTAAATCAGTTTTGGCGACAGAATTTCATTGCTAATTCACTGTCCTTTTGTAGTCATCAACAAACCAATACCTCACAAATAAAGAAAGGTTTGTAAGTTTAAAGGGATCTTCCACCCAACCTCTTGTTCCTACTTAATTGAGATATATTCTTGAAATTCTATGCCCAAAATTCGAGACAAGACACTTGTACTCATAACATATGCATGATACTCCATTCAGTTTTTAATAAAAGATCTATTGTGGTTCAATTTCTTAATTAAAGTGAATCTTATACTAAGAATGTGTATACGTACCACCAAGTTTGGTATCATTGACACCGACACAAAAATCTTGGAGAGGATTGGGGTCATAGGCAGAAGCAATCGAGGAAGCCCAAACCAAGAGAGCAATAATCAACGAGATCACTACTGTACCTTTCATCTCTCTCGGATTCTTTCTTTAAATTGTGTATTTGTTGTGACTGAATGCTTTGGTTCTTCTCATCTATTCAATTTATAGCTCAAGGGAGTAGCCATTCTTGTTGAATTAGTATTCATTTTTAGTTTCAACTTAGTTATTAAAACTAAATATACCCATATTACGGTATCAATTGTTAATTTAATTAATTAATATTATTTTTAGTTCATGGCTGAATGCGTTCATTAACAATTTAATTAAGATTTGAGTTGGACTTTTTCATCGGCCTTCACAACTCTATCCTAAAGGCTATAATTAAAAGTACTTCACCCTGAAATGTGAATATTTTTTTGGTTATAATATAAATAACAATCATGAAACGTCAGTATGCTTTGTTTGACGGTTGCTTAACCGTTATATATATTATCTAATAAAAACTAAAAAGCTGGAATCGTGGGGCCGCGCATCCTCAGCATCTACATATTATTAGGTATCAATTATATATGCATAATTATATATTAGGTATCAATTATATATTAATTGAAACAATTATTATTCTTTTTCTAAATATTATTGGTACCGCCGCATTCATTCCTCTAACACTAAGCGGAGCGCGGCTTCTTTCCCATACCTTGCTCTCCTTTTTCTCTCTTTTACCTTAAAACTATGTCGTTTTGGGTGTTAAAAAAAGAGGGTTGGGTTTTTTTTTTTAAAAAAACACTTTGAAGTATTTTTTTAGTGGCACCCAATATTTTAAAATAATTTTTAATGCACTGATCACCCTCAAATATTTTTTTCAGTTATAACTACGGTCTAGCAAAATGCACTCTAAAGTATTTTTTTAGTAACATCTAGTATTTACTGTCTAGTAAACTGTATTTTAAAATATTTTTTAATAACACCTAGTATCGTAAATTAATTTTGAGTTCACCCAACACTTTAAATAATTTTTTCACTAACATCCAATATCCTGAAATAATTTTTTTTACATCTAATCTCCTGAAAAATTTTTTATCAACACTCTGTATCTTAAGTTTAAATTGCTTGTTGCAATTAGAAAAATATTTTGCAGTACTGGATGTACAAAAAATTATTTTAAGATATTAGGTGCCACTAAAAAAAATACTTTAAGGTATTGAATTTTTTAAAGAAAAAAACTCAACCCTCCCTTTTTAACACTCAAAACGACGTAGTTTTGGGGTAAGGGAAAGAAAAATGAGGGCAAGGTATGAGAGAGAAGCCGCGCTCCACTCAGCCCATATGCCAAGCTTTATTATCGGCTTGATCTTCTGTTCATTTGAATGTATAATTTATACTCCTTCCCGTCCTTGTTATAATTTTTACAAGAAGGATTACTGTGCTGAAGCGGTGTGAGGCACTCTGATTCATCTTTATTGGGACAATACGTATCTTTTTAGAAGGGATATGATTGGGACTTCTGATTTGGGCGACTGCTGAACATTATTTGAACACACATACATGTCAAAGCCTAATATATACATATGCCTCAGGCCTTTTGGGAAGCGGATTATGTGAATCCAACATCAAGTTTTTGCAATTAGTTTCTTCGCAAAACAAAGTTTTCGACCTTAGAGAACACTCTGCCATTTATTTTGCAGTAGTTGACCGTTCAATGATCCGAGCTGGCTCTGAAACTTGATATGAAGAAGTTTATGCATAACTCCATTGGCATGCATGGGTCATAGAAACCTCTTTGTGATGTATACTCCAGTCCTAATGTAAAATCTGATTAGTGAATTGATTTTAGTCCTGAATATAATATTTATTTTTAATATATGTCAGTATTTTCTTAATTTACCCTTATTAGTGCTCCCTCATCAATAATCAAGTAAGAAAGGGATAGATGAAATTAAAGAAAATGATTAAGATATTTTAAGGAAAAAAATGTCATATTAACTAAATTCTTTAATATAATCAAATTAGGTAAATAGATCTTATATTAAGGATTGAAGAGAGTATTTGCTTATGAGGTGTGGTTACTGTATGATAGATTTAGCCAACCTTCTCCTACGTTGATCAACTTCATATACCATATGAAGACTTTCATGTCTCTTATACTCCGAAGTTGCACCAGACACTGTTTATTCACAATATGGCGACGTCTCGGCTATCTACCATGAATTGAGAAGAAGACTTAGCATTCAGTGGTGAGTATGAGAGTCTTAGCGGACAAGCGAGTGCTCCAAGACCTTTCTTGATGGCCTGTTTGTCCTGAGGGAGGGGATGAGAGTTACCTTATTTGTTTTTGTAGGAGGGAAAGGAAGGAGAGATATGTTTAATGATCATTTATTTGGTTCATG
Source organism: Albizia julibrissin (assembly GCA_037074505.1). Taxonomy (NCBI): domain Eukaryota; kingdom Viridiplantae; phylum Streptophyta; class Magnoliopsida; order Fabales; family Fabaceae; genus Albizia; species Albizia julibrissin. The sequence goes on along the minus strand of CM073480.1, from coordinate 43,099,143 downwards.
AAGGGATAAAGGGGTAGATAATAACTATTTATTATTTTATCCTTATATATTAGATTATATTTTTTTACTTACAAAAATTATATAAATTAGTTTACACCTTAGTTTAAATAGTATAATTTATGAAAATTCACTCTTATCTCAACTTATTGTTAATACACATATAAAAATTGATATGATGTTTTTTTTTATCTCTCATTGATATGATAATATGTTTTCAAAAATCAAATTAATAAATTTTATGTTTGAATCACAAAGCTTAATTAACTTTACCAATGGATTTATTTATTTATCGTTTTTTTTTTATGCAGCAAGATGTTCCTTTGACATGTAGGACCATCATTCACGGTAAGATTAGGGAATTTAGATGAGATTAAGGGACGATAATGGATTTGGAAATGGCAGAAAAAAGAATTTGTCATGGGCTTAACAAGAAACATGGCAGGGAGGGTTACCGACACAAAGGAAGACTACTCAGAACTACACACAACCAAAAGAAAAAAGTTAAAAAAACCGAAAAAAAAAAAAGGAAAAGGAAAAGCTCAGAAACTGTGTGGCTTTGTTTTTGAGACTTGAATTAAGAAAATTTGGAGTAGCATCAGAGTTTGCAGAGAGCATCAATATGATCATGGCGTCATTGCAGTCATAGTTGCAGCCACACCTATTTCCTTCTTTGTAATTTTTTTCCAAAAAATTTCCTGCTTCAATTCCATATATATTGCATGTTCCATTATTGCCTGAGTCAAGGAAGGAATTGATAGTGGAGACGACTGATTGTTGGAATGACTGTTCTTTGTAGAGGTTAACAGTATCAACACCAATAAAAGATGGCCGGCTGCTGGCAAAACGAGCATTGGAATCAAGGCTGGGGAATTGACGGTGATAGAAGTCCACTGGCGTCGATAGTGGTTTGAGCAATTTCTTTGGGTTGATGGCAACTGATAGTCTCCGGTGACATGACAATGCCACTACTGGCTTCGCATTTGTGGTTTGATTTTTCACCTGTGATGGAATATCATATGGTAGTGGAGTTTCTTTTAATTTTTTTCACATGGGCAAAGATGGAATATCATAAAACAGAAGGGGATAAATTGGTCACAAAATTTGGCTACTCTTCATAAAACCTCAATTTTGAGGTGACCAAAATAAAAGAAGGGAAAGGGGGAGAGAGAGTTTTTTGTTCCCCTCCCCTCCAAATTTTTAAATCAAATGAAAAAAGGGGCTCATTTTTCCTCCCCTCCCATTCCCTCCTTCCAACTAAAAAGGCCATGGTCAAGATTTTCATAGGCTGCTATCTTTCCTCTCTTTTCTTTTATGTTGGGTGTTTCATGTGTATTGGTTCCAGCTTCTAATAAAGTTGGTTTCCTTATGGCTTTTGCGAACAGTGGTGTGGTAATTGGAAGATCAGCCCATGCAACTTCTGGCCTTTAATTCGTATCAGATTCCTTACCACTGAGATCTTCCCCCACTACTATAGCTTCGTCAATACATGATGCTTATGGTTCCAAACCGTCATATAAACAGGCGTTATATATACTTGACGTAATTATATTATGGTTCTAAATTGTTATTTATTCAATATCTATTATAATGGTTCTAATATAACACCCATTATGTATATCATAATTGCACCGAATCTCAATACATAATAGGTATTATATTATAACCATTGTAATAGGTTCGGAATAAATACGTTTAGGGCCAGTTTGGTTCAAAGAGTGAGGATAGAAGGGGAGGGGATAGAAATAAAGAATAGGAAATTACCTTATTTGGTTTGGTTGGAAGGAGAAAGAGGAGAAGGTTTTTAATGATCCTTTATTTGGTTTAAGACATGAAATAATAAATAATTTATATAACTTAGGATCACCAACCTAGTACCAACATTTGTCTACCCAGCCACAATTAAGTCTTTTTTTTAAAAAAAATGGTAAATTTATGATAGCAAAAAACGCAAATATGTACATCCTTAAACATTAAGAACAGAAAGAAACCTATCAAATTTTTAAAAGGCTTTTCAATTAGGAGTGGAAATAAGTCAGGTTAGGCTAGACCTATTTTATAATGGGATGGCCTAAACTTGACCTATGTCTTGTTGGAGGCCCTTTTTTCAGTCTAAGCTTGGTCTGACTTGTGGCCTATTAATAAGGCCTAAAATTTTAAAATATTTTAAGCAGGCTAACAGGCCACAGGCCTTATAACAAGCCTATTTCAAACAGGTTAAAAACATACTCAATTATATAAATTAATACTAATGATTCAACGTACATCATAAAATATGAAACAAAATATAACAACATAACAATTTTCATTATAAATTCACTAATTTAGACCAAATCAATGTAAAATCACTTAACCTTTTTGCGTTCACATTAAATCTTCAATATAATTTCTTCTTCTCCTTTGAAGACCTTAAAAAAAATTAATCAAATGTATAGTATTAAAGCATATCATAATTTAACAAGTAATATATATAACTAAGTAATGTATATAAGAAATTATATTATTTTATCAATGTAAAATTTAATCCATTAAAGTATCCTCTTTTAAGTATGTAAAATTCCGGCTCCAAAAACAATAATGGCTAGTGAAAAATTAAAATCAATTGCCTAGATTGAACTCTTTATGGTAAGAATAAATGGGTAACAACAATGTCCAAAACCAGCTGCAAGTTTAGACAACTATCAACAGCTGCAAGTCGATGAGATACCAGAGTTTAAAAGCAGCTAAATCCATTGTTTAAAAGCAGAGTTTAAAAGCAGCTAAATCCCAAAGGGGATCGATGACATCCCTTGTCGTATTCTTTCTTATCAGACTTGGGCTTCTACAAAAGGGTTGACTTTTCCACCTACACACTCAAATATTAATCACAGACCAACATGAAAATGAAGGCTTGATCAGTGTGGTACCATTTTTGTCGGGTTAACACGATTTTGGTGAAATATGCTGATTATTTTAATCACCTATAAACAACACACCCAAATATTGATCACAGACCAGACCAACATGGTTTTTAATTTTATTTTCCTTAAAAAAGGAAACAGTAACCAAGGCTCCAGAATCATAGACGCAAGCAAAATCAAGGCTCCAGTGAACATATCAAAACATGAGGTTTTCATAGATCGAACAAACGCGAGGAAAGCTCAAGTTTATAACATAAGAAGAATCGACCGAATCTGAGAATCGGGTGACTCCGATGAAAGAGAGAGGAGAAATCGAACCAGAAGAGAACGGACGACGTCGGCAGAGGGGGGACTACCAGAAGAGAACGGACAGCATCAGCAAAGGGGGAACTCACCAGAAGAAAATGGACGGCGTCAGCTACTCGGCTTTGAGACGGGAGACTGGATGGAGAAATGAGATTTGAGGTCAAGGGCGTGGCTAGCAGAGGGGAGTAATTATTGTTTTACCCTCAATTTTTTTTTTTTAAATTTTAATAGGCTGACCTGATAAACTTAAAATTTAAATCTGGCCTATATTAAAAACAGGTTTTAAAATAAGTCTTAGTCTAACCTTTTATATCGATAAATCAAACCTGATTAGGCCCAAACATATCAGACTACGGGTTCCTGTTCCAATCATTATTTGCATTCATTGATTGAACCTTTTTTATAATAACATTGATCGGTCCTTTCTAAACAAGTTGTTCTCTGCTTGCTTAATTTCCCCACTCTCATTTTTAAATATTATTAAATGAAGCCTTTTTACATACATACGATTCCTAAAATAATATTAGGAGCAGCGCCTCCAAAAAGCACCTTAACCTACGTAGAAGATAATAATATTGATTTTTTATATTTTGTTAATAATATTATAAATATTTAATTATTATTATCTTTTTTAAAATTAAGTTATAAGAATATCTTGTATTAAAAATCTTAAAAATTAAAAACTTATAATAGATATTTCTTATTTTATAAATATTTTTATTAATTTTTTATTTTTTATTTATTTTCTAATGATTATTTTGTTTATATCTTATGTTATTTATTTTGTTGACTACTTACACATTTCAAGACATATTTATAAAAATTATTTTTGATTTTGTTAAGTATTCTCATTAATTATTTGTAATTGTTGTATGTGGATAATAATTTACCTTTGATTATGACTTAGTGATTATATTTGTTTGTTGCATGATGCATATTGTTTACATATTAATTTTGACAATATTTATATGTTAAATTAGAACTTTTATTATTGTAATTTTATTTTTTAAAAAAATTTTTAAAAAAATAATAAAAGATTATTAAAATAGTTTCGGCCTTAATCTTTATACTTACGGGCTAGGCCTCCAAAAATAACTATTTTTTTAAAGCTGTGCCTGTGAGGAGTCAGTCCTATAGGGCCAGCTGGCCTTTTTAGCAACTCTACCTGATGATGGTCTGTGTGGCATTGAACATGCTTATCATAACACTAATTCAGCTATAAAACATAGACATGTGAATGTGACAGGCTAACAGAAGTGTATTATGTACCCAAGATCTACTATATGGATTTTTGTAACTTTCCAATAACTCAAAAAAGAAAATGGCGAGGAAGAGAGTGCTTGGTAAAAGTGATGCGGTTGAAATTGGCATCTAGAGTATGTTTTTAACTTTTTTCTAGGGATACCAATAAGAATATTAAAAATTTAATGAGAGTAAATTAATACAGATATTTTGCTTCCTTCTTAGAAATCCTAAATTAGAGGAAGCAAAATAATGAGAGGGTTGGGAGTTAGAACCCATATTTTGGCTTCCCTCCCCTCTAAATTTTTAAATGAAATAAGGGTAGGGATTGGTAGGGAGGCAACCGACAGAAGCCAGATCCCAATTTTCATGAACGAATCCCTGCCCCGAAGAGTACCATTATTGGTGTTTGTACTATTGTTCATCAGTCCTCTAATGTCATCGCTGTCCTTAGACCAATAGCCGCGGGGGCATAGTTGGTAATGTCGTGTAATTTGTACATACCATGTGAATATATTCCTTTTCCACTAAAAAAATAAATTAAGAATTTCACTCTCGCCTTAGAAAAGTCAAAAGGATCTGAACCTTTCAATGCCTAATCAGTAATTACTCAGCAAAGTGGCCCACTGAGGGAGGGAACTTGTAATTTTTTTAAAGACTGGATGCTATTAGATCAACAAAGCATTACAAGGTCAGCATTCTACCCTCGGTGCCCGCTGTCCAAAATAAAATCCCACATTTTCAGAACAGCAAGGCAGCACATCGAGGAACCAGCAGCCCTAATCAATGGCGATCAAGCAAAGGCATGAGTTTTGAAATCCCACACATAGCCTCTTATGAACTTGAAATTGCTGATAACATTGACAGTATTTTCGTGTGGATTTTGCAGGTTGGAGGGTAAGGTGGCCATAGTCACCGGAGGAGCCAGTGGGATCGGAGCAGAGTCAGTGAAATTATTCGCCCAAAACGGAGCATCGGTGGTTATAGCAGACGTTCAAGATGAACCGGGTCACCAACTCGCCGCTTCATTAGCCCCACATCAAGTGAGTTACCATCACTGTGATGTCAGAGACGAGAAACAGGTGGAGCAAACTATAGCTTTCGCCGTCGACAAATACGGTCGCCTCGACGTCATGTTTAGCAACGCCGGCATCGCAGGCTCCCTGGCCGGCATACTGGACCTTGACCTGGACGCATTTGACAACACCATCGCCGTCAACGTTCGTGGTGTGGCTGCGACCATCAAGCACGCGGCTCGAGCCATGGTGGCCGGTAACATCCGTGGGTCCATCATTTGCACAGCCAGCGTGGCTGCTTCTGTGGCCGGATGTGGGCCCCATGGTTATACCACATCCAAGCATGCTCTTGTAGGCCTCGTCCGCTCCACTTGCAGCGAGCTCGGAGCTTATGGGATCAGAGTGAACTGTGTGTCGCCATATGCTATAGCCACACCTCTTCCTTGCGAAGCGCTCAATAAGGGGGCAGATGAAATTGAAGGCATCGCCAATTCTTTCGCTAACATGAAGGGTATTTCATTGAAGCCTACCCATATTGCTGAAGCTGCCCTCTTTCTTGCTTCTGATGATTCTGTTTATATCAGTGGCCATAATATGGTCGTCGACGGAGGCTTCACTGCTGTTAACCGCTGCTTTCCCTGAGACCTTTTATGAAACATTGGCCTTTTGCCTCTGTTCTTAATACATAAATGTATGATTACCATCGTCCATATATTACAAATAAATCATCCCTGTTGCCTCGCTGTACTTCACCGAATCAACGCATACCTCGTCAATATATAATAATTAGCCCCACCGTCTTATTTTACTCTAAAATCTGAATATTTAATCCACATATGCCAAATGAATTCCGGTATGTGTAGCAATGCTTCATCAGTTCATCATACACCCACCAAGTCTTGGAATTTAAGACTCGAGTAACTTTTTTACTTCCAATTGTGGTACTTGAGTTTCTTGCCTGTCCAGCAATAGAAAATTTCAGTCGTCAACAGAAGATGATAGTTTATTTCTGTTGCATATTTTTTAATAATGGCTCCAACAATTGAAGGACTCATTTACTATATCATATGTATATTAGGTTTTGACTAGGGAATGTTATGGCAGATTTTTTCCATGTCCTATGCATTTGCAGCATGAGGTCATATTACCATAGCTGTGGAGATAAGACTGAGGGAACCTTATGGACATACAAGCACAAGCCAAAAAAAAAAAACACAAGCTGTGGAGATTGTTTAGTGTAGTGATTCGCAATTTATCAGACATGCCTGCTTTTAGTCTGTGTACAAAAACACAAGCTTTATGTCATGTATGTTTGGTTAGTGCAGTAATTATAGAAAGGACCAGTCTGAGTATGTTCAGGAATCGAATGGCCCTGCATCAGGTATCTACAGAATGATGGACCATTTAAGATTTTATAGAAATGTGTTTAGACATTTACTCTGTTCATTTGATTGCCACTGAGCGGGGGAATGGTGGAAAATGATTATTAGTATTCCATCTCGCTTTGCAACTCTTTAGTAGAGTTTTTATATGCGGGTGGATTTCCTCAATCAGTTAAGATTTTATATGATGAGTGTAAATAAAATTATAATCAGTGAATATATATTTATTGTCATCCAACGTTTTTTTTAAAAAAGTACAGACACACACACACACAATTATAAATATAATTTTAAATACATATATATGTATAGTATATGTGTGTATTTGTATTAAATGTTATTTATAATTTAGGGCATACAAATATTATTTATAATTAAACTTTATTATACATTTAATAGAGTTTGGAAAAAATCATTTATAACATAAGGTAAAATTGTCCATTTGAAAATAATTTCCCTCTCCTCCCCTCCTGAATTAAATAAAGTAATATTAAAATCCTTCTTCTCCCCTTTCTTCTGATAAATCAAAACAAAATAATATTAAAATACATCTTATCCCCTCCCCTACGTCAAACCCAACCTACTATTGGCATATGTGAAAAAAGGGTGAGATTTGAAAGAATCTCAGTAGCAAAACATGAACTCTATATATAATGTGCAATAGTAATAAACAAATCATGTAAATTGCCAATAGAAGAACAATACCTTACAAGCATATACATATGGCTATGGCCAAACTCAAGTAAAGATATTACATGTTCAAAGACATACATGACAAATAAGCATGCAATCAATTAAAATCCTTCAGCTTACTCTGAATCCCGACAAGATCCTAAAATCAGCTAAAAAAAATTAAATTTGTTTAAAATTCAAGTGATTTTTAATATTATTTTTATTAATTATACTAAACTCAAATATCATATTCATTATTAGTATCTCTCATTATCTTTATTAAATATAGGCAAACATAGAAAAATAAATTAAATACTTTTTAGAAACTTGTATGTATCTTATAAAAAATATTTATTAATTGATGCCTTATATTAAAAATAAGATAGAGTAGGTCATTAGCCGTTAAAGAGGCGGCATTAGATTGGGAGGTTCTAGCTGTATTACCTAACTCAATCTTATTGTAACTAACCCTCTAAAGCCCTCTGCCTATATAAGGGACACCCTATTGTAATTCCCCTGTTGTTGATCAGATTTGCATAATAAAATGACGGAGCAAATTTTTAGGATCTCTTGAATCTTCTCTCCTTTCTCTCTATCTCTCTCGCTCTCATCTTCTTCCCTAATTCTGATTCTCCCTATCTTTCTCCCTTTTCTGCTCTGATTCACTAACCCATCTCTATTTTACAACAGAGATACATCACCCTACTAGTTTTATTAGTGGGAACTTATTGGCTAAAATAATTATTAGTGGGAACTTGAATTTCATCAATCCTCGTGAGATTGGGATTCCATATCCAATGCTTGCGGTGACAATGTCAATGAATATTAATTTGCTTGATTTCGGAACAATCGTCTTTCTCAACTTCACAATAGAAGAAAATTGATAAATTATTTCCTACCTTTGGCGAAGAACTTAGGAACCTTAGACTTGGGCTTAGCACGGATGGCATGAATCCTTATGGTAGCCTAAGCAGTATACATAGTTCATGGCCTATTCAGTTGGTAATTTACAACTTATCTCCTTTGTTATACATGAAAACGAAAATACATCATGTTATTTATGTTGATTTCGAGACCAAAACAACCAGGAAAGGACATAGATGTTTACCTAAAACCCTTGATTGAAGACATGAAAGAGTTGTGGGATAAAGGTGTCGGTGTTTTTGACGTAAACAAGAAGGAGATTATTAAAATGCGAGCCATGATATTTTGTACTATAAATGACTTCCCTGCATATGGAAACTTGTCAGGATATAGCGTTAAAGGCCACAAGGCATGTTCGATTTGTGAAGAAGGCACATGCTACCATCAACTTCAACATAGAAGAAAGACCGTTTATCTTGGCCATAGAAGATTCCTTAGACGGGGCCACCCATATCGCAGATTAAAGAAAGCCTTTTTTGGTGGTCAAGAGTTTGAAGATACTCCGGAGGCATTGACTGGGGAGAAAGTTTATGAAAAGGTACAAAATATCAATGTTATCTTCGGTAAGGCTACAAAGAGTAGAAATGAGAAAAATATATGGAAAAAGTGGTCGATCTTCTTAATCTTCCATATTGACGCAATCTTGATGTGAGACACTGTATTGACTTCATGCATGTAGAGAAAAATGTATGTGATAGTATTGTTGGGACACTGCTCAACATACAAGATAGTTCTAAGGATGGCGTGAAGGCAAGATTAGATTTGCAAGAAATGGGAATATGAGAAGACTTGCATCTGAGACCACATGGTAAGAGAACTTTTTGTCCTCCATCTTGTCATACTTTGTCCAAGGATGAGAAAAGAAGTTTTTGTGAGTGTTTACATGGAATCAAAGTTTCATCAGGGTATTCCTCAAATTTTAAGAAGTTTGTGTCAATGAAAGACTTGAAGTTAGTAGGGCTAAAATCTCATGATTGTCATGTATTAATGCAACAACTACTCCCAGTAGCTATTCGAGGCATTATCAAATATGATCTTCAACACATATTGACTAGACTTTGTTTCTTCTTCAATGCAATTTGTAGTAAATTCATTGAGATGGAAAGATTGGATGAATTGGAAAATAAAGGATGCCTGATCTTGTGCCAGATTGAAAGGCTTTTTCTTCCTTCTTTTTTTGACAACATGGTACATCTAATTGTTCATCTAGTGAGAGAGATGAAGTTCTGTGGCCCTATCTATTTCTGGTAGATGTACCCAATTGAAAGAACTATGAAAATCCTAAAAGGGTATGTGAAGAACCCTAACCGGCCTAAAGCTTCTATTATTCAGAAATATGTTTCTGAAGAAGCCATGAAACTTTGTCAATATTATTTGTCAAATGAAGGACATATCAGCCTTCCTAAATGCCATAATGAAGAAGGGGGTAGACGCGGGGCTACAGTAAAGAGTATGGATCCTGATGAATTACAACAAATCCACTTGTACATATTGAATAATGTTGATGCAGTTCAAGATTACATGAATGCTCATAAAGAAATTGTACAGAAAGCAAACAGTCGAATGACTGAACAAAGGTTAATTAGGGAGCATATTAGAACTTTTGCACATTGGTTCAAATATAAGGTTAACAAAGAAGAATTTGTTTCTGATACAATTAAATGGCTAGCATGTGGTCCTGAGGTTGATGTCATAAGTTGGACTTCATTTGTGATCAATGGTTATACCTTTTACACGAAGTCCCTGGATGATAAGACTACTATCTAGAACAGTGGTGTTATGTTAGTGGCTGAATCTATGCACTTCTCTAGTTCAAAATGATTATCGTGATGGGATATGTGAGGATATCTCTTTATAAATCTACTTTAAAATCTAGCTATCTATCTAAAGTAATTATCATTATGAGTTATATCTAGATTATATATACAGTTATTTTATAGCTAACTAACTTAATGATTTGTCTTAACAGGATAATGAAGGATCCGAGGTGTCCTAGTGAGGAGGCTCAGGAGTCACCTAGTGCTCATCAAAGTGAGCCAGCGAGTATTAATCAGAGCCAGAATCAAAGTGAGCCGAGTAACTAGTCCGTACGGAGAGGTAGGAGGGCCATGCGGTTGAGAGATGTTACCCTCAGTTGGAGTACCGTGAAAAGATATTGATTGAGTTTGATAAATATTGAAAACTAATGGAGCCTAATGCAAGCCGATATAGGAGTTTCATTGGCCTCCTAGCATGCAATAAGCCTAGTATCTTGATAGAGGGGTGGAGAAATGTCGACAAAAAAGTGAAGCAGCATATTTGAGATATTATTCAGGTATAAAGTTCTCTTCTGCATGTTATAATTATCAAATTTGTCATAAATTTGTCACTAACTGTGTTAAAGCATGCATAACAGCTCACCTACGACGTCCCTCAGAGTGAAGTCTTGTACAACAAGACTATGACGTATTGTTGTGAGTGCTGGAGGAAGTTCAAGACGAATCTTACCAACAATTACGTGCATATCGAGGTGGAAGCTGGTAAGCCTCATCCTAATCTATGCAGCAAGTATTCATATATTGATGAAGCCACCTAAAAAGATTTTTTGAGGCTTCGGACTACTCCAGAGACTTTGGTGAGTTAACTTATTTTGTATTTTATTTTCTTATCAATTATCTATACTTCTTGTAACCTTTTTTTGTCCCAATTTCTTATTTGCATGCAAGAAGGCAAAAAGCACAAGAGAGTGGTAGGAATAATGATTGCCCCATATAATGTCTCGTGGGGGATATGCAAAGGCTGAAAAGGAATTATTGGTGGCCAAACGGAAGAGATTGGAGGAAACATCTCAATCCGATCCTTCTGTTCTTCTTTCTTTACCATATTCGCTACGACGCAAAGAATTGTGGTTGCATGCTTGTAGAAAGAGTAGTGGGTCATATACGAGTGAACAGTCTCGTATAATTGGTGAAAAAATTGTAAGTATCTTTGTTGTTATTAACTATTTAGTAAACATGTTTCATTACTCATGTGTGTTCTCTGTATATCTCACAGGAGGAACTTCAAAAAAAGTAAGTTGAGGGATCCTTTAAGGCGGAGGGGAGGGAAGATATCCTCACAGTGGCTAATGGAAAATGTGAACATCCAGGCCATGTCAGGGGAGTTAGAGGAGGGGTGGGCATAAAGGACTATTTGGAGCCTTCTCACGCTATTCCTCAAACGTGGTGACGAGAGATGAATTGGAGCGTATGTTGGCCACTGCGAGGGCGGAAGCAAGGGATGAGGCAAAAGCAAGATGAAGGAGGAAGTGTATGCCATGGTTAGTACTAGACAAGATACCAGTGCTCCCCAGGCACATTCGCTCGATCCTAAAAAGTAGAGCACTAAAGGGAGTTGTTGCAATATTGGGCAGTCATCATAGGGTCCTGGAAAAGAAATTGTTGAGCCTTGTGACATTTTTGTCTAGGATCCTCTAAGATGATTAGTTGCACGGGGGAGTGTGCACAACCTAGGATCAATTGTTTACCACCAGCAAATGACATATGATCAAGTCAGGGTGTCAGTTGAAGAGGTTATCATCGCAGACGCACCTATCCCTATCCCTTTTGAGGAGTTTAAGATTGTGAGTGATGTCCTGGGTACTTTAATATCATGCCTAAAGAACCTTGTTTCTGTTCGAGCTGCGAAATCCTCGATCAGAGCCCCAAGTCCAACTCCCTTTCCTCATAAAGTTTCACAGCCTCTACAGAATGTCATGCATCAAGTGATTCTGATGGCATACGATACATCCTTTCTAACAAGAAGTTGGCCTACGGATTTAGTTGTTGGGAAGTCAGGGGTGATATGCTATCTTGATAGGGAAGATTTAATGTCCTTGGTCGCTCCTAGACAATATCTTACGGTTGGGACTGTCTAACTATTTTTAATGTAAGTATCTTCTTCAATTGGGAGTAAACATTTTAAAAATTACGCTGTTTAACTTTGATTTGTGTGCTTGCATTATTGTAGGTACATGAATTATGGGTTGGTCTCCTCTGGGCAGAGCAATAAATTTGGATTCATGTGCCCTCATAAAGTTCAAGGAAAGGGACTACTTCTGCCATCAGACACAGATACTTATCAGAGAGGCTCAGTGAAACAGAAACTGACTGTATCTTAGTTCCTTATGTGCATAGGTAAGAAATAAATTTATATTCCAAAACACATATAATGCTTTATATTTTCTTAATATTCATCTCTTTTTTTAAGGGATCAGTGGCAATTAGTTCTTCTGTAAGGCTAGTTACACAGTCATCCTCCTATGCTCCCTCCACTTGAAATCGAGAAGTGACTTGAAGAAGACCGTGAACTCGTAAGTTTTCTTGCTTTATTACCTTTTGTGTGCAAAGTTTGTGTGCAAGATAAGTAATCTTTGTGATTTTGATGATAGGACTATGCGGACATTCCTACACGCTAAGTGTGGTAAGCATGTTCGTGACTTAAAAGACCCTACATGGATCACGCCAAAGGTTAGTATATATTTGTTTTCTTTAAGATATGTTCCATAAGCTATACTTTGATGATGTCATGTTCTTTTTCAAAGCCATAGGCAACCACCGGGGTCCAACTTATGTGGTCTTTATATTTTGAGGCAAATTTACAATATTATTAGCCTAAGCATGACTGATTTTACCGAAGAGATAATAAATGTATGTTTCAAAAATTTTGTATCACTTTATTGTTTTTAAGTTAGTAAGTTAATGTTTTGTTTGGCTTGTGTTACACATATAGATGTTTGATCTTGTTGATCCCTTTCCTGAAGAAGATATTGATTTCATCTGTAACTGTTGTGCTGAATTCATCTATGAGCTTTTACAAGATTAGTAAGTTTTTTAATCCAATGTTGTTCTAATAATACTTATGGTTTTCATATCTAACTTGGATTACATCTCTGCTTAGGACAATTTCTGGGATATTGGTGATACTAGTTGTGGTTGCTGATACAGTCATAGGATCACTATTATATATTTTCTTCCATTTTTTTGTAAAGCTTAGGAATTTTTTGCACATAATGAGAAATTTGTCTTCTCCCTCTTTTCTTTAGAAGTTTTGGGATTGAAAGTGCACAATGTTGAGATTTTCTTTCTATCATTGTTAAATTGTGCTTCATTGTATTTCAAAATGCCTGATGATGATAAATTATTGATATTGTTGCTGAGAATTGAATGAGTTGATGATTTGTTATCAGTTGTCATTGAAATTGAATCTATTGATTTTGAATGATTTTTATTGATAATGTTGCTTCTGTGAAATGTGGGTGTAGTAATGTTGCTGTCATTGCTTCTGATTGTTAATATATATGTGTTGCTGCTTGTGTGGAAATGAGATTATCGTTAAAATGGCTTACTGGCTTGGGCAAGGTTGAAACAAAAAAAATCATATTTTTAAGACCGGTTGTCAAAAAAACCGATCATAAAATAACCTTTAAGATCGGCTGTGTTGACAACCGGTCTTAAAAGTCATGACTTTAAGACAGGTTGTCAACAAAATCGGTCTTAAAGGTCGTGACATTAAGGACTTTTGTAGTTTACGGTCTTACTGTCAGACTTTTAAGACCGGTTGTGGTCACAACCGGTCTTAAAAGTTATGATTTTTAGACCGGTTTTTTAACTAGTCTAAAAAGTCACAGACTTCTTAGACCGGTTGTATCAAGACCTTTTTCAGAACCAGTCTAAAATGTCTTTTTTCGGTCTAAAAAGTGTTTTTTGCAATAATGAGGTCCACTTCATTATTTTCATGTTTATGACACTTCATTATTTACATGTTTATGTATATATTGAAATTAAAGGTCTCATTTTGTAAAAATTGGTTAATTGATTATGCAAATATGTTTAGAAAGAGCCACATCAAGATAAATCTGTGTTGAATATTGCAAGAATTCCTGAATAAATCATATGATTTTATTTGATATTATATTAAAAATATAAGAGAGACATATTAAAACAAATAGGCTTATAAAGTAAGGGCTCCTCGTACTTCGTGCTAGTCACGCTAATATTTGTTAGGGTGTGACATATGTACTATTTTTTCCCCATTTTCTTTTGAATGCCATTTGATTTTTTCTACCTTGAAAGCATATCGACCTTCGTGTGAAACAACATATCACGGAGAGGCATAATCTTCAATAAGATTGGTTCCTCGGTACTAGTTTGGTCCCTATTCTTGTTCTCATTTTGTTTGATAATGATTTTGATTATCTTATTAGTGACTGTTCATTCGGCTTTTGTTTTGTTAACTAGACTTTGGATTTTTATGGTTGTCTTTGCCAAATTTATAACTTCCTCTTTGTTTTTGTGAGATTTGTATCTGAATTGTGTATTTTCTATTACCAGGCGATACAATATATATACAATTAGTAAGGAGCTTACGGATTAATTGCTTCTAAATGAATTGCAATTCCGCTAATTAGTCAATCAATCCTACTAATTTAGTTGATTGGTCTAATATTAATTATAAAATATTTCTTTAACACTCCCCCTCAAGTTGAAGCATATATGTTAATCATGCCCAACTTGTTACAAAGACACTCAACCTGTATTCCAGTAAGTGTTTTTGTCAAGTTGTCTGCTAACTGGTCATCTGATCGCACATGTCTTGTAGATACAACATCTTCTTTGATCTTGTCTCGAATGAAGTGATAGTCGATCTCAATATGCTTTGTACGCTCATGGAACACAGAATTTGATGCTATATGAAGCACTGCTTTATTGTCACATTAAAGCTTCGCAGGTAATGTTGTAACAATTCCAATTTCCTTCATGAGATTAATGACCCATACGACTTCTTGTACAGATTGTGACATAACTCTGTATTCTGCCTCTGCACTCAATTTAGATACAACCCCTTGTTTCTTACTCCTCCAAGATATAAGGTTGCCACCAACAAACACACAGTAACCCATAGTGGATCGTCTTATAGCTTTAGACCCTGTATGATTTGCATCACAGAAGCAGAGACTTTAGTGTGTCCGTAATCTGAATAGAGGATGCCCCAACTTGGGGAGCTCTTCAGATAATGAAAAATATGTTCTAAAGCTTCCCACTGTGCCACTGTAGGAGATGCCATGAATTGACTGAGTATACTGATTGAGAAAGTTATATCGTGATGAGCCACTGTCAGATAACTCAGTTTTCCAACCAGTCTCCTATATCTCCCAGGAAATGCAAATGGTTGTAGTTTCTCTAGATTAATCTTCCCTTTCTGGTCATTAGAAAGTTTATCAAATATATTATTGTTTAAGTCCAGGTATGGATTTGGAATTATAGGAAGGCTACTTGGTGTAGCTCCAAGTTTCCCAGTTCCCTTCAGGAGGTCTAGAGCATACTTCCTCTGAGTTAACAGAATGCCTTTCTTATTTATCATAACTTTAATACCCAGAAAGTATTTTAATGGTCCTAAGTCTTTCATCTGGAAGTGGGAGTTAAGAAAGACTTTAAGCTTTGAAATGCCAGAAGTGTTACTCCCAGTAATCACAATGTCATTAACATATACAACCAGAACAATTACGCCTGCATCAGATTGTTGATAGAACACATAATGATCACTCTTACTTTGGCTCAATCTGAACTTCTGAACTACATTACAAAATCTATCAAACCAGGTATGTGGACTCTGTTTCAGACAATATAACGACTTTCTGAGATAGCACACTTTCCCAGAGTCCCTTTAAGCTACAAAACCTGGCGATTGCTCCATATAAACTTCCTTAAGGAGGTCACCATTCAAAAAGGCATTCTTAACATCCAACTGATGCAAATCCCAACTATAGGTGGCAGTTAGAGATATAAGAAGACAAACAGAAGTAAGCTTAGCAACCGGGGAGAAAGTCTCGAAGTAATCTATTTCATAGGTTTGAGCATACTCTTTTGCAACAAGCTAAGCTTTCAACTGTTTCAAGGAACCATCAGCCTTAGTCTTAACTACAAACACTTGTTTACACCCAATGACATTTTTTCCAGAAGGTAGATCATCAAGATTCTAGGTACCAGCCTTGTCAAGGGCCATCATTTCTTCTTCCATCATAGCACGCCAACCAGTGCAGGCTAAGGCTTGTTGAAGGGTGGTAGGAGTGGAGATAGACTCAAGGGTAGCCACAAGAGAGGAGGAAACAAGGAACAAATGCTGGTAAGAGACATAGTAGAAGATAGGATAGGTGTAATCAGCATGGCGTTTGGAGGGACAATGAGGATGGGTACCTTTTCTGAGAGCAATGGTAGGTCACTGATGGGTCAGCAGCTGAATCAGGCATAATTGGACCAGGGGTAAGAATGGGAGGGTCTTGGGATGCAGTAAATGAATCCGATGGTGAAACATCTATAGATAGATGTATAGAATTAGTAGTATTAGTCTTAGTGATGATATCATGATTCGGAACAGCAGCCTGAATTGGTGGGACACGATAAACCAAACAAACATTCGATGTATCAACGATTGAGGGAGACTCAAGTAACACTGAAGACTTGAAGAAAGAAGAGGACTCATGGAAGGTGACATTAGTAGACACAAAATAACGATAGAGATTAGGAGAGTAACACCGATAACCTTTCTGGACGCTAGAAGAACCAAGGAAGACACTTTTTAATGACCTGGGATCAAGTTTACTGATACTCGGATGGACATTCGAAACAAAACAAACATAGCCAAAAATTTTCAGATCAATAGGGAATACCTTAGTGATGGGGAATAAAACAAAATATGGAATGTCACCACTAAAAACTACCGAAGGCATGCAATTGATGAGAAAATAGGCTGTAGACACAACATCAGCCTAAAAGGGTGTAGGAACATTAGAATGAAACATGAGAACTCAAGCATCTTCTCAAAGGTGGCAATTCTTTCATTCAGCAACACCATTTTGAGTAGGGATATCAATACATAAGGATTGGTGAAGAATACCATGGTGATGTATGTAATCAGTGAAATGGGGAGAAAAATATTCTTTCATATTATCGATTCGAAGGATTTTTATAGGAGTATTGAATTGAGTTTGAATTTCAACACAAAAATTTTAAAAATGAGTAAACAATTAAGAGTGCTGTTTTGTTAAGTAAAGCCAAGTTGTTCAAGAAAAATCATCAACAAAAATGATAAAATAACAATAACCAGTCTGAGATAAAACTGAACAAGGACCCCAAATATTAAAATGGACTAACTTAAAGAGGGACGCATCTTGTTTATTGACTTGAGGTGCCAAATGAACACGATGGTGTTTGGCAAACTGACAAGACTCACACTTCAAAGCAGACATAGATGAAAAATGAGGATATTGTTAGAGTAAGCTTATCACCAAGATGAGGGTAAATTGGGTGATCACAGATAACTCAGTATACTTATACAAATTTTCTGAAAGTTTAAAGAACAAATAAAAGAAAGGAGAGAGATCACCAAATTGTACACCAGTAGTTTATACTGGTTCGATCACAACCACTTTGACCTACGTCCAGTCCTCAGAAATCCTTCTAAGCTTTTCTCTATATCTTTAAAGATTTAGTGGGTTCTTGGCATCTCAGTACAATCGCAAGTTCATCTCTAGACACTTGATCCCCTTTACACAAGGTAATCTCAAATTTCAACTTAAGGTTCCACAACCTTAAGTTATCTCAATAAAAGATATTGAGTTTGTAAGCAAATCTCTCTCACAGAGTAAATGTATAAATACTAAAGTACAGAGGATGAATATAAAGAACAAAGCACTAAGATTGTATAGAGGAATGTATGTTCATGTGTTGTAAGTTCATGTCCTTCCTTGTTGAATGCTTCTATATTTATAGTTGAGTTGATAGAGCCGTTGGTAGCAATTCAATATGTTCGTAGAGTTGTGCAGACCATTTTCATCGTTTGAAAAACTAGCCATTGGACGATACGATCCTCATACTTTGTAGTGTCTCTATTCTTCTCTATGCATGATCTCTTCATTGAATTCCTGAAATAATACTTAGATACTAATACAATGAAGTGTTAATCAATAAAATAAAAAATCAATGAATAATGGATGATTATCATGCATTCTGTATCACATCACTCGAGTGATCAAGGTAATCACTCGAGTGATACCTTTTGAAAACTGGCAAAGACTTAAGTAACTCTCTTCTGAACACATCACTCGAGTGGTCACTCGAGTGATAGGGTCATCACTCGAGTGATCCCTTCTGATTTCTTCTAGAGAGTATTTCAAACTAAACTTATTCTTTGCATAGTACATCACTTGAGTGGTTGCTCGAGTAATTCATAGCCATCACTCAAGTGGTCACTCAGGTGATCCTATCGAAAATTTGGCAGAGTTTTAAATGAACAGTGAACTTACCTTATCACTCGAGTGATCACTCGATGATGAAGGGTCATCACTCGTGTGGTTACTCGAGTGATCCCTTCCAAAATCTGGCAGAGACGTTTCTGGCTATTTTTTGACTTTATCACTCCAGTGATCCATTGTCATCACTCGAGTGATCTATTATGAATCTTGGCAGAAATCTTTTCCCCTGATTCATACTCTTATATTATAATCTGCACACTTAAACATGCTCATCAATGTATTCAAAAACCATTTGTTTTAACATAAATTATTTCTTATCCTCGTTTGTTATAATCAAAACATAAGATATAACATTCTCCCCCTTTTTTATGATGACAAAACAATTTTGGTTTTTAAAATCCTTCAACAAACATGATTTTTCCATTAAGTTTAAAACCATTTTATTGGATTAGTTTTGCATAATAAACTTATAATTTAGCTTTGAAATATCATTTTCTTTTTATAACAATACCAAATTCAATCGAATAATTTAGATAGAAAATGTAACTTGAGTGAGCATAATAATAACTGAAATCCATAACAGAGATGACATTCAGATATGATGTTCATAATACATAATCAAACTTAAATATGCTTAAATCACTTAGATTCCAAGTCTTCTCCCCCTTTTTAACATCATCATAAAAGGGTCAACTAGTTATGGGATGAAGAGGTGGTCTGAGAGGGATGGGCTGTAGAAAGAGGTAAGGCTTGAAAAGGTGTGGATTCAAAATCTTGTGAGTCCTCATCAGTAGAGAATATGGGAGATGGCTGAGGCTCAGGAAGATTAAGCTAAGGGATATGAAGATCATTAGGTGGGTTTTGTAGTAGTGATAGTGGTGTAGTCTGGGAGGTGACTATAATGGTGTCTATGTGAGTAGAGGATTGATGTGAAGGCGAGTGACGTGGGGAAGAGTGGTGTAAAGAGGACTCAGATAGATGCTCAATGCCTGCTGGAAAGGGTATGAGAGTAGGAGAAGGTTGGGGTTGTACAGGTTCTGGTTGGGTAGGCTCATCCATGGTGATATGAATTTGACCAGAAAAAGAAGGATCAACCATGGATAATAGTATGTTGGTGGCTGTGGGTTCTGGAGAAGGAATAGGAATAGGAATAGGCTGAGAGACAGGGATAGAACCAGAGGTAGAAGGACCTGTTGTGCTATAAATGAAGGTATCCACCTTCTCATGCAAAGATCTCAAGAGATTCTCAATCTCCTGCATAGCACTCTTCTGAGCCTGCTGCTGTGCCAACATCGCCTCATTGTGCTCAGTCATGTAATCCACTAGCTAAACCATCTTGAAATTTATGTGAGTGATGAGTTCATCATTAGTGTTGGCAATGTCTACATGAAATTTCTCGAGTACCTCCTTCATATAAGTCTTCACAGTTGATCTAATGAAGGATGGTGCTGAGGTAGTGGCAA
This sequence comes from Albizia julibrissin, assembly GCA_037074505.1. Classification (NCBI taxonomy): domain Eukaryota; kingdom Viridiplantae; phylum Streptophyta; class Magnoliopsida; order Fabales; family Fabaceae; genus Albizia; species Albizia julibrissin. The sequence goes on along the minus strand of CM073480.1, from coordinate 43,078,971 downwards.
GGGCAGAGGACTGTGTATCATCCAACTTACTTCCCTCTGTCTCAGTCTTCTTCTTCTTCGGAGTAGATCCCATAAGCTTCTTCAGGGGTAGTTCAATTCCAAGCTTTCCAACTTGGTTCCTTCCTACTGGCAATAATCTCTCAATAGGCTCATTGGTCTCCAAATACCATATTTTGTTCTTCTTCAAGAACAAAGATATCAACTGAGGAAATAGCATAGGAGTGGTCCTTGTCCCCGAGGACTTGTGCCTCTTGATCTTATAAAAAATCATCTCTCCCAAATTCCTTTCTTTCTTCAGGAGGATTGAGGTCATATTCCGATAATCCCTCTCGATGAAATGTGAAGTATTAGATTTGTTGACCAGGCAATGAGAATAAATATACCAAAGGACCCAGTGCATATCATGTTAGATTTCATATTTTGATGATAACAAATCATATTTTGGAAGTCCTTGGATTTGATCAAATCAAAAACATCAGCAAAGGAAGTAAGAAAAGTGATCTGAGCAAGATCACTCGAGTGATTTATGTAATCACTCGAGTGATTATCAAGATCACTCGAGTGATCATTAAAAATCACTCAAGTGATGTGAAAATTACCAGATCACTCGAGTGATAATTGAAATCACTCGAGTGATGCGGCAGATCACTTCCAGTGAATTGAAAATCACTGCAAGAAAAATTCACTGTTCAGGATTTCACTGCCAGTGATCTTGAACCACTCAAGTGATTCATGATTTTTGCCAAATCACTTCCAGTAAATCTGAAATCACCAGAAGAAAAGATCACTGTTTTGAAAATCACTTCCAGTGGTGACCAGATCACTTGAGTGATCTTCAAATTCTCCAGATTCACTTCCAGTTAAATGAAAATCACTACAAGAAGATTTCACTGTTTGGAAAATCACTTTCAGTGGCATCCAGATCACTCGAGTGATATCTATTTCAGCTAAATCACTTCTAGTGGATTGAGGATCACTGCAAGAAAGAATCATTATTTGCAAAATCACTTCCAGTGATGCCAAATCCACTCGAGTGATATATGAAATCTCAAGATCACTTCCAGTGAATCTATAATCACTTGCAGAAGATTTTAATGTTTTCCAAATCACTTCCAGTTACATCAAATTCACTCCAGTGATGTGTCATTTTATCAGTATCACTCTTAGACAGTCACTGTGATCAACTTGCAATAACTTCGATGGAAATTAACAAGTTTTGTTAATAAGATATTGGTAGTGATAATCATTGCTAGTTATTCCAGATTATTGTCAAAATCATGTGGCATATTATTTTGTTAAAATTACTGACAGTTGAAATTCACCTCCAGTGAAAGTAAGCTCACTTCCGATGATTCTTTGTTTTTCAGAAATCACTCCCAGTGAATCATAATCATTCCAGTTATATTCAAAGTATTTTCTAACGGTCAATTTTCTGAGTGTATTATAGGTGTACTCCACTACCACTTACATGACAAACAACTGAACACACCACTCAAACGACAACTAATTGTGGGCAGCAACGAAACTCATAAACAACTATCAACGTGCAAAGTGGAAAACAAATATTGTTGCATCTGTCAGAAGCACAATGAATCAATGGAAAAATTCATAACGGTCCTCAAAGCTTTTGATATATATGTCCATCCATTCAAAAATTAACACAGAGATGAACAACACTTGAGCACACTGCAAACAATACATTCATAAGTGCTTCGTATCTGATCAATTCTTTATCTGTACTTCAGTTTTCATCTATATACTCTGTGAGAGAGAATTTTCAGTCATATTCTGATAGTGATAACTTAAGGTTGAGGAACCTTAAGTTGGGATTTGAGATTACCTTGTGTAAGGGGGAGCGAGTGTCCAAAGAGAGGAACTTGCTGTTGTACTGTGGTGCCAAGAACCCACTGAATCTTGGAAGATATAGTGAAAGGCTCAGAAGGATTTTTGAGGACTGGATGTAGGTCAAGTGATTGGGACCAAACCAGTATAAACTCTTGTGTCCACTTTGGTGATATCTCTTCTTATTCATAACTGTGCTTTAAAGTTTCATAATTTTTGTTAAGTAACTGTAATCACCCAATTCACCCCCTCTTAGGTGAAAAGCTTGCTCTAACATATCACACATATCACTAGGGTTGAAGATCAGAGGTCCTACTCTCTTATTTGGTCTTAGGATAGAAAAAATTTAGTTGGCATCAAGATTTGGTTGGATATCATCAGGAGGATCCTCTATACCTAACTAGGTATTAATTGTTGAGGGAGAAACAAGAATGGTTTGCCTTCTCACTTTTGTGGTCATTTCTTCCTTTACGGTTCTCCTCACGGGATCATCCACATACTCCAAATTACAATAAAAGTATCTAACTATTTTGGTGCAATATGGGAGTTTAATGGAAAGCCAACGTAAGTAGGAATTAAGATATGAACTCAAATCAAACTTCAAAGCTTCCTTAAGAGCAGAAAGGTCAATATAGAACATTTGACAAACCTTTCTCCTTGAAAATTCCTCCTTGAATTTGGGGGTTTCTTCAAGTTTACTTTTATTGAAACCTTTCGGAGGCACAACAATTTCTTCTTCCTTTTCTCCCGTTCCTTCCTTCAGTGGTGACTTAGGAGCCTTGTATGGTTCTTGCTTCCCTCCTTGGGATTTATAGGCTTCATCAATCATACTTTCCATTACCTTGGCAAGTGTAGGATTATACTTGGATTTCTTTGGTTCTTTCTCGGTGAAAGTTGGAGTACTAGAAGAACTAAGAGAGGTATTGGGTGATCTTGTAACTTCCTTACCAGTGCCAATACCCAGAGAAGATGCTTTCTTCGTTCTAGCCCTTGTCACTATAGGCTCTTCAATCACAGTCCATTGTGCCTTGGGTTTTGCTTGTAATTTTGGCTTGGTTTTGAGGTTTGAGTGGTTTTTTGTTTCTTTGGTGGATGAGGTGGTGGAGATGATTCAAGAGATGATGGAGGAGTTTTTTGAGGAATTTTGGTCTTATCCATTTCAAGAAACAAAGAAAAGAGTAGATTTCTCAGAAAAATAACATTCAGTAGTCGAAGGTTAGGGTTTGAGGATTCTGAGATCTTAGAAGGTTTTTTATGTTGAAAATGAGTGGGTTTTAGTCAAAATTTGATGGGTAAGAGAATATGAAAAGATGGAATAGAGGCTTTGGAGTGAGACTTAAAGTGAAAATGAAAATTGTGATAGAGTTACGACAGATATACCTACTATGCCCGACATCACTCGAGTGGTCACTTGAGTGATCTTGAGCATCACTCGAGTGATCATGCATGACTTATGCAAAAACTTAGAATTTATACTCGTACCTAGCATGAATAATGTCGTAATTACCCATGTATTATTCCTTGATGATTTTCAGCTGCTTTGTGGCAGATTTGAATGGAAAGATTCTTAATTTTCTCCCTGTCCAGATGATCACTCGAGTGATCCTTGAACATCACTCGAGTGGTTCCTCGAGTGATCTGTCCTTCACCTGGTAACCATTCAAATTCCAACCGTTGAGCGGTTACATTTGAATTATTACACCATAACTGCTCCGCCACATCATCATAACTGATTTGCCAGGTCATCACTTGAGTGATAAACATTACTCCCAATTATCACTCGAGTGATTTGCTGATCACTTGAAGTTGGCACTCAAGTGATTACTCCCTCTGTTTATCCCTATTTTTGTTACCATTTAGCAGAGGATAAACATCCTGCAAAACCAATTTTTTAGATACTCCAATGCTTAAGTTAGTTAATCATTAAAACATATTCAAATAACTATATCTAACATTTAGAAACATATAATAACTTATAATTCATTGGGATTTACCATTCACAATTTTCTTTGTATGAATAAAAATTGATCTTTGGCAAGTGGCTTAGTGAATATGTCAGCCAATTACAGATGAGTTGGAATGAACAACACTTTGACATCTTTCTTTTGAATATGATCTCTAATAAAATGATGTCTCACATCAATATGCTTGGTTCTTGAGTGTTGTACTGGATTTTTCGCCAAGTTTATTGTACTAGTGTTATCACAGTAGATAGGAATTTTTTTGAGATAGATGTCGAGATCTTGTAATTATTGTTTCAGCCATAATGCTTGTGCACAATAACTTGAGGTTGCTATGTATTCTGCTTCTGTTGAAGATAATGATACAATAGTTTGTTTCTTACTGAACCAAGAGACAACTGCACCTCCAAAAAATTGGCATTACCCACTTGCACTCTTCCTATCTATTTTATAGCCACCATGATCAGAATCAAAATATGCAACTAAATACTCATTACCTCCTTTAGGATACCATATACCTAATTCCTTCATGTCTGCAAGATATCTAAAAATTCTTTTTATTGCTTCAGCATGTGATACTTTGGGACGGGATTGATATCTTACACATAAACTAACACTGAATTGAATATCAGGTCTACTGGATGTAAGGTAACGTAATGATCCGATTATTCCTCTATATTGGGTTATATTGAAATCAATTCCTTTTTCCTCATAAGCATCCATAAGAATCGTTGAACTCATGGGGGTATATGCTCCATTAGCTTCATCCAATCCAAACTTTTTGAGAAGTTCTTTAAGATATTTAGTTTGAGATATGAATATCCCATTCTTTCTTTGTTTGATTTGTAAGCCCAAAAAGAACATTAATTCTCCCATAATAGACATCTCAAATTCTCCCTGTATTAACTCAGAAAGTTCCTTGCACAAGTATTCGTTAGTAGCCCCAAATATAATATCATCAAAATAAATTTGAACTACTAATAAATCATTTCATTTTCGTTTTATAAACAATGTTGTATCGACTTTCCCTCGTACAAAATCATGTTCGATGAGAAATTTTCTCAGCCTTTTATACCAAGCTCTAAGAGCTTATTTCAAACCGTACAAAGCTTTTCGTAATTTGAAAACATGATTTGGTTTTGAAATATCTTCAAATCCTGGAGGTTGCTCTACATAAACTTCCTCCATAATATAGCCATTTAGAAAAGCACTTTTTACATCCATTTGATAAAGTTTGAAACCTTTTATACAAGCAAAGGCAAGGAGTACTCGTATAGCTTCCAATCTTGCTACTGGAGCATATGTTTCCTCATAATCAATACCTTCTTCTTGATTTTAGCATTTGACTACCAATCTTGCCTTATTCCTGACAATGATTGCTAACTCATCAAGTTTGTTCTTAAATACCTATTTGGTGCCAATGATCGTATGATCCTTAGGCCAGGGTACTAAATCCCAAACTTTATTTCTTTTAAATTGATTGAGTTCTTCTTGCATTGCTAACACCTAATCATTGTCTGATAAGGCTTCATCAATATTAGAAGGTTCTAATTTAGAAATAAATGCAGCGAAGCTAACTTTGTTTAAATCTTTACTTCTAGTTTTGATACCTTCGTTTACTCCTCCTATGACTTGATCAAGGGGATGACTTTTGTTGTATTTTCAAGCTTTAAGTTGTCCTGGTTGAGGTAATTCATCCTCTTTTTCAACTTTGTCATCCTCTTGATTAGAATTCTTAGGAATAAGATGATTGTTTTGGAAATCATTAAGTATTTCCTACTCATCTTCAATGATTTTGTTAGAGGACTCAAATTCATCGAATACAACATGAATTGATTCTTCAACAACACATTTCATTTGTTGAAAACTCTATAAGCTTTCCTATGATTCGAATAGCCTAAGAACAATCCTTCATCGGCTTTAGAATCAAATTTTCCTAAATTATCATTACCATTATTGTGAATGAAACACTTACAACCAAATATTTGTAGATGAGCAAGGTTTGGTTTCCGTCCCTTGTAGAGTTCATGCGACGTCTTTCCAAGCTTGGTTATGACATAGGCCCTATTTGATATGTAGCATGTAGTGCTCATTGTGTCTGCCCAAAAAACTTGTGAAACATTTTTCTCATTTACTATAGCTCTCGCCATTTCTGTAAGAACTCTATTCTTTCTTTCCACAACTCTATTTTGTTGTGGTGTTCTTGGAGCTGAGAAATTGTGATCAATACTATTGGTATCACAATAGTTTCCAAAAGCTTGATTATCAAATTTTCCACCATGTTCTATTGTAATACCTACAATGGACATATCTTTCTCATTTTGCACTTTCTTGGCAAAAACAATAAATTCACTAAATGTTTCATCTTTGGATGATAAAAAGATAGTCCAAGTGAATATAAAAAAATTATCAACTATAACCAATGAATATAGATTTCCACCCAGACTTTTAACCCTCGCTGGTCCTACTAAATCCATGTGAAGTAGTTGAAGAGGTCTATTGGTTGAAATTTCATTTTTCAATTTGAAAGATGTTTTACTTTGTTTTACCTTCTGACAAGCATCACATATCAAATCATTTTTTAAATTTAACTTGGTAAACCAATTACTAAATCCTTTTTAATTAGCTTGTCTAGTTGGTGCATATTGACATGAGTTAGTCGTTTATGCCATAACTAGCTTTCATCTGAGTTACTCAAAAAATAGCTTTCAGAAGTATTTTTATTCATATCAAGAGTATAGCAGTTACCTTCCCTTTTTGCTTTGAGTTTTTCTTTGAGATTCTCCTTCTCTATTTTCAGATCTTTCTTTCTTACTATCAGACATTCTTCTGAGTCAAATATTACCCAATTGTCTTTATTAGCACTTTGACTCACACTTAGCAGATTGTGACATAGACCCTCAACATAGTATACATCTTTGACTTGTATGCCTTTATCACATTTGATTTCACCAATTCCTGCTATATTATCGGATTGATTTCCACCAATTTTCACCTTCCCACCTTCTCTAGGCTTTAGTATGGTAAAATTTTCTAGGTTACCGGTCATATGTCTAGAGCATCCACTGTCGATATACCATTTGCTTGCTTTGGATGCTTTAAAGCAAGTCTGCAATTATAGACAATTAAGTTTTAAGTACCCATATCTTTTTGGATCCTTTTGGGTTAGTACAATTAATTTTTGAAACATATGAATCTTTAAGTACCCATTTATAGGTTCCTATAGCTCCCTTCTTTTTATGTATGCATAATGAACTATAATGTCCCTTTCTATTGCAATAATTGCAATGAGTAAAAGGGTTGGATGTATGCACGGAATGCCTAAAGTAATTTAAGTATGTTTTTCCTCCATTTTTCTTCTTACCTTTCTTTTTATCCAATTTTGGATCATATCCAATACTTGACTTATCATTTACAAAACATTGTGCTTTCAAAATAACATTTAACATCTCACTTCCTTTTGTAAATTTTTCAAGTGACTTGGTAAGATCAATATTTTTGTTTTTTAAAGAAGAACAATTTTCACAAACTGAAGATTCTTCTAGTTTATCTTCCAGCAATTTATTTTTCTTCTTAAATGCAATGAGTTCTTTGACTACTTTGATGAATTCAGAATGTAAAGCATTATATTTAGAATATAATTCATCATAAGTAGGATCAGAATCACTTACCTCTTCTTCGTGGGCAACTAGACATATGTTAGCTATTTCTTCATAGTCGTTTTCTTCATCTAAGGAGCTGTCTCCCCATATTGTAGAAATAAATGCCTTCTTTCTGTTGAAAGATTTGCCTTTTCTTTTCTCTTTATTTTTCTGCAATGTTTCTGGACATTTTGATTTGATATGTCTTGATTTGCCACATTCATAGCAAATGTTTTCTTTGACTTCTTTTATGCTACTCATTGCTCCTCTTTGTGAGTTTATGAAACCTTGGCCTTTATAGAATTTCTTGAATCTTCTTATTATTAGACCCATTTCATCATCATCGAACTCATCATCATCTTCTTCTTGTATTTCCACCTTTATTGTAGTTAGAGCAAGACTTTTCTTTTTCTTATCACTAACTTCCTTCAGTTCTCATTTAAATTTCAGTTTACTTTCACATTTAGAAAGACTTCCAAATAGAGAAGCTACTGATTGCATTGAATCTCATTTAGCTTCTTCGATTGCCATAACTTTACCTTTCCATTCTTTGGAGAGTATGTTTAATATCTTTCTTACTTGGGTTTTCTGTTCATAAGATTTCCCAAGAGCTGCAAGTTGATTGATAAGATGATTATATCTAAGTTCAAAATCAGCTATTGACTCACTTCCTTCATTTGGAGTAAATCAAATTCTATAATCAGTATTGATTCGATTTTCTTTGATGCCTGACATTCCTTCATTTGCTACTTTAAGAGCTTCCCAAATTTCTTTGGTAGTCTTCAAGGTGCAAATTCTGAAGTATTCTTTTTGACTTAATGCACTTTGAATCATAAGAATTGCTTTACTGTAAGAGTCACGAGCCTTCTGTCATTCTTGTCATATTCTATTGGTGGCTTAGGAACTTGACGAGACTCTTCGATCTTCATAGGAACATAGTTTCCGGTTTCAATCACATCACACAGTATGTATTCAGTTGCCATGAAAAATACTCGAAACTTTACCTTCCAGAAGGAGAAGTGTTCACCATTGAAACCAGGTGGTCTGGTGATAGAAGCACCATTGGGAAGAATTCCTTTACCCATGCTTGCCATTGGATCCTTTTTAGGTTATTATACCTGAACAAGAAGACCTATGTTCTGATACTAAATGTTAAAACAAACTTATCACCCAAGAAGGGGGTGAATTAGGTGATCACAGATAACTTACTATACCTATAAAAATTTTCTGAAACTTTAAAGAACAAATAAGAGTAAAGAGAGAGATCACCATTCGGCAAAAAAAAGGGAGAGAGAAATCACCAAATTGTACACTAGGAGTTTAAACTGGTTCGGTCACAACCACTTTGACCTACGTCCAGTCCTTGAAAATCCTTCTGAGCTTTTCTCTATATCTTCCAAGATTCAGTGGGTTCTTGGCACCTCAATACAATTGCAAGTTCCTCTTTGGACACTCGCTCCCCCTTACACAAGGTAATCTCAAATCCCAACTTAAGGTTCTACAACCTTAAATTATCTCAATAAAAGATATTGAGTTTGTAAAAAAATCTCTCTCACAGAGTAAATGTATAAATACTGAAGTACATAGGATGAATATGAAGAACAAAGCATTAAGATTGTATAGAACATGTAACGAAATGTGGTACCTGATCATCCAGAATCTAATGTCCACCAGATTCATAGCCTCTACCAATAATACACTTTGTCAATAGATCTGGAATCAAATAAAGGTTAGGAAATAGTGAGATTAAATAGTTTAAATGACGAGTCAGTTTACTAGGAGACAAAAGATTAAATGTGAGATTGAAAATATTAAGAGCAGAAGATAATGAAATGGAGGGGTGGGGTTAATAGTGCCTGATCCAACGACACAGATGGGGGAACCATTAGCAATGAAGATAGAAGATGGGTTAGTATAGGCGGCATACGATGAAAGCAAATGATGGTTACCTATCATGTGATCGGTAGCACCGGAATCAATGACCCACTTTGAGGAAGTGGTAGTAAGACCAGAAGGCAGAGTACCTGTGGATAAGGTTGAGGCAGATGGCGAACCAGGGACTGATGTTCAAAAGTCAGGGCCACATGAGCAGAACCATGCTGCTGATCACGCTACTGTTTATTCTATAACTTGCAACAATATTTCTTAATATGGCCAGGTTCCTTGCAATAATTATAGATAATACTAGCAAAATTCGTGGTTGGGGCCACTACTACAGAAAAGGGATTTAATGTCACAATTAGGCGTCCCTTCTTTGAAAAGGGAAGTAAAAAGTGTACGCGGTGGCATTTACGTAAATAAAGAGAGACTTATTAATCTTTAGGCGTCCCTTATTGAAGAAGGGACGCCTAAAGGAGACATTAGGCGTCCCTTCTTCAAGAAGGGACGCCTAATGTTGGGACATTAGGCGTCCCTTCTCGAGAAGGGACGCCTAAAGGGTGCATACCAGCCACGTGGCTGGCATGCACCCCACATTAGGCGTCCCTTCTCGAGAAGGGACGCCTAATGTCCCAACATTAGGCGTCCCTTCTGTATGAAGGGACGCCTATTTATATGTTTAGGCGTCCCTTCTTAGAGAAGGGACGCCTAAACATATTTCCCTCCACTTTTTCATCATTTCCCTCCATTCCGTTCGTCACTCTTCCTCCCTCTCTGATCAAAAACACTTAGCCTCCTTCCACCAAATATCCCTTCCACCGCTCTATCCCTCTTTCTTCATTTTCTCTCATCTCCTCCTTCTATCATCTCACTTCAATACTCACCCCCTGTATCTTTCTCTTCCGCCGCCTTACTAACTTGTTGCAGCGAGCTGAGCTGAGAAGGTATATATTACGGTACAGTCTTTGATCTCTTCTTTCTTTTTTTCCCCAACTAGCTAATCAGCTATCCCCACCAGTGAAAGCCTCATATTCCTTGATCTTTTCATTGTTTGTAGCATCGGAGCTCCCTCTCTCACGGTGGCTAGCGCGCCTCCTCCCTCCCAACCTCTTCATCATCACGCCATTTTAATTTCTTCCAACCTGTAAGCTTTTTTTTTTAATTTTGGTTTATTTTATTTCACTTTAGTTAATGTCATGATCGACAGTTTAATTTAAAGTAGTAGTTTTGCTAGAAACTATAAGCCACTCATATATGCCATAAGTACATATGTATGCTAGATTCCATAAGTACATATGGGAGTTTTGCTAGTTAACTAATTTTATTAGATTAAATAAGTATATAATTTATTTAATTATATAAAACATGTGTAGGAAGCTCTGAGTGCTATAGAACTTTTATTGGTTTGAAATAATGAATACATGTATAGAACTTTTAATATATTAGGTAGGTGCATAGAACTTTTAACTTGACTAATTTAAACATATTAGTTCCCTAAAGAAAAATTGATATTTTAAATTGTTGATATTGTCCTTAATTGCCTAAGTTACTTGATTTTTTTTGTTTTGTTTGAATTAAGGTGAAATGGTTTGTTATTACAATTGTGGGATCTTACACTTAATGGGAAATGATCCCGAAATGTTTTTTGAAAAAAGTGATAAAAGGCAATCTCATAGTTAACAATTGTTATAAACTTGAGTGTTATTGGGAATGGTTTAGGTGGTAAAACAATGGATCATAGTTGGATGAATGCTTTGAGAACTAGTGAAGAATATGAGAATGGGGTGGAAGAGTTTATTGAATTTGCTAGAAGGAATGCTCCAACTAAAAATGGGAAGTATTTTTATCCTTGTGCGAATTGTTTAAACGAGAGTCGACGAGATGTTGATGATATAAGGGATCACCTACTTTGTGATGGAATAAATCTTCGATACAAAAGGTGGATATGGCATGGTGAGGAAGTAATTACTGATTGTCCGTCGCACAAGAAGGAAGGAGTGGATGTTATGGAACAAGATAGAATGGAGAAAATGATTCACGATGCCGAGGTTGAATCCTTCGCCCAGGCACATGAATTTGACAGCTTGCGGAGTGATGCGGAGACACCATTATACCCTGGGAGTAAGTACACACGACTGACGGGAACATTGCATTTGGTGAACTTAAAGGCAACTTGTGGATGGACCGATAGTAGTTTTACATTACTATTGCAATTATTGTGTGATATGTTTCCAGAAGATAATGTACTTCCAAACCGTATGTATGAGACAAAGAAAATCTTGTCTACGAAGGCAAGAAGAGCCACCCGCTCCGAGAAGAACAAGAGGTGCCACGAAGATGGCTGTATTGGCGAAGCGCCACTACAATGAACAGGAGAGGGTTCACATAGAGTTTGATGCCAACATGAATCCAATGGGTCCTGAGGAAGACCACTTCATTAGTTATCTTGGTTTTTTGGGTCGAAGCAAAGTCCGAATCATCTATGATAGTTGGAGGTAGGTTCCCAAAAAGACGAAAGCCATGATATGGCAACAGATTTTGGTACATAACTTTCGATACATTTTATGTATTTAGACCTTTCTTCCTATTCAAGTTTAATTGTCTCCGTTTTTGCAGCAAACGTTCGATGTTCCTGACACCACAGACATGTACAACCACTGGATGGGAGAGGTTCGTTTGCGCTGGAAGGATTTTAAAAATAAGCTCTCCAGGAAGTACCTTAGAGGTGACAAGAGTCATTTGGATCCTTGTCAAGAATATTCATATCTATCTCCAGAGGACTGGAGGTTGTTTGTAGCTAAACGACAAACTCCTGAATTTTTGGTAAATTTTCTGTCTTCAGTATGAAAATTTATAATTTCAATATAGTTAATGCACTAATGACTTGTTTTTCCCTTTTTCCCTTAAACAGGAATTAAGTGCGGCGAACACACAGAGGCAAGAAGCAAATCAGTACCAGCATTGCATGTCTCGGGGTGGCTACAGGAAGCTGGAGCGGATGATGATGGCAGAAAAGCTGGAAAAAATGAAGGACGCTGCGAAATCGGATCCTTCCGTTGTTGTGCAAGAGCCAGCTCCTCCTCCACGTCACAAAAAATGGAAAGCAGGGAGGATTAAGGGTGGGAAATATATAAATCCTACTATTGCTGAGGTTGCCTCGAGGATTGTAAGTAGTAATAGCATAAGTAATTAATTGTAAAATTCTTTCACATTTCTAGCATTTAAATGGGTATTCATAACGAATTGTATGCTACAGGACGAACTCGAAGAGCAGAGTAGCCAAGGTTCGTTCACTCCAAGTGGACGGATGGACATATTGGCCACGGCGATTGGGAAGGCTGAATACCCAGGCCGTGTTAGAGGGGAGCCAAGGGGAGTTGGTATTTCGAAGTATTTTAGTAAAGCCTCGTTATATTCTTCACAAGCTGAACCCAGTCAAGAGTTTGTGGATAAGCTTCGCGATCAAATCCGAGAGGAGCTCCGAGATGAGCTAATGACACAACTACGTGGTGAAATGAAATCGTGGTTTGATTTTCATCACATGGAGGCTACTAGGGTTAGAAACGAGGAATCCCCGGCCTTCCCCAGCACTAAAGGAAGTCACAACCCGCCGGACGAATCCCTTGTACAGCCTTCCCACACTCCGCAACTCGTTGCCGAGGCTTTCCACAATCCAGAACCCCTTGTCCAGCCTTCCCATACTCCAGAACTTGTTGCTGCTCCTTTCCATAGTCTTGTCCAGCCTTCCCATAGTACAGAACCCTGTGGCCAGCCTTCTCACATAACAGAACCACTGGGCCAGCCTTCTGCCACTCCGGAGTCGGGTGAATCGTGTATCCTTTATTTGGACACCACAGACATGATTCGTGTTGTAGCCGATGCTCTCGTTTACACAAAAGCTACCACCCACCATCATAATCAAATTCCACAGTATTTACGTAGGGTGACAGTGACACGTGTTCATGAGGGGGAAGAAGGTGCAGCCATCCCTATCCCTGACGTTGAGATTGCCACGCTGGGTCAGGCAATTGGAGGTTTCATCCTTTGGCCTCAATATTTTATTGGCACGTTGGGAACCCCACCAATGGTAGGAATTATATTCATATCACTTGACATTTATTGGCATCATTGTAATATAATTGGTTTTGTTTTCTATGCTTATAGGAGGAGCAACATGCGCAAAAATGGCCCTTTCTAGCACGGCTCCAACAGATGTACAAAGGTATTCCCCAAGTCAACTTCAATATGCCTCCAGGGATTGTGGGTACAGAATTGACGTATCCCTACACGATCGACAATAAAGATCTTAAGGAGTTTATGCATTTGGAGGAGATAGATGCAGGATGGGTCAAACTTGGCATTTGGTTAGTTTTTCTTTTCTAAGTTCAAGATTTCATAAGTTCAATAATTCATTGGTCATTTTATTTCTATTTTAGGTCCTTCTACCACATGTGCATTGATATGCAAAGATCAAATTTATACGGATTCTTGTGTCCGGCAAATACGACATCAGATAAAAATGATGTCGCACAAAGGACGCATTATGTGGGCTTCACAATGGCAGTGACCAAATTGCGATGTTATCTAGCGCCAATTGTTCAAGGGTATGTAGTAAAAAATTTTATTTTTGGATTTTTGAGAAATAATTTTCTTCTAATCTAAACTTCATTTTAATCTGTGTATTGTTTTAGTTACCATTGGAGCCTGTGTGTTGTTTGCCCACGCCTCAATGAAATCTATTGGTTTGATTCCTTGACAAAAAAGCCAGACAAAGACACAAAATCAGTCTTCAACACGTTAGTTATTTCTTTTTTATTAATTAAAGAAATGCTTGATTTCAATAAATTGTTCCAACTTAAAATGTTTTACATTTTAATGGTTCTAACTTAAAATGTTTTACATTTTAATGGTAGCGCGACCCAAACATATAGAATGCTTGGCGGGTCACGTGAGGGTAGAGTTGTTCGCAAGCCAAAGTGGTTCTATCCCAAAGTATGTGGTTTCAATATAATTTAAGTTATTTTATTTACGGTTGTTTTATAAATGATGTATGTTATTGATTTTAACCAATTGCTTTTGATTTATAGTGCCCTCAACAACCAGGTGGTACTGAATGTGGCTATTATGTTCTACTTTACATGTATAATATCATTCAAAGTGGCTTTACAAATGATTTTCAACAGGTAATCAAATGATAATATTTTGGTTGTATTTTAATTGAATTGCTAAACAATCCTTTAATTTCATTGATTTCGTATATATAATCATATTTTCTAATTTGTAGATCTTTGATAATGATGCTGCTTACTTATATGAAGACATTAATTTGATCAGAGACTTGTTGGCTGGGAGGATTCTTCAACACATTGATTTGTAGAAGTTTATCGTTTCCTGTACATTTACTTATTAGTAGTTGTTTATTATATTAGTGGACAACATTTCTGTCAACAATGTAGTGCATAATGTTTCATTAGAGGTGGATGTTATGTTTTGTTAATTATAAACTGCATGCTGTATGTTTCCTTTTTGTGTATACGTTTCTGTTTGCTTTCAGAATGATATGGCCAGAAATAGTAAAAATGGTTCTGAAAAAAAACACTTTAGGCGTCCCTTTTGGCCAAAGGGACGCCTAAAGTCCTTACTTTAGGCGTCCCTTTTGGTCAAAGGGACGCCTAAAGTAGCAAAGTCCCCGTTTAGAATTTTTTTATTTAAAAATTAGGGACTTTAGGCGTCCCTTTTGGCCAAAGAAACGCCTAAAGTCCTTACTTTAGGCGTCCCTTTTGGTCAAAGGGACACCTAAACCCAGCCCTTTAGGCGTCTTTTTACAAAGGACGTCTAAAGTCCAAATTTACTACGTCGCTGGCATACGCGTCCCCTCATAAAAGGACGTTAAAAGTCCCATATAAGGGACGTTAAAAGTGTTTTTTCTAGTAGTGGGCACTGGATCCCTATTTGGAGCCATGATTCTTATTGTCAAAGGGACTTCGACCAGCTAAAGCACTCACATGGGGATCCATAGACGGACGTATCACACCATTAGCATGAAGGAATCGTGAGAACACATTATCGAGAGAAGGAAGTTCCTGACTAGACAGGATCTGAGAACGAATGGTCTTATAGGATGATCAAGAGCTTTGAGAAAACTAATATTAGCCTATAGTTCCATATTCTTAATGCGAGTTTCAAGGTTGACCTGTGGAGACATGAGGACTTTCATTTCCTCATACAATCGTTTGTAGTCCAAAAAGAATTCCTTCAATGGATGGCTTGCTGCTGAGAGCGATAAAAACCCTTACAAACTTCGTGAACTCAAGTGAGGCTCCCTTTACCAGAGAACATAAATTCTAGATAATTCATTATTTCCTTAACAGTAGTACAATGATTGACGAAACACAAAATCCGGGGTTTAATAGAATTTCTAATTTGAAACAAGATCCTAGTATCAGCTCGTTTCCAAGCAATCAGTTTATCTTTGTCACTAGGGGATCATCATTTAAATGCCCCTCTTTCTCAATACCCATAATATATATCTTAATAGTGGTGCTTCAATCATTGTAATTTGTCTAGGTCAATTAGGAGAAAGTAGTCTTAGCAGACATGGGCAACAGTTCAGGAGTCTTAGAGTTAGCCACTTGATTGTGAAGTTAATAGTGACAATATATAAGGCCAATTGAGTCCCAAATTACCACAATGGCTACAGAACCACAAGTAGAGCAAAAAAAAAAACAATCTCTAGATAAGCCAATAAGAGCTAAATGAGCCAACCAGGGGAAGCAACAAAACAAATAAACCAAGAAGCACCCCCACAAGCACAATACCAAACAACCCCTTAACAACAAACAGACCAAACAGAACTTGAAGCAATAACACAAATCGTCGATGCTACATGAAACAAAAAGGATCAACCAGAGTGAGCAAACTGTGGACCCAAAGCATGAAACCATAAGGGGGTAGGCCGAAAATGAAAGACGACGCCAACCAAAGAAGCACGGCCAGGAGAGGAGCAGTCACAAGCTGTCACGCGCTGGGAATGTGAGACTGCTTCTGGCGCGTGTGCAATCCACGTGCCATAAGATGGAGATTAAACCGCCGGGAGAGCACAGCAAGGGGGCGCGTGTTGCCAAAAACCTGAGCTCCACCGAGAAAAAAAATTGCCAACCACTCTCACGGTCTCCTCCCTTGCTGTGAATAACTGATGGAGAGAGAAAAAAATTCTACATAGTAACAGGCTTTGGTACCATGTGAGATTTGTATCTGAATTGTGTATTTTCTATTACCATGATATACAGTATATATACAATTAGTAAGGAGCTTACGTATTAATTGCTTCTAAATGAGGGAATCTCAATCCCACTAATTAGTCAATCAATCCCACTAATTTAGTTGATTAGTCTAATATTAATTACAAAATATTTCCTTAACAGTTTCGTTACCTTTCTTTCTTAGTTGTATCATTTTATACAACAGCTAGACATTTTGCTTAATGTCCCTTTTTTTTTTATAGTAAATTCTTGACTTTTATTTTTTAAAGTCAAATCTATAATTATGAAAATACTTTGTTGATATATAAGTAACGGAAAAGAAACAAATTCAAATAATTTTAGGAAAGAAATTGAAAATTATTAAAAATATATATATGTTACCCTTTGGAGTTGATGTGGGTTACAACTTTCATTTCTAAATTTTTAAATATTACGAACCCATTAAATCTCCTTTTCCTTTTTCCCCCAACTCGTGAAATTTCCTTCTCTCTGCGTATAGGTGAAACTCGCTAAAAATCGTTTTCTCATAGACAAATGATGCTCCTACGTTTTTTGAAAGAAAAAATAAAGGAAAATGGCTCAAAAATACCTTATAAGGAAATTATTTGCTGATTGAAAATAATGACAACCTGTTTTATGATGCTTTATCAATTATAGAAATTTAGATCCAATAGGTTGTTTTTTACATTTCACTAAGGGTAAATTATCCAAAACTTTTTAAGTAAACTCCGTGATCATTTCACATTTTGACAAGCATTCCTCCCTAACTTTCTAAATCAGGGTACCAAAGAAAAAATTAGTGTAAATAATTTTTATGTTATTAGTCTGTCTATTATTACATTATATCCTCTAAAATTTTGATTTTTCAAATTACATTCGTAAATTGAATATAGATAACTTTCATAATTTTTATTAGAGAAAATGACTTTAAGGTTCCTATAAAACCATTTATTATATTTAAGGATATCAAATTCTCGGAATTCTAGCAACAAGATCACGTTTCTTAGTTAACTACAAAAAAATAGCAAATTAGCGATGGAATTTAGCGACGGAATGAATCCGTCCCTAATCCCTCACAAATTCTGTCACTAAAATTAGCGACGGAATTTAGAAACGAAATTTTTCCGTCTCTAAATTAGCGACGGAATTACATTCCGTGGCTAAATTCTGTCACTAATCTCCGTCACTAAAAACTAGCGATGAAATTTTTCCGTCGCTAATTAGAGATGGATTAGTGACGGAATTACATTCCGTCACTAGAATTTGGCGACGGAATTTAGAGACAAAATTTTTCCGTCTCTAATTAGCGATGGAATTTTCGTCGCTAATTCCGTCTCTAATAGCTAAATTTTTTAATAATTCGGTTTTTCTTCTAAAATTATAATTTTTTAAATAATTTAAATTTTAAATTATTTTAAATTTATAATATAATATTAAAATAAATAAATAAAAATTATTAATTCATATTTATTTTTAAAATTAAAATTTTAATATAATATATTTGAATTTTTAATAATATATTATATACAACTAAAATACAAATTTTATAAATACAAACAAAAAGATAAAATATAAAATAAAATAAATAAAAAAAGATATTAATAATAAAAATTTAGTGTAGAATATTTACATAAAATAAAATGAGAAAGCTAAATTAAAATATTCAATAATATATAAAATTTTGTATTTCTATTTTTGTTTGCAAGCGAGATATATATATATGTATATATATGTATATATGTATGTATGTGTGTGTATGTGTGTGTGCGCGCGCGCGCGCGTGTATATATGTATGTATATGTACGTATATTTGTACATATGTGTGAATGTGTGTCTGTGTCTGTGCCTATATATATATATATATATATATGATTTTGCATTTAACTTCAAAGATTCTTCTTAGCTCAACTGGCAAAGGCACTAGCACACGCGTGAGGTTATAGCTTCGAATCCTAACTTGGTCACAAAATGCAACCAATTTGTGACTTATGACACGTGGTGAGCGGTGGAGGGTGACACATGGCGCGCGGTTGAGGATGACATGTGGCGGCTTACGGGAACACGTGGCGGTGGCTGACTGGTACATGTGGCAACCGCCGGCGAGGGACATGTGGAGGCTTGTGTTGTAGACATGTGGCAATTTAAATTATATATATAAAAAAATATTTAGCAACGGATTAGAGACGGAAAATTTAGTCCGAATTTTTCGTCACTAATTAGTAAATTGCTTCTCTAATTAAAGACGGAATTTAGGGACGGAATTTTCCATCTCTAATTAGAGGCGGAATTCAGGGACGGAATTTCTGTCGCTAATTAGAGACGGAAAAATTCTGTAGCTAAATTCCGTCTCTAATTAGTGACAGAATTCAAAATTCTGTCACTAATCAATTAGTAACGGTCTTTTTAGCTACGGAACAAATTCCGTCGCTAATATGATTCCGTCTCTAATCCGTCGCTAATTTCCGTCTCTAAGTTGATTAGTGATGAAAATTTCGTCATTAAATTTCGTCGCTAATTTGCTATTTTTTTGTAGTGGTTGTAATTAAATTGTTACATTATACAAAACTCTTACGAATTTTGGATCATTTGCATATAACTATTTTGATATTTTGAAATATAAATTTAACCTCCAACTTTTTTTATTATAAGCCCTTTATTGTTAACTTACCATTATTTTTTTAACGGAAATTAACACATAAAATTAGTATATAACATATGACATCCTCTGTAAATTATTAATTTTATAAAACTCTATCAAACTTGGACCAATTACAAATAATCCCCTGACATTCCAAAATTGAAATTTAACATTATTAAAGTTTTATTTTTAATAATAAACCATTTAATGTTACTTTTATCATCTTAATAAATTGATTATGAATTTTACTACTCCTCTAGTCCTATTTATAGGTATGAGAGAACCACTACTACAGAAAAGGGATTTAACGTCACAATTAGGCGTCCCTTCTTTAAAAAGGGAAGTAAAAAGTGTACGCGGTGGCATTTATGTAAATAAAGAGAGACTTATTAACCTTTAGGCGTCCCTTATTGAAGAAGGGACGCCTAAAGGAGACATTAGGCGTCCCTTCTAGAGAAAGGACGCCTAATGTCGGGACATTAGGCGTCCCTTCTTTGAGAAGGGACGCCTAAAGGGTGCATGCCAGCCACGTGGCTGGCATGCACCCAATATTAGGCGTCCCTTCTTTAGAAGGGACGCCTAAAGGGTGCATGCCAGCCACGTGGCTGGCATGCACCCCACATTAGGCGTCCCTTCTTGAGAAGGGACGCCTAATGTAGGGACATTAGGCGTCCCTTCTCTATGAAGGGACGCCTATTTATATGTTTAGGCGTCCCTTCTTACAGAAGGGACGCCTAAACATCATTTCCCTCCACATTTTCATCATTTCCCTCCATTCCTTTCGTCACTCTACTTCCTCCCTCTCTGATAAAAAACACTTAGCCTCCTTCCACCGAATATCCCTTCCACCGCTCAATCCCTCTTTCTTCATTTTCTCTCATCTCCTCCTTCTATCATCTCACTTCAATACTCACCCCCTGTATCTTTCTCTTCCGCCGCCTTACTAACTTGTTCCAGCGAGCTGATCAGCTGAGAAGTATTACGGTACAGTTCGATCTCTTCTTTCTTTTTTTCCAACTAGCTAATCAGCTATCCCCACCAGTGAAAGCCTCATATTCCTTGATCTTTTCATTGTTTGCAGCATCGGAGCTCCCTCTCTCACGGTGGCTAGCGCGCCTCCTCCCTCCCAACCTCTTCATCATCACGCCATTTTAATTTCTTCCAACCTGTAAGCTTTTTTTTTTATTTTGATTTATTTTATTTCACTTTAGTTAATGTCATGATCGACAGTTTAATTTAAAATAGTAGTTTTGCTAGAAACTATAAGCCACTCATATATGCCATAAGTACATATGTATGCTAGATTCCATAAGTACATATGGGAGTTTTGCTAGTTAACTAATTTTATTAGATTAAATAAGTATATAATTTATTTGATTATATAAAACATGTGTAGGAAGCTCTGAGTGCTATAGAACTTTTATTGGTTTGAAATAATGCATGTATAGAACTTTTAATATATTAGGTAGGTGCATAGAACTTTTAACTTGACTAATTTAAACATATTAGTTCTCTAAAGAAAAATTGATATTTTAAATTGTTGATATTGTCCTTAATTGCCTAAGTTACTTTATTTATTTATTTTTTGTTTGAATTAAGGTGAAATGGTTTGTTATTACAATTGTGGGATATTACACTTAATGGGAAATGATCCCGAAATGTTTTTTGAAAAAAGTGATAAAAGGCAATCTCATAGTTAACAATTGTTATAAACTTGAGTGTTATTGGGAATGGTTTAGGTGGTAAAACAATGGATCATAGTTGGATGAATGCTTTGAGAACTAGTGAAGAATATGAGAATGGGGTGGAAGAGTTTATTGAATTTGCTAGAAGGAATGCTCCAACTAAAAATGGGAAGTATTTTTGTCCTTGTGTGAATTGTTTAAACGAGAGTCGACGAGATGTTGATGATATAAGGGATCACCTACTTTGTGATGGAATAAATCTTCGATACACAAGGTGGATATGGCATGGTGAGGAAGTAATTACTGATTGTCCGTCGCACAAGAAGGAAGGAGTGGATGTTATGGAACAAGATAGAATGGAGAAAATGATTCACGATGCCGAGGTTGAATCCTTCGCCCAGGCACATGAATTTGACAGCTTGCGGAGTGATACGGGGACACCATTATACCCTGGGAGTAAGTACACACGACTGACGGGAACATTGCATTTGGTGAACTTAAAGGCAACTTGTGGATGGACCGATAGTAGTTTTACATTACTATTGGAATTATTGTGTGATATGTTTCCAGAAGATAATGTACTTCCAAACCGTATGTATGAGGCAAAGAAAATCTTGTCTACGATGGGTATGGAGTACAAAAAGATACATGCTTGCCCTAATGACTGTGTATTGTATAGAAAGGAGTATGCAGGTCTTAGTGAGTGTCCTAACTGTAAAACATCACGATATAAAGTGAAGAAAGATGGTGGTTGTAGAGAAGGGACAACAAGTAAACGGCAACCTTCGAAGGTGTTATGGTATCTTCCAATAATTCCACGGTTTAAGCGTTTGTTTGCGACCGCAACAAAAGTAAAGAAGTTGAGATGGCATTCTGATGAGAGAATTTGTGACGGAACATATCTTCGGCACCCGGCCGACTCTCTACAGTGGAAAAAGATAGATGAAATGTTCCCTCAATTTGGCAGCGAGCCGAGAAACCTTCGGCTTGGACTTTGTACAGATGGAATAAATCCGTATGGAACTCTTACTAGTATACATAGTTCGTGGCCAGTTCTCCTTGTAATATACAACTTACCTCCCTGGTTATGTATGAAGCGCAAGTACGTTATGCTTTCTATGATGATCTCTGGACCAAAACAGCCAGGGAATGACATCGATGTGTATTTGGCTCCTTTGATTGAGGACTTGAAGAAGTTATGGGAGGAAGGTGTGGATGTGTTCGATGCTTATAAGAAAGAGTCTTTCAAGTTGCGTGCAATGATTTTTACCACGATAAACGACTTCCCCGCATACGGAAATTTGTCAGGGTATAGTGTGAAGGGTCATAAAGCATGCCCAATCTGTGAAGGAGACACACACTTTCGACAACTTAAGCATTGCAAAAAAACAGTGTACCTTGGCCACAGGAGGTTTCTTCCTCGATTCCACCCATATCGTAGGCTGAGAAAGCGTTTTGATGGCTTACCAGAACATGGAGTTGCACCAAGGGCCTTAACCGGGGAGGAAGTTTATAGTCGGGTAGAACGTGTCAATGTGACCTTTGGTAAAAATCAAAGGACTAAGGGTGAGAAGAATATATGGAAGAAGAGGTCAATTTTATTTGATCTTCCGTATTGGCATTGTCTTGATGTAAGACACAGTATTGATGTGATGCATGTGGAGAAAAATGTGTGTGACAGCCTTGTAAGTACGCTTTTGCACATCCCAGGTAAGACCAAAGATGGAATGAGCGCGAGACTTGACCTTGTTGATATGGGAATAAGAGATCGGTTGCATCCACAACTAAGAGATGATGGTAGGAGGGCATATATGGAGCCAGCTGCGCATACGCTATCAAAAGCGGAGAAAAGAAGTTTGTGTGGGTGTCTGCATGAAATTAAGGTCCCACAGGGCTACTCTTCTAATGTTAGCAGGTGTGTGTCAATGGACGATTTGAAGTTAGTGGGAATGAAGTCCCATGACTATCACGTGTTAATGCAACAATTGTTACCGGTAGCCATTAGAGGCATTATGAAAGAAGAAGTGCGAACTACTATAACCAGATTGTGTGTTTTCTTTAATGCTATCTGTAACAAAGTCATCGACACTGAGAAGTTGGATGGACTAGAAAATGAGGGTTATACAATTCTGTCCCAACTAGAGATGCATTTTCCTCCATCATTTTTTGATATAATGGTGCATTTAGTAGTTCATTTAGTAAGGGAGGTAAGGCTTTGCGGTCCAGTTTATTTAAGGTGGATGTACCCTTTTGAGCGATACATGAAGATCTTAAAAGGATATTCTAAAAATCCTTATCGACCTGAAGCCTCAATAGTTGAGCGATATGTAGTTGAAGAGGCTATGGACTTTTGTAAAGATTATCTATCTGGTAAAAAGGAACAGTCTCGGCATGAAGAGGGGAGAAGTAAGGGAACACGAGGACTAAAAGTGAAGACTGCGGAGCGTGAAGAGGTGTTGCAAGCACACTTGTATATCTTGAATAATATGGAAGAAGTTCAGTCATACATAGATGAGCACAAAAAGACTTTGAAGAACTTGAATCCAAAGAAGAGTGACATGCAAATAGCTATTGAGCAAAACAAGACATTTGTTCAGTGGTTTGAGGAGAAGGTTTCGCATGAGATCGGTGTGTCCGACACAATCAACTGGCTAGCCTGGGGGCCTTCATTTCAGGTTGTTACTTGGACTGGTTATGACATAAATGGGTATTCATTCTACACAAAAGAGCAAGATGACAGAAGTACCATGCAAAATAGTGGGGTGATGGTTGAAGCTGAAGCTATGCACTTTTCCAGTTCGAAAGACAAAAACCCCATATGTGCATCAATGACTTATTATGGAGTTATAGAAGAAATATGGGAGATGACCTACAACAAGTTCAAAGTTGGTTTGTTCAAATGTAAGTGGGTTAGCAATGCTGCTGTGGTAATAGATCCACAATTTGGATTTGTCTCAGTCGATCTTCGAAGAGTTGGTTATAGAGATGAGCCCTTCATTCTAGCCAGCCAGGCGAAGCAAGTGTTTTATGTCACAGATCCTGCAAATAAAAATATGTCCATTGTACTTCAAAGCAAAAAACAAAAGTATGGTGATCCAACCTTCAACCTTGACGACACACCACCTTTGACAACAAATCCACCTATAGGAAGTGAGGTCGAGTTAGTAGATGATGAAGATTATTCTGCAAGAAATGATCATTGTGAAGGAATATGGGAAACAATATGAAGTAAGACCTTTAACTATATAAAACTGTATTATGTCATATGTGCTTTTTTCCCTTAATGTAGTTTATACAGATACCTGCAATCTACTTACCTCTCTGACATGATTCTTACCTCTCTGACAATGATTTTTTTTGTCTAGGAATATGTCAAGTTCCAGTGACTCAGGGAGCGACAGCGAGCAGCATAATGGAAGGCAAGAAGAGCCACCCGCTCCGAGAAGAACAAGAGGTGCCACGAAGATGGCTGTATTGGCGAAGCGCCACTACAATGAACAGGAGAGGGTTCACATAGAGTTTGATGCCAACATGAATCCAATGGGTCCTGAGGAAGATCACTTCATTAGTTATCTTGGTTTTTTGGGTCGAAGCAAAGTCCGAATCATCTATGATAGTTGGAGGCAGGTTCCCAAAAAGACGAAAGCCATGATATGGCAACAGATTTTGGTACATAACTTTCGATACATTTTATGTATTTAGACCTTTCTTCCTATTCAAGTTTAATTGTCTCCGTTTTTGCAGCAAACGTTCGATGTTCCTGACACCACAGACATGTACAACCACTGGATGGGAGAGGTTCGTTTGCGCTGGAAGGATTTTAAAAATAAGCTCTCCAGGAAGTACCTTAGAGGTGACAAGAGTCATCTTGATCCTTGTCAGGAATATTCATATCTATCTCCAGAGGACTGGAGGTTGTTTGTAGCTAAACGACAAGCTCCTGAATTTTTGGTAAATTTTCTGTCTTCAGTATGAAAATTTATAATTTCAATATAGTTAATGCACTAATGACTTGTTTTTCCCTTTTTCCCTTAAACAGGAATTAAGTGCGGCGAACACACAGAGGCAAGAAGCAAATCAGTACCAGCATTGCATGTCTCGGGGTGGCTACAGGAAGCTGGAGCGGATGATGATGGCAGAAGAGCTGGAAAAAATGAAGGACGCTGCGAAATCGGATCCTTCCGTTGTTGTGCAAGAGCCAGCTCCTCCTCCACGTCACAAAAAATGGAAAGCAGGGAGGATTAAGGGTGGGAAATATATAAATCCTACTATTGCTGAGGTTGCCTCGAGGATTGTAAGTAGTAATAGCATAAGTAATTAATTGTAAAATTCTTCACATTTCTAGCATTTAAATGGGTATTCATAACGAATTGTATGCTACAGGACGAACTCGAAGAGCAGAGTAGCCAAGGTTCGTTCACTCCAAGTGGACGGATGGACATATTGGCCACGGCGATTGGGAAGGCTGAATACCCAGGCCGTGTTAGAGGGGAGCCAAGGGGAGTTGGTATTTCGAAGTATTTTGGTAAAGCCTCGTTATATTCTTCACAAGCTGAACCCAGTCAAGAGTTTGTGGATAAGCTTCGCGATCAAATCCGAGAGGAGCTCCGAGATGAGCTAATGACACAACTACGTGGTGAAATGAAATCGTGGTTTGATTTTCATCACATGGAGGCTACTAGGGTTAGAAACGAGGAATCCCCGGCCTTCCCCAGCACTAAAGGAAGTCACAACCCGCCGGACGAATCCCTTGTACAGCCTTCCCACACTCCGCAACTCGTTGCCGAGGCTTTCCACAATCCAGAACCCCTTGTCCAGCCTTCCCATACTCCAGAACTTGTTGCTGCTCCTTTCCATAGTCTTGTCCAGCCTTCCCATAGTACAGAACCCTGTGGCCAGCCTTCTCACATAACAGAACCACTGGGCCAGCCTTCTGCCACTCCGGAGTCGGGTGAATCGTGTATCCTTTATTTGGACACCACAGACATGATTCGTGTTGTAGCCGATGCTCTCGTTTACACAAAAGCTACCACCCACCATCATAATCAAATTCCACAGTATTTACGTAGGGTGACAGTGACACGTGTTCATGAGGGGGAAGAAGGTGCAGCCATCCCTATCCCTGACGTTGAGATTGCCACGCTGGGTCAGGCAATTGGAGGTTTCATCCTTTGGCCTCAATATCTTATTGGCACGTTGGGAACCCCACCAATGGTAGGAATTATATTCATATCACTTGACATTTATTGGCATCATTGTAATATAATTGGTTTTGTTTTCTATGCTTATAGGAGGAGCAACATGCGAAAAAATGGCCCTTTTTAGCACGGCTCCAACAGATGTACAAAGGTATTCCCCAAGTCAACTTCAATATGCCTCCAGGGATTGTGGGTGCACAATTGACGTATCCCTACACGATCGACAATAAAGATCTTAAGGAGTTTATGCATTTGGAGGAGATAGATGCAGGATGGGTCACACTTGCCATTTGGTTAGTTTTTCTTTTCTAAGTTCAAGATTTCATAAGTTCAATAATTCATTGGTCATTTTATTTATATTTTAGGTCCTTCTACCACATGTGCATTGATATGCAAAGATCAAATTTATATGGATTCTTGTGTCCGGCAAATACGACATCAGATAAAAATGATGTCGCACAAAGGACGCATTATGTGGGCTTCACAATGGCAGCGACCAAATTGCGATGTTATCTAGCGCCAATTGTTCAAGGGTATGTAGTAAAAAATTTTATTTTTGGATGTTTGAGAAATAATTTTCTTCTAATCTAAACTTCATTTTAATCTGTGTATTGTTTTAGTTACCATTGGAGCTTGTGTGTTGTTTGCCCACGCCTCAATGAAATCTATTGGTTTGATTCCTTGACAAAAAAGCCAGACAAAGACACAAAATCAGTCTTCAACACGTTAGTTATTTCTTTTTTATTAATTAAAGAAATGCTTGATTTCAATAAATTGTTCCAACTTAAAATGTTTTACATTTTAATGGTTCTAACTTAAAATGTTTTACATTTTAATGGTAGCGCGACCCAAACATATAGAATGCTTGGCGGGTCACGTGAGGGTAGAGTTGTTCGCAAGCCAAAGTGGTTCTATCCCAAAGTATGTGGTTTCAATATAATTTAAGTTATTTTATTTACGGTTGTTTTATAAATGATGTATGTTATTGATTTTAACCAATTGCTTTTGATTTATAGTGCCCTCAACAACCAGGTGGTACTGAATGTGGCTATTATGTTCTACTTTACATGTATAATATCATTCAAAGTGGCTTTACAAATGATTTTCAACAGGTAATCAAATGATAATATTTTGGTTGTATTTTAATTGAATTGCTAAACAATTCTTTAATTTCATTGATTTCGTATATATAATCATATTTTCTAATTTGTAGATCTTTGATAATGATGCTGCTTACTTATATGAAGACATTAATTTGATCAGAGACTTGTTGGCTGGGAGGATTCTTCAACACATTGATTTGTAGAAGTTTATCGTTTCCTGTACATTTACTTATTAGTAGTTGTTTATTATATTAGTGGACAACATTTCTGTCAACAATGTAGTGCATAATGTTTCATTAGAGGTGGATGTTGTGTTTTGTTAATTATAAACTGCGTGCTGTATGTTTCCTTTTTGTGTATACGTTTTTGTTTGCTTTCAAAATGATATGGCCAGAAACAATGTTCTGAAAAAAAAAACACTTTAGGCGTCCCTTTTGGCCAAAGGGACGCCTAAAGTCCTTACTTTAGGCGTCCCTTTTGGTCAAAGGGACGCCTAAAGTAAGGACTTTAGGCGTCCCTTTGGCCAAAAGGGACGCCTAAAGTCCCTAATTTTTAAATAAAAAAATTCTAAACGGGGACTTTAGGCGTCCCTTTTGACCAAAGGGACGCCTAAACTCATTACTTTAGGCGTCCCTTTTGGTCAAAGGGACGCCTAAACCCAGCCCTTTACGCGTCTTTTTACAAAGGACGTCTTAACTCCAAATTTACTACGTCGCTGGCATACGCGTCCCCTCATAAAAGGACGTTAAAAGTCCCATATAAGGGACGTTAAAAGTGTTTTTTCTAGTAGTGAACATTATTTTTTTGGTCCCATTTATAAATAAATTAATGAAACTATTCACATGAAATTACTATTTTATCTTTTATTTATTATTGTATTGAATTTGTTCTCGTGGTTAAAATCACTGCTATAAAAAAATATTTTAAACCATTCTATCTAGACCTTTTCTTTTGGAGACGATTTAAAAAATATTACCAGTCAAATTTTTGTAAATATATGTAAAATTTTAAACCTTTTACTTTTCCTCGTCTCTCATAAGACAACACTCATTATCTCGCCTCTCCAAGTACTTCAATTGCAACAACTTCTCCAGCTTCATTCGACAGTAGTTTTCTTCTTCATGCTCGTCTCCTCAATGTCTGTCTTTTTCTTTGTGTTTGTTGGCTTCCAAATATGTGATTGTCATGTCTGAATCCGTGCTCTTCATATCCAGATCGCGTTATCTCAAGCTTTCATGGAGTCGTCACTCAAATCTATGCTTATCTGCGCAGATTTGTTCTAAGATAATGCATCAAATTCCTTTTTCTTTTTTCTTTTAATTTTATAGAATATATTATTGTTATATAAACCTGGCAAACTTGAATGTATCATTGATATCCTATTTTATACTTTTCTACTATTTTTATTGTTGCATTTTTTGTTGCGATTTTTATCAAATATGCTTTTTTTTCCCTTTCAAATTTATCTTCTATTTTATTGAGAAATGGATTTTATCATAAAATCTCATAAAGTCGTAGCTTCTCTTTTGCAATTTTATGATATCTTATCTATATCTCAAAATCATCAATAATCTGTTAGTTGAGGTGGTAAACGGTCTTATCTCAGTAAAGAAGATAACATAAGTTCAAATTTATGGAAACGTATTTGTTGAGAGAGGTAAAAACTTTTTACGTTCTAAACCTCGAAAAGGGAAACCTTTCTTATTATGGAAAAAAAAAATCCATATCTCAAAGTTACTCTTCTTCCAAAAGCTACAAATATAAAATTTAAAAAAATTATAAAAAATCCAGATATCAAAATTGCTTCTTTGCAACAATTTTGAAATTAGGATTTTCCCTTTATATTTTTAATTTTATTTTTAGACCGGTTATCTATTATTCAATCTAGAAAATGCCTCACTTTCTACATCACTTGATATAAGGCGTAACTCAAACACAATTTAAAAAGTTAGTTTTAACCGGTCTAAAATATCTTGTTTTAGTAATAATTAGATATTAAATAAGAATAAAGTTAAAAAGTTATTAAATTTGAAAGTTAATAAAATTTATAATTTTTTCTAATGTATGCGAAATTTATTAAAAGTAACTTAATTCATGAGTTAACTAAGGGTAGGTGATAGAAGCTAGGTACAAAACAACTTAAATGCAAGAAGATCAATTCTCAACCATAAGCACTATTCTACAAGTCAAGCGAAAGAGGGCCCAGTTGACATGACAGATTCATAGCCCATCGGAGGGGTTAGAAAAAATGATTTCTTATTTCTTGGTGATAACTCGTTTGTTTAATGGCGGAAAATGATTGAACCATTGTGGGGAAAGAAAAAAACCTCGCAAGTTTCATTATTTCTTCGTCTCCAATAATTCACTCTAAAAAAAATTGAGCAGGAGAAGATGTTGCGAGCAACAATTTTCTTCCTCATGATACCCCATGTGTTTTCCTTAAACTTTAACTTCACTAGTTTCTAGGAAGATGATAGAATATTGTTAGAAAAATCTGCTCGCCTGGTAGGAACATTCATCGACTTGGTAGGCAACGATGGCAGGGGAAGTGTCGGTCGAGCCACATATCACGAACCGATGCACTTGTGGGACAAAGCTGCCGGGAAAATCGCAGATTTCACTACCAACTTTACCTTTGTGATTGATTCACAGAATAGAAGTGATTCTGGAGATGGCATGGCCTTTTTCTTTGCTCCTATGGATTCAAAGCTTCCTGATATTCCAAAAGTGGCAGGAGGTTCTGTGGGTCTGATTATTGGTGGTCAAGAAATGATTCTAACTCTTTTGGTTTCACTACAACTTCAGCTGATAATGTTTCACCAAGTGTATCGCTTTTGTATACTCACGCAAAAATTAATTATGGCTGTTGTTTGTTTGTGCTTATTACTTCTCAATATTCGTAATATTTTATTCTTATTTCAATAATGTTGCTGTTGGAGAAATTTAGCTTTTTGAGTAATGAAGTTTCCTTCTCTCATTTTGTAAGAAACCAAAATTACGTTATATTATTGTTCATTTGTGCTAGAAACAGTCTTTCCGTTAACGAGGTACAACTGTATACATTTGACCTTCCATGAACCCTATTCTGATCCATTATTTTTCATTTGTGCTCATACCACTTTGGAAGTTGCTGAAGTTACAAATGGGATATGATGTCATAGAATTTTTTATTAAAGAAAATAATTGATAAAAGAAGAAGATAAGTAAGTCCCCACGGAGTAGCATAATGCATATATAAAGTCAAGTCACTGAAAAAGTGGTTTACAAAACGATAATAAAAAATCAAGTCATTATCATAGAAGACTTTGTTCCAAAAAAATCGTACAAGACTTGATCCCGATTGGTGAAAAATGAACAAAAAATCAATTATCTAGTCAAGAAAAGTCCATTTAACTAATTCTTAATTACAAAGTTTACATTATCATCATCAAGTCACATCTGCAATTAAAATTTAACTTACAACTACCCTGAAAACATTAGTGGACAATGCCCAAAAGGTGGAGCATCAGTCACATCATTATTCTAAACTATATCATTTGAAAAAATTACGAGGCATTCGTGGAGCATTCCTGAAGCGATACTTCAAGGAGAAGGCAGATTATTGGAGTGAGCTACAAACGGACCCTTTAATGAAATTTTAATATTATATTTGTTAAAGTGTATTTTTAGTCCTTTAAATTTCTATAAGGTATATTTTTGATCTTTTAGCTTTATAAAATATACATTTAATCCTATAATTCTAATACCATTAATATTGTTAAAGAAAACGATGAAGCAACAAACTCAAGTGATGATTGTGTAATTAAACACTATTAGTCTTAAATTTAAAATATGAGCAAATTGAAAAATATCTAAAAACCTAATAGCCCGGTTGGTTCATGGAATCGGAGGAAATGTAATGGAACGCAATGCAATGCAATTGAATGTAATGTAATAATGATTATATGAATTTGTTTGGTTCATCATTAAGGAAAGATTATGTATATGCATAAAATCGTTTAGTTAGATTACATCAAATATGAGAATAATATAGCAAGAGACAAAATTTCCCTCTTTTTTATTAGATGAAGGGTTCCCCTTGAGGCTTAAAGGGTGAAGGATTCTCACATTTCCCAACAAGTGTGCTTCTCGAAAATCTAACTTATATTTTCATCATTACAGAGGTGAAGCCCTTTACCACCTCAACCAATAACTTACACATATGTGTATAATGTACATATTGAGTTGATGATAATTTTTTATTTTGTGACGTATACATATTGAGTTCATAGTAATTTCTTAATATTTAATTATGAAAATATTATGCGATGTGCATGTTGGGTTCATGATAATTTTTTTATATTTAATGGAAGAAATGTTATTTTACTTGATTTTTTAATATTTTTAAGAGTGGAATATAATTTTTTTAATGGGAGAATATTTTTTTAAATTTCTATATTATTAATTAATTTTTTTAATATTTAATAGTGGTAATTATTTAATATTTAACGACATTTATGGGTAGGCACTTTGGTCAATTTAAAAAAATTATAATGACAATAATGTCTTTTTCACTTGATTGCAGGATGTCTGTATCCCCATTCATCAATCCTAACAATGTAATTCTAATTACATCAAATGATACAATTATAATTACAAAATGTAATCATCATTACATTATATATAAACGCAACCAAACGTTATAATTTGTCTATTGTATCAGGATTACATATAATTCTCTTTTATGGAATCAAACCAAACATACTATAATAAATAAATCAATATCAAAACCTCCATCGTATTAAAAAGTTTAGTTTAATAATTTAAATATCAAAATCTCAATTATTTATCGATTTTTTTAGTTTAATAATATAATGGAAAATATATTTAAAATACAGCTAAATTGTTTAAATTTTAAATTGAATCGTTAAATTTAACAAATAATAAATTAAGTCATAACTTAAAATAAGATTTCAAAATTTAATAATTTTACCTTATTCCTCATGTTTTGATTTTCTTTGATCACTATCTCTCCCTTCTCCCACCAATTATTTTGGCCATTGTTTCGGGAGGCTTGGGTTTCTTTTTAAATTCAAAATAGAAGTGGTTTCAGACTCTCTCAGTGCTCGCGTAGCAACGGTCTTGCAGTCCTCGAGAAAATAACGTGCTATTAAGGAAACTCTTGACATGATGTGGGAAAAAAATAAAAAATAAGAGCGTATAAAAAAAAATAGAAAATAAGATATGGGCTTTGATTTGAAATCCAAATTTTCTTGACACAAGAAAACACTAGTCGATAAAAAATAAGGGGGGTTCTTCAACAGTTCCATTACTCCATGAACGGGAGAGTTTATTACAATTTCAATAAAAGATTTACTCAATCGGGTTGTGGTGGGACGCTAATTCATTCCATGTGTTTTCTATGATTCCTTATTTCATATTTGAATTGGGGTTAATACTTTCATATGGGCTCCTCTGGGAGATAGGTGCAATCTAGTCCAGTGCCGTAACAAGAAAGAATCCGAGTAAAGACAGAGAAAATGTGTCAAAACCCTTTAATATTTTAATATTTATCAGGGGGATAATGCGTTGTTTAGTAGGTAGACAGAAATAACATAAACGTACTTATATAAAGTACTTGATTGCATTACAGAAAATTCCCACATGGTTTGTATATAACATAATATAATTCCAAAATACAAAGAAAGGCTAACAGATAATCAACAAAAAATTTCTTAATCAGTATCAGACCCTCAGTTGCTGATATCTGCCGCTTTGCCGTTTGAGCTGCTTCCTTTAGCTGAATTAATTTTTATTTATGTAAAGGTTGATATTCAAACAAATCTCAGTAGTAACATACAATCAATCATATAAAATGTAAAAGGTAAACATGCAATGAATCTTATGATGCAGCAGATAATAATATTGCGCACATGTTTGTCAAACAATGTTCAAGATCAAACGACGATTTTGTCTGGATCAAAATGGTTGTTTGTCCCTACTTGCCATTCAGTGATCATAATGATATTCCAAAGCGGGCACCAACCCATCCGTACTTGGCACAATAATATTTTGGAGTAGACGACTGCGTGTCCGTACTTGCCACAATAATATTCCGGAGCATACAACTGTCTGTTTGTACTTGCCACATCACTTCAGCTGGGTCCCACTAGCCTCATGATACTTGTGCTTTTCCCACTCCACAGCGAGGAATTTCATCAATCACATGTTGTTGCACAGAACATGGCAAACAATGCATGTTAACAATCACATATAATATGAGATATAGAGTTACTACCTTAACTCTTCTCCTTGCCTAGCTAATTTCGGTCCTTAACTTCCGGTCCAACTCGGCAAATATCAAATCCTAAACTTCCTAAATTGATAAAAATTGAGTTATTACTCATTCATACCTTATTTTAAGACTCAAAAGTTAGTTATCTTTATTCAAAAATGGGTAATTACCATAATGCCTCTTGGGAATCCGGTCTAATTTCCTTTATACCTGGTATAATTATACTTTTCTAAAAATTATGATCCGATCTATTCCTGCACAATCATTTTTTACCTCAGTATTGGCAAAGTCACACTACATTTCCAGAATTACCTTGTCAGCCACAAAGTTAGAGTTTTAAGGGTAACATTGTAATTTCACACCCTAAAGCCTCTAAACACTATTTTTAGCATGTACCCTACACAATTTTCCATTCTAAACACAATGGAATCATAATATCCATCAAATTCCAGCTCAAACACACTAAAAACAGGTCTAGATGAAAATCTGGAAAAATTGAAAAAATTGAAGTTTCTTGATTTCTTTCAAAAAAACACCTTCTTTTCACTTGTACCCACTTGTTTAATTATTTAAACACCTCTTGAACATGATTAATGATAGATTGGACAACACCTTCCCTTAGGTTTTATGCATCCCAAATCACAAATTCAAGACCAACCAAGTCAATAACCCTCATAAACCACCAACAACAATCATGAATTGGCAAGAGAAATCAAGTTCTCAAGCTTATCTTGCTTTCTTCTTCTTTCTCTCTCTAAACTGCCACCTTCCTCTCTCCTTTTCCTTTGATTTTCTTCTTACTTTGCATGATTTCAAGAAGGATATGAAGATTAGAGAAGGTTTCTATGAGTTTAAAGGCAATAACACATAAATTTTTACTATCAACTCACCTTGATTTGCTTCTTGATCTCTTTCTCTTTCTCTTTGCTCTTTGTTTTTTCTTCAACAACTCTCTCTCTCTCTCTTCTCTTGAAATATGAACAAAAATGGGGTCTTGGAAGAGCATAACAAACTCTTAAAATACCCACCTCCACCTCCACCTCCACCTCCTTAAAAATATATTATTTTATTACAATTTTATCACATGTCACTTACTTTTTCTTCGTCTTTTTCCATATGGCCTCCTACTCTTCCATATGGCATGCAAAGTGGCTCAATATTATTTCTCCTTTCCTCTCATCCCTTTTTGGCCAAATTTCTCTATTAATAAAGAGAAAATATTGGCTTTTTATTTTTATTATCCAAATGACCATTTTACTCTTATATTTTTTTTTCAATTTTTGTACAAGTTGTTGTCTTCCTTCTTCCCTTTTCGTTTTGGATGAAATTTTCAACATAAATTTGGCCAAAATTTTTTCTCTTCTGTACTTAATTTTAGGTTTCCATGTTAGGCCTTTATCAAGACAAAAATTTTGCTTTAAGTCTCACTTGGCCAAAATTTCACATAACCATTATTTCCCACATTTTGGCTACTTCAAGTGCTCCAAAATTTACCATTTTATTGAGTATAATAGGCACCAACATGCCCATACTTGCCACAATAATATTTTGGAGCAGACGACTGCGTGTCTATACTTGCCACAATAATATTTCGGAGCATACGACTGTCTGTTTGTAATTTCCACATCACTTCAGCTGGGTCCCACTAGCCTCATGGTACTTGTGCTTTTCCCACTCCACAGCGAGGAATTTCATCAATCACATGTCATTGCACAGAACATGGAAAACAATGCATGTTAACAATCACAAATAATATGAGATATAGAGTTACTACCTTAACTCCTTTCCTTGCCTAGCTAATTTCGGTCTTT
This sequence comes from Albizia julibrissin, assembly GCA_037074505.1. Lineage (NCBI taxonomy): Eukaryota > Viridiplantae > Streptophyta > Magnoliopsida > Fabales > Fabaceae > Albizia > Albizia julibrissin. Next base: position 43,043,678 of record CM073480.1, on the reverse strand, counting down.
AACTTCCGGTCAGACTCGGCAAATATCAAATCATAAACTTCCTAAATTGATAACAAATGAGTTATTACTCATTCATACCTTATTTTAAGATTCAAAAGTTGGCTATCTTTACCCAAAAACGGGTAATTACCACAATGCCTCTTGGGAATCCGGTATAATTTCCTTTATACCCGGTATAATTATACTTTTCCAAAAATTATGACCCGATCTATTCCTACACAATCATGTTTTACCTCAGTTTTGACAAAGTCACACTACATTTCCAGAATTACCCTTGCTAGCGGCAAAGTTAGGGTTTTAGGGGCAAAATTGTAATTTCACACCCAAAAGCCTCTAAACACTATTTTTAGCACGTACCCTATACAATTTTCCATTCTAAACAATGGAATCATCAAATACATCAAATTCCAGCTCAAGCACACCTAAAACAGGTCTAGATGAAAATCTGGAAAAATTGAAGTTTCTTGATTTCTCTTAAACAAACACCTTCTTTTCACTTGTAATCACTTGTTTAATCATTTAAACACCTCTTGAACATGATTAGTGATAGATTGGATAACACCTCCCCTTAGGTTTTATGCATTCCAAATAAAAAATTCAAGACCAACCAAGCCAATAACCCTCATAAACCACCACCAACAATCATGAATTGGCAAGAGAAATCAAGTTCTCAAGCTTACCTTGCTTTCTTCTTCTTTTTCTCTCTAAACCGCCACCTTCTTCTCTCCTTTTCCTTTGATTTTCTTCTTACTTTGCATGATTTCAAGAAGGATATGAAGATTAGAGAAGTTTTCTATGAGTTTAAAGGCAAGAACACATAAATTTTACTATCAACTCACCTTGATTTAGTTCTTGATCTCTTGCTCTTTCTCTTTTCTCTTTGTTTTTTCTTCAACCACTCTCTCTCTCTTCGCTTGAAATCTAAACAAAAATCGGGACTTGGAAGAGCATAATAAACTCTTAAAATACCCACCTCCACCTCCTTAAAAATATATTATTTTATTACAATTTTATCACATGTCACTTACTTTTTCTTCGTCTTTTTCCATATGGCCTCCTACTCTTCCACATGGCATGCAATGTTGCTCAATATTATTTCTCCTTGTCTCTCATCCCTTTTTGGCCAAATTTCTCTATTAATAAAGGGAAAATATTGGCTTTTTATTTTTATTATCCAAATGACCATTTTACCCTTACATTTTTTTTTCAATTTTTGTACAAGTTGTTGTCTTCCTTCTTCCCTTTTCTTTTTGGACAAAATTTTTATCATAAATTGGGCCAAAAATTTTGTTCTTCCATACTTAATTTTAGGCTTCCATGTTAGGCCTTTATCAAGACAAAAATTATGCTTTAAGTCTCACTTGGCCAAAATTTCACATAACCATTATTTTCCACATTTTGGTTACTTCAAGTGCACCAAAATTCACTGTTTTATTCCATTAATTATAATCAAATATACAAGGAATTTTGGTGATTAAAATTTTGGGTATTACAAATCTCCCATTTTCAGTAAAATTTCGTTCTCAAAATTTTGAATATCACATAGAATTGATTATCCTCAGGGAATCACTGCTTAATATTCAGTTTATCCTCATCTTATGCATGCTCATAAAGCATGCATCACAAATCATCTATTAGGTATTTAACATATTTATCCTATTTAATACTTATGGGACATAAGTGCATTACAGCACCAATAGGTCATTAGGTCTTACTGCTTATCTAATAAGAATTCAAATTATTCAAGTCCTTTAGCATTCATGGGGCATTCGGTTCATTACAACACAAAGTGCTTATTAGGTCCTACTGTCCAGGAACACTGCCTCATGCAAACATGAACATAGGGTCTTACTAGCTATGGTCTTTGCCCGACATAACTCTGATTGCATAGCAATCTGTTGGCTTGAGGACACGCTGGTCTAATAGGTCTTATGGCCTCAATACACATAGTCCATAATCCATACTGAATGCATATCAGGACTCAAAGCCTTAGGACACGTAGTCCATTGGTTATTCTAACTACGTTCCAGGCTTCATCTTCTACTATTCAATATACTCATGTAATGTTTGTGAAGCATGCAAAATAAACCTTACGAACATCAGTAAGCATTCATCATTCTCGAGACACACAGTCTTAAGAATTTACTAGATACACAATCCATGGCATTCACTGGACACATAGTTCACACAGGACATACAGTCCACTACAACTGTACTTGGTAATCAGGCCTCATTGCCTCTTAGGGACATTGTCCGGTATATTCAGCCTTATGGCTTATCTCATTATGGCCTTTCAACTTATTCTACTCCCAAAGTGTTAGATATTCTGATCTTACTGCCCTGTACAATCATGTATACTGGGGACTTGTCACCGATTTTTAAACTTTGCCACCTCTTTGAATTACTAAATTTAGAACCTCAACCCTGAATATTATAAGGTCATATTCAAAATCACTATATTTTTAAATCAAATTCAATTGCCGCCAGCTCTACAACATGAGTGGGGTAATTCATTTCTGGACGCTTTAGCTATTTAGAGGTATTTGCCAACATTATGCCCTGCTATCCTAGGGCTCATCCTAATCTCTTCCTACATACTTCACTAAAGACCACACATTATAGCACTGTATACCACCTGACTGGACTAAGGAAACTGAATACCACAATGATAGCTTTTGGCCCCTTTCAACTCAATATTGATTCTACTTTACTAGGTTCTGTTGGATCTTATTTTGTGTGACAACATGTCTTAGCACCACTCATTGGTGCTTCTCACATTCTTTTTAGCTTAGGCCACTAAGAGAAAACCCAAATCACTTTACGGAGTAGATTATGCAATTCCCTTATTTTCGCAATGTAGCAACATATGCTTTGCCATCAACCAATCAACTCTGACTACATCCTTGAGTTTATGGAACAGTTCACAAAGTAAATCTACTATAGAGTTTTATCCCTTACACTTATCATACAATTCAGTAAATTTTCCTCAGGGCAGTTTTCACACCCATAGGTGTGATAACAATCAAATTATAAGGCATTTCAGGTATGTTCAGCCCTAAGTGTTTCACACAGTCAAATACAATATAGGTATGACTAGCCCCAGTACCAACTAATGCTTGCAAAACATAATTGTTAAGTTAGATTGTACCTGGGGTCATCTCAGGTGACTCCTGCACCTTCTCATGAGTCATGGTGAATACTCTGCTTTGACGCTGAGGTTTATGCCCTGTCAGCTGTTGTGGGAAATCTTTAGCAATATGTCCTGACCTCCGGTAGTTATAACAAATTCGTTGCCTAATTGTGTCTGGTCTGCCGTCATGTGGTTGACTACAACGCCAACATGTTCTATTTTCAGGGAATCTTTGATTGCTACACTATCATCCTGATACGGGTTTTTATTATTCCACACAGAGGGAAATTCCTTATTCTTGCATTTCTGGGAAGAATTCTCACTGCTAGATGCACCTTTACTGCTGGCATTTATGTCATTATACATAATCAACAAATTGTTCTCTATGATCCAGAATTCTTCTATTGTCTTGTTAAAAATTCCATAAACTGTTTAAAGACTATCTTCATCCCTCATCATCATGATACCTCAAGTAAGAAGAGTATCAAGACAAGCGAATGAATCAAGCCAAGTACTCATCAAAGCTTTCTTCATCGTCTTGTCGTATCGATAAGAACTCTATTTCCTTTTCTATTCTGATAGATCGGGGAAAATATTTCTTATTGAATCTATCTTGAAATAAATTCCATGTTACTGGAATATTTCGTACTTGAAGGATCATTTTAGTATTCTTCCACCACTTGTCTATATCCCCTTCTAATTGGTAAATAGCCAGTTGTTCTTTGATGTTATCCGGGCATTCTAAAATTCTAAAAATTTTCTCTAATTGAGATAACAATCTTTCACCGACCGAGGATCAAATTTTCCTCAGAAAGTAGGGGGTTGCTGTTGACAGAAACGTGTTACCCATGTTTGCAAACTTTCAACCTTAACGACAGGTCTAGGCATAAGCCCTTGTTCAGGTTCCTGAGGTTGTACATGTTCATCTCTATGACCACCAGGATTATTATGCATTTCCCTATCTGCATTTTGTTTTTGTTGCACTTCTTATAGCTTATCCCTAATATCATTTATCATTGTTTATTGTTCGGTTAGCATGCCCATTATTTGTTGCGTTAGGTCAAGTCTAGCTTCTTGACGTTACTCAGCATTTCTATAACTTTGTCTTACCATCTTTATGTTTCACTATATGAAAATAAGAAAGGGGTAAATTCTACTTAAACATCAGGGAATACTTGTTATTTTAAAAATCTTGGGTATATAGGTACTCTAGAAATAACATATAACAGACTTTCATCGTAGTTTAGGGAAAGTTGTGAACAACATACAATCTATAAACTACTATACCACATGTTTCTACTCCCTTACATTACATAACATAACATGTATGTGTGACTTCCCAGGGCATCACCCATCCCGATATTTCTCTGGGTCAAGCACGCTTAACCTTAATGTACCCGTGCAAAAACGCTGATACCGGTTTTAACTGTTTCTGAGCTCCAGTACCCTGTGACTGCCCTTATCATAAGAAGTCGTGCCAACTGTACCCGGGTGACTAAATACTAAGTATAAACCATATATTAATATTGGTACATGTAATTGAACACATACTTCATGATGTGCTTCAAAGTTTTCATTTAGACCCTGTTCTATAATCTCATTCTTCTTCCGGGCCCAAAATGTAGTATCTGGAAAGAAGTATAGTGTTGTATGGATCCAAATATCATTCGAAATCTCTAAATCAAAATATCCTAGACCCCAATACAATGTATCTACTTCTTCCAAGTATGCTATATATTGAGCTAATAGGGTGTCCCAATTATGGAAAGCTTGCAAGTATATTCCTTTGACGTACTCCCATAACTCTGGATCTGGTTGCAGGTCATATCTCACATACACAGTTCCTCCCTGGAACTAGTGACACTCTGTGGATCTGACTCTAATCCATCCAACAACGGCTGCTCGGTATCACCAATAGAAAAACTGACTATTGGCTCTAACCTGGGTTGGGGCCCGTACACTGGCCTTTGCTATACTTGATTCCTTGGGGTTCGCAACCTTTTGGGACCATCCCTAACTCGATATGATCATATTGGCTACCCTCCAAGTATCCTCTGGTCCTCCAGGGGCTGATTTACCGACAGTGGTGATATACTCCTCTAATACCTCCGACCGCTTATATTTCCTGTTACAATGTAATCAAGATCATATCAATATACTATTCTGTTACTGCCAAAACTATGTGCTCTGATACCACAAAATTCAAACCCCTCAATATTTTGACATTTATCATAGTGATAACACGTTGTTCAATGGGTGTACAAAAATAGCATAAACGTACTGATATAAAGTACATGATTGCATTACATGAAATTCCCATAAGGTTTATACATAATATAATATAATCCTAAAATACAAAGAAAGGTTAACAGATAACCAACAAAAAATTTCTTGATCAGCACCGAACCCTCAGTTACCGATATATGCCAGTTTGCCGTTTGAGCTGCTTCCTTTAGCTAAATTAATTTTTATTTATGGAAAGGGTGATAGTCAAATGAATCTCAGTAGTAATATGCAATCAATCATATAAAATGAGAAAGGTAAACATTGAATGCAACATATGATGCAACAGATAATAATGATGTACACATGTTTGTCAAACAATATTCAGGATCAAATGATGATTTTGTCCGGATCAAAATGGTCATTTGTCCCTACTTTCCATACAGTAATCATAATGATATTCTGAAGCAGGCACCAACCTGTCTGTACTTGCCAAATTAATATTCTAGAGGAGATGATTATGTAACATCCCACTTTTTATTCACTAATATTCCTTGTATATATATTTGTGATACTAAAAGGAATGAAATGGTGAATTTTGGTAGGCATGAGATGTTAAAAATATGGCAATTAGTAGTTATACACAATATGCTTATGTTTGGAATGCAAATGGTAGAAACTAGTTTTGCCGCCAGTGTGTTTTCCTGTATGGCAGTTTATTGTATGACATTTTTAAATAGGAAAATGATGTCTAATGCCTATGAAATTTTCATAATGAAAGTAGACTTATCAAAATTTAATTTGATAGGTCATATAAGTCATTTGGAGCTGTATATAAGGAGTTAAATATTTTTGAAGTTAGCCAAGTGAAACTAGCAAGTTTCTGTGGCAGCGTCCAATAAATGTTAATTATGGAATTTTGAGTGTTCAGTTCACTAAATTCCATATTTTTACTTCAAAATAGACTTAATAAGAGTCATATATCCTTTAGAACCACATCAATTATACATCTATAAATAAAGATATGAATTTTTAAAGTTTGATAAAAATTCTGGCATAATTGAGTATAAGTGCGAAATTACAAAAAATGTAAGGGCAAAAAGGTAAATTTCTAAAAAAAGTAATAAGCTATTAATTATTCCTTTCTTCCTTGATATATTCAGAAAAAAAGGAAGAGGAAAAAGAGAAATAAAATGCTTGGTCCAAATTAATCAAGAGGAATTAATATTGGGCAAGTAAATCAAGTTTAAAAAGTTAAAAGTAAAATTTGTAATAAATGGCTATTACACAATTAATTGCAAGGGAATGGATGAAGGTAATTGAAGAAGCCTATTTGGTTATTTTGGGGCCTGCATTTTTTCACTTTTGGTCAAGAAGTAAAGGGAATTAATAAATTAGTTGTGTTATCTCAAATTTTGGGGCTAGAGACTTAAGATTTAGCCTGGATTAAAGGAGACTATTAGACCCCTATTTGGTAAATGTCATAGTGAGGCATAGTATTATTTCCTAAAATTTCTTTATATCTTGGGATATTAAAAGGAATTAGATTGGTGAGCTAAAGAGCTCAGGGAATAATAAAACAAAGCAATTGGAAGTCACACATAATATAGTAAAATGGAACAAAAAGTGATTTTGCCACCAGTAAAATTTCCAGTGTGGCAGTGGTGATTGTATGACATTGTTCAATGGGTAAATGATTTTGAAAAATTATGAAACTTTCTAGAGTGAAATTAGACTTATCAAAATTTAATTTTATAGGTCATATAAGTCATTTGGAGTTGTACACAAAGAGAAATGAATTTTTGAAGTTAGCCCAGCGAAATCAATTATTTTCTAGGACAGTATTCAATGATTGAAATTCTGGGAAGAGAGAGCTTTGAATTGGCTAAAAGTTATATTTTTCCTTAAAAATGGATTCAATAAGGGTCTCATACCCTTTAGAACCACCCCAATTGGATATTTATACAATTAGATATGAATTTTCAAAATTTAATAAAAATTCTGCCAGATTATGTATTTTGTGCGTAAATTTGATTTTTGGGCCAATCATAGGCTGACACATGGCAAATGAGATGGCTGATTCATTTATCCATTAATTCATCATCTTCCTTCTCATTATTCTATGCAAAAAAATCTGAAAGAGAGAGAGAGAGTGATCAGATGAGAAAATAGAGAGAGAAGAGAGATAAAATTCTATTCGCCGAAACTCTACCGTAACGGCATCCTCTCTCAAGGTGCCCTTCAAGAAACTTGTTCTACTTATCGTGAGCTTCATTTTTATGGTTTTGGATACTCATTTGGAGGTGGTTGACACCATCTCATTGGCTAGAGTGTTGCCAGAATTCTAAACCGTTTGCATAAATGAGTAGAGGTAAGCGTATGTAAGCTTTCTTTTTAACCGATTGGTTTTTCGATTGGATGAGTATAGAGGAAGTTGTGTACTATTTATGGATGGTTTTAAAGGATGTTTTTAATAGCTAAACAATGTCCAATGGATGTCTAAATAGCTAATCATTTGATTAGAAGTAGAAAGAAAGAGATTAAGCCAAAGAAAACAAGAAACCGACAAACTCTTCCTGAGAACTTTGAATTTTCTGTTTTGGCTGTTTCATAGGAAAGGAGTAGAAATTTGATGATTTTGATGCTTCCATTTTCTTTAGGAGGAAAAATTGTGCAGGTAAACAAGTGTTCATAAATTTGGGAAATTATGAAGTATGTGTGTGTATATTGCTTAATATGCCCTTTGTGGTAGTAAGTGTTGGGCGTGATGTTTGAAGGTTTACAACTTGTCCAAAAATTATGAAATTTTTCAGGATTAAATTAGACATGTTGAAATTTAATTTGATAGGTTGTTTGTAATTTTTGGATAAGTATAGTAGGGGATGTGAATTGTTGAAGATATGCCCTATTTTTTTAGAAAGAAATATAGAATAGTGATATTTTCTGAAATTATGGGCATTTTGTGATTGTAGTGGCTAAAATTGAGTATTTTTATCTGAAATTATATTGAAAAATATTTACATAGAATTTAGAACCACTCAATTTGGAGCTTCCTAGAATTAATGGTGAATTTTTAAAGTTTGGCCTTGTTTCTGAAACCAAATCTGGAATAGTTGATGTTTGGAAAATTTATGGGGATTTTGTGTTGGTATCATCTAGAAAATGATATTTTTTCTTGAAATTATACTTAAATAGGATCAAATGGAGCTGTGAACCACCTCAATTGGAGTTCTATAGAGTTAATTATGATTTTTCAAAGTTAGGTGAAAAATCTGTCAGCTTTATGTCTTATGTGAATTTAAGACTTAATGGCACAAATGTAATTGATATGAACTCCAAGGGTGAAAGTAAGCCTTAAGGGATAATGTAGCCATTGGGTCTTCACTCTTCATGGCTCTAATGATGTCATTATTATATAGGGTCATGAAGTATTAAAGAAGAATTAATGGTTGAAAGATCAAGGTGTATGAGGAGGACATCAAGTTAATGGTAGTGTAAACTTACCTTGTCTCCATGTATTTGATATGTATGTTTGTATTGATTATGTGATTGCTTTGCCTAATTGTGTTGAACATACTTAATTGATTGCAGCTCTGTTATATTTGTGCAATGGCCATATGTATGTCATAACATTGAGCATGAAGAAATGTCAATTATGTTGGCATGAGGTATGGTAGATAAGCATGTCATGCAAAAACTATATATCTTGTATGCATAGTGGTATTATTTGCTACTGAGATTCCTTTGAATCTCACCCTCCCTAAACCAATCATTTAGACATGTAGTAGAGGTAAAGAATGCATGGAAAAAATGAAAGAGGATTATGAAGGAGAATTGGAGATTGAAGCGAAAGGTGTTATATGTATTTGATTTACATATTTGATAGCCTTGTGTGGCTGCACATTTCATGTATGTAAATAGACGAATGGATGTGGCATAAGCTCAATTAAAGAATCACTCGCAACTCTGATATAGTGCAATTAAGAGCCAATGAGACTTAGTGACGTAGTGAAACACGTGAAATTATTTAGAAAAGTTTTTGTATCCTTTGAAAAACACATCTCAACTCTAGGTTAAAGTCCTAAGTTGAGTTGGGAGACTTATGAACTATTATGAGGTTTGGGTAGTCCGGGTTCAAATCCTGGTCCCACGAATGATTTCACTACTCATCTCTACTGATCTTGGGCTATTGGAGAAGGGTGTCACATTAATTCCAAATGCCAAGTTGAAGTATTTAAACCAAGCAAAAAGGTAAAGGTTTGAAAATTCAAAAGTAAGGTGGTAATTAAAGGGTTCTTACCTTGTAATTTCAAGAGGTAAATGAAGTCAAATTAAGAGACTTATTTGGTCCCTTTTTTCAGCCCTTGGACATCAATTTGAGAGAGAGAAAAGATGATAAAACTTGATCAAACAACATGTACAAGAAGTACATTAAATTATTATATTTCAAAGGAGGTGTAATTGGATATTTTTAAAGGCTTATCATCCCTTTCCTTAGGCATATTTTTGGCTAGGCTTCAAAAATAGAGAGAGAAGAGAGTTTAAAGAACAATGAAGAGCAATAGAAGAGGAGGAAGCTTAAGCAGCAATGTTCTTGTCTTCTAACTGAAGTAGAACCTCTTCTAATATCTTTTCCATCTTGAATATCATTTTTAGCAAGAAATATCCAAGAGATAAGAGAGAGAAAGTGAGAGAATCAAGAGGTAAGCTCAAGAACCCTAATCCTCTTGCTTAGTATGTTGTTGTTGTGATGGTAGTTGTTGTTATTGGTTTGATTTTGTTGATTTTATAAAATTTGGATGATGAAACCCTAGAAGGTTATGCTACCAAAATTTTCATGAATCATGATTAATGAGTGTTTAAGTGGTTAATCATATGATTATAAGTAAAAAGGAAGTGTTTAACCAAATTGAATCAAGAAAACACAACTTCCCTTTTAGGGTTGCATATTTTGGCCAAGTTCAGAATTAGGAGAAGGAGTTGAAATTTTGTAATTTTGATAATTCCATTGGATTTATAAGGTAAAATTGTGTGGGAATATATGTTTTCGTGATTTTTGGATGATTGTATGTGAATTTGGAGATTTTAAAAGTTAAGAGAAAGTGTTGTTTGATTAATATCACTAGAGGCAGTTCTATTTGGTCCAAAAATTATGAAACTCTACATTCATAAAGTAGACATGTAAAGCTTTAATTTTATTAGTAGAACATAATTTTTTGACTAGTGGATTAAAATATATGATTTTTCAAAGTTGAGCCCTGTTTTTGGAAGGAAATCTAGAATGGGAAGGTTTGAAGAAATTCTAGGAATAATGTAAGTATAATAGCTAGTCTTGGGTATTTTTAAATAAAATAAAACTTAAATAGCTTCACATAGGCTTTAGAACCATTCAATTTGGAATTTCCTAGAATTAATTGTGAATTTTCAAATTTGACTAAAAACCTGCCATTTTCTGGAAAAATTGTGAAAATGCACTGTGTAGAATTATACTATGCAGAAACTATTGTAACTGTATTAGATAACCATCAGAATATGATCAAAAGATAGTAGTAATGCAAGTAATAACTAGTACTTGTAAAATTTAATTGATAGAAATTGATAATTACCCGAGGAAGAATAAAGGTTTTGGACCGACGATATACAGAGAAAAAAGGGATTTCAGGCAGTAGCACTTTCTTTCACATGCTATGTGATAATTGTATGCTTTGTGTATGCCATATTCTGTAACATGACAGTGCCTAGGGTAAACATCCATTTGGCCTCGAACAGTGTGCACACAACATAGTATGAGTTCGTATCTTACATAATAGGTGCATTACATATTTATTATCACATTCTATATATTTGATTGCCTGTTACTACTAAGATTCGTTCGAATCTCACATTTTTTTCAACATTTAAAAACATTCCAGTGGAAGGCAGCTGCTCTAAGGGAAAAGCAATGGCTACCGGTGAATAGAGTCCCGGTGCATTCAGAAGACACTGTTGGTTATCTATAGCTATACTTTTATTTCTTTTGAATACTTTGTAAATATTTTTACAAACCCTATGGGGATTTCCTATATTGTGAACAAGTACTTAATGTCAGTATGTTTCCGCTATTTCTATATGCCTATGGAACTGTTCACTTATTACTCTGCAAATATCAAAATGTTAAAGGGTTTGACATGACTGCCTATCCGTACTTGCCACAATAATATTCCAGAGCAGACGACTGTCTTTCTGTACTTGCCACATTACTCAGCTGGGTCCCACTAGCCTTATAGTACTTATGCTTTTCACACACCACAATGAGGAATTTCATCAATCACATGTCATTGCACAGAACATGGCAAACAATGCATCTTAACAATCACATAGAAGATGAGATATAGAGTTATTACCTTAACTTCTTTCCTTGCCTAGGTAATTTTGGTCCTTAACTTCCGGTCTGGCTAGGCAAATATCAAATCCTAAAATTCTAAAATTAATAAAAAATGAGTTATTACTCATTTATACCTTATTTTAAAACTTATAAGTTGGTTATCCTTATCCAAACACGCATAATTACCATAATGCCTTTAGAGAATCCGATCTAATTCTCTTTATACCCAGTATAATTGTACTTTTCCAAAAAATATGACCCACGCTATTCCTACACAATTTCATATGTATAAATCATTTTTTACCTTAGTTTTGGCAAAATCACACTATATTCCAGAATTACCCTTGACAGCTATAAAGTTAGGGTTTTAGGGGTAAAATTGTCATTTTACACCCTAAAGCCTCCAAACTCCATTTTTCACATGTACATTACACAATTTCCCTTTCTAAACATAATGGAATCATCAAATCCATCAAATTCTAGCTCAACCACACCCAAAACAGGTCTAGATGAAAATCTAGAAAAATTAAAAAAATTGAAGTTTCTTGATTTCTTTCGACAAAACACCTTCTTTTCACTTGTAATCACTTGTTTAATCATTTAAACACCTCTTGAACATGATTAATGATAGATTGGACAGTTCCTCCCCTTAGATTTTATGCATCCCAAATTACAAATTCAAGACAAACCAAGCCAATAACTATCATAAACCACCAACAACAATCATGAATTAACAAGAGAAATCAAGTTCTCAAGCTTCCTTGCTTTCTTCTTCTTTCTCTCTCTAAGCCGCCACCTTCCTCTCTCCTTTTCCTTTAATTTTCTTCTTACTTTGCATGATTTCAAGAAGGATATGAAGATTAGAGAAGCTTTCCATAAGTTTAAAGGCAATAACACATAAATATTTACTACCAACTCAACTTGATTTGCATCTTGATCTCTTGCTCTTTCTCTTTGTTCTTTGTTTTTTCTTCAACCACTCTCTCTCTCTTCTCTTGAAATCTAAAATAAAATGGGGTATTGGAAGATCATAATAAAATATTAAAATATCCACCTCCACCCCCTTAAAAATATATTATTTTATTGCAATTTTATCACATCACTTACTTTTTCATCTTCTTTTTCCATATGGCTTCCTACTCTTTCACATGGCATGTAAGGTGGCTCAATATTATTTCTCCTTGCCTCACATCCCTTTTTGGCCGAATTTCTCTAATAATAAAGGAAAAATATTGGTTTTTTATTTTTATTAGCCAAATGACCATTTTACCCTTACATTTTCTTCAATTTTTGTACAAGTTGTTGTCTTCTTTCTTCCTATTTCTTTTTGACCAAAATTTTCATCATAAATTGGGCCAAAAATTGTGCTCTTCCATACTTAATTTTAGGATTTCATGTTAGACCTTTATCAAGACAAAAATTGTGCTTTAAGTCTCACTTGGCAAAAATTTCACATAACCATTATTTCCCACATTTTGGTTACTTCAAGTGCACCAAAATTCGCTGTTTTATTCCATTAATTATAATCAAATATACAAGGAATTTTGGTAATTAAAATTTGAGATATTACAAAATGAAAGGGGAAAATAACTAAGAGAGAAAAGAGATGACACTAAAGTCATTTGCAACATCAATGTGTTGCTTAGGGATTGTAATTCTAGTATTAAGATTTTATGCATGGTTCACGACATCAATGTGCTACTCATAAACATTTGCATAATTGATTAAGTCCAAAAATTGAAAACATAAGTCTGATCTCAAGCAAAAAAATTTCATTGTGTAACAAATTAAACAATGTAAAAGTAAAACTATTAGCGCCACCTAATAATAAAAACCCAAAATAGAAAAACCAAAATCAAATTCCAAACACCAAGCAATTTAAAATACAATAGGTTGCCTACAAATGCTTGAATGGCTCTTAATCTAAAACGAGAAAGGCAGAAAAAATGAAACTACTAACTGCGACCTTATATGGAGAGTTTCTATTTTGAAATTATGGTAGCCAATAAAATGTAGTAAAAGGCTAATATAAAGAGGTCATATAGGGATTTTGAAGTAAGTGTAACATACTGAAATATGAATAACAAGAACTGCTTGTAAATATAATTAGTCGGAAGAAAATTCACCGGTGCCAGTGTTGTGTATACGGTGTTATTTTGATAAAGAGGACACTTAGCAAGATTTTATTGGTTGTCATAAAGTAATAATTAAATGAAATAATCTTACTTTTTGTAGGGACCACGAAGGAGTACACCTCGTAGGTGAACCCGAGGAAAATTCCCTGACTTTCCTTTCCTTGATAAAGTGGACAGTTAGGTGGAGGGAAGAGATAGGGATGGGTCCCATATAAGGGACACATGGCATCATCTTAAGGAAGAAGAGAAAAGGTGTTTTTGACTTTAATGTGTTGGCCGAATAAGAGCGTGACACTTGTTTCCTCTTTTTGACAAAGTTACTTTAGCTTTTTAGTTGTCATCACTGGAGGGTGCCACGTTGCCCCAAGCCGGGGAAATCCACCGGACTCTGGTCTGGTCACCTGACTAATTTTCCCGAACACCGAGCTCAGGAGCCGGGGAAAAATCATCGGACTCTCATTTTTCCTGACCATTAGGACAGCTCAAGACCCATTTGATTAAAAGAAAGGCATGTGTCACCGTTTGGCTAAATCACCGAATATGTGGCACCATAAGATTCTGACACATGTTGGAACACCTTTATAACTTTCTTTAAACTCTATTATTTCATTTATCATCAGCAAAAATAGGAAGAAATCAGAAAAAAAGTTGAGAAATAGTTAGAGGAAAGAGAAAACATGAATAGTGAATGTTCTTGAGTTCAATCCACCGAAACACTACCGAATCAGTGTTTTCTCCTAAAATTTCCTTCACAAACCTTCTTCTACTCATCCTAAGCTTCATTTCTACGGTTTTGGATTTTCATTTGGAGGTATTTGGTGCCATCTCACCAGATGAAGTACTGCCGGATTTCCGAACCAATTATGGAAACGTATAGAGGTAAGCGTAAGTTTCATTTTGAACCGATTGGTTTGTTGTTTGGATGAGTCTTCATGAAGGTTAGGGTACTGTTCATTTTCGTCCAAAAGGAATTTTAAAGGATTAATCATGGTTTAATCATGTATTTATGGTTAAATGATGATTTATGATGATATTGGACTAAGTTGTTCAACAAAATTCTGTTTTGGTAATTTTGCTGAAAATAATTTGTCTTGCCAGTGGGTTTTGGGGCTGAAGCTTTATGATTTTGATCATTCTATTGAGTTCTACATGAAAAATTATGTGGAAAATCATGTACTTATAATTTTTGGATAATTATACAAAATTATGGAATTTTTGAAAGTTAGATGACCGTGCTGTTAGACTTGTTTTGCTGGAGCAGATTTGTTGCGGTGCGTTTTTCAGTAACCAAACCTTGTCTAAACCGAATGAAATTTTACATGATGAAAGTAGACATCCTGAGGTTCAATTTGATGGGTAAGAGGATGCAATTGGACCCGTGGATTGAGAAATATGATTTTTCAAAGTTTAAGGTTGATTCTGGAATGGAATCTGTGGCAGATTGGGTTTGACAAATTTTCTGGAATTGGGTGGTTATAATTAGTGCCTTGTAATATTTTTTTTATACTATGACTTGAATAGGATTGAACAGAACCTGGAACCAAATCATTTGGAGTTGTGTAGAATTAATTATGAATTTTCAAAGATTGAAGAAAATTCTGGCAGATTTACTCAAATGTGCAAAAATAAAGGATGCAATGGTATTATGTAATTGTAATGAACTTTAAGGATAAAACTAACCAACTTGATATAGTTGAACCATTTTTGACTTTGATTTTGGGTTAGTATTCTAACCTTAATGACAACCGACTTGAGTATTTGGATTATACAAATATTGGACGAAATAATAACTTGTCGTCCGTAAATTCCATTTATAGGACCTAATACTGTTCAAAGTTTAAGATCTGCCCGAGCTTAGTGAAACAATTGGATATTGTTCAAGAGAAGCTATCAGGTAGTAACTTTATCTTTCATATATTATAAGATACATTGTATGTGTGTAGTTTCATCATGAATTGTCTGGCACATTTTGTTTATGCGGGGTTGTCGCCCGAGGCCTATTGCACGGGTTGACACTCAGGCCATTGAATTTGTTTGTGATGCACGAGTGAATGCCGGGGCCTATTGCACGGGTAACACTCAGAGCCTTGTGATATACCTAGTACTATGATGGTATGAGAACTACATGTTGAATCGAATGATTTTGTGATGATTCTTTTATATGATGACTGTATAACATGCTCTGTGATTTTATATCTATATGATTGACTACCTGTTACTACTGAGATTCTTTTGAATCTCACTCTTTTTCTATAAACAAATTACAGTACAGGCCGGTAGCTCAAAGGGCAAGAAGGTAAATACGGACAACTAGAGGATGAAGCTGAAAGATTTACTTTCTCTGTTGGTTGTCTGTTTGGATATTTTGGACATGTATATATTGTATAAATCGGTAACTATGACAATAGTATAGTAGTTGAACTGATAGTACTTGTAGCCAGGTATATGAATGGTAATGTAATAAAGAGATAACTTAGTTACATAACACTTCCTAATCGTTAGAGAAACATTAACGATTGAATACAACGTGAGATTGAAGCAGAGAAACGCTCGTATACTCTGATAAAATGAAAGGAAGTATCAATGAGTCTAAATGAGATAGTGAATATTTGTGAAAAATGTTTGAAAAATTTTTATTCCATATGAAAAACCTACTCAATCCTAGATTTATCTCCTGAGATAATGTTGGGATTCATTAATGTTTTTAAAGTTTATTCAGTTTGGGATTAAATCCTGATTTCACAATTTATTTCACTACTCTTTTGCACTCACCTAAGGTTATTGGAAGTAAGGTATTACATTTTGGTATCAGAGCGTTGATTCTGGCAACGATAGGTTTTGTTAGAGTCCTCTGCTTATGTTGATATGTTCTAACTTTTGTTAGCTACTTTGTGTTAGGAAGCATGTCTGATAGGAAAAGACAAAGAAGTAGGTCACCCCCATCTATTAACCAGCTACCACCGGAGGAACATATACCAGATGGTAGGCACTATATAGTCATTAATAGAGGAGGACCTGGACGTGGATCGAGAGTGACAAAAACTGCCAGGAAGAGAGTTAAATATCCAATATTTTTTGGACCTTCCCCTAGGGATGATGCTACTGTCAGCGACACAGATGACATAGAATTAGAGAACATTATGCAGTACTCAGACTTAGATGCAGAGTCAAGTGCTCCAGTGGTTGAGTTAGCATTTGACCCTCACCCAAATGATGAACTGTGGGAGCGATTTAAGGATTTCTACCTGAACGCCTTTAATGAATACACTTCCTTTATGCAACGGTATACGACATTCTTGGGCTCAGTAAAGAAACTGTATGAGCAAAAGGAAGAGCATGGGCTAGAGATGACAGATGATATTTGGATTCAAATCACACTAGCCTATTTTCCTGACATTACTTCTTGGATTGAGAAAAAGAATGAGATCATATTTTGGGGTCCTTTTGAGTTTTGGCCTTTTATTAACCATATGTATATGTATGTGTTGTTTCATACGGACTAGTGATAATAAGGTAGTATGGGCTACTTATGTATATATCAAGCTACTTGGATGTAAATATAGTTGTTTGCCATAATGGATCTATGTTTCTATTGTGTGCTAATATTTAAAGCCTTGAGAAGTACATGTATACATACATATATATATGGTTGATGCCGTTTTAATGTGGTGTTCCTTTTTAATAGTGAAAAGGAAAAATGGTGCGACGTAGATCAGAAACTAATGTACCACCAATTACTGAACCTGAGAATAATGCAAGGCCTGACCCTATGCAACAAATTCTCGGAATACTGACACAACAACAAGCTATGATTCAGGATTTGCGAGAAGAAGTTCGAGAATTAAGAGAAAGCCAAAATGCTGATAGGGCACAATCTGGAAACTCTGAAGGGAATAACCCGAAGGGGAATAATTTAGAAAGGAACTACCCCGAAAGGAATCAAGAAAGGGAACAATCCCATAACGAAGAGCAGTCACTGTCTCTTGAGGTAAATTCAGAAATTCCTGTAGTTCCAGGACGTGAAGAGGATACTCTCCAGTATTGGATGCCTAAATTTATCCAGTACCAGCCTGAGGCATTCAAAGGGAGATTTGAACCACAAACTGCAGAGAATTGGGTAAACCAATTAGAGAAAATCTTTGATGTGTTAGAATGCCCTACAGAGATGAAAGCTAGGATGGCTATATATAAGTTGGTAGGTGATGCTGATAACTAGTAGAAGAATACAACACTCATGTTGCGTGCCCAAAATATTCCACTGACCTGGGAGTTATTCCAGGAGAAATTTTATGAAAAATACTTCCCGAGGTCAGTAAGAATTGAGAAAGAGAAGGAATTCCTGGCGATACAACAAGGCGATGATGAGACTTTTGATGCATACCTGTCTCGGTTCATTCGACTGTCCCGTTACTCTCCTTACTTAAAGATTAAAAAAGATGAGGAGTGGAGCTCCGATATGTTGATTCGGGGACTGAAGCCCGAAATGGAAGAGAAACTTGTTGCCAACAGTTTACTAAATTTAACGAAGCTGTGGAAGTGTGTCGATTGATTGAGGGTAACTTAAAGAGAGTACGTGCCAATAAGAGTACCAACAATCGAGGTGGGCCTAGTCAGGGGGATACCTCACAGAAGCGTAAGGGGCAAGGGTTCTCACAAAATGGAAATATCAATAAAAAGCCTTTTTGGTCTGGGAACCGTAGTGGCCAGAAAACCCCGACCTCTCAAACATGCCCTCGTTGTGGTAAGTCACATCCGGGACGACTTTGCAATGTCCCTATGAGTCAGATAGTCTGTTATGCTTGCCAAAAGCCAGGTCACTTTGCTGTAAATTGTCCCCAGCGAGCAACACCATAGCCAGGTGATCCTAGACACAAGAATCAGGGACGAGTGTTTGCCTTGACACACGAAGAAGCGAAGAAATCTCTTGAGTTGGTTCAAGGTAAAATTCTTCTTAATGGTAGTTCATTGCAAGCTTTATATGATTCGGGTGCTAGTTATTCCTTCATTGCTTATGACTGTGTTAAGCGCCTAGGATTACATATGCATAAATTACCATTTGACTTAGTTGTATCGACACCAATGGGTGTCAAAACTATGACTGCTGATGTATGTTTGAACTGTGTGATAAATGTTGAGGGACATGAGTCTGCGGTTGACTTAGTCTGTTTGCCGCTCAAAAAACTTGAAGTTATACTGGGTTTTAACTGGCTGACAACAAATAATGTATTGCTGGATTGTGGGAAAAAGAGGATAATATATCCTACTCAGCAGGAGACTAATAACAGAAAAACTAGTCTAAACTTCCTCTCAATGGCAGAAGCTGAGAAATGCCTAAGGAGGGGATGTCAGGGATATATTGTGTTCTTTTCTGTGCAAACAGAGACAGGAATAGCCTTGCAAGATATCCCAGTTGTAAGGGAATTTCTTGAGGTGTTTCCTGATGACCTTAGGGGTTTGCCTCCAGAACGAGAAGTAGAGTTTGCAATCGAGATCATGCCTGGAGCTGGATCTATATCTAAAGCCCCATATAGAATGGCTCCAAATGAGATGACTGAGTTGAAGAAACAAATTGAGGAATTACTTGGGAAGGGGTTCATCCGACCCAGTGTTTCACCATGGGGAGCACCCGTACTATTTGTCAAGAAAAAGGATGGAAGCCTGAGACTTTGTATTGATTACAGAGAGTTAAATAAGGTAACCGTCAAGAACAAATACCCACTTCCCCGGATTGATGACCTTATGGATCAACTGTCTGGGGCAAGTATATTCTCAAAGATTGATCTAAGGTCCGGGTATCATCAACTGCGAGTGAAGGCGGAAGACATACCGAAGACTACTTTCAGAACTCGGTATGGACACTATGAATTCCTGGTAATGCCCTTTGGGGTAACCAATGCACCTGCCATATTTATGGACTATATGAACCGCATCTTTCGTCAATACTTAGATCAGTTCGTGGTAGTCTTTATCGACGACATTCTGATATACTCTAAAAGTAGAGAAGAACATGAGGAGCACTTGATGATCGTATTAGGCATTTTACGGGAAAGGAAACTCTATGCTAAACTAAGTAAGTGTAAGTTTTGGCTCTCAGAAGTCAAATTTCTGGGCCATGTTATCTCACAAGAAGGGGTTGCAGTAGATCCTAATAAGGTGGAAGCAGTACTAGACTGGAAAAGGCCAGAAATTGTTGCTGAGATACGTAGTTTTCTGGGTCTTGCTGGCTATTACCGGAGATTCATTCTGAATTTCTCTCGGATTGCTTTGCCATTGACCAAGCTCACGCGGAAAGATCAACCGTTTAAGTGGGATGATCGTTGTGAGAAGAGCTTCATGGAGCTGAAGAAGAGGTTGACAACTGCACCAGTGTTGATTATCCCTGATCCCAAGTTGACCTATGTGGTCTACAGTGATGCTAGTAAGCAGGGACTGGGATGTGTCCTGATGCAACAAGGCAAAGTGGTGGCCTATGCCTCTCTACAGCTGAAGCCTCATGAGATTAATTATCCCACGTATGATCTGGAGCTGGCAGCAATAGTATTCGCGTTGAAAATCTGGCGACACTACCTATATGGTGTGATGGTTGAACTGTACTGCGACCACAAGAGTCTTAAATACCTATATGATCAGAAGGAACTCAACATGAGACAACGCAGGTGGATGGAGTTGCTAAAAGATTATAACCTGGAGATCAAGTATCACCCTGGTAAAGCTAATGTCGTTGCTGATGCTCTTAGTTGAAAGTCAGTGCAAGTGGCAGTTATGATGATACAGGAGAGAAAATTAATAGAAGACTTTCGAGATCTAAACCTATCAAATCAAATCCTCTGTACTGGTTATAGTATAGGCCAAGAGGAAAGTCATCTGAAAGTCGAGATTGCAGAAGCTCAAATGCACGATGGGAAAGCACAGTCCATTATGACTATGATTGAACAAGGTGAGACTCAGGACCATGATCTTTCACCAAGTAGATTGATTCGATACAAGAAGAGAATCTATGTTCCACTGAAAGTTGATCTGAGACAGAAAATTCTTGATGAAGCGCACAAAAGTCGATATACCCTCCATCCAGGGATGGTGAAGATGTATCATGACTTGAAGGCAATGTACTGGTGGCCCAGGTTAAAGAAAGATGTGACCGAGTATGTGGCTCAATGTCTTACCTGTCAGAAGGTGAAAATCGAACACCAGAGACCACCGGGATTGCTTCAAAGTCCTGAAATTCTAGAATGGAAATGGGAAAGCGTAACCATGGATCTTGTGACAGGATTACCCAAAATTCGGAATCATGATGCGATCTGGGTGATTGTTGATCGTTTTACAAAATCAGCACATTTCATACCGATCAATGCCAACTATTCTCCTGATAAATTGGCAGAGATTTATATCAAGGAAATAGTGAGACTTCATGGGACGTCGAAGAATATAATTTCTGATAGAGATCCTCGTTTTACTTCAAAGTTTTGGAGATCTTTACATGATGCTCTGGGCACTAAGTTGAGTTTCAGTACGACTTATCATCCTCAAACGGATGGACATACAGAGAGAACTATACAGACGCTGGAAGACATGTTGAGAGCATGTGTGATGGACTTCAAAGGAAGCTGGGACTACTACCTTCCACTTGCAGAATTTGCTTACAATAATAGCTGTCATGCGAGCATTCAAATGGCTCCATATGAAGCATTGTATGGAAGGAAGTGTCAATCCCCTCTTTGTTAGACAGAAATGTCAGAAAGAAGACTGTATGGGCCATATATAGTGGATCAGACTACTGAGCAGATCAAGATCATTAAGCAAAGACTGCTTACAGCCTAGAGTAGACAAAAGAGTTATGCCGACAAACGAAGAAGACCGTTAGAATTCCAAGTTGGCGATCATGTATTTCTAAGGATCTCACCTGTTACTGGTATTGGCAGGGCAATAAAGAGAAAGAAGTTAAGCCCTCGATATATTGGGCCATTTGAGATTTTGTCTAGAATTGGATCAGTAGCATACCGAATTTCTCTACCCCCGAACTTGAGCAGATTACATGATGTTTTTCATGTTTCGCAATTGAAAAGGTATCAACCAGACCCCCAGCATGTTATAGAGTATGAAGATGTAGATATGCGAAATGATCTCACATATGAAGTTAAGCCGGAACAAGTTATTGAGCGACAGGAGAGACAGCTCAGGCATAAAAGTATTCCATTTGTAAAGGTGATCTGGAAGGGGTTATCACCTAGAGAGGCGACTTGGGAGGTGGAGGACAACTTATGGAAAAGTTACCCGGAATTTATGTTTTAATACTTGTAACAAATTTCGGGGACGAAATTTCTTGTACAGGGGAGGAGTTGTAACATACTGAAATATGAATAACAAGAACTGCTTGTAAATGTAATTAGTCGGAAGAAAATTCACCGGTGCCAGTGTTGTGTATACGGTGTTATTTTGATAAAGAGGACACTTAGCAAGATTTTATTGGTTGTCATAAAGTAATAATTAAATGAAATAATCTTACTTTGTGTAGGGACCACGAAGGAGTACACCTCGTCGGTGAACCCGGGGAAAATTCCCTGACTTTCCTTTCCTTGATAAAGTGGACAGTTAGGTGGAGAGAAGAGATAGGGATGGGTCCCATATAAGGGACACATGGCATCATCTTAAGGAAGAAGAGAAAAGGTGTTTTTGACTTTAATGTGTTGGCCGAATAAGAGCGTGACACTTGTTTTCTCTTTTTGACAAAGTTACTTTCGCTTTTTAGTTGTCATCACCGGAGGGTGCCACGTTGCCCCAAGCCGGGGAAATCCACCGGACTCTGGTCTGGTCACCCGACTAATTTTCCCGAACACCGAGCTCAGGAGCCGGGGAAAAATCATCGGACTCTCATTTTCCCTGACCATTAGGACAGCTCAAGACCCATTTGATTAAAAGAAAGGACACGTGTTACCGTTTGGCTAAATCACCGAATATGTGGCACCATAAGATTCTGACACATGTTGGAACACCTTTATAACTTTCTTTAAACTCTATTATTTCATTTATCATCAGCAAAGATAGGAAGAAATCAGAAAAAACGTTGAGAAATAGTTAGAGGAAAGAGAAAACATGAATAGTGAATGTTCTTGAGTTCAATCCACCGAAACACTACCGAATCAGTGTTTTCTCCTAAAATTTCCTTCACAAACCTTCTTCTACTCATCCTAAGCTTCATTTCTACGGTTTTAGATTTTCATTTGGAGGTATTTGGTGCCATCTCACCAGACGAAGTACTGCCGGATTTCCGAACCAATTGTGGAAACGTATAAAGGTAAGCGTAAGTTTCATTTTGAACCGATTGGTTTGTTGTTTGGATGAGTCTTCATGAAGGTTAGGGTACTGTTCATTTTCGTCCAAAAGGAATTTTAAAGGATTAATCATGGTTTAATCATGTATTTATGGTTAAATGATGATTTATGATGATATTGGACTAAGTTGTTCAACAAAATTCTGTTTTGGTAATTTTGCTGAAAATGATTCTGTCTTGCCAGTGGGTTTTGGGGCTGAAGCTTTATGATTTTGATCATTCCATTGAGTTCTACATGAAAAATTATGTGGAAAATCATGTACTTATAATTTTTGGATAATTATACAAAATTATGGAATTTTTGAAAGTTAGATGACCCTGCTGTTAGACTTGTTTTGCTGGAGCAGATTTGTTGCGGTGCGTTTTTCAGTAACCAAACCTTGTCTAAACCTTATGAAATTTTACATGATGAAAGTAGACATCCTAAGGTTCAATTTGATGGGTAAGAGGACGCAATTGGACCCATGGATTGAGAAATATGATTTTTCAAAGTTTAAGGTTGATTCTGGAATGGAATCTGTGGCAGATTGGGTTTGACGAATTTTCTGGAATTGGGTGGTTATAATTAGTACCTTGTAATATTTTTTTTATACTATGACTTGAATAGGATTGAACAGAACCTGGAACCAAATCATTTGGAGTTGTGTAGAATTAATTATGACTTTTCAAATATTGAACAAAATTCTGGCAGATTTACTCAAATGTGCAAAAATAAAGGATGCAATGGTATTATGTAATTGTAATGAACTTTAAGGGTAAAACTAACCAACTTGATATAGTTGAACCATTTTTGACTTTGATTTTGGGTTAGTATTCTAACCTTAATGACAACCGACTTGAGTATTTGGATTATACAAATATTGGACGAAATAATAACTTGTCGTCCGTAAATTCCATTTATAGGACTTAATATTGTTCAAAGTTTAAGATCTACCCGAGCTTAGTGAAACAATTGGATATTGTTCAAGAGAAGCTATCAGGTAGTAACTTTGTCTTTCATATATTATAAGATACATTGTATGTGTGTAGTTTCATCATGAATTGTCTGGCACATTTTGTTTATGCGGGGTTGTCGCCTGGGGCCTATTGCACGGGTTGACGCTCAGGCCATTGAATTTATTTGTGATGCACGAGTGAATGCCGGGGCCTATTGCACGGGTAACACTCGGAGCCTTGTGATATACCTAGTACTATGATGGTATGAGAACTACATGTTGAATCGAATGATTTTGTGATGATTCTTTTATATGATGACTGTGTAACATGCTCTGTGATTTTATATCTATATGATTGACTACCTGTTACTACTGAGATTCTTTTGAATCTCACTCTTTTTCTATAAACAAATTACAGTACAGGCCGGTAGCTCAAAGGGCAAGAAGGTAAATACGGACAACTAGAGGATGAAGCTGAAAGATTTACTTTCTCTGTTGGTTGTCTGTTTGGATATTTTGGACATGTATATATTGTATAAATCGGTAACTATGACAATAGTATAGTAGTTGAACTAATAGTACTTATAGCCAGGTATATGAATGGTAATGTAATAAAGAGATAACTTAGTTACATAACACTTCCTAATCGTTAGAGACACATTAACGATTGAATACAACGTGAGATTGAACCAGAGACACGCTCGTATACTCTGATAAAATGAAAGGAAGTATCAATGAGTCTAAATGAGATAGTGAATATTTGTGAAAAATGTTTGAAAAATTTTTATTCCATATGAAAAACCTACTCAATCCTAGATTTATCTCCTGAGATAATGTTGGGATTCATTAATGTTTTTAAAGTTTATTCAGTTTGGGATTAAATCCTGGTTTCACAATTTATTTCACTACTCTTTTGCACTCATCTAAGGTTATTGGAAGTAAGGTATTACAGTAAGCAAGTGGGTATTTCTGAAGTTACTGTCATTAGGTAAATTTCCGTTGCTACCATGAGCTCAGAAAAGCTTGCTCCAAGGTATTTTAGGTCTTATCAAATCAACAACAACAAAGCTTTATTCCACTAGTTGGGGTCGACTATATAGACCAAACAATGCTATTGAGCTTGGTCAAAAACCAAATCTTAGGATAAATTATTAACTCAGATGTCTCTTTCAATAACCTCATTAAGCGTTCTCTTGGGGTCATCCTCTACCCATTTTAATTGGGCTCTAAATTAAGGATAAAATTTAGTCTGGTAGCCTAAAAGCTACAACTACCTTAAGAATCAAGAATACACCCTGTTTTCTATGTGTCACTACTTAAACTTTGCCCAAATTGCGTAGATAAGCAACAACAAACTATTGAATGGCTAGCAGTACGTACACACTTTGAACTTGAAATGTTTCTGAATTAAAGGGCGGGATGGCACAAAGGGAAAATTATAACTGAAGTGTTGGTACAATGGAAAGGTCTACCAGATGAAGAGGCTACTTAGGTTCCTATATATCAATCCCAACAACAGTTTCCTAGCTTTTAAGTCTCCAAACCCTTAAGGACAAGGGTCTTTTGGGGAAGGGAGTATTGTGTTGTAAATATAGAAGGGAATATGAGTGAGTTAGTTAGTGAGCTATGACAGTTATGACTTAACAAGTGTTACGAGTGTAGGATGGTGTATTTAGAAGTGCAAGTGTACACTATCTAATCAAGTAATATAGAAGTGAGTAGAGTATCGTTCCCACGAGGATTGATCACTAAGTACCAAAATTGGTAATTTTAATTCTATTTAGTCGGTTGATTAGTTGTGATTGAGATTACAAGATAGAAATGATGAAATATGAATACAAGTGATATAAAGACAAATATGAGAAAAAGCCCTAGGGATTAGATTTCACTTAATAAATTTCGGATTGAATCACTTATCTACTCTAGTCCTATTTATTCCACATGATTGATAGTCGAGTTTCCCTATTTTAATTACTAGCCTCTTCCAAGGTCAAGTAATTCTATAATTAATTGCTAACCCAATATATTCCTATATGAATTTAAGCAATCAATCATGCATTAAGATTTATGGAACTCAATTAAGACTACACAACCCATATGAATATATTCCTATTTCATATGAAAATTATGGTTTTAATTATAGGATCCACACACATGTATCTCCTTTCGGTCTCAACATGCATATTAAAATCATCCAAAAGGTGGTCAATCAATTGTAAGCATTAAGAGCAATAATTAAAACTCAATCATGAAGGAAAAATTAAAACTAGATTTAATAAGTTAAGATTCAATCCGTCATTAGTAAGCTACGTCATCACCCTAGGAAAAGGAAAATTTAGCTCATGATAAAATTAAAAACAAAACCAAAATATATTCCAAACATCATAAATATTGCATAAAAATTATTTACAAAAACATAAAAATACTACTACAATATGCATGAAAATGGAAAATATAGCCTACCATATAGGAGGTAAAACCATCCATGTAGGTGGCAACCTATACCATCCATAAAGGAGGACTACCTAGGCCTTCCATATAGGAGGTAAAACCATCCATGTACGAGGCATGCAAGAAGTAAAAAAAATGCAAGAAATAAATTCTAAAAATAACAACTCTCTCTCTAAAATAGAAACTCTCTCTCTCTCTCTTCCTTCCTCCTCTTCCTCTTCATTTTAGGGTGCCAAGAAGCTCTATTTATAGGCTTCATTTTCAGACTGCTACAGTATTTTGCTACAGTGATTTGCAACAGTGAACCGCATTGCTAAAGTGAACTGACCACCCACTTGCTACAGTGCACCGACTGCTACAGGAACCACACTGCTACAGTGAAATTGCTACAGTGCACAGTGAACAGTACCCCCGCATGAACAGTGTACAATGAATGGTACCCCGCATGAACAGTGTACAGTGAATAGTACTGCGTGAATAGTAACTTCCCTTAAATGCCTTCTTTAATTCTTTTTAATCCGGTACTATCCATGGCTGCAAAAAAATCATTATTTATTTATTAATTACACCCAAATTAATTACATTCAGCTCAAATATAGTCCACAAAATCATCATATAAGTGAAAATGAATATGAAAATATTTTACTTATCAAATTCCCCCACACTTAGCTCTTGGACGTCCTCGGACAAGAAAGAGTAACTAATAAATGCTTCCAACAAAATCAGAAGTGTCAAGTCATAAACAAGGACACAATTAAAGAATAAAGAGATCATAGTATTCTTGAATCAACAAAAGTATAAACTGGTAACTTCATTTGAAAATAAATGAACCGAATTCATAATTGTGGCTCATTCTCTCAATCTCTCAAGTGTTTTAGGGTAAGTGTTTCACTCAAATTCACCTGAAAAAATTGCACTACCATAAGCTTGCCAAAAATCTCAATCTCCACTACCTAATTCACATGCATAATTCAAATCAAAAGGACTTATTAAAGGTTGTAATGGGGTTAAAGTAAAAGGAATGTAAAAAGTGATATGAAGGGCTATATTTACTAAGTAAATAGAGCAATTGAAAAATGGGTCATCTTATGAATAAACCTGGCCTATCTCATCCCAACAACCCATAATTTACATTTTTTTTCTTTTTCTTTTTTTCTTCTTTTTTTTACAACTTCTGCACTTTTGTGTTTGATGATATATAGACCCCCACACTTGTCAAAAGCCAATTTCACAGAAATTTTAAATGCTCTGTTAATCTTTTGAATTAAGTAAAAGCACTTGATAAATCATTAAAACACATATTAATGGGTTGAGAATAAAGAAATAATCAATTAGGCTCGAAGGGGCTTATCAATGGTATAATTGCAAGGTTGGCTATTTGGCTCTGGCTAAACAAAATGAATTCCTTTATCATTTTTGAATGTGCATGTGACATGCAATTTCAACTAGATTTAAAGCAAGTTCTAGAGTGACAACTTAGTAGGTGAATATCACACACAAGAAAGATAATCACTATTGATCATATAGGCTTAAAAGCTCACGGTTAGGGACTTTCAAATTCAGCTCATTCAATCTCAAAATTCATCACCAAATTCAACAATCAGTTATTCAATCATGCTATAAAATCTCTAAACTCAATTGATCCATACTTCAAACTTATATACTTCTTAAAATCATTGAAAAACACTCAAAATTTTTTTTATTTTAGATGAAACAGAAAGAAAGAAAAAAAAAATTAAAACTAATAAGATGCGTCTCAAGAGTTAAGAATAACTCTTTACTCTGCCATCTTTTCACACCCTATGCATTAATGGTTTTACTACTAACTATCTAATGTAGAAATCATGCAATTTTTTTTATAAACCTCCCCCAACCTAAATCAGACATTGTCCTCAATGCCTTCTAAAGATTAAAGAAGATTTTTTTTGAAAACATAAACAAACAATAAAGTAAACCAAAATGCTAAGAGTAAAACCATTAAGATTAAGGAAAGTTTACAACCGGAGAGTGGTATCTGGATTCTGCTTCTGACTGCTATCTGAAGATTGCCCACCTTTTTCTTTTACTAATAGATCTGGTTGAGGTTCATAGGTTTGCAGTTTATCTAGTAGTTGATCAACAGTTGGTGCAGAAATGATGGAATGACGAGTTGCTTGGGGTATGAATCCTGTTTTCACAGCATGATCAAGAAAAGACAACAGGTTATCATAAAAACCATTAACATTTAACAATCCTAATGGTTTTTTATGAAAGTTCAGTTTAGCCCAATATGCAATGCTAGAGATCCCATCCAACGTTTCAAAACCACCGGGTAGAGCGATAAAAGCATCAGCACGGTAAAACATACGTCTCATTCGTTCAGGCAGACTTGAAACCTCTAACTCTTGGCCTAAGAAGAAGAAGTGATGTTCTAACTCCTTTATCCTTACACACAAACCCTTGCTACCATTAATGGTTGCAGGAATAGCCATACTTAACTTCAGGCCCTCGAGACCTCTCCCGTAGACAAAGTTGATTTTCCTAGCGGCTAGTGCATGTCCCAGTTCCTGTGCTGCAGGTATAAACTCTCCATCCTTTCCTGAGTCAGTTTCACCAAAAATGCATATAGATTTAAAACTGCATTTTAGAGTGATACCACTCCTCTCTTTTTCTCTCTCAGACATTTTTTGTTTTTTTTACAAATGGAAGATTACATATTTATATTACAAAAACAGCGACAACAAAATCATGCAAATCACACATTTTTCAAAAACATTTGAAAAAAAAAATTTCTGACACGAATGACCAGTGGGCCACTGTGCCAAGAAATTAAGTAAAGTGAGTAAAGAAAGTCAAAAGTTACTAAAAAAGATAAGACAGATTGACAAAAGCAAGATTATGTACAGTAATTGTGATTGTGGCTCACATCTTCCTCTGGTTTTACGTCCAACAACGGCTTAAACGCTTTCTATGAATCGAGGATTTGCTTCCCATCCAGTTTTCTTATAAACTGGCAAACAGGGTCTTTTAACGTCAGATTCCCAAGACGGTAGCACTCTTTTTCTTTGTTGAATATGTCTAATAAATCAAGAAGAACATGATGAACATCGCCACTAGGATGCGTCTCAAGAGTCTGAATGATATCATCCAATGATTCCTTACTTAGTCCATCCTTTATAAATTGAATTTTATCTTCTCAATTTATAGAAACCATACCTTTGCTCCTACAGCGCTGATCACAGTTCCACCTTGCACATTTAGGACAAACCTTCATTCTTTTAGCTCTTCTCTTTTTGGAGTAAGAGCTTCTTCCCATACCTACCATAGGTTTAATAAATGAATCATGAATCTCACCTATTAAACGTACCTTAGCTTCAATGATCCAACTGACATCCTCAGGAAGGCCCAAACGCTTGAATGTCTTCATTCTTTCAAGTCTACAGCTATAGATCTTCCTAAGCACATCTTTAGGAAGAGTAGGGAACCTGTTCTTAAGCTTTACAATAATTTCCTCCATGATGAGACTAAAATTTAAAGATGCAGTTTTGTGTGCTTCAGTAAGTAAGAAAGAAAAATGAAAGATTAAGGAAAAGAAGTTTTGGGTTGCCTCCCAAATAGCCGCCCTTCTTTAACGTCTTTAGCTAGACAAAGACCAAACCAATAAAATTTTTTATTTTATTTTATTTTTTTATTTATTATTTATTTATTATTTTAAAAAAAATTAGGACTTACCTGTTGTTTCCTCCAAAGTGATGACAGTTTTCAAGATGTTGAGTGCACTTTCATTATATTCTTTCAGCCTTTGCTCATTCACTTTGAATTTTCGATCACCATCTTGAATCTCCACAGCTCCATATGGCCATGTTTGAACCACAGTAAAAGGTACTGACCACCTTGATCTCAACTTTCCCAGAAAGAGCTTTAACCTTGAGTTGCATATCAGAACTTTTTTGTCCCGGCGTGAACTCTCTCCTCAAAATTCTTTTATCCTGCCACATTTTTGTCTTCTCCTTGTATAACTTTGCATTCTTATGAGCTTGTTGTCTGGATTTTTCAAGCTCATTGAGTTGGAGAAGTCTCTTCTTACCAGCTATCTTTAAGTCAGAATTTAAGGCTTTTATTGCCCAATATTCTTTGTGCACTTTAGGATTAGTTGATTTTGAAACATCTACTATTCCCATTGCAAGTGGTTGATTCATGCAGATTTTGTTCACCACGTCTTTTGTGCATCTGGTTAATGTATCTACTCTGTAACATGTGTCACCTTCATTTGAACATGACCAAGCCTTAAAAATGTTAAAAGATACTTGGTCATCTTGAGCTCGTAAAGTCAACTTTCCCTGTTGCACATCTATTAAAGTTCTCCCAGTTGCTAGGAATGGCCTCCCAAGAATGATAGGAATTTCTTGATCTTCTTCCATGTCAAGTATGATGAAATCAGCTGAAAATATAAGTTTGTCCACCTTCACCAGAACATCTTCTAAGACACCCATTGGATGTTTAATTAATTGATCAGCAAGAAGTAGTGAAACTGTGGTAGGCCTCACCTCTCCAAGACCAAGTTTTCTATAGACAGATAAGGGCATGAGATTTACACTTGCTCCTAGGTCACAAAGTGCTCTTTCAAAGTTACATTGACCTATGGTGCAAGGTATGCAAAAGCTTCCTGGATCTTTCAGCTTTGGTGGTAGTTTCTTTTGCAGAATGGCACTGCACTCCTCAGTAAGTGCAACTATCTCAAATTCCTCCAGCTTACGCTTATTTGAGAGAATATCCTTCATGAATTTTGCATAACTGGGTAGTTGGGCAAGAGCATTTGCAAAAGGGATGTTGATATATAACTTTTTGAAAACCTCCAGAAACTTTTTAAACTGCTTGTCTAGCTTGGCCTTCACAAGTCTCTGAGGGTATGGAACTGGTAGTACATATGGAAGAGGGTTATCTGGAAAGTTGATTCTTCCTGGTACCACATCATCTTCTTGAGGTTTATGTGCTTCCTCCTTCTTTTCTTGTTCACTTTCTTTCTTTTCTCCGTCATTCTTATGTAGAATTACAGGATCTTTCAATTCTTTCCCACTTCTTAATTTAATAGCCTTCACATGCTCTCTTGGGTTTTTCTCAGTGTCACTTGGAAGAGTACCTGGTTGTCTGGAATTCAGCATATTTGCAATTTGGCCCATTTGGATCTCCAAGTTCTTAATTGAGGCTTCCTGGCTTTTAAGTGTTGCATCAGTCCTAGCCATGAATTGAGATGTATTCATGGTTAGTTGAGCCAGTGCATCTTCCACATTCACTTTTTGCTGTGGTGGATTTGGTGGTTGAAGAGCTTGTTGCTGGTAGTTCCCTTGCGGTTTGAACACATTTTGATTATTCCTCCAGCCAAAGTTTGGATGATTTCGCCAACCTGGATTATAAGTGTTTGAGAATGGGTCATTTCTTTGATTTCCGATATAATGAGCTTGCTCCGACTGAGAAGGTATGGATGACTGTCCATCTTGACTTTGTGTACTCATATGAGGTCCTCCATATCGGTCACAGGTTTCATGAGGAGTACTGATTGCATTTGCTTGACTAGTCAATGAGCTCACTTGCTTGGATATAGATGCAACTTGAGAAGATAAAGTTGTAAGGATATCCAACTCGTGCACTCTAAGTACCTTCTTTGAATTATGACGTTCAGAAGGCCATTGATATGCATTTGCCGCCATCTCCTCAAGTAAATTGTAGGCATCATCTAGATTTTTTCCCATTAAAGATCCTCAAGCTGCAGCATCTACAAGAATTCTGGTGGTATGCGTCATCCCATTGTAGAATGTTTGCAGTGTCCACCAATCTGGTAACCCATGATGAGGACATCTCCTTAGCAACTCCTTGTATCTTTCCCAGGCTTCATAAAGGCTTTCTAGTTCATGTTGGGAAAATGAGGTAATTTCATTCCTCAATTTTGCAGTTTTTCCTGATGGAAAGTATTTCACCAAAAATTTCTGTGCCAAGGCATCCCATGTAGTTATGCTTCCCATTGGTAAAGTGTACACTTGCACTTCGATCTGGTCATATACTAAGCAAAAACCTGAAAAGAAACAAAAGACACAAAAAAAATAATGTAATATGAAGACCAAATTAGTATTAAAATTACTTGGTATTGATATTAATGACAATCCCCGGCAACGGCGCCAAAAACTTGTTACGAGTGTAGGATGGTGTATTTAGAAGTGCAAGTGTACACTGTCGTAATCAAGTAATATAGAAGTGAGTAGAGTATCGTTCCCACGAGGATTGATCACTAAGTACCAAAATTGGTAATTTTAATTCTATTTAGTCGGTTGATTAGTTGTGATTGAGATTACAAGATAGAAATGATGAAATATGAATACAAGTGATATAAAGATAAATATTAGAAAAAGCCATAGGGATTAGATTTCACTTAATAAATTTTGGATTGAATCACTTATCTACTCTAGTCCTATTTATTCCACATGATTGATAGTCGAGTTTCCCTATTTTAATTACTAGCCTCTTCCAAGGTCAAGTAATTCTATAATTAATTGCTAACCCAATATATTCCTATATGAATTTAAGCAATCAATCATGCATTAAGATTTATGGAACTCAATTAAGACTACACAACCCATATGAATATATTCCTATTTCATATGCAAATTATGGTTTTAATTATAGGATCCACACACATGTATCTCCTTTCAGTCTCAACATGCATATTAAAATCATCCAAAAGGTGGCCAATCAATTGTAAGCATTAAGAGCAATAATTAAAACTCAATCATGAAGGAAAAATTAAAACTAGATTTAATAAGTTAAAATTCAATCCGTCATTAGTAAGCTACGTCATCACCCTAGGAAAAGGAAAATTTAGCTCATGATAAAATTAAAAACAAAACCAAAATATATTCCAAACATCATAAATATTGCATAAAAATTAATT
The DNA here is from genome assembly GCA_037074505.1 of Albizia julibrissin. Lineage (NCBI taxonomy): Eukaryota > Viridiplantae > Streptophyta > Magnoliopsida > Fabales > Fabaceae > Albizia > Albizia julibrissin. The sequence goes on along the minus strand of CM073480.1, from coordinate 43,010,190 downwards.
ACAAAAACATAAAAATACTACTACAAGATGCATGAAAATGGAAAATCTAGCCTACCATATAGGAGGTAAAACCATCCATGTAGGTGGCAACCTATACCATCCATAAAGGAGGACTACCTAGGCCTTCCATATAGGAGGTAAAACCATCCATGTAGGAGGCATGCAAGAAGTAAAAAAATGCAAGAAATAAATTCTAAAAATAACAACTCTCTCTAAAATAGAAACTCTCTCTCTCTCTTCCTCTTCATTTTAGGGTGCCAGGAAGCTCTATTTATAGGCTTCATTTTCGGACTACTACAGTATTTTGCTACAGTGATTCTACTACAGTGATTTGCTACAGTGAACCGCACTGCTAAAGTGAACCGACCACCCACTTGTTACAGTGCACCGACTGCTACAGGAACCGCACTGCTACAGTAAACAGTGAACAGTACCCCCGCATGAACAATGCACAGTGAATGGTACCCGCATGAACAGTGCGCAGTGAATAGTACTGCATGAATAGTAACTTTCCCTTAAATGCCTTCTTTAATTCTTTTTAATCTGGTACTATCCATGGCTGCAAAAAAATCATTATTTATTTATTAATTACACCCAAATTAATTACATTCAGCTCAAATATAGTCCACAAAATCATCATATAAGTGAAAATGAATATGCAAATATTTTACTTATCAACAAGCTAGGCTTAGATTGTCTGTTAGGCTTGGTTTAATATAAATAAGGGGCCTATGACTTGATTTAGTTTGTTCTTATTATTGCTTATACTGAGCAATTCAATTATGATCTATCTCTCTTTAGTTTCTCTTTTTCACTATGTCTGTCTGCTATCTCTCTTCTCTCTTCTATTCCTCCTTTATAACCTCTTTATACAACATATGCCTCTAAAATCCTTTTCATCTTCTTCCTCTTATTCTTCTTGATTCTACATTTCTCCTTATGGAAAACTTATTTACCTAGTTGATTGCAAGATTTTAGATTCTATATTTAAGTTCTCTATACATGCTACCAAACTGCAAACAATAATTTTACAACTATTGCATAAGTTTACTTTCCATACAATAAGGTTTCTTGTTCATTACAACATTAGTATTCCTAACACATATCTAGATTAGAATATTAAACCAACAAAAGAAAAGAAAAATTAAATTAAATTGTTGGAGGTTGATACGTTAGCATAGGTATCTTCTTTGTCAAATTAGGTAAAGGAACTTCAAAATTTAGAACCTGAATCGCTTGATAGAGGACTTGGATGAGGAATCCAGATGAGCACGCCAAATACCAACAATAACTAATTGTTACATTTTTTGATCATCAAATGCTCTACATAATTTTGGGTCTGCTACTTCAATGAACTTTTCTGTTCCATATAGCTCCTAAGACTACTTCACTACTATTGTTTCATTCTTATCATTTAGGTTAATAAGCTTTCTTCCAATAATCTAGATTCAGATCACTGGAATAGACTAAGATCTAGAAGCTATTATGACAACCCTTCATCACCAAATGGTTTACAGAATCCAAAATCATTCCCTAGATCTCCAACTGCCTAAAGCTACCAGTGATGCACTCTACATGTTTACTAACAGGGATCATAGCCCAACTATCATCAATATCCCTAGAAATATTCCCACTGAGGAACTTTCACTGCTCATGGCCCTGGAATGGATCAACAACTATGAGGAGTTTCACTTTACTCCTAGTGATGTTCTTACCACTACTCCACCATTGATATAAAGGATGCCTGATGGAACAGTCATAACTGTCTTCCAAGGACCAAGCACAGATGGTTCGTTTCCTCCTAGTAGAACGATTACAACAATATCTCTTGTCTTTAAAAGCAATGAAAGCCCTCTTGTTGATCATTTCATAAAGGAAGGCCAACCAATATTTGTTTATCACATGAATGGACATTTCATTTGGAATTTTGATCCCAGTATGTGTGAATCAGATTGTGAATGCAAATACCTAGGTTTTTGGGATGCAAAATGTAGTTTTATATTTGTCTTTAGGGTGAGTACCTAACTGCTAGAATCCTGCTTTAAGATCAAATTTTGAAAATATTTTGGCCCTGCCTAACCGAGAGGTTAAAGTATCTCTTTTTGGGACTGGAAATTTATCATCCTGCAAGAACATGTTGAGGGGCTTGTAATCAATTACGAGTTTCTTTTTTCCTCTTACAAGCTCTGATCTTTTCTGCACATAGAATGATTGACATGCCTAATTAGATTTTGTGGGCTCAATTTATCATTGTGTTAACACAACTCCATAGCTGTAAATATCAGATTCTTTACTAGTCTTGCCTCTTATGAAATATTCAGGGGCAATATAGCTCTAGGTCCTAACTATAGCCTTGGTTCACGACCCTTTCTCTTGATCTACTAGCCTGGCTAAGTTGAAATCACCAAGCTTTGCATTGAAACCAGAATCTAACATAATGTTACTTGTTTTTATGTCTCTTTAAAGGACCCATTCTTCATACCGGTGCAAAAATGTTGAAGCCAAGCCTAGAGTGATGTGATACCTCACTTGTTATGTTAAAAAGCACTTTCCATGGTATAAATATGAATCTAAGCTACCATTTGTCACATATTCATATATAAGTTGGAAATCTTTCTTCTTGTGGCACCAATCGATAGTTGTACCAGATTCCTATGCTTTAGTTGGCTAATGATCTTCACTTTAGTTGTATATTCATTTATCCCTTGTTTTGACTCTCTGAATATATACTTTATGGTTGAATTCGTGTATATATATTTCAAGAAACATTTGTAAACTTCATGAAAACCACCATACCTAAGCTTGTTTTCTTCTGAGAAGTTATTTGTCATAGTTACTAATTCATCATGATAAAACTTCTTTAGGCCAATGCACTTTAGGAATTCATCGTCCATATTCATATCATAAATTGACACTTCTTCATTCCCTTCTTTTATTATGGCCAATAACTATTCTTTTCCTCCAGCTTTTGACACTTCCTCATAAAGAAGTAAATCAAGCCTAAGGAACTCATAGCCATACATAGACCAACTTCTAAATATTTTGTCAGTTTAGGGATGGTTGTTGTGTTTGGGGTTACTGATGATATTTTTCCACCCTCATCAAAACTTAAACAAAACGAACCTCAGGGAAAGGTTTTGTAAATTATATGCTGTTGCAGTTGAGACACCAATAATAACCCACTATGGTAAGCATTTTCTTAGATCAATCCTATGAGAAACATATTATACTGTAGAGTCATAATGATTATCTCTGTGTACAACAAACACTTAAATGGAGAGAAGCTGATTTATACTTAAAAATACAGTCATGGTAGTCTCTCCAATTATATTACCAATGTGTAAGTACACTAGAGTTCATTGAGTTAAAATTTATACCTAAATGTACATAATTTGGGTCCCATGAATTGTTGTAAGTGTCAAATTCTACTGCCATAAAAGAATGTTGAGTTGAGTTTAATACTTGGTCGCCATCCACAAGACCAAGACCAATTGGTTCTTTGATTTCCCCTGGAATTAAGAGATTTGGCTCTACCAAGAAAAATGCCATACCATCACCAGGTTGACTAGGATGTTCTCTATACATTACAAAGGATAATTTGGTGGTTGGTGTTATCCCAAAGTTGTAACTGTTGGAAACTTGTGATCCGTGCAGCCCTGAAACATTGGAATTCTCTGTTTTTGAGATCCACGTTGATTTTGATCTTATAGAATCTTCAACATAAAGCTTCTCCTTCAAGTTTCACATCTTCTTCATTAAAGTCAGAGTGTTTCAAATGTAAAGCAATAAATAGAGAAGGAAATTGTAAATATGAATTCATTGTCTATAATGTACAAGAATATATTTATTTATATACATATGATTGTATCCTTTCTAATAAATACTAGGATACGTTTCCTAATGTTTTGATACGTTTCCTTATTTATATTGATATAATCCCTGATTATACGGGATATGATTCTAGTACTCTCCCTCAAGTTGGAGCATATATATTGATCATGCCCTACTTGTTACAAAGATACTCAACCCGTGTCTTATTTAAGGATTTCGTCAGAAGATCCGCTAGCTGGTCATTTGATTGCACGTGCCCTGTAGATATAATATTCTCTTTGATCTTGTCACGAATAAAGTAATAGTTGATTTCAATATGCTTCGTTTACTCATGGAACATAAAGTTCGATGCTATATGTAGTGCTGCTTTATTGTCACACTATAGTTTCGCAAGTAATGTCGTGGTGATGCCAATTTGTTTCATGAGTTGAAATATCCATACAATTTCTTGTACTAATTGTGACATAGCTCTGTATTATGCTTCTACACTTGATTTTAACACAACACCTTGCTACTTACTTATCTAAGATATCAGGTTTCCACCAACAAATACACAATAACTTGTAGTAGATTGTTTTATGGCCTTAGACACTATATGATCTGCATCACAGAAGCACTAAACTTTAGTGTGCCCATAATCTGTATAGAGAATGCCACAACTTAGGAAACCTTTCAAATAATGCAAGATATTCTCTAAGGCTTCCCACTGTGCCACTGTTGGAGAACCTATGAATTGGCTAAGTACACTAACTGAGAAGGTTATATCAGGATGAGTTACTATCAGATAATTCAGCTTCCCAATGATTCTTCTATATCTCTTAGGAGATGCAAACAGCTTTAGTTAATCTGGATCAATCTTCTTCTTTAAGTCATCTGGAATCTCATTAAACATGCTATCATTAAGATCTAGGAACGGATTCAAAATCATAGGAATCCTACTTGGTGCAACTCTAAGCTTTCCAGTTTCCTTCAAGAGATCGAGAACAAACTCCCTCTGAGTCAAAAGGATGCCCTTCTTGCTTTTCAAAACCTCAATACCAAGAAAGTACTTTAATGTTCCTAAGTCTTTTGTCTGAAAGTAGGAGTTAAGGAAACCTTTAAGTTATGAGATTCCAGAGGTGTTACTCCCAGCAATCACAATATCATCAACATGCACTACCAGAAGAATCATGCCTACCTCGGATTGCTGGTAGAATACAGAGTGATCACAATTATGGTGACTCAACCCAAACTCCTTGACCAAACCATAAAATCTATCGAAACAGGTATGGGGACTTTACTTCAGACCGTACAATGACTTTTGGAGGTAGCAAACTCTCCTATGCTCCCCTTAAGAAATAAACCCATGTGGTTTCTCTATATAAACTTTCTCAAGGAGGTCATCATTCAAAAAAGCATTCTAAACATCCAACTGATGAAAATCCCAATGATAGGTAGCAGCTAGAGAGACAAGAAGATGAACAGAAGTAAGCTTAGCCATAAGGGAGAAAGTCTTTAAATAATCAATTCCATAAGTTTAAGTATATCCTTTGGCAACAAACTGAGCTTTCCAATGTTCCGAGGAACCATTAGCCTTAGTCTTAACAACAAACACCCATTTACTTATAATGGCCTTCTTCCCAGAAGGTAGATCAATAAGAGTCTAAGTACCAGCCTTTTCAAGGGCCATTATTTATTCCTCCATCACTGTATGCCAACCAGGGTAAATCAAGACTTGGTGAAGGGTGGTAGGGGTGGAGATAGACTTAAGGGTGGTCACAAGGAAAGATGAAACAGGGGATAAATGCTGGTAGGAAACTAAGGAGAAGATAGTATAGGTACAATCAGTATATCTTTTAAGAGGATAATAAGAATGGGTACCTTTTCAGAGTGCAATGGGCAGGTCATCAGATAGGTCAACAATAGAATTAGCCACAAATGAATTAGGGACAAGAATGATAGGGTATGGGGAATCAGGATTAGGAACCATAGAGTTATGAAAAGAATCAATCAGTGAAGCAGTCACTGGTAAAGGCAGAGCATTTGTAATATCATAACCATCGATGATATCAGGTTCTGGAACAACAGTTTGTACTGGTAAGATGGGAACATGATAAACCAGGACATCATCAGGTTCATCAACTGCGGAGGGAGACTTGGGTAATACCGAAGACTTGAAGAAATGAGAAGACTCATGAAAGGTCAAATCAGTGGACACAAGATAACGATTGAGATCAAGAGAGTAACACCGATAATCTTTTTAAACTCGAGAATAACCAAGAAAGATACATTTCAAGGACTTTGGATCGAGTTTACTGATACTTAGATGGATATCCCAAACAAAGTAAACACAACAAAATTTATTTGGATCAACAGGAAACAACTTAGTAGTGGGAAACAGAAAGGCATATGGAGTGTCACTACCAAGGACAGTCGAAGGCATGCGATTGATGAGAAAACAGGCAGTAGAAACAGCATCAGTCTAAAAAGATTTAGGGACACAGGAGTGAAACATGAGAGTTCGGGCAGTTTCTAAGAGATGACGGTTCTTTCTTTCAACAACACCATTTTAAGCAGGTGTATTAACACAGGAAGATTAGTAAAGGATGCCATGGCTATGCATATAATTGGTGAATGGGGCAGAAAAATATTCTTTCCCATTCACTTCGAAGGATTTTCACAGGAGTATTAAACTTAGTTTGAATTTCACCACAAAAATTACAAAAATGAGTAAATAATTCAGAATGATGTTTCATGAAGTAAAGCAAAGTGGTTTGGAAAAATTCATAACAAAAATGAAAAAATATCGATAACCAGTCTGAGACAAAACTAAACAAGGACCCTAAACATCATAATGAACTAACTTAAAGGGGGACGTAGCCCGTTTATCGACTTGAGGTGCCAAACGAACACAATGGTGTTTGGCAAACTAATACGACTCACAATCTAAAGCAGGCATAGAAGAAAACTAAGGACACAACCTCTTGAGGGACAAAAGTGACGATAATGGACTTCAAAGGGAAATGACCCATAAAAACAAGCAACAGAATGCGGTACTTGATCATCAAGGATGTAATGCCTACCAGTTTCACAGCTTCTACAAATAATCCACTTTATTGAAAGATCCATAATTAAATAATGGTTAGGGAATAGTGAGATAAAATAGTTCAAATGACGAGTCAGTTTACTAGGAGACAAAATATTAAACGTGAGATTGAGAACATTAAGAATAAAAGATAACAAAATGGATGTAGTTGGCTTAATAGTGCATAATCCAAGTACACAGACCAGTAAACCATTGGCGACAAATATAGAGGATAGGTTGGCATGAGTGCATATGATAAAAATAAATTATGGTTACATGGCATGTGGTCGGTAGCACTAGAATCAATGACTTACTTTGTGGAAGCAGTAGCAAGAACAGAGGACAAAGTACCCTTAGCTAGGGCCCCTACAGATAATAGACTAGAATCAGACTGATTAGGTGTTTGGGTAATATGAACAAAACCACGCTGTTGTTTATTCTGCAATTTACAAAAAAATTTCTTAATATCACTAGGTTCCTTGCAATAATTGCAGATAATACTGCTATAAGTCATATTTGGAGTATTAGTGCCATGTTTGGAGCCATAATTCTTGTTTTCAAAGGGGCCACGCCTAGCTAGAGTACTATCATTCAAATCTCTAGATAGACGAACCAAACTATCAGTATGAAGAACCCGTGAGAACACATGTTTAAGAGATAAAAGCTCTTGACTAGACAGAATCTGATATCGGATGGTGTCATAGGATGAGTCAAGAGCTTCAAAGAAACCGATGATAACCTGAAATACCAGATTCTTGATACGGGTCTAAAGATCCACCTGCATAGACATAAGTACCTTTATCTCTTCATACAACCTCTTAAAGTCTAAGAAGAAATCCTTCAAGGGACGACCCTACTGTTGAGAGGATAGAAGCCTTTACATACTTCGTGAATCTGAGTAAAATTCCGTTTACCAGAGAACATAAATTCAAGATAATTCATAATTTCTTTCACAATGTTACAGTGATTGACAGAGGAAAGAATCCGTGGTTCAACAGAATTTCAAATTTGGAAAAAAAGTTGTGCATCTACTCTAGACCAAGCCAAACTTTTCTCATTATCACCAAAAGGGGGTCCTGGGTTAAATGGGCTTCATTCTCAATATCCAAAAGATAAACCTTAATAGTCTTGTTCCAATCATTATAGTTTATCCAGTTTCATTTGGAATCAGTAATCTTAGCAGACATTGGTAGCATATCAGATATCTTAGATTCATCCATGGAAGAGTAACCAAATAGTCATAATAATAATACAACAAGCACGTTCAAGAGAGGAACCAGCAACCAATAGAAATACCAAACAACGAGTACAATCGTAAACCAAAGTCCCAAACTTACACAAGTCAAAGGAAAATAATAGTTGCAAAGTCAAGAAACCCATATCTGGAAGCGTGAAACTAGAGCGTGATAACCCTTAGAAGTAGGCTAGGAGAAAAAGGGGGAAAAAGAATCGATGAACAGTACCCTGAATAGTCTAAATAGTATGTCACCGGAAAACCAATTTCAAAGAATCTTATTTGTAACTATTCATTAATCAGACTTTGGATTTTTATGGTTGTCTTTTCCAAATTTATTACTTCATGTTTGTTTGTTTCCTTTTCTTTTTTAGTTGTATCATTTTATACCACAGCTAGACATTTTGCTTAATGTCCCCTTTTTAATGAATTCCTAAACCATATTTTTTAAAGTCAAATCCATAATTATGAAAATACTCTATTGATAAGTAACGAAAAAAAACTACTTATAATTTTAGGTAAAAAATTGATAATTATTTTTTTTAAAAAAAATATTTTATCTTTTTGATTTGATGTGGGATAAATTTTAGGTAAAAAATTGATAATTTATAAATTTTTAAATATTACAAAACAGAAAATACCTAAGTTAAATTCCTTATATCAATTTCATCAAATTCTCATCACACAAGACCATGTGTACTATATTTTAATTATTATCATTTAAATATAAATTTATATGAAAAAAAGACACATGTTCATGTACATTGAATAACTTGACTAAATGAATATAAGGAACTTGATATAAGTATGATTTCTTTCTGTGTATAAGTAAAACTATTCTTTTGGATTGAGGTGTTAAAAATTTGGTTGTTCATAGGCAAATGATGCTCTTTTTTTTTGTTAAAAAGAAAGGATAAATGATCCATTAGTCTACATAATTTCAACCCATTTTTAACTAGGTCCCTATAATTTTTCTTCTATTTATTTTGTCCTTATATTTTTCGCTTTTTTTATCTAGTTCTTATAGTTTCACATGATTTTTTATTTAGGTCCCTATAGTTTTTATATTATTTATTTAATAAATTATAATAATATTCTTCTATTAATATAAAATATAATATTATTATTTATAATATCATTGAATATTATTCTATAAAAATTAATATTCTATAGATAGTAAAATATTTTGGAAATTTTATTTTAAAATTATTTCTTATGAATTATTTTAATATTCTACATAATTTTTAATTAAACATATATTTAAATTATTTATTTTTAATTATAATTTTATTTATATTTTATAATTATAAAATTTGAATTATAATAATAATTTTTTTAAAACAATAATGGAATTATAATTAATGATATTAATTATTTTTTGAATTATATTATTATTAATTTAATTAAATATTTTTAAATTATATTTTAATAATATTCATTTATTTAATCATCAATTAAATTAATAAATTAAAATCCAAAATTCCTACAAGGACCTGATTAAAAATATGGTGAAAAAATAAGGACTTGATAAAAAAATTATATAGACCTAATTAAAAATTGGTGGATACTATAAGGACTTGCAGATTAATTATCCCAATAAAAAATAATAACTTCTTTGTTTTAGGATGCTTTATCAATTATGGTAATTGATTTATTTAGATTCAATAGGTGATTTTTACATTTAACAGGAACCAAAATTTCCAAAAATTTTAAGTGACTTGCAAATAACTCCTCTATCATTTCAAATTTTGACAAAAAATCCTCACTAACTTTCTAAATAAGGGTAACAAAAAATTTGTATAAACATTTTGTATGTCATTAATCTGTCTATTATTTTATTAATTAACATAGTATTATAGATATCCTCTTCGAGAAATTCTTATGTGAATTTGGTTTGCCACATCGTTTGTCGTCTAACCATTTAAAACACAACAACTCAACTAATATTAATCCTTGTTGGTTGCTCATGTAATTCACAGTTTTATTTTTCTTAAAAAATCAAATTTTTTAATTAATATTTCACAAGTAAAGAAAAAGTGAATCTTGTGAAATATTTTAATTTTATTAATATACTAGCTAATATTTAGGGGGTGCCAAATTAGCATGAGTTGTTTTATTTTAATTGGTTAGACTATAAATGACGTGGCAAACCATATTCATACAGGATTTCTCTTGTAATATCTTGAATTTTGGGACTAGAGGCATAAGGTTAAGCCTGGATTAAGTAGACTGCTAGACCCTGGTTTAGCAAATGTCCATATGAGGCATGTTTAAATTCTCCAAAATTTCTTTATATCATTGGATATTAAAAGGAATTATATTGGTGAGCTAAAGAGCTTGGAAAATAACAAAACGAAGTGATTGGAAGTCACACACAATATTGTAAAGTGGAACACAAAGTAATTTTGCTACCGGTGAAATTTTCGATATGACAGTGATGATTGTGTGACATGTTTTGATGGGTAAATGATGGTGAAAAATTATGAAACTTTACAGAATTAAAGTAGACTTATCAAGATTTAATTTGATAGGTTATATAAGTCATTTGGAGTTGTACACAAAGAGAAATAAATTTTTGAAGTTAGCCCAGTGAAATTAATTACTTTCTAAGACAACATTCAAAGATTAACATTCTGGGAAGATTTAGCTTCCAATTGGCCAAATGTTATATTTATTCTTAAAACTAGACTTAATAAAGGTCGCATATCCTTTAGAATCACTCCAGTTGGAAATTTTTACAATTAGATATGAATTTTCAAAGTTAATAAAAAATCTGCAGAATTTGGTATTTTGTGCGAAAATTCATTATTTGGGCCAATAAGCTTGTGACACGTGGCAAAGACCTTTAATCCTCAATTAAATCATCATCTTCTTCATTCCTTAGCCATTTTCACGGAAAAATATGAAAGAAGATAGAGAAAGAGTGCAGGATAAAAATGGAGGGAGAGGAGAGAGAAAATTCTTTCCTCCGAAACACTGCCGAAACGACATTCCCTCTCAAAGTACCCTTTAGAAAACTTCTTCTACTCATCGCGAGCTACATTTCTACATTTTAGATTTTCATTTGGAGGTGGTTGGCATTATCTCACTGGCCGGGGTGTTGCCAGAATTCCGAACTGTTTGCGGAAACGGATAGAGGTAAGTGTAAGCTTCCTTTTGAACCGATTGATTTGTTGTTTGGATGAGTATATTGGAAGTTGGGTACTGTTCATGACTGATTTTAAAATGGTATTTTCAATGGATAAATCATGTCTAATGAGTGTTTAAATAGCTAATCATTTGATTAGAAGTAGAAAAGAAGTGATTAAGCCAAAGAAAACAAGAAACCGACAAACTCTTTCTGAAAACTCTGATTTTTCAGTTTTCTGATCTGTGTAAGACGTGGTGAGGGGCTGAGAATTTGATGATTTTGATGCTTCCATTGGATTTATAAGGTGAAATTGTGTAGGTATACAAGTGTTCATGATTTTTTGATGCTTGTATATGAATTTGGAATTTTTGAAAGTTACGGAATAGATGCTGTGAAATTCGTTTTTTGGAGGCAGTGTCATTTTAACGTGTTTTTGAGTAATCAAATATTATCCAATGACCATTAAAATTTCCATTCTAAACGTAGAGACATAAACCTTTAATTTGATAGGTCATAATGGTTAATTGGACAAGTATGCTATGAGATATAAATTTTTGAATGTCTGCCTTGTTTTCTGGAAAGAAACCTGAAACAGTGTGGTTAGACGAAATTTTGAGAATTTTGTGGTTGTGGTAGCCAAAATTTAGTATTTTTATGTAAAATTATATTCAAATATATTCACATAATAATTTGAACCACTCAATTTGGAGTTTCCTAGCATTAATGGTGAATTTTCAAAATTAGTCTTGTTAACTAAAATTTTGAAACAGAGATTAGAAAGGGGAAATTCCATGTTAAAGTGTTTACATATAGCTAATGGCTATATGTTACTTTGAAAATAGACCTAAAAAGGGTTGAATAGAGCATTGAATCATGGCTCTAATAATGTGATTGGTTATATAGGGCCATGAAGTGACAAAGAAGAAGCAATGGTTGGCAGATCAAGGAACAATAAGAGAAGGAAATAAAGTCCGAGAGGTAGTGAACTTACCTTTTCTGCATGTATGTGATATGTATGTCTTGCATTGATTATATGACTGCTTTGCCTATTTGTGTGGAACATGTATGATTGGTTGAAGCTCTGTTATATTTGTGCAATGGCCATATGTATGTCATAACATCGAGCATGCAGCATGTCATTATGTTGGCAAGAAATAGTGTAGGCAAGCCTGTCATGCATTCATATATATCTGGCATGCATAGTGGTAATGTTTGCTACTAAGATTCTCTCGAATCTCACTCATCCCAACTAACCTTTTAGACAGGTGAAGAGTGCAGGACGATATACATCGGAGGAGATATGAAGGTGAAGTGCAAATCGTAGTGTAAGACACTACTATTTGTATTTGATATAAGAGTGTGGTGGTTATGTGTAATTATACATTTGATATATACGTGGCTATTGAAAATAGGGTATTACATCTCTCTCCTCTAAAATTTTGATCTTACAAATGACATTCTTAGATGGAGTGTAGATAACTTTCATAGATTTTATTAGAGAACATGGCATTTATGGATCCTATAAAACAATTTATCATATTCAAGGATCTAAAATTATCTTTTTACTTGGCATCTTATGAAAGTTACTAATTTTATAAAACCCCTTAAACTTTGACTAATCACATATGATCCCCTACATTTCAAAATTGAAATTTAAACCTCTTAAAATTTTTAATTTTTAATATTAAACCCTTACAATTACTTTTATCATCTTAATAAATTCATTAAAATTTTTACTATCATTTATCAACTAAAAAAGGGTAGATGATGGAAGGTACAAAACTTAAATACACCTTAAATGCATGAAGATTGATTTTCGACCAGAAGTACTATTTTACAAGTCAACTGACATGAGAGATTCATATTCTATTGGAGGGGTTGGAGAAAATGAAAATAATGGCATTTTGATTATTTCTTCTTGATGCCTCACGTGTTTAATGGAAGCAAATGAAACACTGAACCATTTTGGGGAAGGAAGAAAACGATCAGCAAGTTTCACATTTCTTCGTCTCTAAAAATTTCACTCTTCAAAGATGGAGCATATGGAGATATTACTAGCAACAGTTTTCTTCCTCTTGATACCTTATGTGTTTTCCTTAAACTTTAACTTCACCAGTATCAAGGAAGATGACAAAATATCATATGAAATATCAGCTAGCCTGGCAGAACCATTCATTGACTTGGTAACCTATAATAGCGAGGGCATTGTCGATCGAGCCACATAACGCAAATCGATACACTTGTAGGACAAAGCCACAGGAAACTCATAGGTTTCACCACCAATTTTACCTTTGTTATTGATTTAGAGAACCAAAGTGATTCTGGAGATGGCATGGCCTTCTTCTTATCTCCTATGGATTCAAAACTTCCTGATATTCCAAAAGTACCAGGATGTTCTATGGGTCTGATTATAGGTGGTCAGGAAACGATTCTTAATTGAACAGATAATCCCTTTGTGGCCGTTGAGTTTGATATCTTTCCCAATATTGAAGATTATGAAGGCTGGGATCCTTAATATGTACATGTGGGTGAAGGTAAAACAAATGAGGCTTTCATCAGTTACAATGCAAGCATATATAAGTTAAGCATCTCTTTCACTAATGGTTTTGATCATTCTAGCAACAGTACTTTGTGGCAACATCTTCATCAAATAGTTGACCTATGAAAGTACTTGCCTGAATGGGTTATTTTTGGTTTCTTAGCTTCCACAGGACAATATTATGAAGCACACAGGATCAATACATGGAGTTTCTACTAAGAGGAGCTCCCAAATGTTAACCAAAGTCAAATAAGTAGAAATAGGATTAGGGGTTAGAGGGTTTGTTTTATTAGTTTGTGGGATGGTATGGTTTGTCCAGTAGAAGAACAAAAAAGAAAATGGAAGATTATGAGTCTGATGAGAACATGAGTGATGATTTTAAAAGAGGAAAAAGGCCTAAAAAGTACTCATATGCTGAACTAGTAAGTGCTACAAATTATTTCAAATATGGGCAGAAGCTTCGACAGGGAGGATTTAGGGATGTCTACAGAGGTTTTCACAAAGATTCAAACTTCTATGTTGCCATTAAGAGAATATCAAAGGATTATAAACAAGGGAAGAAGGAGTTTGCCTCAAAAGTAAGAATTATTAATCAAGGCATCGAAACTTGGTGTAACTAATCGGTTGATGTCATGAAAAGAAAAACCTATTGTTAGTTTATGAGTATATGCCAAATGGAAGTTTAGATTCTCATTTCTTCAAAGACAAAAGGTTGTTGATATGGGCAATTAGATTTAAAATAGCTTAAGGCTTGGCCTTTGCATTATTGTATCTACATGAAGAATGGGAACAATATGTGGTTCATAGATTATAGTGGATTAGCACAGCTTGTAGACCACACAAAAGGAGCACAAACTATGTCCTTAGTAGGAATTATGGGCTATATGGCTCCTGAATGCCTCATCAATAGAGGGGTACTAAAGAATATGATATATGCAGTTTTGGAGTTGTGTCTCTTGAGATAGCTAGTGGAAGAAAACCAATCAATGTTAAGGCTCTAGAGAACGAAATAAACATAGTGAAATGGGTATGAGATCTCTATGGAAGTGGGAGAATTCTCAAAGTAGTTGATCCAAGGCTACGAGGAAATTTTGACGATGACCAAGTTATATGCCTGATGATTGTTTGGTTAAAGTGCTCATCATGACCAAGTTATATAGGATATCATGTAGGATGCCATGTGTCTTATATTGAAATGACATGACAAATTCTGTTAAGAAGATAATGGTGAATTAACGATAAAGGGTTCATAGTAAAAAAAACAGATTGGGGATTAAATTTAAATTTCGTACTGTCAGGAAAATTATATGTAACGTAACTAATATAAAATTCAGGGGTTTTTGTATAATTTAACCAAATCCTAATACTAGAATCCCTAACCATCATAGATGATCCATTACAATGGTGGATCAATATTCAATTAAATTAATTATTTAAATTTGATAGTTTTTAAAATTAAAAATTAATATGTATTATTAAAATTTGGGTTAAGGTGCACATTTGTCTCAGATATTTTCACTCAAGATCGCTGGGTATTCAAAAGGTTTTTAGGTTTAATGTCACTCTGCAAGTTTCTAAATCATAACAATGTTGCCCAATAGTTATCCAGGTCAAGTCTAAGCCGTTTATTGCCGAGTATGCCAAGTTAGCAGGTTCACATGCCATCAATATCATTTTATTAAGATAAGATGTATGTAAATTTATCCCGAAAGTTTTATTCAAGAGAGCCAAGTACCTGAAAGTTTTTTTGGGTTCAAAATTAGCTCAAAAGTTTGCAAATTGTAGCAATGTTTCCGTATTGTTAACTGATGTTAATTTTGACTGCTCAATGAGTTTGTTTGACTATATCCACTCCTACGTGGCCCCAAGTCATTGCTAACTCATGCCATTAAAGCACCTAATATATTGAAATTTATTATTAATAAGAACCCCAACACCATTTCCCCTACAAAAGAACAATTCTTCCTATGCATTTGTTAGTTTGATCACTTCATTCACTTCTTTTAACAAAATTGAGGAATATATTATAACAAAAATTATAAGCCCTTTTGAAAAATAAGTACTAGAAGGAAGCGGAGCTTATGTTCATCAAAGAGTACCGAAAGAAGAAGATTTGGTTATTGGATATGAGACACACTGAGAGAGATTGCCCAAAATAAAGCCACTGGTAGCTCTCTACCATTGTACTCCAATGACATAAAGATAGGCTAGTACTTCTTTGATTTTCTCTTTGCTGCACAAGATGTTTCCACCTCTTTGCTTCTATGGGTAGGCACGTTGTTTATTTCACACCCTGATGTTTTGTCAAATGTCAAGGAGGAAGTCACTGAAGTTTGGAGTGAAGTATTTTTTAAAACTTAAAAATTGATTAAACTAACAAATGTGTATGAGAAGTTGTTCTTTTGCATTAGAAATTGATAAGTAAAATATTTACATATTTATTTTCCCTTATATGTTGATTTTGTAGACTATATTTGAGCTGAATATAATCAATTTGGGTGTAATTAATAAATAAATAATGATTTTCTTGCAGCCATGGACAGTACCGGATTAAGAAGAATTAAAGAAGGCATTTAAGGGGAAGTACTATTCATGATGTACTATTCACCGTGCACTGTTCATGCGGTACTGTTCACTGTAGCAGGAGTACTGTAGCGGACCATTGGGTTGTACTGTAGCGGTCGGTGTGTGGAAGTGGGGCGGTTCCTGTAGCAGTCGGTTCACTGTAGCAAGTGGGTGGTCGGTTCACTGTAGCAAATCACTGTAGCAAAATACTGTAGCAGTACGAAAATGAAGCCTATAAATAGAGCTTCTTGGCACCCTAAAATGGGAGAGGAAGGAGGAGAGAGAGAGTGTGTCTATTTTAGAGAGAGAGAGTTGTTATGTTTAGAATTTATTTCTTGCATTTTTTTTACTTCTTGCATGCCTCCTACATGGATGGTTTTACCTCCTATATGGAAGGCCTAGGTAGTCCTCCTTTATGGATGGTATAGGTTGCCACCTACATGGATGGTTTTACCTCCTAAATGGTAGGCTAGATTTTCCATTTTCATGCATCTTGTAGTTGTATTTTTATGTTTTTGTAATTAATTTTTATGCAATATTTATGATGTTTGTAATATATTTTGGTTTTGTTTTTAATTTTATCATGAGCTAAATTTTCTTTTTCCTAGGGTGATGATGTAGCTTACTAATGACAGATTGAATCTTAACTTATTAAATCTAGTTTTAATTTTTCCTTCATGATTGAGTTTTAATTATTGCTCTTAATGCTTACAATTGATTGGCTACCTTTTAGATGATTTTAATATGCATGTTGAGACCGGAGAGAGATACATGTGTGTGGATCCTATAATTAAAACCATAATTTGCATATGAAATAGGAATATATTCATATGGGTTGTGTAGTCTTAATTGAGTTCCATAAATCTTAATGCATGATTGATTGCTTAAATTCATATAGGAATATATTGGGTTAGCAATTAATTATAGAATTACTTGACCTTGAAAAAGGCTAGTAATTAAAATAGGGAAACTCGACTATCAATCATGTGGAATAAATTGGACTAGAATAGATAAGTGATTCAATCCGGAATTTATTAAGTGAAATCTAATCCCTAGGGCTTTTTCTCATATTTATCTTTATATCACTTGTATTCATATTTCATCATTTCTATCTTGTAATCTCAATCACAACTAATCAACCGACTAAATAGAATTAAAATTACCAATTTTGGTACTTAGTGATCGATCCTCGTGGGAACGATACTCTACTCACTTCTATATTACTTGATTACGACAGTGTACACTTGCACTTCTAAATACACCATCCTACACTCGTAAAAAGTTTTTGGCGCCGTTGCCGGGGATTGTCATTAATATCAATACCAAGTAATTTTAATACTAATTTGGTCTTCATATTACATTTTTTATGTGTCTTTTGTTTCTTTTCAGGTTTTTGCTTAGTATATGACCAGATCGAAGAAGACTGAATTACAACCTTGTGATTCTGAGATCGAGAGAACTTATCAAAGAAATCGGAGAGTTCGAAAGCAGTCTACTTCAATCAATTCAATGGCAAATCCGGAAGGAGAAGCAGCAGATACCAAAACACTCCGTGATTATGCAACACCAACAGTCATGGAGACAACTTCTGGAATCAGAAAACCACCAGTAGCAGCCAACAATTTTGAAATCAAGCCTGCAATTATCCAGATGGTGCAAGCCAATCAGTTTGGTGGTTTATCAACAGAAGATCCCAACACACATATAGCCAGCTTCCTAGAAATATGCGACACATTCAAGCATAATGGTGTTACTGATGATGCCATTAGACTTAGACTTTTCCCTTTCTCACTCAGGGATAAGGCTAAGAGCTGGTTACATTCTCTACCACTGGGAAGCATAACTACATGGGATGCCTTGGCACAGAAATTTTTGGCGAAATACTTCCCGTCAGGAAAAACTGCAAAATTGAGGAATGAAATTACCTCATTTTCCCAGCATGAACTAGAAAGCCTTTATGAAGCCTGGGAAAGATACAAGGGGTTGCTAAGGAGATGTCCTCATCATGGGTTACCAGATTGGTGGACACTGCAAACATTCTACAATAGGATGACGCATACCACCAGAATTCTTGTAGATGCTGCAGCTGGAGAATCTTTAATGGGAAAAAATATAGATGATGCCTACAATTTACTTGAGGAGATGGCGGCAAATGCATATCAATAGCCTTCTGAACGTCATAATTCAAAGAAGGTACTTGGAGTGCACGAGTTGGATATCCTTACAACTTTATCTTCTCAAGTTCCATCTATATCCAAGCAAGTGAGCTCATTGATTAGTCAAGCAAATGCAATCAGTACTCCTCATGAAACCTGTGACCGATATGGAGGACCTCATATGAGTACATAAAGTCAAGATGGACAGTCATCCATACCTTCTCAGTCGGAGCAAGCTCATTATATCGAAAATCAAAGAAATGACCCATTCTCAAACACTTATAATCCAGGTTGGCGGAATCATCCAAACTTTGGCTTGAGGAATAATCAAAATGTGTTCAAACCGCAAGGGAACTACCAGTAACAAGCTCTTCAACCACCAAATCCACCACAGCAAAAAGTGAATGTGGAAGATGCACTGGCTCAACTAACCATGAATACATCTCAATTCATGGCTAGGACTGACGCAACACTCAGAAGCCACGAAGCCTCAATAAAGAACTTGGAGATCCAAATGGGCCAAATTGCAAATATGCTGAATTCCAGACAACCAGGTACTCTTCCAAGTGACACTGAGAAAAACCCAATAGAGCATGTAAAGGCTATTGCATTAAGGAGTGGGAAAGAATTGAAAAATCCTGTAATTCAAAAGAAGAATGACGAAGAAAAGAAAGAAAGCAAAGAAGAACAGAAGGAGGAAGTACAGAAACCTCAAGAGGATGATGTAGTACCAGGAAGAATCAGCTTTCCAGATAACCCTCCTCTATATGTATCACCAGTTCCATACCCTCAGAGACTTGTGAAGGCAAAGCTAGACAAGCAGTTTAAAAAGTTTCTTGAGGTTTTTAAAAAGTTACATATCAACATCCCTTTTGCAGGCGCTCTTGCCCAAATGCACAGTTATGCAAAATTCATGAAGGACATTCTCTCAAATAAGCGTAAGCTGGAGGAATTTGAGACAGTTGCACTTACTGAGGAGTGTAGTGCCATTTTGCAAAAGAAACTACCACCAAAGCTGAAAGATCCAGGAAGTTTTCGCATACCTTGCACCATAGGTCAATGTAACTTTGAAAGAGCACTTTGTGACCTTGGAGCAATTGTAAATCTCATGCCCTTATCTGTCTACATAAAACTTGGTCTTGGAGAGGTGAAGCCTACCACAGTTTCACTACTTCTTGCTGATCGATCAATTAAACATCCAAGGGGTGTCTTAGAAGATGTTCTGGTGAAGGTAGACAAACTCATATTTCCAGCTGATTTCATCATACTCGACATGGAAGAAGATCAAGAAATTCCTATCATTCTTGGGAGGCCATTCCTAGCAACTGGGAGAACTTTAATAGATGTGCAACAGGGAAAGTTGACTTTACGAGCTCAAGATGACCAAGTATCTTTTAACATTTTTAAGGCTTGGTCATGTCCAAATGAAGGTGACACCTATTACAGAGTAGATACATTAACCAGATGCACAAAAGACGTGGTGAATAAAAGCTGCATGAATCAACCACTTGCAATGGGAATAGTAGATGTTTCAAAATCAACTAATCCTGAAGTGCACAAAGAATATTGGGTAATAAAAGCCTTAAATTCTGACTTAAAGGAAGCTGGTAAGAAGAGACTTCTCCAACTTAATGAGCTTGAAAAATCCAGACAATAAGCTTATAAGAATGCAAAGTTATACAAGGAGAAGACAAAAATGTGGCAGGATAAAAGAATTTTGAGGAGAGAGTTCACGCCGGGATAAAAAGTTCTGATATGCAACTCAAGGTTAAAGCTCTTTCCTGGAAAGTTGAGATCAAGGTGGTCAGGACCTTTTACTGTGGTTCAAACATGGCCATATGGAGCTGTGGAGATTCAAGATGGTGATCGAAAATTCAAAGTGAATGAGCAAAGGCTGAAAGAATATAATGACGGTGCACTCAACACCTTGAAAACTGTCATCACTTTGGAGGAAACAACAGGTAAGTCCTAATTTATTTTTTTAAAAAAATAATAAATAAATAAAAAATAAAAAATAAAATAAAATAAAAAAATTTATTGGTTTGGTCTTTGTCTAGCTAAAGACGTTAAAGAAGGGCGGCTATTTGGGAGGCAACCCAAAACTTCTTTTCCTTAATCTTTCATTTTTCTTTCTTACTTATTGAAGCACACAAAACTGCATCTTTAAATTTTAGTCTCATCATGGAGGAAATTATTGTAAAGCTTAAGAACAGGTTCCCTACTCTTCCTAAAGATGTGCTTAGGAAGATCTATAGCTGTCGACTTGAAAGAATGAAGACATTCAAGCGTTTGGGCCTTCCTGAGGATGTCCGTTGGATCATTGAAGCTAAGGTACGTTTAATAGGTGAGATTCATGATTCATTTATTAAACCTATGCCAGGTATGGGAAGAAGCTCTTACTCCAAAAAGAGAAGAGCTAAAAGAATGAAGGTTTGTCCTAAATGTGCAAGGTGGAACTGTGATCAGCGCTGTAGGAGCAAAGGTATGGTTTCTATAAATCGAGAAGATAAAATTCAATTTATAAAGGATGGACTGAGTAAGGAGTCATTGGATGATATCATTCAGACTCTTTAGACGCATCCTAGTGGCGATGTTCATCATGTTCTTCTTGATTTATTAGACATATTCAACAAAGAAAAAGAGCGCTACCGTCTTGGGAATCTAACATTAAAAGACCCTGTTTTCCAGTTTATAAGAAAACTGGATGTGAAGCAAATCCTCGATTCATAGAAAGCGTTTAAGTCGTTGCTGGACGTAAAACCAGAGGAAGATGTGAGCCACAATCACAACTACTGTACATAATCTTGCTTTTGTCAATCTGTCTTATCTTGTTCAGTAACTTTTGACTTTCTTTACTCACTTTACTTAATTTCTTGGCATAGTGGCCCACTGGTCATTCGTGTCAGAAATTTTTGTTCAAATATTTTTTGAAAAATGTGTGATTTGCATGATTTTGTTGTCGCTGTTTTTGTAATATAAATATGTAATCTTCCATTTGTAAAAAAAACACAATGTCTGAGAGAGAAAAAGAGAGGAGTGGTATTACTCTAAAATGCAGTTTTAAATCTATATGCATTTTTGATGAAACTGACTCAGGAAAGGATGGAGAGTATATACCTGGAGCACAGGAACTGGGACATACACTAGCCGCTAGGAAAATCAACTTTGTCTACGGGAGAGGTCTCGAGGGTCTGAAGTTAAGTATGGCTATTCCTGCAACCATTAATGGTAGCAAGGGTTTGTGTGTAAGGATAAAGGAGTTAGAACATCACTTCTTCTTCTTAGGCCAAGAGTTAGAGGTTTCAAGTCTTCCTGAACGAATGGGATGTATGTTTTACCGTGCTGATGCTTTTATCGCTCTACCCAGTGGTTTTGAAACGTTGGATGTGATCTCTAGCATTGCATATTGAGCTAAACTGAACTTTCATAAAAAACCATTAGGATTGTTAAATGTTAATGGTTTTTATGATAACCTGTTATCTTTTCTTGATCATGCTGTGGAAACAGGATTCATACCCCAAACGACTCGTCATTCCATCATTTCTGCACCAACTGCTGATCAACTACTAGATAAACTGCAAGCCTATGAACCTCAACCAGATCTATTAGTAAAAGAAAAAGGTGGGCAATCTTCAGATAGCAGTCATAAGCATAATCCAGATACCACTCTCCGGTTGTAACTTTCTTTTATCTTATGGTTTTACTCTTAGCATTTTGGTTTAATTTATTGTGTGTTTAGGTTGTTCAAAAAAAACCTTTCTTTAATCTTTAAAAGACATTGAGGGCAATGTTTGATTTAGGTTGGGGGAGGATTATTAAAAAAAAGTGCATAGTTTCTCCATTAGATAGTTAGTTAGTAAAACCATTAGATGCATGGGGTATGCATAGATGGCAGAGTAAAGAGTTATTCTTAACTCTTGAGACACATCTTATTAGTTTTAATTTTTTTTCTTTCTTTCTGTTTCATCTAAAATAAAATAAAATAAAATAAAAATAAAAAAAAATTTTGAGTGCTTTTCAATAATTTTAAGAAGTATATAAGTTTGAAGTATGGATCAATTGAGTTTAGAGATTTTATAGCATGATTTGAACAATTGATTGTTGAATTTGGTGATGAATTTTGAGACTGAATGAGCTGAATTTGAAAGTCCCTAACCGTAAGTTTTTGAGCCTATATGATCAATAGTGATTATCTTTCTTGTGTGTGATATTCACCTAGTAAGTTGTCACTCTAGAACTTGCTTTAAATCTAGTTGAAATTACATGTCACATGCACATTCAAAAATGATAAAGGCATTCATTTTGTTTAGCCAGAGCCAAATAGCCAACCTTGCAATTATACCATTGATAAGCCCCTTTGAGTCTAATTGATTATTTCTTTATTCTCAACCCATTAATATGTGTTTTAATGATTTATCAAGTGCTTTTACTTAATTCGAAAGATTAACAGTGCATTTGAAATTTCTGTGAAATGGGCTTTTGACAAGTGTGGGGGTCTATATATCATCAACCACAAAAGTGCAGAAGTTGTAAAAAAAAGAAAGAAAAAAAGATAAAAAAGAAAAAGAAAAAGAAAAAAAAATGTAAACTATGGGTTGTTGGGATGAGATAGGCCAGGTTTATTCATAAGATGACCCATTTTTCAATTGCTCTATTTACTTAGTAAATATAGCCCTTCATATCACTTTTTACATTCCTTTTACTTTAACCCCTTTACAACCTTTAATAAGTCCTTTTGATTTGAATTATGCATGTGAATTAGGTAGTGGAGATTGAGATTTTTGGCAAGCTTATGGTAGTGTAATTTTTTTCAGGTGAATTTGAGTGAAACACTTACCCTAAAACACTTGAGAGATTGAGAGAATGAGCCACAATTATGAATTCGGTTCATTTATTTTCAAATGAAGTTACCAGCTTATACTTTTATTGATTCAAGAATACTATGATCTCTTTATTCTTTAATTGTGTCCTTGTTTATGACTTGACACTTCTGATTTTGTTGGAAGCACTTATTAGTTACTCTTTCTTGTCCGAGGACGTCCAAGAGCAAAGTGTGGAGGAATTTGATAAGTAAAATATTTGCATATTTATTTTCCCTTATATGATGATTTTGTGGACTATATTTGAGCTGAATATAATCAATTTGGGTGTAATTAATAAATAAATAATGATTTTCTTGCAGCCATGGACAATACCAGATTAAGAAGAATTAAAGAAGGCATTTAAGGGGAAGTTATTGTTCATGATGTACTATTCACCGTGCACTGTTCATACGGTACTGTTCACTGTGCAATGTAGCAGGGGGTACTGTAGCGGACCATTGCGTTGTACTGTAGCGGTCGGTGTGTGGAAGTGGGGCGGTTCTTGTAGCGGTCGGTTCACTGTAGCAAGTGGGTGGTCGGTTCACTGTAGCAAATCACTGTAGCAAAATACTGTAGCAGTCCGAAAATGAAGCCTATAAATAGAGCTTCTTGGCACCCTAAAATGGGAGAGGAAAGAGGAGAGAGAGAGAGTGTCTATTTTAGAGAGAGAGAGTTGTTATGTTTAGAATTTATTTCTTGCATTTTTTTTACTTCTTGCACTCCTCCTACATGGATGGTTTTACCTCCTATATGGAAGGCCTAGGTAGTCCTCCTTTATGGATGGTATAGGTTGCCACCTACATGGATGGTTTTACCTCCTAAATGGTAGGCTAGATTTTCCATTTTCATGCATCTTGTAGTTGTATTTTTATGTTTTTGTAATTAATTTTTATGCAATATTTATGATGTTTGTAATATATTTTGGTTTTGTTTTTAATTTTATCATGAGCTAAATTTTCTTTTTCCTAGGGTGATGATGTAGCTTACTAATGACAGATTGAATCTTAACTTATTAAATCTAGTTTTAATTTTTCCTTCATGATTGAGTTTTAATTATTGCTCTTAATGCTTACAATTGATTGGCTACCTTTTAGATGATTTTAATATGCATGTTGAGACCAGAGAGAGATACATGTGTGTGGATCCTATAATTAAAACCATAATTTGCATATGAAATAGGAATATATTCATATGGGTTGTGTAGTCTTAATTGAGTTCCATAAATCTTAATGCATGATTGATTGCTTAAATTCATATAGGAATATATTGGGTTAGCAATTAATTATAGAATTACTTGACCTTGGAAAAGGCTAGTAATTAAAATAGGGAAACTCGACTATCAATCATGTGGAATAAATTGGACTAGAATAGATAAGTGATTCAATCCAGAATTTATTAAGTGAAATCTAATCCCTAGGGCTTTTTCTCATATTTATCTTTATATCACTTGTATTCATATTTCATCATTTCTATCTTGTAATCTCAATCACAACTAATCAACCGACTAAATAGAATTAAAATTACCAATTTTGGTACTTAGTGATCAATCCTCGTGGGAACGATACTCTACTCACTTCTATATTACTTGATTACAACAGTGTACACTTGCACTTCTAAATACACCATCCTACACTCGTAACAGAAATGTCCTTGGGGTTCTTATTAATAACAAATCAAACTTGCAATCTGTAACACCCTTATTCCTCACCAGTTAGACAAGGTATAAGCATAATATTTGAACCACCAAATCAGGTTTCAATTTTGGGAAGGAAACACCTTTGAAAATAGTTTAAACTCCACCCTAAATACAAGGTTCAAACTTGTAACATCCTTTTTTTTGTTTCCATAATAAAATTATAATTTAGAGAGAATTATTTTAGTAGGTAAAAAATTATAAATTGAAATTATTATTTTTAAATTATATATATATATATATATATATATATATATATATATATATAATACATTAATTGGTGGCACCTTTTTCGGTGCCACCAACTAATGATCAATTGGGTAGTGGGTGGTGGTTTACCACCACCCAATTGATAAGATAAGGTTAGTTAAAAAAATAGATATAATAATAATATAATAAATATTAAAATAATGGGAGTTATAATACCCCTCCTTATACACACTTCACGTAGGAATCTCATACACACTTCACGCATGAATTGGCATGAAGTGTTGTGCAGAAAGGATCTGCGGTGAGATTTTGATATGAGTATTTTTATATATTTAGGGATCAATAAGATATTTAAAATCTCTTCTAATTATAAAACTTCTTTTATGAAAGATGTTATAAATAATTTTCTCTTTCTTATGATAGTAATTTCTTGTTTATTAGATAATATTTGAGGACTAGTATTTTGAAGAAATTTAAGTTTTATCATTATATGACTATAGAAATATAAAGGATGATTAATAATGAATTGTAATCGGTTTACTTTTGTTATTTACTTAGTATAAGATTTTTGTAATGAAATTTTTACATAGTCAGTCTATAAATAATTCTATATAAGACTTTTTAACAGATTAAATGCGGGTTAAAAACTTTATTTGAGTTAATGAAGACATTATTGAAATTTTAATTGGTTTAATTTTGAAATTTGAAGGACTAAACTGATATTTATGAAATTCATAGGACTAAATTGTCATTTATGAAATTTGTAAGACTAACCTGTTATTTATAAAATTCATAGGACTAAACTATCATTTATATATTTGAAGGACTAAACGGTCATTTTTAAAATTTAAACCCCAAACTGTTATTTTCAGTTTTTATATTATCTTATATTAAAATTCATATATAAATTATAATTTTGATTATGTGGAGTTTTGAAAAGTTATTAATGGGTAGTAAATTGATTGTGGTAGATTGATTTTGGCATGTGTTTGAGCACTTGGATTATGAGCAATGTGATAATAATTAGCTTTGGCGAGAGGTAACCACTTTCCTCTTATTGTGCATGCTTGTATGATGTCTGTGAGTGATTTTTAATTATATAGATTTATAAACTTGACTATTGATATGTGATGTGGATTTTGAAAAATATGTTGTTAATGAAATTGTCATGTGGGACATATTTTCATCGAGAAAATGTCTATTAATATTATATTATATGATTTGTATTTATTTATGAGATTGGAAAGATCTTGTTGATAATTGTGAATTGATAACGACATGTTATAATCAAACAATATTGATATGAGAGGGGATGGTGGATATGGATTTAATAGGAGAATACTCAAAGAGGAAATAAGGGGGTGAATTCTTGTACAAAAAGAGGAAATAAGGTGGTGGACTTCCAGGTATACACTGGTTAGTCATTTGGCCCATTTGTGTTTAGTAGGGCCTTGACACCCCACTAATGTATTTAGAGGGGGAACTCATGGTCTGATCTTGTGCTTTGTGGACTTTGGCCGGTCTATATCACTTAATCGGTAAGCTTGTTGAGTTAAGCTACCAATCATATGGGTGAGTACTAGCCCATGGGTTTAGTCAGAAGAAATAAGGCGGAGAAGAAATAAGGGAGGGTAAAGAATAAATTCTTGTATATTGATTCTTGTACATTCATATGATAAATATGAGAATGAGATTATGATATTGTGAATTATTGTGTATTCATACATATGGACAAGTGATATTTTAATAATGTTATGCTTTTATAACTATCATACTTGGCACCTCACGGGCATTTACTTGTATGCCCGATGAGATGACTTGCTGGTTATTGAGGCTTTTGTCTCACCCCGTTGATTTATTATTTTTCCAGGTGATAGTTGTCGTGTGGGTCCATCAGGGAAGACTTTGGAAGCTTAAGCTACTTCTATTAAAAGTAGTGCTTTGATCTTTTTAATATATGTTGGATAATTGTATATTGCCACGTTAGGGCTCATCTGCATACTTTGATCTATTTTGGAGATTTGATAAATTAACTATATATTTTTAATTACTCTTGATGATGCTTGATGGCCTAAAGGCCTTATGATGTGTTTTGAACTTTGTAGATCCATAATTTGGCATGATATGGATATTTTAATATCTGATGGGATATTATTCAGTCAAAGAGTTTGGGACTTGATAGTAAGTATTGAAGTCCAAGGTCCAAGGATATGTCAATTAATTAATGTTTGATTTGCGAAACAATAAGAAGAGTTTTATGTTCTATGATAAATCTTATTGACCATGGTAGAGTTTTCAAATGGTTAATTAAACTTTTTTTCTACCATGGTTAACTTTTGAAAGATGAGCTATAATTTTTTTCTACCATGGTAGACCTTTGGGATTATATTTTTGTTTGTGCATAATAGTATTATCCATTTTCAAAAGGTTTTAATTAAGAGTTTGGAGATTGAGTTTTAAGAAAATGATTTTACAATTTAAGGAAAGGATTTTACAGAGCTTGTGAACAAATGGCATTTTCAGAAAACTTTTAAACTTTTTCAAATAGTTATTCATTAGTTCAAACTCTTTGTTATGGCTCATCCATTCCTTAACCTTATTCATAAATATCATAATATTATTATGCTCTTATCCTAGTCTATCTTTGGTTAACTATGGGCTCATAACATACAATTGCCCTTTTTTCGTTTCGTTATATAGGCATGGTATATTATGGCTATGTGTACTACTTTCACTACTACTATTATATTGGCCATGATCATTCAATGGCACTTACCTCGGGCTGATGCTTAGTTTATATACTCCTTATGGAGGTTAGATACATGCCCTTACAAAACTATATTTACGTACCTTAGATTATAATGAACTTTAATAATTTAAGCTAAGCACACACCTATTTACAATAAGCCACTAAGATAATTAATTTACAAAACAACCACTGGCTTCCTTAGAGTCACCACCTTCATAACTCCTCCTCTACTACCTTGCGATTTCCTTTAGAAGTACTTTCTATTACTATTGGTATATGGGAGGAAACGGATGAAATTCAGGGAAATCTCAGTAATAAAACATCAACTCAATATATAATGTGCTACGGTAATTAACCATGCATGTAAATAGTCAAGTAAGAACAACACCTTACAGGCATATACATATGGTTATTGCACCAATTTAAGTAAGGATATTACATGGTCAAAGGAATACATGAAAAATAAACATGAAATCATCTTAGCACAAATTATATAAGAGTAAGTTTTACTACATTTTTCTTCTTCCCAAGTTACCTTCGTTTGCTTGAAGTTCCTTTAGTTTTGCTTCCTCCTTTACTTGATAGCAAAAGTTGGATCCTATTAAACATTATATCCATGTAAGGGGCAGAGTAATGCACAAACTTTAGGATACTTATTTTGTATAATTAATCTCTTCCCATAACTCCAAACTCTAACTCTTTAACTTTGGTATAACTATTCATTTACAATCCCAATTGGCCTAAACTTATGCTTACGTCTATTGTGAAACCATCTTAAGACATACTATATGTCTTTTGCCCCTGTGATTAAAGTGCTAATTTTAATTAAATTGACCACTTAAACTTGTCCTATAATTCTCAAATTATCTCCTAAACACATTTTCTTCAAAACTAGAAAATTCTGGACTTAAACATAATCTGCCATAATTCCTTAGGCAACTCTGAAAATTAATATCTTAGGCTAGGAAACTCCATTTGAGGTGGTTCAAATTTTTATGTGAAGCTCTTGAAGTCATCTGTACAGGAAAAATATTATCCAATATCAACTCATTAACTTAATCTCTCAAACTCCACATTTACAATAACTGCCTACTATGAGAATAAGAATTTTCCCAGATTTTCTGTCCTAACTTTAAAAACTCATAACTTATGATTTACACATCTAATTTCTAAGTTCTAATACTCAATTGAAAGATATAAATATCTATTTTGAGGTAAAAATAATCACATGTCCAAATTACCAGATTAACCTCATGAAATTTGTCCATTTTCCCACTGTCAAAATCCTGGAACTCAAAATATTCCCTATTTTCTGACCAAATTTCCAAAACTCATAACTTTCTCTCTAGATATCCAATGGACACGTTCTGTGACTCATTTTAAAGATTTTGATGTGTACTACTTCCTTACCAATTTTCATAAACATTGGACAAGTTTTACTAGATCAAAATGGAGCATGAAACTGACTAACTCTCAAAATATCACAAATTTGATAGTATAACTTAATCACTCAAGAACTCTATCATTTTTACTCCAAATTGAGATCTCATTGATTTTATTACCTACTACACTTCCTAAAATATCAATACCTTAAAGAAACCTGTTAGAATCATATCCCACAAAATCAGGGATTGTATGACAACATTATTAGGCATAGGAAACGTATCATAGCATTAGTTAGCATTAATTAGGAAGATATATGCTTGTATATATATATAGCCTCACTTGTACATGTTTTGATTCAAGGAATTCATAATACAATTTTTCTTCTCACGGTTTACATATGGTATCAGAGCTTCTCTGGTTCGATATTTTATTTCTGTTTTGTTGAGTTTTCTTAACACCCTTTTCCACTCCAATTTCTTCCACGGCGGTCGACAAGTGATTTTCGACCTACCCCTTGAGTTTGGTCTTATTCTGATCACTTTTGGTGTTTAGGCTCTCTCCATTTTTTTGGCTTTTTTTCAACACTTTTTTCGCGATCTGTTTCACCTAACCTACTTCTAGGGGTTATCACACTCTAGTTTTCACGCTTCCAAGTGTGGGTTTCCCGTCTCCTTACTCTGACACTATTATTTGTGAAATTTTGGTGTGGTTATCGATTGTGTTCATTGTTTGGTGTTTCTATTGATTGCTGATTACTCTCTTGAATGTGCTTTATTTCCTTGTTATTTTGATTATTCGGTTACTCTTCAATGATTAAATCTAAGACGTCTGATATACTGCCCATGTCTGCTAATATTACTGATTAAAATTGAACTGGACAAATTATAATGATTGGAACAAGACTATTAGAGTTTATATTTTAGGCATTAAGAAGGAAGCCCATTTAACTCAGGATCCCCCTTTTGGTAATGATGAGAAAAGTCTGGCTTGGTCTAGAGCAGATGCTAGAATCTTTTTCTAAATTCAGAACTCTATTGAACCATGGATTCTGTCCTCTGTTAGTCACTGCAACACTGAAAAGAAATTATAAGTTATCTTGAATTTATGATCTTTGGTATAGGGGAATATTACTCGAATTCATGAAGTATGTAAAGGCTTCTATCACTCTTAGCAGCATGGTCATCCTTTCAAGGATTTTTTCTTGGACTTTAAGTGGTTGTATGAAGAGATGAAGGTACTCATGTCTTCATAGGAGAATCTTCAGACCTGTATCAAAAATCTAGAATTTTAGGCTATCATCAGTTTTCTGAAAGCTCTTAACCCTTCTTATGAGACTATCCACTCTCAGATTCTATCTAGTCAAGAGCTTCCATCTCTTGAAGATGTGTTCACACGGGTTCTTCATGCTGATCATATAGCTCGTCCTTCTGGAGATTCAAATCCTAGTGCTTTAGATAGGTGTCGCCCTTTTGAAAAATAAGAATTATAGCTCCAAATAGGGCAATAATGCTCTAAACATGAATTTTGGTAGTATTATCTACAATTATTGTAAGGAACCTAGTCATATTAAGCGGAATTGTCATAAATTGCAAAATAAATAGCAACGTGGTTTTGTTTATATGCATAGACACTTGATCAATCTGATTTTGGTCCATCATCTATAGGGGTACTAGTTACAGGTAATTCATCATTTGGTCTTGCTACTACTTCCACGAAGTGGGTCATTGATTACGGTGCTACTAACTGCATGGTAGGTAACCATCATTTATTTTCATTGTATGCCCCTTATGCCAACCCATCCTCCATATTCATCGCTAATGGTTCCCCTATCCATGTACTTGGACCAGGTGTAACAACATATTTCATCAAGCGTTCATATGAGTTCTAGTCATGTAATGTTTACAAACCTAAGACTTTGCTTTATTGTAAGTTATTAAAGTCCCAATTGCAATACAAGGTTCATACCTATACTTGAGTGGGCTTTTTGAAAACATTTAAAAATACTTAAGTTTGGTCTCCAACCAGTTTGTAAATTCATTACTACTCATCAGTTTCAAAATCTTTTCTTTAAAATGCAGAGCATTATATTCTTTAGAAATAGCCCGCATAATAGTAGTTAACGTATGAGCCTTTAACGTTTGGCTGCTCGATTCTAATTCACTTATCATATTTGAATACTAGCGCATTTATTGATAATCTAACGTACTAATTACAACTAGTACTGTTAGTGTTACTACTACTGGTATTGCTAGTTATATTTAATTACATTTATATAATTTACAATCATCCAAAATAAAAGATAACCAGATAGTCCATAGCTAATCAACCTTCTCTTTGTTCGTTCATATTACCTTCTTTGCCCTTAGAGCTGGACGCCTTTGTTGTATATCATTTGTTGAAAAAGGGTGAGATTTAAAAGAATCTCATTAGTACGTACATAGATCATTTATATGATATGCAGAATAATAAGTATGTAAAAATAATCATCACAGAAAAACTTACAAAGTGTAACAAATAAAAGGGCCTAACTGGTTCCTCATCCTAGAACTATAACGCTTGGCAATCTCAATCTAGCAGCCTAAGGCTTCTACCCCATACAAGGTGCACTCACGGGCTTTCTACCTCGAGCCTAGCTGGCTCAAGACGCCCCAGGTAACTCCCGGTGTAACTTGTATTTATAGGTCTTACTGCCTAGGGACTAACTATCTTGCACATAAGTAGATGACAAAGAATACATACAGAGCAACATATATGATATAAGGGATAATGTGCTACTTGACAATCTTTCCAAATTCGGTTCCTATTCCCAGTTCTTTGGGCGTCCCGGACAAATGTCAAATCTTATCATTTAGAATTTACGAACAGCGAGTTAATACTTGTTCTAAACTCTTTTATTAACTCAAACACCTTGGTTGATTATCTTTAAGGTCAATTCATTTGGCTCAATGTGTAGCTAATGGGCCCACACTAACTATAAGTGATTAACTTAACCCTTGGAAATTAACTTTATTACTAAATGCCATTACTTTTTCATTTTCGCATAATTACCAGAAACTGATAGAATTTTCAATTAACTTTGAAAATTCATATCTTTTTCTAGGAAACTCCAATTAAGTTGGTTTAAAGTCCTATGTCTCAATCATTAAGTATATTTTGAATGAAAAATCTCCTTCAGCCAAAACCATGCACAAAAATCCATAATTCACATTTAAGCCTCACTTCCCAGAATGACTCTAGTTTTAATTGTCAGATTTCGAAAATTCATAGCTCCTAATATAAAGATCCAAATGACATATATTATATATCATTTTAAATATTATCATGTCTAATTTAAATATGGAAATTTTCATAGCCATTGGATATCATTTGATTAGTCAAAAACACATTACAAGAAGATTGCCTCACAGAACTCAAATCCGGCAGCACTATGACAAACTTTTCAACTTTTGGATTTTCATTTCAATTCCTTCATGAGTATAACCAAGGGCTATTCCCACGCTGTTTTTTGTGTAGAATCTAATTGAATCCTTAAAAATATCAAAATCACACTTCCTTTACCTATTCTGCCCCTGACCGAAATGCTTCCCAAAATCAACAAGTTTCAAGTTTTACCACTTAACTTCTCTAGAATCATGATTTAGCAACATATTTTACCATTTACAAGACCGAAACAACATGAACCCTATTTTCTTCAAGGATACTAAAAATAGGGCAGAAAAAGGAAACCAAAATACTCCACCAATCATCACAACACCTAGTTCAAAATAAAGCTCTTATTCACCTCTTTCATTTCCAAAGTTTATTCTTTGATCTTCCAACTTTGATTCTTGGTTGAGGGCTCAAAACACCTCCCATTTAAAAACAAAAACCATAGAAATGTAACTCTAATTAAGGGGAATGATGTTTATAAACACTCCAAGAGTTAGAAAGGTGAGTATATTGGTGAAAATCAAGAGAGAAGCTACCTTGTTCTTGAGATTTTCTTATATCCACTCTCTCTCCTTTTCTTGGTGTTGACTAGCCAAATAAATGAGAAATAAGAGTGATGATGTGTTTTGAAGACACTTATTTCCCCTTTATTAAGTGCTAGCCAAAAATGTGTGTGAGAGAGAGAGAGAAACAATGATGATGTGTTTCCTTATGGTTCCTTCTTGCAACTTGTTTAGTTAGCCTAATTAAATGTATTTTGGTTAAGTGGAAGAGATTATTTTATCTCCCTTCTTATCTTGCTTGACTAAAATTAGAAGGAGGTGAGATGATGTGTCCATACTTTATGGCTTCTTGAACACTAGGTAATTAATTAACCAATGGTTAATTGAATAAATCATCTTGTTTCTCTCTTGCCTTTATATAATGGTTTTCTTAGTGAATTTTCTTGTCTTCTATTTTCTATCCTCATAATTACTATTTCTTTCTCAAGAACAAATCCTAGCCTTGAATCTTGGGTTCTGATTTTAACCTTAAGATCAAATGGCAGTTGTATCTTTTGCCCTTGATCATGGAAATATTAATTGTTTTACCATTAGCTCTTCATTTTCATTTTAATTTCCTTCTTTCTTTCATTTTAAATGTCCCTTCCCTTTCTCTTTAGGTTTAATTTAGGCTTTACATATATATAACTACCAGTATTCATTACATCACAGTGTATATATATTTACAAGCTCTCCTGGTGACAAGTTTGGTATATTACATCAGGCACTGTTAAACAAACTCCATCCATTTCATTATCTTCTGTCCTTAGTGTTCCTGATCTTACATTTAATCTTCTGTCTCCCAATAAACTGACTTGTCATTTGAACTGTTTTATGTCATTATTCCCTAACAATTCTTTGATTCAGGATCTTTTGATAAAGTAGATTATTGGTAGAGGCTATGAATCTGGTAAACATTACATCCTTGATTATCAGGTACCACGTTCCGTTGCTTGTTCTGGTGGGTTATCCCCTTTTGAGGTCTATTTTCATATTAGTCATATGTCACTTGTATCCTTAGTTTTCTTCTGTGTTTGCTTTAGATTGTTAGTCATGTCAGTTTTCCAAACACCATCGTATTCATTTAGTACCTTGAGTCAAAAAATGGGTTGTATCCCCCTTTAATTTAGTCTATTTTGATGTTTAGGGTCCTTATTTAGTTGCGTCTCAAACTAGTTTTCAATACTTTGTCACTTTTGTTGATGATTATTCCTGGACAACTTGGCTTTACTTAATGAAACAATATTCTGAATTTTTTTCTCATTTTCATAATTTCTATACTAAAATTAGCACTCAGTTTGGTACTCCTGTGAAAATCCTTCGAAATGATGATAATACAAAATAATATTTTTCCGCCCAATTCACATATTATATGCACCACCATGGCATCCTTCACTAATCTTCTTATGTTGATGCTTCTGTTCAAAATGGTGTTGTTGAAAGAAAGAATTGTCATCTATTAGAAATTTCTCGAGCTCTTATGTTTCACTCTTATATTCCTAAACCATTATGGGCTGATGCCATGTCTACTAAAAGTTTTCTCATTAATAGCATGCCTTCTGCTGTTCTTAGTGGTGATACTCCATATTCCCTTCCATTCCCCAATACTAAGTTGTTTACTATTGATCATAAAATTTTTGGCTGTGTATGCTTTTTTTGAGATGTTTATTCCAGTATCAGTAAACTTGATCCATAGTCCTTGTAATGTGTATTTCTTGGTTATTCTTGAGCCTAAAAAGGTTATCGGTGTTACTCTCCTGATCTCCATCATTATCATGTGTCCACTAATGTATCCTTTCATGAGTCCTTGTCTTTCTTCAAGTCTTCGGTATTGTCTGAGTCTCCTTCCCCAATTGATGAGGCTGATTATATCTTGGTCTATCAAGTCCCTATATCACCAGTATATGCAACTGTTTCGGACCCTAATATAATCAATGGTGATGATATGGACAATGTTCTACCTTCATCAGTGCCTGCCTCATTAATTGATTCTGTTTATGACTTACCTACTCCTTATTCCTTAAATCCTAACATTCCTATCCCTAGTTCACCTACTTCTAATTCTGTAGTACCTGATCGTCTTGTTAACCCATCCAAATACTTATCCATCGCTCTCAGAAAAGGTACTCGTAGCCATTGCCTTCTAAAAAGATATGCTGATTGTGCCTATCCTATCTCCTCCTTTGTATCCTACCATAATTTATCCCCTGCTTCCTCTTCTCTTATTTCCGCCCTTAATTCCATCTCCATCCCTACCACTCTTCACTAAGCCTTAGCTCACCCTAGTTGGCGTGTAGTGATGAAAGAAGAAATAATGGCCCTCAAAAAGGCTGAGACATAGAATCTTGTTAATCTACCTTCTGGGAAGGTTATTGGATGTAAATAGGTGTTTGTTGTTAAGACTAAAGCTAATGGTTCCTTAGAATGGTTGAAAGCTCGGTTGGTTGCCAAAGGTTATGCTAAGACTTATGGTATTGATTATTCAGAGACTTTCTCCCCAATGGCTAAGTTAACTTTGGTTTGCCTACTTGTCTCTCTTGCTACTACCTATAGTTGGGACTTACATTAGCTTGATGTTAAGAATGCCTTCCTGAACGGTAATCTTCTTGAGAAAGTCTATATGGAGCAAGCACATATATTCATTGCTTAGTGGGGGTATGGGAAGGTGTGCTATCTCTGGAAGTCATTATACAAACTAAAGCAAAGCCGTCGTGCCTAGTTTGATAGATTTTATGGTGTAGTCAAGAAATTTGGATTGAGCTAAAGCAAGTGTGATCACTCTATGTTCTATTAGCAGTCAGATACGGGCATAATTCTTTCTGGTAGTGTATGTTGATTATATTATGATTACTGGAAGTAACACCTTTGGAAGCTCATAACTTAAAGTCTTTCTTAACTCCCACTTCCAAACAAAAGACTTGGGACCATTGAAATACTTTCTAGGTATTTAGGTTATGAGAAGTAAGAATGTCATCCTCCTAACTCAGAGAAAGTATGTTCTCAATCTCTTGAAGGAGACTGGGAAGCTTGGAGCCGCACCAAGTAGCATTCGTATGATTCCGAATTTGTTCCTGGATTTTAATGATAGCATATTTATTGAGCTTCATGATGACTTGAAGGAGAAGATTGATTCAGAAAAAAATTAAGCCATTTGCATTTTCTGAAAGATATAAGAGACTTATCGGGAAGCTGAATTATCTAATAGTAACTCGTCCTCATATAACTTTTACGGTCAGTATACTTAGTCAATTCATGACATCCCCAACAGGGGCATAGTGGAAGGCCTTAGAGCATATTTTGTATTATTTGAAAGGTTCCTTAGGTAGTGGAATTCTCTATATAGATCATAGGCATACTAAAGTCGAGTGCTTTTATGATACGGATCATACAAGCTCAAAGGCCACAAGGTGGTCCACTATGGCTTACTGTGTGTTTGTTGGTGGAAACCTAATATCTTGGAGAAGTAATAAGCAAGGTATTGTATCAAATCTAGTACAGAAGTAGAATACAGAGTCTTGTTCCAGTCAGTATAGGAAATTGTGTGGGTCTTTCAGCTCATGAAGGAGATTAGCATTGCCACGATATTGCTTGTGACACTATAGTGTGGCAATAAGGAAGCATTGCACACAGCATCAAACTCTATGTTTCATGAGCATACAAAACATATTGAAATTGACTGTCATTTTATTCATGAAAAGATCAAAGAGAACATTGTATCTACATGGCACATGCAATCAAACGACCAACTGGCAGACCTTCTGACGAAAGTCTTAAATGGGACACATGTTGAATATCTTTGTAATAAGTTGGGCATGTTAATATATATGCTCCAACTTGATGGGGTGTGTTAGAATCACATGCCACAAAATCAGGGATTGTATGTCAAAATTATTAGGCATAGGAAATGTATCATAGCATTAATTAAAAAGATACACGCTTATATATATATAGGCTCACATGTACATGTTTTGATTTAAGGAATTCAGAATACAATTTTCCTTCCCACAATTCAAACAAAACAGAAGAAAATTCCACATATGATCTTTGTTTGAGCTTTTACAAAATTATGCATGTGTAGACTCTGTTTTTTGGTTGCAAGAACAAGAAGAAAAATGGACATGCAACCCTAAATCACAGCTTATAACCTCAAGAATTTTGACCCTACAGCCTAAAAAATGCATGTCTTATTTCATTAACCACTTTACAAAACCAAAGGACCCCAAAAATTCACTCAAAATCGACATGCAAAAGCTTCTCTCTCACACCTCTATGGTGACATAATTGTTTTTTCAACAACACCCAAATTTAGCATGTTTTTGACCCAAATAAAACCACTGATCAACCTAAATGAAGTTGGAAAAATGGTGTAGTATACTCACCTAGTCAAGAATCTAAGGTTGCATGTGGTCTCGACCTCTTTTTCGAAAAAATCTCCGACCTTTCTCTCTTTAGCTCTCTCCTTCTTTCTCTTTTTTCTCTCTTTCTTTTTTCTGTGTTTTGGGTTGTAAATGGACATAATAAAGAGCTGATGATGCTTTGTATATGTGTGTATTTCGAGTAAGTTCGGGGTAGGGGGATGAGTTGAGGGTGATGAAAAGACCACTTTGCCCCTCTACTAGTCTTTGTTTGCAACTTGGTCCTTCTCTCATTTAAAAACAAACACTAAATAAATGTTAAAAATTAATCCTTAATATCTTATAAGTATTTTCTTCCTCAATTAGCTTCTTTAAGTCATAAAATAATTTTCCTAAAATTTCCAAGCCAAATCATAACCTTTAACTATTTTTCCTCAAGAATTAGGCCTTTAAATCCCAAAATTAACTTTAAAATTATTTGGGTCAGTTTTGGGGAACTAAACCTGGCCTCTTTGTAATTTATCTAACTCCCCATAATAACATTTCATACTATTTCCTCAATATATCTAAGCCCTTAATAATTCTATAATTATCTTAAGCATTTTCTTCATGATATGCTTAAGACTAATTGGTTCAATTGAACTTAGTAGTTTACTTAATTTAGACTAATTCTTTATATTTTAAACGCACAATTTGGGATTTTACACAATTTGTTACATGCTCTTTTTATTTTTTATTTCCAACAATCTGTTATGTGCTTTGATACATATTAACAACTTCAATGGCATTATGAGTTAGCTTTAACTTGGTGCCACATGGGAATATATATAGTCAAATAGACTCGTTTAACAATCAAAATTAACATCCTTTAACAATAGGCTAACATTGCTATGGTTTAAAAGCTTTTAGAGCAATGTTGAAAAAAAACCTTCTAGATACTCAGCCTTGAGTAAAATCTTTCAGGACAACATTAAATCCGAACTTTCACCTTTCATATGCACACAATAAAAGATTTTCTCATGCGCATTGGTTTTTTCCCAACATATGCATTGTATTATATATCATTATCATAATGTATGCTAATAAATGCAAACTTGGACTAGCCACTTTGAATTGATTTGGGACAATTCATGTACTAAGATGCATTTAGAATCACGTAAATGTTCTATCCATGGAAAATGTAACCCCTTCTGTGTTTAGTGGTTCTCAAAATGTGTTCATATATATAGTATTTTTTATAAATTATAAACATTTTAACAAATTGCATGTGAGTTATAAAATATAGTTCAAATTTAAATTTAGTTTTTTCGCGGATAAAATTATAAAAGGCCCTTGTTTTTTTAACAAAAGAAGTATACAATACTTATTTAGCACGTTAATTCCTAGGTTGTGCTTTGCAAATTAAAGTGCCGAATTTAAATATAATCAATAAATCAACATTTCTTTTTTTACCAAAACAATAAACCAATACAATTAATCGTGCAAAGGTCTTGCATATCCCTTTCTATCATCATCAACCTCCAACATGAGTTATTATTCAAGCTCATTTATTTGCACTTTTTTTTCCGGACCTTGCACATTCTATTGCTTTCTTAATTTTTACTTCAAAATATAGGAAACATTAATCTGTATGTCCTTAATTATAGCTCAACATGATTTTTAATCAGGTCCCTATAATTATTTTTCTTTTTGTTAGGTTCTTATAGGATGTTTGTTAGCCGTCTAACATAACTGCAAATGCATGGATCATTACAAGTAGTATAATAATATTGCTCCCACGAAGACTAAGGTAAAAACGAGTTGATTATTACACTTATGTGCTTGATTAGATTGAGTGAGAGTAATTTGAAAATGATTTTATATTTAAGAATTAATTTATTAAAAAGAATTTATTCAAGAACTTCAAGACAGGAGGAACCTAGGATTACTTATCCCTATTGTACTTCATAAGAATAACTTAAATCTTAAATTGATAATGAAAACATGTGCTTTTAAAATTAATTGATAAAGCTTTCTCAAGTCAAAACTAATTTTATATTTTCGATTAACATGCACAATCTCTTGTCTCAGTTAAAAAAAACACTTATTAAGATTTAACCTCAATAAGAAAAAGCCAAGATAATAGATATATCTCAATTCTATTAACAAACCATCCATTTAACCCATAAACTTCAAATCTAGCATGATTTTACCTAAGTTCTATAATTAAATTAGCTTTCAAGAGCATCACTCAATTAAACCCAACAATCTAAGTGGTGGCCAATCACCCTGTCAAACCCTTAACATTTTGATATTCCCAAAGTAATAAACGTAAAGTTTCGTAAGGCATACAGAAACAACAGAAGCATACTGATATTAAGTGTTTGTTTACATTATAGGAGAATCCCCATAGGCTTTGAAAAATATCTACAAATGTACAGAGCATTCACAAAGGAACAAAATGTGTAATTTCAAATAACCAGAATCAACTTCAGACTGTACCGGGACCCTAATCCCAGTAACCACCTCCATGCCTTGCGAGCCGCTAACCTTAGCTATAAGGTTTTTTAGTTTGAAAATGGGTGAGATTTGAGAGAATCTCAGTAGTAACAGACATTTCAAACATATAAAATGCAACAATAAATATGAAATGTGTCACATCATGTAAGATGCTAACTCGTGCTGTATGCATATTGTCCAAGGCCAAACTAATGTTTGCACCCCAGCTTAACTCGTGTCCAAGGTCAAATGACAAGTTTGAATCCCCGGCTTGTTCGCATGTACCTTCATTAGATCCCAGATCATAGCTAGGCTAGTGTCATATTACAGAAGATGGCATATACAAACATGTTAGACATGGCTGACACCCAAGAGGGGGGTGAATTGGGTGTACGATAAGAAAGTCTGATCGTTTAAAATTCTTTTTGCAGCTTACACTACTACAGAAAAGGGATTTAACGTCACAATTAGGCGTCCCTTCTTTGAAAAGGGAAGTAAAAAGTGTACGCGGTGGCATTTACGTAAATAAAGAGAGACTTATTAATCTTTAGGTGTCCCTTATTGAAGAAGGGACGCCTAAAGGAGACATTAGGCGTCCCTTCTCTAGAAGGGACGCCTAAAGGGTGCATGCCAGCCACGTGGCTGGCATGCACCTCACATTAGGCGTCCCTTCTCATGTCCCAACATTACAGAAGGGACGCCTATTTATATGTTTATGCGTCCCTTCTTAGAGAAGGGATGCCTAAACATATTTCCCTCCACTTTTTCATCATTTCCCTCCATTCCGTTCGTCACTCTTCCTCCCTCTCTGATCAAAAACACTTAGCCTCCTTCCACCGAATATCCCTTCCACCGCTCTATCCCTTTTTCTTCATTTTCTCTCATCTCCTCCTTCTATCATCTCACTTCAATACTCACCCCCTGTATCTTTCTCTTCCGCCGCCTTACTAACTTGTTGCAGCGAGCTGAGCTGAGAAGGTATATATTACGGTACAGTCTTCGATCTCTTCTTTCTTTTTTCCCCAACTAGCTAATCAGCTATCCCCACCAGTGAAAGCCTCATATTCCTTGATCTTTTCATTGTTTGTAGCATCGGAGCTCCCTCTCTCACGGTGGCTAGCGCGCCTCCTCCCTCCCAACCTCTTCATCATCACGCCATTTTAATTTCTTCCAACCTGTAAGCTTTTTTTTTTAATTTTGGTTTATTTTATTTCACTTTAGTTAATGTCATGATCGACAGTTTAATTTAAAGTAGTAGTTTTGCTAGAAACTATAAGCCACTCATATATGCCATAAGTACATATGTATGCTAGATTCCATAAGTACATATAGGAGTTTTGCTAGTTAACTAATTTTATTAGATTAAATAAGTAATAATTTATTTAATTATATAAAACATGTGTAGGAAGCTCTGAGTGCTATAGAACTTTTATTGGTTTGAAATAATGAATACATGTATAGAACTTTTAATATATTAGGTAGGTGCATAGAACTTTTAACTTGACTAATTTAAACATATTAGTTCCCTAAAGAAAAATTGATATTTTAAATTGTTGATATTGTCCTTAATTGCCTAAGTTACTTGATTTTTGTTTTGTTTTTTTTGAATTAAGGTGAAATGGTTTGTTATTACAATTGTGGGATCTTACACTTAATGGGAAATGATCCCGAAATGTTTTTTAAAAAAAGTGATAAAAGGCAATCTCATAGTTAACAATTGTTATAAACTTGAGTGTTATTGGGAATGGTTTAGGTGGTAAAACAATGGATCATAGTTGGATGAATGCTTTGAGAACTAGTGAAGAATATGAGAATGGGGTGGAAGAGTTTATTGAATTAGCTAGAAGGAATGCTCCAACTAAAAATGGGAAGTATTTTTGTCCTTGTGTGAATTGTTTAAACGAGAGTCGATGAGATGTTGATGATATAAGGGATCACCTACTTTGTGATGGAATAAATCTTCGATACACAAGGTGGATATGGCATGGTGAGGAAGTAATTACTGATTGTCCGTCGCACAAGAAGGAAGGAGTGGATGTTATGGAACAAGATAGAATGGAGAAAATGATTCACGATGCCGAGGTTGAATCCTTCGCCCAGGCACATGAATTTGACAGCTTGCGGAGTGATGCGGAGACACCATTATACCCTGGGAGTAAGTACACACGACTGATGGGAACATTGCATTTGGTGAACTTAAAGGCAACTTGTGGATGGACCGATAGTAGTTTTACATTACTATTGGAATTATTGTGTGATATGTTTCCAGAAGATAATGTACTTCCAAACCGTATGTATGAGGCAAAGAAAATCTTGTCTACGATGGGTATGGAGTACAAAAAGATACATGCTTGCCCTAATGACTGTGTATTGTATAGAAAGGAGTATGCAGGTCTTAGTGAGTGTCCTAACTGTAAAACATCACGATATAAAGTAAAGAAAGATGGTGGTTGTAGAGAAGGGACAACAAGTAAAAGGCAACCTTCGAAGATGTTATGGTATCTTCCAATAATTCCACGGTTTAAGCGTTTGTTTGCGACCGTAACAAAAGCGAAGAAGTTGAGATGGCATTCTGATGAGAGAATTTGTGACGGAACATATCTTCGGCACCCGGCCGACTCTCTACAGTGGAAGAAGATAGATGAAATGTTCCCTCAATTTGGCAGCGAGCCGAGAAACCTTCGGCTTGGACTTTGTACAGATGGAATAAATCCGTATGGAACTCTTACTAGTATACATAGTTCGTGGCCAGTTCTCCTTGTAATATACAACTTACCTCCCTGGTTATGTATGAAGCGCAAGTACGTTATGCTTTCTATGATGATCTCTGGACCAAAACAGCCAGGGAATGACATCGATGTGTATTTGGCTCCTTTGATTGAGGACTTGAAGAAGTTATGGGAGGAAGGTATGGATGTGTTCGATGCTTATAAGAAAGAGTCTTTCAAGTTGCGTGCAATGATTTTTACCACGATAAACAACTTCCCCGCATACGGAAATTTGTCAGGGTATAGTGTGAAGGGTCATAAAGCATGCCCAATCTGTGAAGGAGACACACACTTTCGACAACTTAAGCATTGCAAAAAAACAGTGTACCTTGGCCACAGGAGGTTTCTTCCTCAAT
Organism: Albizia julibrissin; assembly: GCA_037074505.1. Taxonomy (NCBI): domain Eukaryota; kingdom Viridiplantae; phylum Streptophyta; class Magnoliopsida; order Fabales; family Fabaceae; genus Albizia; species Albizia julibrissin. The sequence continues at coordinate 42,966,843 of CM073480.1, read as the reverse complement.
TCCACCCATATCGTAGGCTGAGAAAGCATTTTGATGGCTTACCAGAACATGGAGTTGCACCAAGGGCCTTAACCGGGGAGGAAGTTTATAGTCGGGTAGAACGTGTCAATGTGACCTTTGGTAAAAATCAAAGGACTAAGGGTGAGAAGAATATATGGAAGAAGAGGTCAATTTTATTTGATCTTCCGTATTGGCATTGTCTTGATGTAAGACACAGTATTGATGTGATGCATGTGGAGAAAAATGTGTGTGACAGCCTTGTAAGTACGCTTTTGCACATCCCAGGTAAGACCAAGGATGGAATGAGCGCGAGACTTGACCTTGTTGATATGGGAATAAGAGATCGGTTGCATCCAGAACTAAGAGATGATGGTAGGAGGGCATATATGAAGCCAGCTGCGCATACGCTATCAAAATCGGAGAAAAGAAGTTTGTGTGGGTGTCTGCATGAAATTAAGGTCCCACAGGGCTACTCTTCTAATGTTAGCAGGTGTGTGTCAATGGATGATTTGAAGTTAGTGGGAATGAAGTCCCATGACTATCACGTGTTAATGCAACAATTGTTACCAGTAGCCATTAGAGGCATTATGAAAGAAGAAGTGCGAACTACTATAACCAGATTGTGTGTTTTCTTTAATGCTATCTGTAACAAAGTCATCGACACTGAGAAGTTGGATGAACTAGAAAATGAGGGTTATATAATTCTGTCCCAACTAGAGATGCATTTTCCTCCATCATTTTTTGATATAATAGTGCATTTGGTAGTTCATTTAGTAAGGGAGGTAAGGCTTTGCGGTCCAGTTTATTTAAGGTGGATGTACCCTTTTGAGCGATACATGAAGATCTTAAAAGGGTATTCTAAAAATTCTTATCGACCTGAAGCCTCAATAGTTGAGCGATATGTAGTTGAAGAGGCTATGGACTTTTGTAAAGATTATCTATCTGGTAAAAAGGAACAGTCTCGGCATGAAGAGGGGAGAAGCAAGGGAACACGAGGACTAAAAGTGAAGACTGCGGAGCGTGAAGAGGTGTTGCAAGCATACTTGTATATCTTGAATAATATGGAAGAAGTTCAGCCATACATAGATGAGCACAAAAAGACTTTGAAGAACTTGAATCCAAAGAAGAGTGACATGCAAATAGCTATTGAGCAAAACAAGACATTTGTTAAGTGGTTTGAGGAGAAGGTTTCGCATGAGATCGGTGTGTCTGAGACAATCAACTGGCTAGCCTGGGGGCCTTCATTTCAGGTTGTTACTTAGACTGGTTATGACATAAATGGGTATTCATTCTACACAAAAGAGCAAGATGACAGAAGTACCATGCAAAATAGTGGGGTGATGGTTGAAGCTGAAGCTATGCACTTTTCCAGTTCGAAAGACAAAAACCCCATATGTGCATCAATGACTTATTATGGAGTTATAGAAGAAATATAGGAGATGACCTACAACAAGTTCAAAATTGGTTTGTTCAAATGTAAGTGGGTTAGCAATGCTGCTGTGGTAATAGATCCACAATTTGGATTTGTCTCAGTCGATCTTCGAAGAGTTGGTTATAGAGATGAGCCCTTCATTCTAGCCTGCCAGGCGAAGCAAGTGTTTTATGTCACAGATCCTGCAAATAAAAATATGTCCATTGTACTTCAAAGCAAAAAACAAAAGTATGGTGATCCAACCTTCAACCTTGATGACACACCACCTTTGACAACAAATCCACCTATAGGAAGTGAGGTCGAGTTAGTAGATGATGAAGATTATTCTGCAAGAAATGATCATTGTGAAGGAATATGGGAAACAATATGAAGTAAGACCTTTAACTATATAAAACTGTATTATGTCCTATGTGCTTTTTTCCCTTAATGTAGTTTATACAGATACCTGCAATCTACTTACCTCTCTGACATAATTCTTACCTCTCTGACAATGATTTTTTTTGTCTAGGAATATGTCAAGTTCCAGTGACTCAGGGAGCGACAGTGAGCAGCATAATGGAAGGCAAGAAGAGCCACCCGTTCCGAGAAGAACAAGAGGTGCCACGAAGATGGCTGTATTGGCGAAGCGCCACTACAATGAACAGGAGAGGGTTCACATAGAGTTTGATGCCAACATGAATCCAATGGGTCCTGAGGAAGACCACTTCATTAGTTATCTTGGTTTTTTGGGTCGAAGCAAAGTGCAAATCATCTATGATAGTTGGAGGCAGGTTCCCAAAAAGACGAAAGCCATGATATGGCAACAGATTTTGGTACATAACTTTCGATACATTTTATGTATTTAGACCTTTCTTCCTATTCAAGTTTAATTGTCTCCGTTTTTGCAGCAAACGTTCGATGTTCCTGACACCACAGACATGTACAACCACTGGATGGGAAAGGTTCGTTTGCGCTGGAAGGATTTTAAAAATAAGCTCTCCAGGAAGTACCTTAGAGGTGACAAGAGTCATTTGGATCCTTGTCAGGAATATTCATATCTATCTCCAGAGGACTGGAGGTTGTTTGTAGCTAAACGACAAACTCCTGAATTTTTGGTAAATTTTCTGTCTTCAGTATGAAAATTTATAATTTCAATATAGTTAATGCACTAATGACTTGTTTTTCCCTTTTTCCCTTAAACAGGAATTAAGTGCGGCGAACACACAGAGGCAAGAAGCAAATCAGTACCAGCATTGCATGTCTCGGGGTGGCTACAGGAAGCTGGAGCGGATGATGATGGCAGAAGAGCTGGAAAAAATGAAGGACGCTGCAAAATCGGATCCTTCCGTTGTTGTGCAAGAGCCAGCTCCTCCTCCACGTCACAAAAAATGGAAAGCAGGGAGGATTAAGGGTGGGAAATATATAAATCTTACTATTGCTGAGGTTGCCTCGAGGATTGTAAGTAGTAATAACATAAGTAATTAATTGTAAAATTCTTTCACATTTCTAGCATTTAAATGGGTATTCATAACGAATTGTATGCTACAGGACGAACTCGAAGAGCAGAGTAGCCAAGGTTCGTTCACTCCAAGTGGACGGATGGACATATTGGCCACGGCGATTGGGAAGGCTGAATACCCAGGCCGTGTTAGAGGGGAGCCAAGGGGAGTTGGTATTTCGAAGTATTTTGGTAAAGCCTCGTTATATTCTTCACAAGCTGAACCCAGTCAAGAGTTTGTGGATAAGCTTCGCGATCAAATCCGAGAGGAGCTCCGAGATGAGCTAATGACACAACTACGTGGTGAAATGAAATCGTGGTTTGATTTTCATCACATGGAGGCTACTAGGGTTAGAAACGAGGAATCCCCGGCCTTCCCCAGCACTAAAGGAAGTCACAACCCGCCGGACGAATCCCTTGTACAGCCTTCCCACACTCCGTAACTCGTTGCCGAGGCTTTCCACAATCCAGAACCCCTTGTCCAGCCTTCCCATACTCCAGAACTTGTTGCTGCTCCTTTCCATAGTCTTGTCCAGCCTTCCCATAGTACAGAACCCTGTGGCCAGCCTTCTCACATAACAGAACCACTGGGCCAACCTTCTGCCACTCCGGAGTCGGGTGAATCGTGTATCCTTTATTTGGACACCACAGACATGATTCGTGTTGTAGCCGATGCTCTCGTTTACACAAAAGCTACCACCCACCATCATAATCAAATTCCACAGTATTTACGTAGGGTGACAGTGACACGTGTTCATGAGGGGGAAGAAGGTGCAGCCATCCCTATCCCTGACGTTGAGATTGCCACGCTGGGTCAGGCAATTGGAGGTTTCATCCTTTGGCCTCAATATCTTATTGGCACATTGGGAACCCCACCAATGGTAGGAATTATATTCATATCACTTGACATTTATTGGCATCATTGTAATATAATTGGTTTTGTTTTCTATGCTTATAGGAGGAGCAACATGCGTAAAAATGGCCCTTTCTAGCACGGCTCCAACAGATGTACAAAGGTATTCCCCAAGTCAACTTCAATATGCCTCCAGGGATTGTGGGTACAGAATTGACGTATCCCTACACGATCGACAATAAAGATCTTAAGGAGTTTATGTATTTGGAGGAGATAGATGCAGGATAGGCCAATTGTTCAAGGGTATGTAGTAAAAAATTTTATTTTTGGATGTTTGGGAAATAATTTTCTTCTAATCTAAACTTCATTTTAATCTGTGTATTGTTTTAGTTACCATTGGAGCCTGTGTGTTGTTTGCCCACGCCTCAATGAAATCTATTGGTTTGATTCCTTGACAAAAAAGCCAGACAAAGACACAAAATCAGTCTTCAACACGTTAGTTATTTCTTTTTTATTAATTAAAGAAATGCTTGATTTCAATAAATTGTTCCAACTTAAAATGTTTTACATTTTAATGGTTCTAACTTAAAATGTTTTACATTTTAATGGTAGCGCGACCCAAACATATAGAATGCTTGGCGGGTCACGTGAGGGTAGAGTTGTTCGCAAGCCAAAGTGGTTCTATCCCAAAGTATGTGGTTTCAATATAATTTAAGTTATTTTATTTACGGTTGTTTTATAAATGATGTATGTTATTGATTTTAACCAATTGCTTTTGATTTATAGTGCCCTCAACAACCAGGTGGTACTGAATGTGGCTATTATGTTCTACTTTACATGTATAATATCATTCAAAGTGGCTTTACAAATGATTTTCAACAGGTAATCAAATGATAATATTTTGGTTGTATTTTAATTGAATTGCTAAACAATCCTTTAATTTCATTGATTTCGTATATATAATCATATTTTCTAATTTGTAGATCTTTGATAATGATGCTGCTTACTTATATGAAGACATTAATTTGATCAGAGACTTGTTGGCTGGGAGGATTCTTCAACACATTGATTTGTAGAAGTTTATCGTTTCCTGTACATTTACTTATTAGTAGTTGTTTATTATATTAGTGGACAACATTTCTGTCAACAATGTAGTGCATAATGTTTCATTAGAGGTGGATGTTGTGTTTTGTTAATTATAAACTGCGTGTTGTATGTTTCCTTTTTGTGTATACGTTTCTGTTTGCTTTCAGAATGATATGGCCAGAAACAATAAAAATGGTTCTGAAAAAAAAACACTTTAGGAGTCCCTTTTGGCCAAAGGGACGCCTAAAGTCAGGACTTTAGGCGTCCCTTTGGCCAAAAGGGACGCCTAAAGTCCCTAATTTTTAAATAAAAAAATTCTAAACGGGGACTTTAGGCGTCCCTTTTGGCCAAAGGGACGCCTAAAGTCATTACTTTAGGCGTCCCTTTTGGTCAAAGGGACGCCTAAACCCAGTCCTTTAGGCGTCTTTTTACAAAGGACGTCTAAAGTCCAAATTTACTACGTCGCTGACATACACGTCCCCTCATAAAAGGACGTTAAAAGTCCCATATAAGGGACGTTAAAAGTGTTTTTTCTAGTAGTGTTATCAAATTAATATATATGGAAGTATAAAGTCATAAGCAGTTATGTAAATCTTATATACTGGAAATGTAAAAGCTTAGGGAAGAGAATATACAAACTATGATTTATCCAGGTTCGTCCAATCCACGATGACCTATGTCCAGTCTCCAGGCTCCTCCTGAGATTTCCAATATACTATCTTCTTGTTTAATCGCGCACAAGAAAAGCCGTTACAACACACAAGTTTAACCGGGAACTTGTGTAGCCTACTACGGAGTTACTCTCCCTCACACACTACAAGGTTCACTCCCCCTTACGACAAGTCTTACGAGCAGAGCAATCCTGAAGACCTTTCTCTCCTGCTTACCCATGCAAGTCTTACGAGCAGAAAATCTAACTGGCAATTCTCTCTACAACTTCCCTCGTAAGGAAATTAACCCTCTCAAGGTCCCTCTACCTTGAGATCAATACAAAAGTATATATGTAGTGTTTACAGACTCTCTCACAGAGTAGATGAAATACTCACTGAAGTACAATACAAATATTCACTCTCTCAAATATACATGATATTGAAGACATAGAGAAGAGCAGTGAGTGGGCGGAGGTAGAAGACTTAGGATATCAACATATTTCTGTTTTCATTATTCTGTACCCTACATCCTTCTTTGAATGCTCTTCCATATATAGCTGGGTTGTAGAAGATAACCATTATTGGAATTCGTCTATTGAAGACCCATTGCTTCATTTGACTGTTGAGCATGTTTGAATATTTTCCCATTACAAGCTGATCATGCTTCTGGCAGATAACTCATACCGTTGCTTTATGTTTGCACGTTCTTGGTTGTTCATTTAATTTTGTTGCTGCCCATGATTCGTTGTCAGATAGGTCTTTAAACATTGATCTGTTAATAGCATCTCAACATACCCGTTGGAGTCGCACTGCTTGTTCTGACAGATTTTCACTTTAGAAAACTAGCCGTTATTAGTGGACGCTCGGCTTCTCGTGAAACAACTTTTCAGCTCTTCTCATGATTTCTTCATGGTTAATCTGGAGAAACACTTCAACCACTGATACAATGGAGTATTAGTCATTAATAAAATTGATCAATAATCAGAGATAGGATTTCTGCACTCTGGGACTTCATCATTTTCAGTGACAATATTCTCCATGACTGACCTTCGTATATGAAGATGTAATCCGAATGTTTGATCTCCTGTTTCATACTTGAAATAAATCTTAAATGATGTTTAAGTATAGCAACAAGTGTAAACATACTGATTAGAGATTGAACTCTAAAATTCACTCTGATTCAGCCAGCTTCTGAAGGTGCTTTTGATAGGAACTGAATCACTCGAGTGATTATACAATCCACTGGAAGTGATTTTGTCAAACCAACATTTCACTCGAATATAGAAGCATTTCACTAGAGGTGATCTGGTTTACTGAGTGATTTTCTAAACATATCACACGAGTGAATTACACATGGCTGGAGGTAATCTGAGACGTTAGAGTTGCACTGGGTTACTTACACTGGAAGTGATTTTGAAATGTCTTTCACTGGAGGTGCACTGGACTGCTGACACTGGAAGTGATTTACCTTAAACATTAGATATTATCTTGCAGGAAGTGATCTTGGTTCTTGGAGGTGATTTTGATTCTCTAGTAGTGATTTTGATTTATTGTCACTGGAACTATGAAGAGTGCACTGAGTAATCACTGACTGGAAGTGATATGAGGTAACTGATATTCACTGGGAGTGATCAGGAACGGTGCTGGAGGTGATCAGCTGAAATGAACGATCACTCAAGTGAAATTCATGTCACCAGAAGTGATTTTCAAAATAGTAAAATATTCCTGAAGTGATTTCACCTTGCACTGGAAGTAATATGCGGAAATAACTAATCACTCGAGTGAATTCAGCTACACTGGGAGTGATTTTCGAAACAGTGAATTTTTCTTGTAGTGATTCTGGTGCTACTTGAGTGATCTTCCATCTAATGCATTTTACTCAAGTGATCTTCCTGATCACTTGAGTGATTATAGAAATCACTCGGGTGCTCTCTGTTCAGATCACTTGAACTCGTAGCTCCACTTTCAATTTGACAGCATATAGAGGTCAACTTCCAGATGGTATAAATCTTCGAATATAGATCCAAAATTTCTATATTATATATCAATAGAAATATCTTGAAGTCTAGTTTCATATGGTACTGGTTTTAGCTCAATTGGATATGTGGTTTGAGAGTTATAGCCAAAATACCAAATCTGTTCCAGAAAGTAATGCTGATATGAATGCCAAATTCGAACAATTATATATCCTTTATCTGAGCTCCTTTGATGTTACTTCTAGTGTCCAAATGACGCATTGGGAGTCTATTTTCATATGCAACTAGTTTGGTCTCAATCAGAGTTGTATTTTGAGATATATGATCAAATAACCAGACCTCGCTCAGCTGGACGAAAAACAGAGGATGAAAAACTGAAAATCACTCGAGTAAACAGTGAATCACTGCAAGTGATTTTCACTGTTTTCAGAATCACTCAAGTGATTCTGAAAATCACTCGAGTGATTACCAAAATCACTCAATTGCTACAGTGTGCTACAATACGCTACAGTACCGTATGCTACAGTGCCCACTGCTACAGTACCCGTAGAACTTGAAACTTGCTATTTTTCATTAATTCTTGCAAGTTCTTTATTCCTCAATTTTTTTCTTCCATTGCTTGACTAATCTATAATATATGAAATATCACATAGTTAGCAATGTACTGGAGAAGTATACTATGCAAACTTATGCTCTCTTAATATTTGACATCTATATTTGTCATCATCAAAACTAATCATATCTAACAAAACATATAGATAATCACATAGTATATGAAAGAAAGTGCTACTACCTGACATCTTTTTAGTTTCTGGGTTTGTCATAAACTTGTTCTGGCTCGACTATTTCCAATTCCTATAAAATTAGAGTTACAAGTAACTGGTTATTACTTGCACTACTACTGCATTTTTATTACATTTTATTGCTTATCTATCATAGTTATAATAGTTTCTATATAGTACAACTTTTCACAGTGCAGTTTCATTATTTCCAGAAACTGATAGATTTGTCAGTCAACTTTGAAAACTTATAATTAATTCTAAAAAAATTAAATTTGATTGATTCCAAAGCCTAAATGAAGTTATTTCAATGTAAATTTAACGAAAAATAGTTAGATTTGATCATTGCAAACATATCATTTCCAATAATTCACCAAACTCTATTATTCTACATTGCATTCCAGAAAATAGGGCATAATTTCAAACATTCATATCTCCCAATGTACTTGTCCAAAAATTATAAACTACCTATCAAATTAAAGATATATGTCTCTTATTTAAACTTGAAATGTTTCATAATTTTTGGACAAGGTTTGCACCACAAAATACATTGCACAATGTCACTGCCTCACAAGAGGTAGATTAAACAACATGCACATTCAACTTCATAAATTTCCAAATTTCAACATATGCATCCAAAAATCATGAACTCATGTAGACCTACACAATTTTGCCTTATAAAGCCAATGGAACCATCAGAATTTCAAAATTACCATCCTACCCTCATGTTCTTCCTCTGGTCAAAACATGTGTCTTAAGGAGGGAAATTGTGTTTTCTTGATTCCTCTTGCTTAATCATCTACTTACCACTTCTAATCATATGATTAATCATTTAAATATTAAATGAAAAATTTTAGAGGGAATTTTGGCAGCATTTCCCCTAGGGTTTTCTTAAGCTAAAATTTAAAAGCACAAGAGAAAACAAGGCAAATACCAACAACAACATCAACAAGTCAAGAGGATCAAGTTTTGAAGATTACCTTTTGGTTCCAACACTTCCTCTCTCTTGGCGAAAATTCCTCTCTTTCTCTCTATACCCTTGATTTGTCTTGAAAAACATGGATTTAATGGAGTAGAAGAGGTTAGGAGAGGTTATAGAGAGATTATGAGATAAAATCACAAAGTTTTGCATGTTCTCACCTTTGATCTTGCACCTTAAAACCCTAAAGCTCCCTTCTTGTGTTCTTAGCTCTTTGAAGCTTTTGAAACTCTCTCTCCCTCCCTTTTGCTTCAACTGACTGAAATGAAGGAGAAAAGAGAAGAGTGATGGTTTTATTCAATTACTCCTCTTGATTTTTGCTTTACACATGCTTATTTCTCATTGGTCCAAGTTTGCTTCTTTCTTGTATAATATCACTAAATAAATTTCACTTCTCTTTTATTTCCCTTTATCTGCCAAAATTAAAGAGGGATGGGAATGGATATTACCTCTTGAAATATCCAAAAGTTGCTTATATCATAATAGTGGTCAATGGTAATTTAATTAGGTAAATTCACTTGACTCTCTTTTCTTTCCTTGTATTTTTCTTAGCCACATATATCATTTCCTTCCCTTTTCTCTTGTCAACCGAAAATGCAAGAGAGAATGGAGATAAAAATTTGTCTCATGAATTTCCAACAATTACTTATTCCAAGTAATTAATCAATGTCATCTTACTTTTTGACTTTTGCAATTTATTTTTCCCCCTTGGTAACAAATGCTCCAACATGAATTATTTATTACCAAATAGCCATTTTCTCTTTTATTTCCCCTCTTTGGCTGAAAACAATAAGAAAATTAAGGGAAAAATATTTGTTTCTTGTGTAATGGAAAATTACGATTTTGCCTTTATATTTTTGTGATTTATTGTAATAAATCATATCTTGCTCCTTTTCTCTTGTTTTGGCCAAATTTTTGACATATATATTAGGCCATTGTTTGTGTCATTTTATGTCCCAATTTAAGTTACCATGTTAGGCTCTTAAGTAGACATTGATTGCTTCTTTGTGTCATTGCTTCGCCAAATTGTGTGTAACCGGCAATTGGATTGTTTCTGATAGTTCATGTGACACCCTCATTTTCAACACCTCACCGGCTCTTAGTTCCACATATCAGAGTAAGCGAGAAATTACTTTAAATAACTAAGAGTCGTTCTCTTTATTTACGCTAGAGTGATTCTCTTATTACATTAGAGCGGTTCTCTGCTTTAACAACAATAATTCATACATGCTTATACATACACATATACTTCCAGCCACACAAGGCTATCAAATGCAAATCCATTACATTAAACGATCTTCTCCTCAGCAATTCCTCCTCCGAGCATAACTCCATGCATCCTTCAACCTGTCTGTCAGACTTCACGTCCGTCCTCAATCCATCGTCTTTGCTCCAGTTCGGGCACCACCATCCATCGAGTCTTAGAATTCCAAATACATTTAATGAGTCATTACTCATCCATATAACATTCTAGACTCGTTTCATTAGATAACTTAGCCCATTTATGCTAAATTACCAAAATGCCCCCGAAAGCCTGGCCTAACTGTACTTTTACAGAAATCATAACATGGGCCAATCCTACACAATTTCACGTGCAGAATCCATTTATGACTTCATATTAGTCAAATTCACAACCGAATAATGGAAATACCCTTGACAACCCTTATTTAGAGCTAAAAGGGTAATTTAGTCATTTCACACTCCAGGCCTTTTCTTACTTTCCTTTCAACATGAACCCTACACAATTTTCTCTTCTAAACTCAATGGAATCTTCCAATCGATGAAATTCCAACTCAAGGCCCATGCATGACAGCCAATATAGAGTTCTCAGAAGAGTTGTGTCGGTTCCTCCCTTTCTTAGGCTTAATACGTTCCTTTCTACTTATCCTTACATGATTAGCCATTTAGACATCCATTGGACGTTGTTTCGGCCCCCAAAACACAAATATAATGAGAGGTGAACAATACCCAACTCTCAAAATACTCATCTAAATGACAAACCGAAATGGTAGAAAGGAAGCTTACGCTTACCTCTATGCCTTTCTGAATTCGGTTCGGAATTCCGGCGACGCTCTGGGCAGCGAGACGGCACCAACCATCTCCAAACAAGAATCCACAATCATAGAATTGAAGCTCAGGATGAGTAGAAGAATGTTTTTACTAGGTACTTTGAGAGAAAACGCCGTTTCGGTCGAGTTTCAGAGAATTATCACTTTCTCTCTCTTTTGTGTTCCCGTTCTTTCTTCGTTCTCTTTCTCGTTCTCGTTCTCATCTGTTCCGTTTCTCTTTCCTTTCCCTTCTTTTAATCATAATCGCACGAGAAAGATGAGAATTGATGATGAAGGATGATGACTTAATAAATCATCCGGTGGCCTTTACTCAATTAGTCCACCTATCTCATTTCTTGCATAGCAAGTTTCCTTTCTCTTTTCCTTCATCATTCCACCAATATTAATGAGAATTAAGAGAGTATAATTAACCCTCAAATTATCTCATTATGCCACCTTAAGTGGTCAACCAAAGCCTTAAGCTTTTCCACTTATTGACTTTCCCTGATAATGATTCACCCATATAGGCTTATTAATTATCAAGTGGTCATTTGGCTCCTTTTAATTCCCATTCAACTCAAATCATTGGGAATATTAGGGAAAACCATCATTTATCATTTTTTGGAAAAATTACCATTTTTCCATTACCCTTTTATTTCTTTTTAATATCCAAAGATATTAAGGAATTTTGGGATAAATATCATTCCTTACTTGGACATTCGCTAAATCAGGGTCTAGCAGTCCACTTAATCCAGGCTAAACCTCAAGCATTTAATCCCAAAATTCGGGGTATTACAGTTCATGTACACCACAATGCACCATTTTATTCCATTAAATGTATTAATTACATACAAGGAATATTGGTGTTTGAAAATAGGGTGTTACAGACCCATAAGCATTAAGCACAAGATAAAATCAATACATAAATTTCATTAATCAATAAAAGAAATAAATAAAAAAAAGTCTTAATCCATCTAATAATTCAAAGCAATACTAAAATACAAAATTTAATTACTCATAGTCATAACCAAAACCAAATTAAAGCAATAATAATCCACATCAAAATAAAAATTAACTGAAAGGAAAGAGAAGAAATTAATAAAACCAAAAGATTGAGCCTCAAATATCTTCTAAGCTTCAATTTCTTGGCTTCAATTGCCTCTAATTCTCCACAACGTCCTCTAATGCACAATGATGCTTCTAATGGTCTTCAAATTAGTCGCCTCCACAGTCCTCTCATCCTCCTGTGAAGATGATGAAAAAACCCGAATGCCTCTCCTTCCATCCGTATCTGAGCGTGTGTTCTCCTTATATATAGGTCAGGTTTCTACATCCTCATGCAATATCCCTCTAGCAAAATAAAATCAAACAAAAAGACAAAAAAATAGATAATGATAATAATAAATAATGATAATGAGAATAATGATGATGATAATAATAATAATATCTGAAATATATTTTCCTTTTTATCTTAAATTATTATTTTTATCTTTAATATCAAAATCATTATTTTTATCCTAAACTTTGATATTTATAATGAAATCCCTCTAAATCGATATCTTATCAAAATCTCACTCAAATACCTTTAATTTAACCTAGATGACTACCAAATATATTAAAATATATTTTTAAATTATCTAAAATAGGGAGTCATCACACCCCCACATTTGCATCAAAATTTGTCCTCAAGATTTTAGTTTGTAAACCACCAAAGAAAATACTGGAAGCAAGATTTTAAAGAAAACATTGTAAAAGTAGAACCAACTTAAACTCTCAAAAATTAGACCTTAATAGGAATTCTTTTCCATATTCTAAAAATGCAAGTAGCAAGGAAAATAACTCAGCAAAAGATAAAACACAATAGAATAATATCCCTCACAAGGCAAGCATTTACACTCATCTCTCAATATAATTAAGGGTTTGTGTTTCACTCTATTCCACTTATAGCAACTCGTCTATCATAGGCTTGTTTATTATCTCAATATCTACTTTATTATCCCAATACATACATAAATCAAAAGGGCTTAATAATAGATAAAACTTTAGCTAGTGCCAAGAAATTCAAGGAAAGACATGAAGAATGAAAGGATACTTTAAGAAGAATGAACAAATATTTTATACACTTTTTTTTTGTTTTTTTTATCTTGAACCATTGTAGGTCCCTTTTTTACACTACTTTGCATATGGGTGATACAACACTGGTTACTTAATTACTCCAACAGGTACCTCAAGAGGCTTTTAGCCTAACTCTTAAGCCTCTCTGACTCAACCACTTGATGTGAGTGCCAATATTAGTGCCCTTGATTACTAAGTCAAGTCTAGAGAAATTAGTGGAGTTGTTGTTATTTTATTCCTTTTCTCTCTTTTTTTTCTTCTTTTTTTATCCCTTCTTTAATTTTTTTTTAATTTTACTTAGCACTAACTAAAGTAGAGAATGAAAAAAATGCCTAAATCATCTTTATGTATACAAAGGGAATTTTCAACTTCAAAAGAGATTTAAAACAAGTTCTAGAGATAAAATCACAATAAGTGTACTCTCTCTTAGAAAAATAAATATATAGACTCAAATTCCTCACAGGTTATTTGACGTTTTAAAGTGAATCACCTCAACCAATTATCTTTTCCTATTTACTGACACTCAAGAACACAAAACTGAGTACTAATCAGATCCAATCCTTTCAAGTTTCAATTAAACCAACCTTAACAATGTTCGCAAATAAAACCTCAACTTCCAAAAGTAAAAAAAAATAGTTTGTTTTTCACAAGTTTTTTTTTAAAAAAATTGTCTACTTATGCTCAATAACAATTAAAAACTTAAGGACAAGGTGTGCAAAAATCAATAGTATCTCCCCCACACTTAAATTTCACATTTTCCTCAATGTGAATATACAACATGAAATAGTAAAGTAGGGAAGATGAAAATGTTTAATTATATTTAGGTACAGGTATGGCATGAGTTCCTAAGGGTTCATATTTGCATCAATTTAGAAATAAGTGCTATTTGCTAAATGTCAAACCCTTTATTATTTTGACATTTATCAGAGTATTAATGTGCAATTCGATGGGCAAAAGAAATAATACAATATACTGATATAAAATTCTTGATTACATTACAAAATATTTCCACATGGTTCATACAATTTATAATGTCATTCCTAGTTACAAAATACAACTAATAGGTAACCAACATAAAATCTTCTTGATTTCCACTGGACCTTCAGCTACTAATAATCGTTACTTTGCCCTTTGAGCCATTTCTACTTACTGAGATAAATTTTAAATTTATGTAAAGGTGTGAGATTCAAAAGAATCCCAGTAGTAACAGTATATCAATCATATAATATGCGAATCGTAAACATGCAATGCAACATTTATCATGATGCAGTAATCAAAATGCTAAGCACATACCAGACAATGCTCAGGAATCAGATAATGATTTTGTCCAGATTAAAATGATTGTCCGTTCTTGATCTGCACAAATCATAACTCGTACATAGGAATTCACCACATAATTCACCTATGTATTGTGATCACATAAATCCATAGGCTATGCAACATACAGGTAAGCACAGCCCAACTATACGGCACACAGGTAGGTATAGCTCCCAATTGCCAAATCACACAACTACATTGTAACCACACCTCATGTGATTACATCACATGGGTAACAATACCACATAGGCCCATCCGCCACACATGAAAATACATTGTACAAAACATGGAAATATAATGCATATAAACATTCACATAGAATATGAGAGATAGAGTTACTACTTGGCTCATTCCCATGGCCTAGCTTCTATCAATCCTTTAACTTTTTGTCTGGCTCGGGAAAATACCAAATTCCTAAAATTCCCAAAGTAATTGAATATGAGTTATTACTCATCCATACTTTATTCTAGAGTTTATGAGTTGGTTACCTTAGCTCAAAGACGTATATTCACCAAAATACCTCTGAGGAAACCAGTCTAATTGCCTTTTATCCAATATTTTTGTACTTTTCCAAAAATTATGACCTAGGCTAATCCTATATATTTTTGCATGTAGAATCCATTTTTGAACTCAAATTAAGAAAATTCTAGCCTCAATTACAGATTTTCCCTTGGTAGCCCTAACTTGAGGGTTTTAGGGGCAAAATTGTCATTTCACATTCCGAGGCTTTTCACACTTTACACTCTTCATGAACCCTACACAATTTTTCCTTCTAAACATCATGGAACCATTAGAATCATGAAATTCCAACCCAAATAGGATGAAAATGGCCCTGGGAAAATCTCTAAAATTAAGGGAAAATGTTGTTACTTGATTTTAAATCCATAAATCACCTTCTTTTCATTTGTTTAACCACCCAAACCTCAATTTTTACATAATCAATGGAAATTTGGGCAACATCTCCCTTATACATTGGACATCCCAAGTTTAAAAAATTGCCAGAAACAACCAATAACCAGCCAGAGATTTACCACAACTCAGTTTTCATAAAGAATTCTAAAGTCCTAAGAATTTACCCTGCTTATTCCTTTCTTTCCTTGCTTTGGCCGAAATCTCCCCTTCTTCTCATTGGAATTCTTGCTCGTTAGATGACTAATTCAAGGGAGTAGGGAGGGTTAAGAGGAGATTACTTGAGTTAGAACACAAGATTGAGTAGAGATTTCAGCATACATACCATATACTTGAGCTTTGAACCTTCTTCCTCCTTCTCCTCTTCTTTCTCTCTAGTTCTCCTCCTTGGCTTTCTCTCTTTTCCTCCCTTTCCTTAGTTGGCTGACTTTGGCTTTAAAATTTGCTAAAGATAGAATTTTGAAGAGTTCTCTAGAAACCATACTTGGCATCATCCTATTGGCTACTAATTAAATATCTTGTGATAATTGCATATTTAATTATATAATTATTTTATAAATGCCATCTATCTCCATTTTTTATAATTATTTATGAAATAATACAGATTATTTTTATTTGGTTCAAAATGACCATTTTGCCCTTGCCATTTCTCCCAATTTCGCAACATTTGAGAAAATTAGCAGAATTATCACCAAACTTTAAAAATTCATATCTAATTATGTAGATATCCAATTGAGGTAGTTCTAAAGGCTATGTGACCCATATTAAGTATAGTTTTAAGAAAAAAATATAACCTTAGGCCAATTGGAAGCACACCATTTCCAAAATTATTATTTTTGAAGTCTGCTCCTGAAAAATATCAAATTCGCTGGGCAAAATTCATATCTCCTTGTATACAACTCCAAAAATTCCATATGACCTATCAAATTAACACTTATCATGTCTACATTCATTCTAAAAAATTTTAGAATTTTTGGAGGTCATTTACTTACTTGAAAGTGTCACACAATCCAACTACTTTATCAAGAAATACGCCGACTATCTTGTATAGCAACTATTTGGTTATGTGTGACTTTATTGGCTTTGTTTTACCACTTTACATGCTCTTTTATCATAGAATACTATAATAGTTCCATAATACTCAATGAGTAAAATTTCAGGACATTACACTAAATAGCAATCATGATTAATATCCAACACATGCAAATTCAACAACAATTCAGAGTAAAGTAAAAGAATACTCCCCCATTTGTTCTTAATTTGCACTCTCAATTTCTCCTTATCGTTGTTGTCAATGTGGCACACATCATCAGGGGCTACAATACGAACATCAAAGCAAATCTAAAAAAAGAAAAAATAATAATAAATTATCAAAACCTTGGGTTGCCTCCCAAGAAGCGCTAAATTTATAGTCTTTAGCCTGACTTTGCAAAACAATCACCTAATCATAAGTATCAAATGTAAAGACCCCACCTTACATACCTCTTATGTAATGACATTACTTAGAGTAGCAATGCACAGTTCAGTGGGCATATAGGAATAACATGAATATACTAATAATATTGATACAATATTGCTTGATTATAATACATGAGTTTCCCCCATAAGGGTTTACACAATATTTATAGACCTTAAAATAGCAAAAAGGTCTTCAAGTAATCAACCGCATCCCTCTGTATGCATTCCTCTTCCTTTGTTTTCAGCACCTCTTCGGTGTTTACCTGTCTAAATAGTTGGTTGGGAGGAGTGAGATTCGAGAGAATCTCAGTAGCAAACATTACCACTATGCATGCCAGATATATATGAATGCATGACATGCTTGCCTACACTATTTCATGCCAACATAATGACATGTTGCATGCTCGATGTTATGACATACATATGGCCATTGCACAAATGTAATAGATCTTCAACCAATCATACATGTTTCACACAAATAGGAAAAGTAGTCACATAATCAATGCAAGACATATATATCACATACATGCAGAAAATGTAAGTTCACTACCTCTCAGACTTTGTGTCCTTCTTTTGTCCCTTGATCTTCCAACCATTGCTTCTTCTTTGTCACTTCATGGCCCTATATAACCAATCACATTATTAGAGATATGATTCAATGCCCTATTCAACCCTCTTTAGGTCTACTTTCAAAGGAACATATAGCCATTAGCTATATGTGAATTCTTTAACATGGAATTTTTCCTTTCTAATCACTGTTTCAGAATTTCAGTTAACACGATTAACTTTGAAAATTCTCTATTAATTCTAGGAAACTCTAAATTGAGTGGTTCAAATTCCTATATGAAGCTATTTGAATATAGTTTCATATAAAAAAATACTAAAGTTTGGCCAGAACAACCACAAGGTTCCCATAATTTCGCTAAACCTCACTGTTCCAGATTACTTTCCAGAAAACAGAGCAGAAATTCAAAAATTCATATCTCCCAACACACTTGCCCAAAAATTACAAGCTATGCAGAAAATTAAACCTCTACATGTATAATTTAAGTCTAAAAAATTTCATAGTTATTGGATAATATTTGGTTCCTCAAATACTCGTTACAATGACACTGCCTCCAGAAAACTAATTTCACAGCATTTACTCTTCAACTTCCAAAAAATCCAAATTCATATACAAGCATCCAAAAATCATGAATATTTGTATACCTACACAATTTTTCCTCCTAAATTCAATGGAAGCATCAAAATTACCAAATTTTCACTCCTTCATCACGTCATGAACAGGGCAGTAGGTTAGAGTTCTTTGGAGGTTTATGTTGTTTTCTTGTTTCCTCTTGCTTAATCACCCCCTTACCACTTCTAATCACATGATTAACCATTTAAACACTAAATGAAAATGTTTAAAGGAAATTTGGGCAGCATTCCTCCATGATTTTGCTTCAGCCCATTTTTGAAAATCAAGAGAAAATACAACCACAACAACAACATAGTATAAGATAAGAGGATCAAGTTTTGGTGATTACCTCTTGATTTCTTGGCTTTATCTCTCTAAAAAATCCTCTACCCTCTCTCTCTTCTCCCTTGTTTTGGCTTGCTAACCATATATTTCAAGAAGAAGAAGTTGGAGGAGGTTCTAAGGAGATTAGGACGCATAAACACTAAGATTTCAAGCTCTTATCTTGGATTTTGGAAACCCTAGCTCTTGGTGCTCTCCTTGACCTCCTTCACGTCCAGCCCTCTCTCTTTCTCTTTTCTGATTCATTTTTCACAGGAATGGGGAAAGAAAGATGAAGAAATGAGAAAAGATAATGACTTAACGCATGGTAAAATTACTTTACACATGCTCAATTCTCATTGGTCCACTTTGCTTCTTTTTATTCAATATTTCACATAATTCCATTTCCCTTTTTCTTGCTCCCTACTTAAGCCATAATTTATACCAATTAAGGGAAAAATAAATGGCTGCTGATTTTATTGGTCAAATGACCATTTTGCCCTTACATTTTTGTAATTTTCGCACATAGTGAAAATTGGGCAGAATTTTCACTAAACTTTGAAAATTCATATCTAATTGTACAAATATCCAATTGGGGTGGTTCCAAAGGTTATGTGACCCTTATTGAGTCTAGTTTTAAGAAAAAATATAAAATTTGGCCAATTGAAACTTCACTCTTTTCAGAATTTTTAATCTTTGAATGTTGTCCTAGAAAATAATTAATTTCGCTGGGCTAAATGAAAAAATTTATTTCTCTTTGTGTACAACTCCAAATGACTCATATAACCTATCCAATTAAAGCTTGATAAGTCTACTTTAATTCTAGAAATTTTCATAATTTTTCAACATCATTTACTAATTGAAAAATGTCACACAATCACCATTGCCACACAGGAAATTTCACCTGTGGCAAAATTACTTTGTGTTCCACTTTACTATATTGTGTGTGACTTCTAATCGCTTTATTTTGTTATTCCCCAAGCTCTTTAATACCCCCATGGATATAAAAATTTTTTAGGAAACCTGAACAAATCCACTTCACCAATAAAAGTCAAAACTTTAATAGGAGGATTATCTGTAACAATTCTTAGGACCTCCAAACTAACCTCATCATCAAAATCACGTTGATTAGGTTCCACAATTGAAACCTCTTCTAGACACTCCATATTACTCTCTCCTTTATTCATTTCTAACTCACAATCACCCCTAGTATTATCACAATCTAGTAGTGATACTTCTTCACTCCCCATGGTCAATTATTCATTTGATATCTCATCTTCTATAGGAGAGCCTTTTTATATATCATCGAGAATTTCTTTTTGATTCAAAGGCTCAAGATTAGAAGCCATTTCATCAATTTGAAATGTTACATCTTGAGCATGATCATTAGTTTTATCTTCTTGAACATTTCTCAAGAATTCATTTTGACTATCTAGAAGACGTTGAAGCAAATCTTTTGTTGTAAGCTTCTCCTCATCAATGGAGGTAATTTCATCTATATGAGTATTGGGTGATATATAAGGATGTGACACATATGATGGAAAAGAATAATTAGGATCCCAAGATAAGGGTTATTCATGATTGCATCCAAAGCTAAAAGTATAATCATGCATATTAGTTTGTGCCCTAGCAAAATTATCCTCCCTATAATCTAAGGTTGAGACATAGGGACATTGCTCATTCAAGTGAAAATTTTCACAAGAACTACAACAAATGTACTCACATGGAGATTTACCTGCATAAGAGTCATAATAAGAATTTGTATAATTATTTTTATACTTAAATCCACTACTTGCCCCATTAGTCCACCAAGGATAATCCATAATAGTTTAAAACTCAATCGTAATTGATCACACAATTTCATTAATTAACTACATAAACTTTTGTTGTTAGTCCTCAGCAACGGCACCAAAAACTTATTAGTTGTTTAACTTAACCGCAAGTGCACGGATCATCACAAGTAGTATAAAAATATTGTTCCCACGAGGACTAAGGAAAAAATGAGTTAATTATCACACTTATGTTCTTAATTAGGTTGAGTGAGAGTAATTTGAAAGAGATTTTATATTTAAGAATTAATTATTAAAATAATTTATTCAAAAACTTCAAGACAAGAGGAGCTGAGAATTAATTGTCCCTATTGTACTTCATAAGAATAACTTAAATCCTAAATTGACAATGAAAACATGTGCTTGTCAGATGTTTAAAATTAATTGATAAAGCTTTCTCAAGTCAAAACCAATTTTATATTCTCGATTAACATGCACAATCTCTTGTCTTAGTTGAAGAAAACACTTATTAAGCTCTAACCTCAATAAGGAAAAGCCAGGCTAATAGATATATCTCAATTCTATTAACAAACCATCCATTTAACCCCTAAACTTCAAATCTAGCATGATTTTACCTAAGTTCTACAATTAAATTAGCTTTCAAGAGCATCACTCAATTGAACCTAACAATCTAAGTGGTGGCCACTCACCTAGAAGCATTAAGCACAAGATAAAATCAACACATAAATTTCATTAATCAATAAAATAAATAAATAAAAAATCTTAATCCATCTAATAGTTCAAAGCAATCCTAGAATACGAAATTTAACTACTCATAGTCATAACCAAAACCAAATCAAAGCAATAATAATCTACATCAAAATAAGAGTTAACTGAAAGGAAAGAGAAGAAATTAATAAAACTAAAAGATTGAGCCACAAATCTCTTCTAAGCTTCAATTCCTTGGCTTCAATTGCTGCCATTCTCCACAACATCCTTTGATTCAATGCACAATGACACTTCTAGTCTTCAAATCAGTCGCCTCCACAGTCCTCTCGTCCTCATGTGAAGATGATGACAAAACCCGAATGCCTCACCTTTCATCCGTACCTGAACGTGTGTTCTTCTTATATATAGGTTAGGTTCCTAAATCCTCATGCAATATCCCTCTAACAAAATAAAATCAAACAAAAAGATTAAAAAAAATAGATAATGATAATAATAAATAATGTTGTTGATGATGATGATGATGATCATAATAATAATAACTGAAATATCTTTTCCTTTTTATCTTAAATATTATTTTTATTATTAATACCATTATTTTTATCTTTAATATCAAAATTATTATTTTTATCCTAAACTTTGATATTTATAATGAAATCCCTCTAAATCTATATCATATCAAAATATCACTAAAATCATTTTAATTTGACCTAGATGACTCCCAAATATATTAAAATATATATTAAAATTATCTAAAAATAGGGACTCATCAATGTTCAACTGATTTTTAATTAGATATATGTAGTTTTTTTTATCATGTCTTTATAATCTCACTTTATTTCTGATCAAGTCCTCAGTTTTTTTTTTTAATTCAGCCACTAGAAACGACAGGACCCAATTTGAAGTTAGATGAAACTTTAAGGACCTAATAAAATACTATAGAAACCTCATTAATATCAGGTAAAACTATATGGACTTAGAGATTAATTTTCTCTAAAATATGTATTGAATTATCTAAATCTAAACACGAATGGTCCAGATGAGATATACACTCTACATGCAGCTAATATACATGCATCGGTAATCTATGTAAATGATTTTCTTAGGAATCATCGAGCCTTTCATTAATAAAACCAATGGCGCTATGTTTGTGGGGAGAAGAGGCCAAGAAGCAGTCCTGAAAAGCATCCTTTTTGAGGATATAAACATAAGCTTATGCTCCTAAACACCATATCCAAGAGCTGTATTTGCAGGCTTATATATTTGAGACCTAACGACTCATGGAAACGGAAACAAGTCTCCACTCATGCCAAAACAGAGGTAAATATATGATTGCATTTAATCCCATTTTCAATCTGCTCCTTTATGTGTGTATCAGTTAGATTATTTTGTTTCAGTCAATTCAAATACATAAGTACAATCAAGTTAGGAGGATTTAACAACCTTAATTAGTGCTCATTTGTTAAAACACGTTTACGGGCTGAAAATTAGTGCTCATTTGTTAAAGCCTAAAACCCCATTTTTTAAAAAAATGATCACCAAACAGTACAAATTTCAAAACCACATCCCGAACTTAGAAAACCAAACAACACAAATTTTTTCCACATGTCATGTTAGAGCTTAAACATATGGTCAGGAAAGAAGTGATTAGTTTTTATATATAGTATGAATTAGAAGGAGTATTATGTACAAATATATTTAATTGATTTAATTAATTAAATTCAAATCTTAATTACAAGACATTTCTCTAGCGATTTCACTCAAACTAATGGGGTAATTAAGTCATTAATTTTGTGCAAAATATAAAAAAGATGAGAAAATTAATATTTTGACTCACTGTAATTAGTTGTTATAGTTTTAACCATTTATAATTTAGTCCTTATGTTCAAAAAATAAAACCATATATATAATAAGGGTCGGGGACTAAATTATAAAATTGTTAAAACTAGAGGGTCTGAGTTGCAATAAATAAAAACTCAAAGACTAAGCTGCAACCGAATCAAAAATATAGGAATCAAAGTATACCGAGTCAAAGTGTAGGATTGAGTTATAATCGAGTAAAAGATATTGAGATCAAAAGATTACTCTACTAAAATATTGCAAACTTACTATATTTAAAACAATAAATTGCATGTTAATTATATAGAAAAATTACACGAGACTTCACATTTAAATGGAGACAATCTTTAAAAAAAATGTAATTAACGTCCCATATATAAGACGACTTATAATAAAGACCATTTATGCTCCTTATAATACAAAAAGGAAGTACTATTAGATAACTAGTGTCTTTTATTAAAAAAAAGTAAAAAGTTCACTAATTTCACTCGTCTTTCTCTGAAATTGTACAGACTAAAGGGTAAAGTGGCCCTAATGACAGGAGTAGCAAGTCGAATGGAACGATTGAGACTTTTCACTGAACATGGAGCCTTCATTGTAGCAGCTAGACATCCAAGACCAGTGTGATATCTTATTTCCAAACATTACGATAGAGTACTCAATAACCAATACTCACCGAATATAAACATCAGAGTGTGGAAAATGCAAGAAATTTCATACAATGCCTCTGCTGGATATACATATTCACATACATGCACAATTCATACACAATTCACTTATAACTCATAGTCTTCATATACAATCTCAAAATACATACAAAGTTCTCAAAATACATAATGGAAACTTGGCAACCTAAACTAAGCTCTCCTGCCACTCGATCTCATCTCATCGTCATTTACCTTCTCTTTGCACCGCGAGCTTCCTCCCTGTACTGGAGATTTGTTTTTGAGAAAATAATGAGATTTATGGGAATCTCAGTAGTAACGTCATTAAACATATAAGATAACACACACAAGCATGCTTCACTCATATAAAATCATCAACAAAATCATCAAACATTATTCAGTGCAAACATGCAATTCATAAACCGACTTCGCGCTAGATGAGTTCTTAGCCCAAAGGGCGCCTGTGCACAATGTATACAATACAACTTCATAACCGACATCGCGCTTGATGGGTTCTCTTAGCCCCGAGGGGTACTCGTGCAAAGATAGGCCCCGGGTCCCGCTCATGCAATTATGAACATTTCGCGTGGGAGTCAACCCGACCTGCAATAGGCCCCGGGTGATCACTCCGCTCAATCTAAACATGTTAGACATTTTGATGATGATAACAAACAATACGTATGCATGTCATATTATATGAAGACAGTTACTACCTGGTTGCTACTTTACGCAACTCTCCCACTTGATTCAAGCTCGGGCAACAACTTCTGAGGCCAAACTGGTTGTCAAGTCCTAAAATTTTCAAACATCGCCAAGGGGTTATTACTCATCCATACACCTTTCCAAACTCATTTCATTGGTAAATTTAGCCTATTGGTGCCAAATTACCAAAATACCCCTTAGGTCCTTATTATCAGTATTTTCTTAAAATCAGGATTTAGGCCATTCCTACACATTTTAGCGTGTAGAATTCATTTCTGACCTCAAATTAGCCAAAATCAAGCCCACATAATGAAAATACCCTTGACAGCCCTCAAATAAGGCTAAGAAAGGGCAAGTTTGTCATTTCGCTCTCCAGGCCTTTTTTCACTTCGGGGTCAACATATACCCTACACAATTCGGCCTCCTGAATCCAATGGAAGCATCGAATTAGTCAAATTCTCATTCATTCATCACATTCAACACAGGGAAGGGAAAATAAATTACCAGAAAAGTTGTGTCAGATTCTCGTTTTCTTTGGCCCAATCACCTTCTTTCTACTTATAACCAATATATTAACTAGTTAGACATTTATCAGACTTGATTTGGAGGCACTTACATATTAAGGTCTCTTTGTCTTTCTTGAATTATCTTGTACCAAATGAACCATAATCAAGCTCAAAACAACTCTACTAACCTTAATCAAGCAAGAGGAACAAGTTTTTTTAGCTAAACATCATGGCTCCAATGGTAAGGAAGTGAAGAGAAGAGATCATAGGGGAGATATGTAACTCTAAACACAAGGTAACAACTCCTTACCTTGAGATTGGATGATCCCTAGCTTCTCTCCTTCTCTTTCGTCAAGTTCTCATTCTTCAGCTCACTCTCTCGCTCTGTAGGTCAGTTTAATCGTGAATGAGCAGCTGATGGAATGATGAAGATTGATATATTAATGAAGATTATATTGATCATGCCAAGTGTCACATTCCAATTGGCCCATAATTGTCATTATTCACTAATTAATCAAATCTCCCTTTTCTTCATCCATTTCAACCGAAATCATGCAGGGAAATATGGGAAAAGCTGAATCTCCATTTATCCCATTATGCCAACATGTAACTTGTTGACCAAGTAATTGACTTTTTGACCATTTGACCATTTATGACCATAATTCACCAAAATTAGTTTAATAATGATCAAGTAGTCACTTTGCTCCTTTTAATTCTCATTTAGATCAAATCATTAGGAATTTGATGAAAAATAATTATTTTCCATTTTTCGGCAAAATTACCGTTTTGCCCCTGCATTTATGATTTACCGAAATAAATCACTTTTTGCCCATTTCTTCGGCTTAACCCTATTCTGACTCTTAAATAAGGCTATTAAACATGTCATTAAATTTTGTAAATTTTGGTTACCATGTTGGGCCTTTACCGGCCTCTTAAATCCTTATTCAGCCAATTTACACGTAACCAGCGATTGGAATATTTTCCATAAATTCACATAATTACATTCTCATCATTTTTCACCATTTTTATTCCATTAAATATACATCAAATATACACATAAGTGTATTGGTGAAAAATGGGGTATTACAACCAGCTCGGCCATGAACTCGCCGCTTCCATACCCTCAAACTCAGTCACTTACCATCATTGTGACATAACAGACGAATCCAGGGTTGAAGAAATAATCAACTTCACCCTCTGACAGAATGTAAATCAAATAGTAAAGATCACTACTACAGATTATACATATTACTACTTTATAAGACGTCTCATTTTCAAAAAGGGAATTAAAAAATGAATTGAGTAGCATTTTTATAATTTTAAACTGTAATTTTGAAATATTGGGTGACTTTAAGAATCCCAATTAAAATTTAGGACGCGTAATGGCAACTTTAGGCGTCCCAAAAATTAATTGGGAGGCCTAAAGCAGGGCTTTTGGCTCCAAAAGGGTTGTTTATTCAAACTTGACATGCCATTAGGTGTCCCTATTTAAAATATGGAAGCTTAAACACTCTTGACATGCCTTTAGGGGTCCCTATTTTAAATAAGGATGCCTAAAGACTAGTCATGTCAGTCTAAGACTGACGTGCCCATATGCATTAGGCACGTCAATCAAAGACAACCTTATTCGTCCCTATTCTAAATAGGGACACATAAAGTTTCTTCATAAGCCTTTAGGCGTCCCTATTTAAAATAGGAACCCTTAAAGACAAGGCATGTCAGTCTTTGACTGATGTACCCAATGTATGTCAGTCAAAGAATGACATGTTGACTATTATGCGTCCCTATTCTAAATAAGGGATACATAAAATGTCCTCAATAGGCATCCCTATTTAAAATAGGGATGTCTAAAGAGGGACAATAGGTGTCCCTATTTTAAAAAGAGACCCATAAGGTCATTTTAGGCGTCCCTATTTAAAATGGTGATGCCTAAAGTAGCATCACCTACTCTCTGTTTTGCCTTTGCTCTCTTCTCTCTCTACCTTCAATTCAAACACGGCATTCTTTATCACTCTTTCTCCTTCTCCCTTCTCATCGCCATCTCTCATTACTCTCTTCATCAAATCACTCTTTCTCCGTCTCTTTGATAACTCTCATTCTCTTCTTTGTTTTGTCTCTCACTTTAAAGACAAATAGAGCCCTGCCTCACGATTATGAGTAAATGAGAAGAGCTTTCTTTCACCATTGTTTCTCTCTTGCTCTCACCACCACCGTCCTCCCTCTCACCATTGTGGGTTGTCTCCCTCTGCATTGTCAGCCACAAGTTAGCTTTAGTTAGTAAAGAACTTGGAATATTTGTTTATTGATTTGGTTGATATTTTTTGATTGTTTTCTATTTCCTTTCTTTAGTTTCATTAGTTAGAGCTAGTTATCTTGTTACTTTTTATTTACTTTTAGATCAAAGCTAGTTTCGTTAGTTAGAGCTAGTTGTCTTGTTACTCGTGATTTTCCTTAGAAAGAATTTTTCTTGTTGAAAAACAAAAGTTGTCTTGTTATTTTATATTTACTTTTAGATCAAAGCATGTATCTTGTGAGTACTTTTTCATTTGTTGAAAATACATTGTCAGTGCTTAAATGGCGAAGAAGCACTGTGGAATTTTCTTTCATAATTTATAAAAAAAAGTTATAAATTATGCACATGCATCAACTATATAGAAGGCATCAAACTCGAATATGGTTTTGATATATATATATATATCCCTCTGGTCCTATATAGAAGGTAAAAGCCTTTTTTGGTTCTATTTTTAAGACATCTTATTAAAGTTTTGAGATGAATGTATAAATTAATTCGTTATTTATTAATATGTTGACTTTTTTTTTATTGCTTTGATGAAATTGTTGCATTAAATTGCTCATATTGTCCTGAATTGCCTTAATTAGGTAGTTTCATTTAAATTAAGCTAAAATGATTTGTTGTTGAAATTTTGGGATATCTCACTTTTAAAGGGAAACGCTGCCAAATTTTTTAAAAAAAATTAGTAAAAGGAAATTTAATTGGTAACAATTGTTCTAAACTTGAGTGTTGTTGGAAATAGATTAGGTGGTAATAAAATAGATATAGTTGGATGAATGCTTTGAGAACTAGTGAAGAATATAAGAATAGGGTAGAAGAGTTTATTAAATTTGCTAGAAGGAATGTTCTAACAAAAAATGGGAAGTATTTTTATCCTTATGTCAATTATTTAAATGAGAGTCAATGGAATGTTGATGTTATAAGGGATCACCTACTTTGTGATAGAATAAATCTTCATTACACAAGGTGGATATGGCATGGTGAGGAAGTAATAGATTGTTCATCGCACAAGAAGAAAGTTGTGGATATCATAGATGAAGATAGAATGGAGAAAATGATTCATGATGTTGAGGTAGAATCCTTTGCGCAATCGCATGAATATGAAAGCTTGCTGACTGATGCAGAGACACCATTATACTATGGGAGTAAGTACACATGGCTCACAGGGACATTGCATTTGGTCAACTTAAATGCAACTTGTGGGTGGACCGATAGTAGTTTCACATTACTGCTTGAATTGTTGTATGATATGTTTCCAGACAATAATGTACTTCTAAACCGTATGTATGAGGCTAAGAAAATATTATCAACGATGGGTATGGAATACAAAAAGATACACGCATGCCTTAATGACTGCATTTTGTATAGAAAAGAGTATGAAGGTCTTAGTAAGTGTCCTAAGTATAAAACGTCACGATACAAAGTGAAGAAAGATAGTGGTTGTGGCGAAGGGACAACTAAAAGGCAACCCTCAAAGGTGTTGTGGTATCTTCCAAAAATACCATAGTTTAAGCGATTATTTACAAGTGCAAAAAAAGTGAAAAAGTTGAGATAGCATTTTGATGAGAGAATATCTAACAAAAAATATCTTTAGCACCCGGCCGACTCTCCACAATGAAGGAAAATAGATGAAATGTTCCCTCAATTTGGCAGTGAGCCGATAAACCTTAGGCTTGGGCTTTGTACAGATGGAATCAATCTGTATGGAACTCTGAATAGCATATATAGTTCATGGTTAGTTCTCCTTGTAATATACAACTTACCTCCCTAGCTATGCATGAAACACAAGTATGTAATACTTTCTATGATAATCTCTGGACCAAAACAGCCAAGGAACGATATCAATGTCTACTTGGCGCCTTTGATTGAGGACTTGAAGAAGTTGTAAGAGGAAGGCGTAGATGTGTTTGATGCATATAAGAAGGAGTCCTTCAAGCTACATGCAATAATTTTCACCATGATAAACGACTTCCCTGTATATGGAAACTTGTTGGGGTACAGTGTGAAGGGGCATAAAGCATGTCTGATCTATAAAGCAGACACACACTTTCATCAACCTAAGCATGGAAAAAATGGTTTACCTTGGTCACAAGAGGTTTCTTCATCGGTTCCACCAATATCGTAGGTTGAGAAAGCGTTTTAACGGCTTAACGGAGCATGAAATAGCTCTAATGGCATTAACCGGGGAGGAAGTTTATAGTAAGGTGAAACGTATCAATATCACCTTCGGTAAAAATAAGAGGACTGTGGGTGAGAAGAACATATGGAAGAAGAGATCAATTTTCTTTGATTTTCCATATTAGTATAGTCTTTATGTAAGACATAGTATTGATGTGATGCATGTGGAGAAAAACGTTTGTGATAGTCTTGTCAGTACGCTTTTACACATACTAAGAAAGACTAAGGATGGAATCAGTGCGAGACTAAACCTTATTGATATAGGAATAAGAGAACGGTTACATCCACAACTAAGAGATGATGGTAGGAGGGCATACATGGAGCCAGCAGCATATACACTATCAAAAGCAGAGAAAAGAAGTTTGTGTGGGTGTTTGCATGAAATTAAAGTGCCACAGGGGTATTCTTCTAATGTGAGCGGTGTGTCTCAATAGACGATTTGAAGTTAGTGGGAATGAAGTCCCATGACTATCATGTATTGATACAACAACTATTACTAATAGTTATTAGAGGCATTATGAAAGATAAAGTGTGAACTACTGTAACAAAATTATGGTTTTCTTTAATGATATCTATAACCAAGTCATTGACACTAAAAAGTTGGATGAACTAGAAAATTGTATTGTATTCTTAACTTATAAAATAGTACTGTGTACTTTTTTTCTTAATTCAGGTTAGTTTTTTCAATTAATTGGAACTTATTTACCTCCCTGACAATGATTTTTTTGTTAACAGGAATATGAACAGTTCTAGTAACTCATAAAGTGATAGAGAGTATCAAATGGAAGGAGGTCAACCCGTTGTGAGAAGAACTAGAGGCATCACAAAGATGCATGCATTGGCTGCACGTCATCAACATCAACAGGAGAAGCTGCATGTAGACTTCGATGCCAACATGAATCCACTTGGTCCAAAGGAAGACCATTTCATTAGCTATCTAGGCTATATGAGTCAAAGCAAAGTTTGTATCATCTATGATGATTGGAGGCGAGTTCCCACAAAAATGAAAGATATGATTTGGCAATAAATTTTGGTATATAAGTTTCAATACATCTGCATTTTGATCTTTATTCCTATTGCTTAAAATATAATTTTCTTTATTCTTGCAGCAAACGTTTAATATCCTAGACACCAGGGAGATGTACAAGCACTGGATAGGGGAGGTGCGTCTGCGATGGAAAGATTTCAAAAACAAGCTCACATAAAGGTATGTTCAAGGGGAAAAGAGAGCTTAGGACCCATGTCAAGAATATTCATATTTGCCTCCAGAGGACTGGAGGTTGTTTGTGGCATCACAAGAAGATCCTCAATTTTTGGTAAACTTTCTTTCACTATAGTATAGAACTTTTTATTTTAATATATTTGACATCATTGACTTTTTTTTATTGTTTTGCTTTCATAGGAAGTAAGTGCTGCAAATGCAGAGAGGCAAGTAGTAAATCAATGTCAGCATTGTATGTCTTGTGGTGGTTATCTAAAGCTTGAGAGGAGGATGATGGAAGAATAGTTGGAGAAAATGAAGGAAGTAGCCAAATCAGATCCTAGCGTTGTTGTGCAGGCCCCGGCTTCTCCTCTGTGTCACAAAAATTGAAAACTAAGGAGGATTAAGGGTGGGAAGTTCATAAATCCGGCTGTTACTGAGGTTGTTGCAAGGATTATAAGTAGTTAAAGTATAAGTATTTAATTTTGACATTTTTTTTCATATTGGTAGTGTTTAATTTTCATTTATGATAACTTGTATGCTACAGGATGAACTCGAAGAGTAGAGCAGCCAAGGTTTGTTCACTCATAGTGGACGGATGAATATATTGTCAACGGCGATTGGGAAGGCTAATAACCCCAATCGTGTTCAAAGGGAGGTAAGGGGAGTTAGTGTCGCAAAGTTTTCTAAACAAGCCTCATATAATTCATGACAAGATGAACCCAATAGAGAGCTTGTAGCCAAGATCAAACAAGAGCTCGAGGTCAAACTTTGCGACAAGCTCTGAGCAGAGCTATTGGCAAAGCTACGTGGTAGAATGAAATCTATGTTTGAATCGAAGATAGAAAGCGATGGGCATAGAACCCTCTAATCCCTGGCCTTCCCTAGTACCAAAGAAAGTTACAACCCACAAGAGGAACCCTTTAGCTAGCCTTCTCCTACTCTGGAGCTTGGAGAATATTGCATCCTCTATTTGGATGCCCTACTGCTGTGTGTTGTTACCGATGCTCTCACTTACACACAAGCTACTACCCACCATTATAATCAAATTCCACAACATTTAAGTAGGGTGACAGTGACATGTGTTCGAGAGGGGGAAGGTGCAGCCATCCCTATCCCTGACGTAGAGGTTGCCATGCTGGGTCAATCGATAGGATCTTTCATCCTTTGGCCTCAAAATCTTATTGGCACGTTGGCATCCCCTTTAATAGTAGGAACTACATTGGTATTACTTGACATCTACTGTCATCCTACTAATAATCATATTTTTATGTTATAATAATAGGATGAGAGAGATGCATTGAAATAGCTCCTCTTGGCACGACTACAACAGATTTACAAAGGTATTCGTCAAATCAACTTGTAGATGCCTCCAAGGATTGTGGGCCTAGAATTGATGTATCCCTTCATGATTGACCAAAAAGATCTCATGGAATTTATCCATTTGGAGGAGATAGATGTAGGATGGGAGAAACTTTCCATCAGATTAGTTTTTTTTTCTTCAATTAATGTAGTGGTTTTTTGGTTTCATCCGTTCAATAATTCATGTATTATTTTATTTCTATTTTAGGTCCTTCAACTACACATGCATTGATATAGGAAGACAAGAATTATATAGATTCTTTTATCTGGAAAATACGACAAGGGATAGTAATACTGTGTAAAATAGGACACATTATATGGGATACACAATGGTACGTACTGTAATTTTGATTTTTTAGAAAGTTTAAGAAATAATTACCTTGTCATCTAACTTCATTTTAATCTATATGTTGTTATAGTTACCATTGGATTCTATGTGTTGTTTGTCCTCACATTAACCATCTATTAGTTTGATGTCTTGGGTAAAAAGCCAGACAAGGAAACAAAATCCGTCTTCAACACATAAGTTATTTTATTTTTATTTCATTGATTCTCAACTTAAATGAATTGTTCTAATTTTTGTGGTTTTACATTTTAATGGTAGTAGGACCCAGACATATAGACTCCTTGGTGAGTCACGCGAGGGTAGAGTTGTTAGAGACCCTAAGTGATTTTATCCGAAAGTATATGGTTTCAATTCAAGTTCTTTCATTAACGGTCATTTTAGATATGATTTTATTGATTTTCACCAACTGCTTTTGATTTATAATGCCCTCGATAGCCAGGGGCCACTAAATGCGGCTACTACGTTATCCTTTACATGTATAACATCATTCAAAGTGGTGCTACAAGTAATTTTAAGCAAGTAATCAAATGATAATATTTTGGGTATTGTAATTAATTGAATTGCTAATTAATTCTTTCACTTTACTGATTTTATCTAATCTTATTTTCTAATTTGCAGATCTTTGATAATGAAGCCGCCTACTTACATGAAGACATTAATTTGATCAAAGACTTTTTGGCTGGTTAGCTTCTTCAAAACAGATCAGTAAATGTTTATGTTTATGTTAGGTAGTATACTTGTGTAGTAGACAACATTTTTTACAACACTTTGTGGTGGTTCTTGTACATAGATGGTAGTAGGAGTTAATTGCTACTGCTGGATGTTTCCTTACCATTTCTAAGGATATTGTAGTTTATTCTTCGATCATGTTTCTCTCATTTTCAATTTGTTGGGCAGATAAAAATATAAATAATTTTTTTTAAAAAAATAGTTTTTATGTCCAGAAACAAAAGGGACGTCTAAAGTATTTTACAACAATGGGACGCCTGAAGTCTACTTAGGCGTCCCTATTTCTGTAAGGGACGCCTGAAGTCTACTTAGGCGTCCCTATTTCTGTAAGGGATGCTTGAAGTCTACTTAGGCGTCCCTATAAGGGACGCCTAAAGTAAAGACTTTAGGCATCGCTAAAGCAGTTAGGGGTAATGACAAGAGACCCTATCAGCCTGATAACCGTGGAAACCAGGGACACTTTACACCTCCAACATGTTCTCGATGTGGCAAGGTGCATCCTGGAAGGATGTATGATAGACAGATAATCTGTTACACTTGTTATCAACCGGGTCACTTTGCCAATGAATGTAAATAGCAAGCAACAGAGCCCAGGCCTAAGACTCAAGGGAGAGTATTTACGATGACTTAGGAGGAGGCCTAGAAATCTCCAGAGATGATCCAAGGTACAATCCTTCTTAATGGTACCACATTACAAGCCTTAATTGATTCTGGTGCTAGTCATTCGTTTATTTCCTTTGAATGTGCTAAACAATTATAGCTAAATGTGCATAAATTACCGTATGATCTGGTTGTATCTACACTAATGGGTGCTAGAGCCATTACTATAAATGCTTGTTTGAATTGTATTGTAAATGCAGCGGGGCGGGAGTTTATTAGATTTGATCTGTCTACTGCACAAACTGGAAATTATCCTAAGTATTGATTGGCTGACGGTGAACAATGTTTTATTGGACTGCGGTAACAAGAGAATTGAATATCTTGAACCACAGAAAGGCAATAATGCTAGCATTAAACCAAATTTTATTTCTGTAGCTGAAGCTAAGAAATGTCTAAGAAATGGGTGTTAGGGGTATCTAATATTATTCTCGGCTCAGGAAAAATCAGACATGACGATTGAGAGTATACCCGTAGTGAATGAATTCCCTGAGGTATTTCCAGAAGACATTAGTGGATTGCCTCCAGAAAGGGAAGTTGAGTTTGCTATTGAGATTATGCCAGGTGTCGAATCTATTTCCAAAGCTCCTTACCGACTAGCACCAAATGAAATGGCAGAACTGAAGAAGCAAATTGAAGAATTTCTGGAGAAAGGGTTTATACGGCTCAGTGTTTCACCATAGGGAGCTCCAGTATTATTTGTTAAGAAGAAGGATGGGAGCCTACGGTTATGTATTGATTACCGAGAGCTGAATAAGGTGACCATCAAAAACAAATATCCACTCCCTAGGATTGATGATCGTCTTGATCAGCTATCTAGTTCTACCATATTCTCAAAGATTGATTTGAGATTGGGCTACCATCAGCTGCGAGTAAGAGCTGAGGATGTGCCGAAGACGGCTTTTAGAACTAGATATAGATACTATGAATTCTTGGTGATGCCTTTCGGATTGACCAATGCACCTACTGTGTTTATGGACAACATGAACCAGATTTTTCATCAATATCTGGATCAGTTTATAGTAGTCTTCATCGATGACATTCTGATATACTCTAAAAGCAGAGAAGAACATGAAGACCACTTGAGAATAGTACTAGGTATTCTAAGAGAAAAGCAACTCTTTGCCAAGCTGAGTAAATGTGAATTTTGGCTTTCAGAAGTTAAATTTCTGGGTCACGTAATTTCACAAGAGGGAGTCTCTGTGGATCCTAGCAAGGTGGAGGCAATACTAAATTGGAAGATGCTAGAAATTGTAACAGAGATATGCAGTTTTTTGGGTCTTGCTGGTTATTATCGGAGATTTATCAAAAATTTCTCAAGGATCACCATGCCATTGACGAAGCTCACGAGAAAGAATCAGACATATGTTTAGGATGCCAAATGTGAGAGGAGCTTTATGGAGATAAAAGAGAGGTTGACATCCGCACCAATACTGATTATCCCAGATCCCAAAGAGCCCTATGTGATTTATAGTGATGCTAGTACATAGGGATTGAGATGTGTCCTTATGCAGCAGGGCAGAGTGGTGGCATATGCCTCTCAGCAGCTGAAGCCTCACGACAAGAACTATCCCACTCATAATTTGGAGCTTGCAGCAATTGTGTTTGCATTAAAATATGCGACATTACCTGTATGGTAGTACTGTAGAGTTGTACTACGACCACAAGAGCCTCAAGTATTTACACGATCAAAAAGAATTGAACATGAGACAACGTCACTGGATGGAGTTACTAAAGGATTATAATCTAACAGTTAAATATCATCCAGGGAAGGCAAATGTTGTTGCTGATGCCTTGAGTAGAAAGGTGATGCAAGTGGCGGTCATGATGGTCCGAGAACAGAAATTGTTAGAGGAATTAAGGGATTTAAACTTGTCTAATGAAGTGTTCATGAATGCGTACAAACCAAATGAAATACTCATGGCTAATTTCAGTGTTAGCCAAGAGGAAAGTGATTTGAGAACAAAAATTGAAGAAGCTCATATGCAGGTTGAACAAGCCTAGTTGATCAGAGGGATGATTGAAAAAGGTAAAGCCCAGGATCATGATCTCTCGCCAAGTGGATTAGTCATATATAAACAACGAATATATGTACTACCAAAGGCTGACCTAAGGCAGAAAATCCTGGATGAGGCACATAAGAGTCATTACACCCTCCACCCAGGAATGATTAAGATGTATCACAATTTGAAGTCCATGTATCGGTGGCCAGGGCTAAAAAGTGACGTAACCAAGTATGTGGCTCGATGTCTCACTTGTCAGAAGGTGAAGATTGAACATCAGAGACTACCAAGACTTCTACAGAGTCCATAAATTCCAGAATGAAAGTGGAAAAGTGTCACCATGGATCTAATGGTAGGTTTACCTAGAATTAGAAACTATGACACAATTTGGGTAATTGTCGACCGTTTTACCAAGACGACACATTTCATACCCATTAATGCCAGATATTCCCTAGAGAAGTTAGTGGAAATATATATACAGGAGATAATCAGACTCCATGGTACACCAAAAAGCATTATCTCCGATCAAGATCCCAGATTCACATCAAGATTCTAGAAAACTTTACATGAAGCTCTAAGTACGAAGCTAAAATTCAATACAGCCTATCATTCACATATAGATGGATGAAATAACCATACAGACGCTAGAAGATATGTTAAGAGCGTGTGTATTGATTTCAAGGGAAGCTAAGATCATTTCCTTCCACTCGCTGAATTCGCTTACAACAATAGCTATCATGTGAGTATTCAAATGGATCCTTATGAAGCACTGTGTGGAAGAAAGTGTCAGTCACCTCTTTGCTAGACAGAACTATCTGAGAGAAAGTTATATGGGCCGACCTAGTTGATCAAACCACAGAGCAAATCAAGATTATCAAAAAGAGGCTCCTAGAGGCACAAAGTAGACAGAAAAGCTACACCGACACAAGGAGAAGACCTCTAGAATTTGAAGTAGGGGATCATGTATTTTTGAAGATATCTCCTATTACTGGAATTGGGAGGGTGATCAAAAGAAAGAATTAGTCCAAGCTACATCGGTCCATTTGATATATTGGCAAAAATTGGGCCAGTAGCATACTAAATAGCCTTACCACCGAACCTAAGTAGATTGCATAATGTGTTTCATGTCTAGCAGTTCAAGAAGTACCAGCCAGACCCCAAACACATTATGGAACATGAAGAAGTAGATATGCGAGAAGATCTCACTTCTGAGGCTGAGCCAGAATGAATCGTTGACAGACAAGAAAGGCGACTCAAACATCATAGCATACCATTTGTAAAGGTGGTCTCGAAGGGACTGTCTCCAAGGGAAGCAACCTGGGAAGTGGAAAAAGACATAAGGAAGCGATATCCAGAATTTATGCGTTAAGATATGTATTAAAATTTGGAGGATAAAGTTTATTGTACAAGGGGAGTATTGTAATATCCCAAAATTTAGTAAAAGGTTAAGGTTTCCAAAAAAGGAAATTTGAATGGTGTTAGAGGTTGATCTTCGAAATTAAAAGCCTATTTTCCCAAAAATTAGAAGAACAATAGTTAATGCTATAATTTGTCTTGGGAATTTCTAAGAAATTATTTTAAAGCTTTATAAAGTTAATTAAGAAAGAAAATCCTTATAAATTTTTAAGGATTGATTTATGAAGTCAATTATGGAATCTACAAAATTTACGGAAACTTAAGTTAGATAAGGGGAAAAATAGAGCCTAGTGTGTGTAATTAATAGGATAAAAATATACCTATATGTATATTAAAAACACACTCAATAACTCACCATTGAAATGTTCCTATAATTCCAAAACACACTCAACAACTCACTATTAAAATGTCCCTATAATTCCAAAACACACTCAACCACTCACCATTATCTTGTCCCATAGCCAACGTAACTCCACAATTATCTATTAATCAATTACTCCCTCACCTGTCCAATTAAGCAACTTGTCCAGTAGCTGAAAGCTAAGAGAGAGAGCAATTGAAACAGAAAAAAAAATAGAGAAACTGAGAGAGAAGGTGATGGTTTTAGAAGAACAAAGGAACAAGAAGTAGAGGTAAGAAATTATCTCTTGATTTTCAACCTCTTACTCACCTTTCTAGCTCTTGGAGTGTTCATAAACATTGTTTCTCTTAATGAGAGCTACATTTTTATGGTTTAAGTTTATTAAGATGTGGTGTTTGGAGCTGTCTAAGTGGTGTGAAATTTGGAGAAGTGAAGTTAGGGTGATAGCAATAATCAAGAGGTAAGAATAAGCTTTCATTTGAAATAAGTATTTTGGATTTTGGCTAAGTTTTTATGGAGATGCTATGCTACCCTATTTTTGTAAAAAGATAAACTTAAAATTTTAATAATGTAAGCACATGAAAAATGATGATAAAAGAGGTTTATGTATAGTAGGAAAGAAATCTAGCAAAGTTTATGAAAGGAAGTTACAAAATCACTATTTTTCCATATGATATATTTCAGCCTTGGATGGTTCATAGAGAAGAAATTAGTCATTATCAAATTTGAGGTTAAATATGGATTCTACACAAAATGTTGTGTGGAAATACATGTGGTTGTGATTTTTGGATGATTGTGTATAAGTTTGGAATTTTTAGAAATTAAGAGGAGATGTTGTTCTGTTAGTTTTTCTGGAATCAGTTTGGTTGTAAAATGAATTTAGTTAGATAAAACTAGTCCAAAATTTATGAAACTTTCCAGAATTAAAATAGACATGATAATCTTTAAATTGATATATAAAATGTGTCATTTGGGTATGTAAATTGTGAGATATGAATTCTTGAACCTAGATGTTGCATCTGGAACGTTTTCTGGTACATATAGTGTTTGATGAAATACTGAGAATTTTTTGGCTATAATTTCTACATGGTAATATTTTTCCAAGAACATAGACTTAAATAGAGTTGCATATAATTTTTAAACATCCCATTTTGAGTTCTAGAGATGTAGTTATGAATTTTACAAGTCATACTATTAAAGCTGGAAAGATTTTCTAACAGTATGGGAAAACCTTAAAACTGGAAAAGATTCATGGATAAGTGGCAGTGGAACATATTTTTCTCTTAAAATAGACTTAATAAGTGATACAGAATTTAGAACCATCTTAATTGGATATTCTGAATTTAAGATATGAATTTTCAAAGATTATTGAAAATTCTGCCAGATTTGGTTAATAGGGCAAAAATAAAAAGTAAGGGTATTTTTGTAATAAATTGGAACTTTAAGGGTCAAGTTAAATACTTAGAGTTAGTATGAGCCCATTAAATACCCATTGAGCTTAATGTATTAACTATAATGATAACCTACCAAAGTGTCTTGAATTACTAAATATTTGGAACAAGTAATAATTTGTCTATCCGTAAATAATAAATTATAGGACTTGACATTTGCTCGGGATGCCCAAGAGACTAAGAACAGGAAAAAAATTTGGAAAAACCGTCAGGTAGTACCTTATCTCTTATATCATATGTGATGTTGTGTATGTGTACCATATCATCTGTATATATGTGGGACAGATAGTCCATAAGCCGTAAGACTCGTAAGTACAAGCTGCACAAGGAGTTACCCGGGGGCGTCTTGAGCCAGGTACGCTAGAGGCAGAAAGCCCATGATTGCACCTTGTATGGGGCAGACGCCCTAAGTAGCCAGATTGTGAATCTCAAGCACTGTGAGTCTGTAATGAGGGACTGATTAGGCCTTTATTATTTGCTGCATTCTTGTAAGTTGTACTTTTTGATGATTTATTTTACATGCTTAGTATTTTACATATTATATGAGTGATCTATGTACTACAGAGATTCTTTTGAATCTCACCTCTTTTTCAACAAATGACATACAGCAAAGGCGTCAAACTCTAAGGGCAAGAAGGTAATACGGATGGATGAAGAAAATGAGGATTAATTATGGAGTATTTGGTTATCATTTTATTTTGGATGACTATAAAATATTTATAATTTCTTGAAGTAGAGGTAGTAGTACTAGTACTTGTGACATAGACCGTATAAGTTGTAATTAGTACGCTAGACTTTTGGTGCCACGCTAGTACCCAAAAACGATAATTGAACAAAAATCGGAAAACCAACCACTAAAAGCCCATAATTTAATCACCACTATACGGGCTATTGATAGATAATGCTCTGTATTTTAAATAAATGATTTTGAGATTGATGAAGATAATGGATTTGCAAACTAGAATGAGATCACACATTTTTATCTAAAAAGTTTTCGAAAACTCTACACAAATATAAGATGGAACCCTATCTTCAAGTTGGGAATTTAATATTGTTATGGTCTCATATTTGATGTTATTATATATTCAAACTCATTTAGAGGCTTTAAAAATTAAGGTATTATAGGTTACTTCTTGCTTTAGCATATGCTCATGAGTAGAGCATATTCAACAATTAGATGTTAATAATGCATTCTTATATGGTGATTTGCATAAAGAAGTGCATATCGTTGTGCCCCCTAGTTTTTATTCTCATGATTCTAGCTTGGTTTGCAAACTTCAAAAGTCTCTTTATGGTCTTAAACAAGCAACTAGATAACGGTTTCAAAAATTATCTTCTGCCCTTCTTTCTTATGGATTTATTGAATCTAAGGCTTATTATTTTCTGATCTATTCATCAAAACTTCTGGTTCTAGTTTCACTACTATCTTAGTATATGTTGATGATATTCTTATCACTGGTAATAATCTGCCTAAAATTGAGACTGTCAAGCAAAATCTTGATTTCCATTTCAAGATTAAGAATCTTGGTCCTGTTAAATATTTCCTTGGTCTGGAAGTTGCTAGGAGTCATGTTGACCTATCTTTATGTCAACGCAAACTTGTTCTTGATTTACTTACTGAAACAGGCTACTTAGATTACAAACCTAATTCTATTCCCATGGATAAACACTGCAAACTCAATTATGCTTCTAGTGTTCCTCTTAAGGAACCAACTATTTACAAACAACTAGTTGGATGGTTACTCTATCTTATAACTACTAGACCAGATATCTCTTTTGCCACTCAATAATTAAGCCAATTTATGGCTAATCCAACTTATTTATATTTGTAGGTGGCTTATAGGGTGCTTAGATACCTCAAGTCTACTCCTTCTATGGTCTTTCCTTTCCTACTAAGTCTGATTTCTATTTAAAAGCCTTTAGTGATTGTGATTGGGATTCTTGTGTTGATTCTTGTTGGTCTATCACCGGCTATTTTATCTTCCATGATACTTGTCTTGTCTCATGGAAGGCTAAGAAACAAGGGATGGTTTCTACTTCTTCTAGTGAAGCTAAGTATAGGGCTTTAGCTATGACTACTTGTGACATTCAGTAGATTTTATACCTGCTTCAAGATCTTTGAGTTCCACATTCTCAACCTGCCCTGTTATATTGTGATAATCAGTCCGCCATTCAACTTGCTTCTAATCATACATTTCTTTCTCGTGCCAAGCATATTGAATAGGATTGCCATTTGGTTCAAGATAAAGTCCAAGCTGGAGCTCTTCACCTTATGCTAGTCCGCACTCAGGATCAACTTGCTGATCTCTTTACTAAGTCACTTAGACCAGGTCCTTTTAAATCACTTGTATCCAAGCTGAGCATGATTGATATCCATGCTTCAGCTTGCAGAGGGATGATAGAATGTAAATCAGCTAGTAAATGTAACATCCCAAATTTTGGGACTAGAGGCTTGAGAATGAGCCTTAATCAAGTAGACTGCTAAGCCCCAGTTTAGCAAGTGTTCCAGTAAGGCCTAATTTTATTCCCTACAATTCTTTACACCTTTGGTGGCATCAAGGGGAAGAAAATGGTGAGATAAATAGCACATTAAATGATAAAACAAGGCAATTAAAGGTCACACACAATATAGTTAACTGGAACATAAGTTAGTGTTGCTGCCAATGAGTTTCCCAGTGAGGCATATGTGTTGTGTGGCACTTTTAAATGGGAAAATGATGTCCAAAAATTATGAAAATTTTTAGAATAAAATTTTATACTTATAAAGTTTTAATTTGATATGTCATATAATTCATTTGGAGTTGTACACAAGGAGATATGTATTTTTTAAGTTAGCTCAATAAAACTAATGATTTTCAGTGTCAACGTCCAAAAACAATAATTCTGGAATCTTGAGCTTCTATTCGGTCAAAGTTATATTTTTTTTCTTAAAACTATACTTAATAAGGGTCACATAGCCTTTAGAACCACCCCAATTGGATATCTATACAACTAGATATAAATTTTCAAAATTGGATGAAAATTCTGCCCTGTTTTTCAGATAGTGCGAAAATGAAAATAAATGTATAGGAAAAATGGTCATTTAACCATTAAAGCAAGAAGCCAATTATTTTTCCCTGTATTTGGGGGATATTTTTGGTCAACATTCATAAGAGAAGAGGAAATATTTACTTGGCCACAAAAGATGCCACATGGAAGGATTAATGGCCAAGTAAAGAAAGATGATGCTCTTGGTCAAATTAACACATGATTGGTTGACAATTAAATATTATATTGCAAGATGATGTTTTTATAATATCATCATCATCTTTCCCATGCTATATTTCGTATGTCATGGGATAAAGTAAGAGGGAATAGATATTAGTTACCAAAAATGACTTGTGGAGACAATTTGACCAAGTCATAAAGAGAAGATGATGACTTTGATTAACAATTGCAACTAAAAGTAATTGTTGGAAGAGGGG
Source organism: Albizia julibrissin (assembly GCA_037074505.1). Taxonomy (NCBI): domain Eukaryota; kingdom Viridiplantae; phylum Streptophyta; class Magnoliopsida; order Fabales; family Fabaceae; genus Albizia; species Albizia julibrissin. The sequence goes on along the minus strand of CM073480.1, from coordinate 42,924,598 downwards.
AATTAATGGAAATTCAAGAAGCTATTTTGAATCCCTTTTCCTCTTGTATTTACAGTCAATAAAGGGAAATTAGAAGGGAAATAAAAGACTTGGTTCATATTAAAAGATGAAGGAAAATTAGGACCAAGTAAATATGCACATATGAGTTGGCATTAAACAATAATAAATAGAAAGTAAGAGAGATATTTCAAGAGCTCTTCCCTCCTGTTCTTTCATTCATTATTTCGGTCAAGCACAACAAAATGGAGAGACAGAAGAGTGTGAAGAGAGCTCAAGAACATCAAGAGGTCTTAGGGTTCAAAAAGCCAAAATTCAAGATAAGAGCTTGAAATTAAAGTGCTTATGCCTTCTAATCTACTTAAAACTTCTTCTAACCTCTTCTTGAAAATCATGGTTAGAAAACTAAATCAAGAGAGAAGAGAGAGAGAGAAGTGGCATCCTAGAGAAAGAAAGTTGGATAATCAAGAGGTAAGCTCAAGAACCCTAATCTTGTCGATTTATATGTTATTGTTTTGGTGGTTGTTATGGACTTGTCACTATTGCAAAAATCACTTTTAAGACCAGTTAAAAAAGACATTTTAGACCAACTCTGGATCAGGTCTTGATACGGTCGGTCTAAAAAGTATCTAACTTTTATGAAAATCGGTCTTAAATATCAATTTAAGATCGGTTATCTTGAGAACTGGTCTTAAAGGCTAGAATTTTAAGACCGGTTCTCATTTTAACCGGTCTTAAATATTACTTTAAGACCAGTTCTTATGAGAACCGGTCTAAATTTTTTTTTAGTTTTATTTGTTTCAATCTTACCCAGTCCAATAAGCCATATTCAACAACAATCCCCTCTCCACATACACAAGCAACAACACATGTATATATATATTCACAATCAGAAGCAGTGTCAACAGCATTTTTATTTCTAGAAACACTTGGTATTTCTCAGAATCAATTCAGCCTAAGGCATCATGCTATCCTATGCAAACTTACTCCAAATTTAGAATCATGAAGCCTAAAATCCTTATTAGTTCCGCTTTCTCTCTTTTGTTAAATATGACCTTAGTTATCCTAATTGGTATGAAGCTATAAATGTCAGTCTCTTCAAGGCAACAACACTTGGCCCTTACAACCCTCCACCCTCAACAATCACAGAATCAATATTATGAATAAAAATCATTCAAAAAAAACACATTCAATTCCAATGACTACCAATAACACATGATCAACTTATTCAATTATCAGCAACAGTACAATATTAACAATTTATAATCATCAGGCATTTTGAACCACAATGAACCACAACATAACAATGATAGCAGGAAAATCTCAACATTGTGTGCACTTTTAATCCCAAAGCTTCTAAAGAAAAGCAGGAGAAGAAATATTTCTCATTATATGGAAAAAATTCCTAAGCTTTACAGAGAATGAAAAAAATGGAAGAAAATTTACAATAGTTATCTCATGCCTGTATCGACAGCCAACTAGTATCACCAATATCCAAGAAATTATCCTGAGTAAAGATATAAACCAAGTTAGATATATATGAAAACTATAAGTATTATTAGAACAACATAGGATCTGATTCAAAACTTTACTAATCTTGTAAAAGCTATAGATGAATTTAGCACAATAATTGCGGATGACATCAATATCTTCTTCATGAAAGGGATCAGCAAGATCAAACATCTGTATGTGTAACACCGAAGCCAAACAAAACATTAACTTACTAACTTAAAAACAATAAAGTAATACAAAATTTTTGAAATATACATTTATTACCTCCTCGATAAAATCAGTCGTGCTTAGGCTGATAATATTATAAATTTGCCTCAAAATATAAAGACCACATAAGTTGGAGCCCGGTAGTTGCCTACGGCTCTGAAAAAGAACATGATATCATCAAAGCATAGCTTATGGAACACATCTTAAAGAAAACAAATATGTACTAACATTTGGTGTATCCATGTAGGGTCTTTTAAGTCACGAACATACCTACCACATTTAGCGTGTAGGAATGTTCGTATAGCCCTATCATCAAAATCACAAAGATTACTTATTCTGCATACAAATTTTGCACACAAAAGGTAATAAAGTAAGAAAACTTACGAGTTCATGGTCTTCTTCAAGTCACTCCCTGGTTTAAAGTGGAGGGAGCATGGGAGGATGACTGTGTAACTAGCCTTACACAGAATAACCAATTGCCAATGATCCCTTAAAAAAAGAGATGAATGTTAAGCAAATATAAAGTATTATATGTGTTTTGGAATATAAATTTGATTTTTCTTACCCATACACATAAGGAACCAAGAAATACTCAGTTTCTGTTTCACTGAGCCTCTCTGATAAATATCTATGTCAGATGGCAGAAGTGGTCCCTTTCTCTTGGGCTTGAACTAGGCACATGAATCCAAATTTATCGCTCTGGTCAGAGGAGACCAACCTACGATTCATGTATCTACAAAAATGCAAGCACACAAATGAAAGTTAAACAGCGTAATTTTTAAGATATTTACTTCCAATTGAAGAAGATACTGACATCAAAAATAGTTGGACAATCCCAACCGTAAGACATTGTCTAGGAGTGACTAGGGATACTAAATCATCCCTATCAAGATAGCATATCGCCCCTGACTTCCCAAAAACTAAATCCATAGGCCAACTTCTTGTTAGGAAGGATGTATCGTATGCCATCATAATCACTTGCTGCATCACATTCAATGGAGGCTGTGAAACTTCATGAGGGAAGGGAGCTGGACTTAGGGCTTTGATCAGGGAATCCGCAGCTCAAACAGAAACAAGGTTTTTTGGCCATGATGTGAAGGTACCCAAGACATCGCTCACAATCTTGAACTCCTCAGAAGGGATAGGGACAGGTGCGTCTGTGATGATAACCTCCTCAACTGACACCCTGACTTGATCATTTGTCATCTGTTGGTAGTGAACAGTTAATCCTAGGTTGTGCACACTCCCTTATGCAACTAACCGTCTCAGAGGATCCTCAATAAATATGTTACAAGGCTCGCCAATGTCCTTTCCAAGACCTTCTGATGACTGTCCAATATTGCAACAACTCCCTTTAGTGCTCTACTTATTATGATCGAGCGACTGTGCCTGGGCAGGAACGGTATCTTGTCTTGTGCTCACCATGGCATATACTTCCTCCTTCATATTGCTTAACCGGGCATCCAATAGTGCATCAAATGATGCTTCTGCCTTAGCCCTTGCTTCCGCCCTCGCAATGGCCAACATAAGCTCCAATTCGTCTCTCATCACTACATTGGAAAAGGAATTACGTGAGGAGGATCCAAAGTAATCCTTTATACCCATCCCTCCTCCAATTCCCCTGACACGGCCTGGATGCTCACATTTTCCAGTAGCAACCGTGAGAATGTCATTCCTCCCCTCCGACTTGAAGGATCCCTCGGCTTTCTTTTTTTGAAGTTCCTCCTATGAGATATACAAATAACACACATGAGTAATGAAACATGTTTACTAAACAGTTAATAACAACAACAATACTTACAATTTTTTTACCGACTATATGAGATTGTTCACTCGTATAGGATCCACCACTCTTTTGGTGAGCATGCAACCACAACTCTTCACGCCGTATCAAAGATCGTGGAGATAGCAGAAGAGAAGGATCGGATTGAGATGCTTCTTTCAATCTCCTCTGTTTGGCAGCCAACAAGTCTTTCTCGGCCTTTGTGTATCCCCCACGAGACATTGTGTGGGGGTAATCATTCTTCCTGCCACTCTCTTGTGTTTTTTGCCTTCTTTCCTGCAAATAATAAATGAGAAAAAAGGTTACAAACAGTCAAGACAAATAACAAGTAAATAAAGTACAAAATAAGTAAACTCACCAAAGCCTCTAGAGTAGTCCGAAGCCTAAAAAACTCCTGTCATGTTGGTCATTGATGTATGAATACTTACTGCAAGGAGTAGGACGAGGCTTACCATCTGGCACCTCGATATGCACGTAATTGTTAGCCAGATTTGTCTTGAACTTCCTCTAGCACTCACAACAATACATCAGAGTCTTTGTTATACAAGATCTCACTCTGAGGAACGTCGTAGGTGAGTTGTTATTCATGAATCCAAGGAGTTAGTGACAATAATGAAACAAATTTGATAATCATTACATACAGAGGTAACTTTATACCTGAATAGTATCCCAAATATGCTGCTTAACTTTTTTGTCGACATTCCTCCACTCCTCTATCAATATGCTAGGCTTATTCCGTGCGAGGAGGCCGACAAAACTCCTATATCGGCTTGCATTGGGCCCGATCGATTTCCAATATTGATTGAATTAAATCGGTATCTTCTCACCGACCGACCGACTCAGGGAAACATCCCTCAACCGTGTGGCCGTCCTGCCCCTCTGTACGAGCTGGTGACTCGGATCACCTTCACTCTGTCTCTGATTGACACTAGGAGGCTCGTTGTGCTGAGCACTAGGTGACACCTGATCCTCTGCTGTAGGATACACCGGGTCCGTCATTGTACTGTTCAGACAAATTGTTAAGTTAGTAAGTTATAAAATAACTATATATATAATCTGCATATAACTTATAATAATAATTACTTTAAATAGATAGCTAACTTTTAAAGTAGATTTATAAAGAGATATCCTCCCATATCCCTTCACGATGATCATTTCTTGTGCCATGTTCATTATCAGCTTCATCTTCTTCGTTCAATGCAAGAAGACCCCTGGAAAAAGAAGGAGTCTCAAGATCATAATTTGAACGACTTTCCTCTTCAATATCAATGACCCTTTTTCCTTAGAGAGCTACATACCACATTTTATTTGCCTGATCGGTAATATAGAACACTTGTTTCGCTTGATCTGCCATAATGAAAGGTTCATCTCCAAAACTTCTTTTGTTCAGATCAACTAATGTAAACCCTAACTTATCAACCTTCACACCATTATTGACACCAACCCACTTACATTTGAAAATGGGAAATTTAATTTTAACATAGTCAACTGCCTAAATCTCGTCAATAACCCCATAATAAGGTATGGCTACCAATGTAGGGTTCTTATCTTTTGAACTAGAGAAGTGCATAGATTCAACTACTAACATAACACTATTGTTCTGGACAGTGCTCCTATCATTCAGGGACTTCGTGTAAAAGGTATAACAATTGATCACAAACGAAGTCCAACTTATGACATCAAACTCAGGACCACGTGCTAGCCATTTAATTATATCATAAACACATTATTCTCTATCAACCTTGTGTTTAAACCAATATGCAAAAGTTCTTGTATGCTCCCTAATTAACCTTTGTTCAGTCATTCGATTGTTCGCTTTCCGTACAATTTCTTTATGAGCATTTATGTAATCTTGAACTACATCAACATTATTCAAAATGTCCAAGTGGACTTGCTGTAAATCATCAGGATCTACACTCTTGACTGTAGCCCTGCGCCTACCCCCTTCTTCATCATGTCGTTTAGGAAGGTCGATATGTCCTACATTTGACAAATAATGTTGACAAAATTCCATGGCTTCTTCAGAAACATATTTCTGAACAATAGATGCTTCAGGCCGGTTAGGGTTCTTCAGATATTCTTTTAGGATTTTCATAGTTCTTTCAATTAGGTACATCCATCGAAAATAGATAGCCCCACACAATTTTATCTCCCTCACTAGATGAACAACTAGATGTACCATGATGTCAAAAAAGGAAGGAAGAAAAAGCTTCTCAAGCTGGCATATCCTTCATTTTCCAATTCCTCCAATCTTTCCATCTCAATGACTTTACTACAAATCGTATTAAAGAAGAAACAAATTCAGGTCAATATGTGTTGAAGATCATACTCGACAATTCCTCGAATAGCCACTGGGAGTAGTTGTTACAGCAAGACATGACAATCATGAGACTTCAACCCTATTAACTTCAAGTCTTTTATCGACACAAGCTTCTTAAAATTTGAAGAATACCCTGAGGGAACTTTGATGCCATGTAAACACTCACAAAAACTTCTTTTCTCATCCTTAGACAAAATATAAGAAGCTGGAGGACAAAAAGTTCTCTTATCATATGGCCTCGGATGTAAGTATGCCTGTATTTCTATTTCTTGCAAATCTAATCTTGCCTTAACACCATCCTTAGAACTACCTTGTATGTTGAGTAGTGTCCCAACAATACTATCACACACTTTTTCTCCACATGCATGAAATCAATACAGTGTCTCACATCAAGATTCTGCCAATATGGAAGGTTAAAGAAAACATACCTCTTTTTCCATATATTTTTTTCATTTCGACTCTTTGAAGTCTTACCGAAGATGACATTGATATTTTTTACCTTTTCATACACTTTCTCCCCAGTCAATACCTCTAGAGCATCTTCAAACTCTTGGCCACCAAAAAAGGCCTTCTTTAATCTGCGATATGGGTGGCCCCGTCTAAGAAATCTTCTATGACCAAGATAAACAGTCTTTCTTCCATATTGAAGTTGATGGTAGCATGTGCCTTCTTCACAAATCGGACATGCTTTGTGGCCTTTAACGCTATATCCTGACAAGTTTCCTTAAGCAGGGAAGTCATTTATAGTACAAAAGATCAAGGCTCGCATTTTAAACATCTCCTTCTTGTTTGTGTCAAAAACATCGACACTTTCATCCTACAACTCTTTCAAGTCTTCGATCAGGGGTTCTAAGTAAACATCTATGTTATTTTCGGGTTGTTTTTGTCCCAAAATCAACATAGACAACATGATGTACTTTCTTTTCGTACATAACAAATGAGATAAGTTGTAAATTACCAACAGAACAGGCCATGAACTATGTATACTGCTTAGGCTACCATAAGGATTCATGACATCCGTGCTAAGCCCAAGCCTAAGGTTCCTAAGCTCTTTGCCGAAGTTAGGAAATAATTGATCAATTTTCTTCTATTGAGAAGAATCAGCTGGATGTCAAAGCTTTCCATCGGAAATCCTCTCATCCGCATGTCATCTCAAATTTTTGGCATCAATTTCATTAGCAAACAGTTGTTTGAACCTCGATATGATTAAAAGATACCACAACACTTTTGCAGGGGCCTTATTTGATTTGTACCTGGGGGTTTCACATATCAGACACTACTCTTTCTCTTAATGCTCTTTTCTATACAATATACAATCATTAGGACATGCATGGATCTTTTTATACTTCATCCCTAGTAGACACAATATTTTCTTAGCATCATAGTATTGGCAAGGCAACACGTTATCATCTGGAAACATGTCTTTAAAGGCCTCAAGTGCTTCTGAAAAACTCTTATCGCTTAATCCATGTCATGCTTTCAAGCTTACCAATTTCAATATAGCTTTCAACAATTGGTATTTTTTGCACCTCGGGTACAGTGGCTTCTCAGCATCACTGCACATATTACAATATGCATATGATTGCTCAAAAGCCTCTTCTCCTACATCACAAATAATATCCGATCATTCATATCCATGTCGTTATCATCAAAGGTGACTCCCCCTTGTTAAGTTGCACTTGGAATTTCTATTTCTTCACCATGCCATACCCATACTATATAACTCTTACAAAATCCTTCACAAATTAAATGTGTATATATATCTGCAGTACTTAGTCGCTTCTCATTCAGACATTCTATACAAGGAAAATAGAACATCCCACTATCATCATTACCAGAATTTCTTCTAGCAAATTCCAAAAAATCCCTGACCCCATTATCATATTCAACACTAGTCCATTTAGCGTTTATCCAACTATGATCCATATATTGCAACACCTTTTTTTCTTCTCTTCTGTATATTAACTCCCCTAGAAAAGGTAGAAGTATGATGATAGTATGAAATCATTACACTCATCAATTTATCTAGTTTAACAGAATTCTTCATCAGAATTCCTAATAAGATGTAATTACAGTCTGCTCTATTTTCTTCAAGTAATTTTTCCCCATTCACATAGTTGTTATTTCTATTCAAGAGACCACAGCAATTACATCTGATTTTGAAGACATAAACAGCGAAATTTATAGACTCAAGAAAGAAAATGATTCAACAGATTCAAAACATGTTCAAGGGACCACTTCAATAGATTCAACAGAAAGAAATTGATAAACAGCACAATTACATCTTCAAAATATTCAACAGAAAGAAATTGATATGCAAAATATGAAAGGCCAAGCAATTATAATTGAACAAATTCATAACATCCAAATTTGTAAATCACAAACCATAGCATCAAACAATTGTTTCCTATCCAGTAATAAAACTACAAGCCAGCGCCAACATTTATAAGAAGAGTTCTTCAAAATCATTTCCGCTATTAAAAATCAATTTCACTAAATTTTTCTATTTATACAAAGAATTAACTGAGACAAGGAGACATTACTCTTACCTGGTTGTAGTGACCTTGGATCGTGGCTTGAGGAGCAGGAGGAGCTGCGGTTACAGTGGCTGGAGAACACGCCAGAGATAATGGTAGTTTCGTGGATACGAGCCAGGGGATGAACGGAAAATGGATAAGGAGGTGTGGCGGTGGTATTTTAAAACCAGTGGGTTGAACAGAAAATAGAGAAGGGAGGGGCGGCGGCAGCGGCAGCGGGAGCAGAGGCTTAAATATGACCGGAGAAGATGGAGAAATGTGACCAGAGAAGAAGCGCAGGGCTGAAATAGAGCTTTCGCGGTTGTGGAAGAACTGAGAGGGATACGAAATGAGGGCGGGCTAGGTTTGAATACCATAATTTTAAGACCAATTATTTAAATAACCGGTCTAAAAAAATTAATTTTAAGACTAGTTATCAGTATAACCGGTCTTAAAACGCCGTGGATTTTTTATTTGTATTTTAATTAGATATTTAAGACCGGTTATTTAAAAACGGTCTTAAAATAATGACTTTTAAGACTGGTCAGTGGGTTGAACAGAAAATAGAGAAGGGAGGGGCGGCAGCAGCGGCGGCGGGAGCAGAGGCTTAAATATGACCGGAGAAGATGGAGAAATGTGACCAGAGAAGAAGCGCAGGGCTGAAATAGAGCTTTTGCGGTTGTGGAAGAACTGAGAGGGATACGAAATGAGGGCGGGCTAGGTTTGAATACCATAATTTTAAGACCAATTATTTAAATAACCGGTCTAAAAAAATTAATTTTAAGACTAGTTATCAGTATAACCGGTCTTAAAACGCCGTGGATTTTTTATTTGTATTTTAATTAGATATTTAAGACCGGTTATTTAAAAAAGGTCTTAAAATAATGACTTTTAAGACTGGTTATCTTAATAACCGGTCTTAAAAATAAAGGAATTTTTTAATTCATTTAATTACTTTGCTTTTGAGACCGGTTGTTTAGAAAACCGGTCTAAATAATATTTTTAAGACCGGCTATTTAAATAACCGGTCTAAAAATTTTCTTTTAATTATAAAATTCCCACCGCGTATTTCTTTTAGACCTTATCCCCAATAACTGGTCTAAATGATGTGGTCTAAAAAGGCTATTTTGCACTAGTGTGTGATTATTTTGGCTTAGTCTGTGATTTTGGGATGTGCAAACCCCAAGGGGAGGTGCTACCCAATTTTCCATTAAACATTTGGGAAGTGTGTTTAAGGGATTAAACAAGCAATTAGAGGTGAAAAGAAGGTGATTAATGGAATGGAATCAAGAAACTCCAATTTTCTTAATTTATTGTGAATTTATTCCAGCATTTTTTTGCACTGTGTTTGGACTGGATTTTGGTGTTTTTGATGATTTCATTGGGTTTAGAATGGAAAATTTTGTAGAGTACATATAGAGTGTGGAGTATAAAAGCCCTAAAATATGAAATGACAAAACTACCCTTAAAACCCTAAGTTAGGGGTTGTCAATGGTAAAACTGTAATTTGAGCCTGAATTTGACCAATATGAGGTTAAAAATGGATTCTATACACAAAATTGTGTAGGATTAGCCCGGATTATAATTTTTGGTGAGGTACAGTTTGATCGGGTATAAAGGGCATAGACCGGGTTCTTAGGGGCATTTTGGTAATTTTTCAATTTTGAGTCAGGATAACCAACACAATGAGTTTAAAATGAGTTATGAATAAATAATAATTCATTTATCCTAAATTTTCAATTTTAGGATTATCGATAGCTCGAGCTAAAGACAAAACTGGACTGACAGACAGGCAAGAAAAGGGCTTTCCAGGTAGTAACACTTTCTTTCATGCACTATGTGATTATCTATATGTGTTGAGTATGCCATTCTCTGTAACATTAGCTAAGTTTCTTGGACACACCAATTTGTCAAGTTGTGGTTAGAGACCCAATAAGGGTGCCAAGTAAACTAAGGTGCAAACATGTCATTTGGCATTGGGTAAGTGTACACATAGTTTCAATCATCTTACATGACATGACATTGCATATTCTACATGTTTGAAAGTCTGTTACTACTGAGATTCCCCCGAATCTCACACTTTCCATAAATATATTAAGTTTCCAGCAGCAGGCAGAAGTTGGAAGGGCAAAACGGTAATTTCTAGCAACAGAAGGTTTTGGACCAGTTCGAGAGAGGCAGTTGGTTATCTTAAGACCTTTTATTTATTTTAAAGTCTGTAAATATTCTGTACACTCCTATGAGGAATTACTGTATATAAACAAGCACATTGTTTCAATAATATCAATATTTACGCTATTCCTTTGTGCCCACTGAACTATGCTAATGCTACTCTAAGTAATATCAATAATGAAGCGGAGTCTTATAGTAAAGATACTGGTTAGTTGGGATAATGGTTAGATAAGGTGTCTGACTGAAATTGGTTAGCATTGTTAGTTAGGCAGAAGGTTATTTTCGGTATTTATCTTGTTATGCCTGGACTAATATAAGAAAACAAAATGCAATGTACAGTGACAATGGAATATACAAAGTACTTTCCTCCTCTCTTCTCCCGATACTTTCTTCTTTCCTCGCGGCCATTTCTGCTTCTGAAATTACTCTGCTTCTTCATTCCTCTTCCCCTGGTTTTCTTGTTTCACCCTCCAAAAACATAAAACCCTAGACATCCTCTTTAGTAACGCCGGAACCTTAGGCCCCTTCTCCGGCATCCTCGACCTCGACCTCCGTGAATTCGACGCCACCATGGCCGTTAACCTCTGAGGCATGGTCGCAACCATTAAGCACGATGCTCGTACCATGGTCGAGAACAACGTACGAGGATCAATCATATGTACTGCCAGATTGGCTGCTTCCATGGTAGGGTCTGGCCCTCACGCTTATACGATGTCGAAGCATGCTCTCTTGGACTGGTACGATCCGTGTGCAGCGAGCTCGGCACGTATGGGATTCGAGTGAATTGTGTGTCGCCGGCCGCCGTGGCAACGCTGCTCGTGTGTTCGGTGTTTAAGGTGAAGCCTCATCAAGTTGAAGATGTTGCATCGTCGAAGGTTAATCTTAAAGGGGTTGTGTTGAAGGCGAAGCATGTTGCAGAAGCAGCTTTGTTTCTTGCTTCTGATGAGTCTGTTTATATCAGTGGGCACAACTTAGTGATTGATGGTGGCATCTCTGTGGTTAAAAAAATGTTTTCTAAAGAGTAATTATTAATGCATTTTTTAAGCAACGGTTCGACCAGAAGCATATTATATAGAGCCATCAAGTCATTAACTAAGAATTTAATTAAGAGCTTCTGTGCGTAATCCTTCTTCATGTTTTGGTCATCATTGTTACGATATATTAAAAAAAAAAAAAAAAAGACTTCTTCTTCTTCTTTTTTAAGGCTTACCTTATGTGATACTCTAAACCTGCCTAACTTCAATCGAAGAAAGGAAAAATCAAAGTGTCTATATATATATATATATATATATATATATATATATATATATATTGTGGAAGAGTTACCAAATTTAATGTTCAAACATTGATTGAACTTGATTGCGTCGAGAAAAATCAAGTTATATAATACATTCCAAACAAGCTTTTAGACATAAAACTAAATATGAAAATTTTCAATTGAACCCACTAAATTCAAGAATATTATATTCGCATGAAAAACCATAATGTAAATATCAGAATGATGTTAAATACTAGGATATCAAAGAAAATATTTATTTGTATTTTTAATTCTCTTAAAAAAATGTAGTGTTCATTTATTTTTTTTTTAAGAAAAAAATATCACTTCATTAAATATAAAAACTAATAGGTAATTTTTTATATAATATATTCTTGAATTTTTTTGAAAAGAATAGAATCCAAGCCCACTAGCTGGCCCATTGGGTTTAGATACTGGATTATGGCTGATGAGGCATGCTATCGAGTGATCAGGAATTTAGGATCCTTTCCTTTTAAACTTGCATTGTATGTTTGAATTTTGATAGAAACACATTTTTCATGTATTATATGAAATTGTAATAAATAAGTTTTTCAACTAAAATTAATAAATAGCGTGATTTATTATAAATTCTATTATTATACACATCGATATAAAAATATATTGATATTATATATATAATTAGGTATTTTGATTATGTTTGATATGTTGAAACTTGAAATGAATATAAAGTAATTAGACTGAGAATGAAAACGGAGCAGAAAAAAGAAAATATTTCTCTGACTAATATTTTATATGATGAAAAATGAAAATGAAAATAACTGAATAGGTCACATAGAATTGGAATGACCAAAATATCCTCACTTTTGCCAGCACATCCTTGTCCCACTCAAGGGAATCGGCTACAAAGATTGCACAGCGTTATCGCGCTCTATCAAAAAGCATATCTCTAGACATATTATTAACTAAGAGATTCTACTATATAACATCCTTAAATGCGCTTCAGTCTTTCTCTACCTCTTTTTATAGGACTCCATATTACTTAGTGTAACACCCGTCTTACATACCCCTTAATTACTTACACTGAAGTATTCATTATTACTTTGTTAGGGGTGATTACTTATTCACGACTTATTTAGCTATTATTCTTACCGAATATCAAAGTTAATTCTTATTCTTAATGATCCCGATACGGTTTAATTCAAATTCGTGTGTATTCTTACAACTAAATATTCTCTGTGCGCAAATAATGATACACACAGTAATCTAAACACAATTTAGTCTTCAGTTCTTCGTCTTCTTTCCTTCTGAACCATCTTCATGCATTCTTTTCTGTCCTGCTCACGGACCTATATGGTTGGTGGGGGAGAGGGAGATTCGAGAGAATATCAGTAGCAAACATATAAATAATGCATGTAAGATGAATGCTAGTACATGATATGCTTGCTTTACATAGACTTATGTTCTCATAGTGATATTCTGCATGCTCAATGTTTCGTGCAACATAGTTATGGCCACAGTAAAAATAGAAACAGAGCTTCATTCATTCATACATGCTTCACATAATCAAGCAAGGCAATACAGCAATTCAATACACAGCATAAACATCACATACATACAAATAAGTAAGTTTACTACCTTTTGGACTTTGCCTCCTCCTCTTATACATTGATCTTCTAACCATAGCTTCTTCTTTGTCACTTTATGGCCCTAGATAAGTAATGACATTATTAGAGCCATGATAAGTGAATATCTAATGGCCCACATTAGCCCTAAAGGCTTACTTTCACCCTTGGAGTTCATATTAATTACATTTGTTCACTTTCTTTCTTAAATTCGCATGGTAGACAAAGCTTCCAGCATTTTAACCAAACTTTGAAAAATCATAATTAATTCTATAGAACTTCAAATTGAATGGTTAAAATTCCTATGTGAAGATATTTAAGTCTAATTTTATGTGAAAATATTTTGGTCTGACTAATATTGTCATATTTTTCCCAGAAATTCTCCAAACATGCACTGTTCCAGATTTCATTTCAAAAACAGGGCACAACATCAAAAATTCATATCTCTCAATATACTTATTCAAAAATTAAAAACTACCTATAAAATTAAATCTTAGGATGTCTACTTTAATTCTGGAAATTTTCAAAATTTTTGGACAAGGTTTATTCGATGAAACATCTCGCACCATGTCACCGTTCCAGATAGGGTAGATCAACAACATGTACATTCAACTTCATAATTTTCCAAATTCATATACAAGCATCCAAAAATCATGAACACTTGCATACCTGCACAATTTTTCATGTAGAATCCAATGAAATTATCAAAATTACAAATTCCTACTTCTTCATCACATTCTATTCAGACCAGAAAATCAGGATTTTCTACAACAATTCACCAATTCAGAATTTTGTCCAACAACTTGGTCCAATATCATCATAAATCATCTTCTAACCATAAATGCATGATTAAATCATGATTAAACCTCAAAAATACCCCTTGGATGAAAAATGAGTTGTACTCATCCCTTATAAAAACTCATCCAAACAACAAACCAATTGGTTCAAAAGGAAGCTTATTTGCTTACCTCTACGCGTTTATGCAATCGGTTTGGAAATCCGGAAATACTCCGACAAGGGAGAGAGCACCAAAAACCTCCAAATGAAAATCTAAAATTGTAGAAATGAAACTTAGGATGAGTAGAAGAAGGTTTGTGAATGGTACTTTGAGAGAAAACACCGATTCGGTAGTGTTTCGGCAGATTGAAGTTCTTAAAAATCACTATTCACATTTTCTCTTTCCTTTTCCATTTTCTCTCTATTTTTCATGATTTTTCTGCCTTTTTGGAGCAGCTGGACGAAAATATAAGGCCTAGTAGGAGTCTTGAAAAATTATGACATGTATCGCAATGTTACAGTGCCATTTGTTCGGTATTCCACTGATTCGATGACACGTGTCACTTCTTTTTTCTAAAGTGGGTCCTGCCTCTTTTCCTAGGCTTTTAGCCATCCAAAATTTCAAAGAAAGCAACGGTCTAATGATTTTACCCAGCTCCCTAGCTCGGTGTTCGAGAAAGTTGTCAATGACCCGACCGAAGACCGATGAATTCCCCTGACTTCTGTGCTAGGTGTCACTCTCTTGTGGTGAAACTCAAAAGGAAAGGTTACTTTTTCATCATAAGGATACAAGTGTCATGTTCTCATTTAGCCAACACAAAAGTTGTGTCATGATTGCTTACTTTATTGAAGTTACTTTAATAAAGTCATTTTATCGGTGTCTACTCGAGATTCTACTCGGGTTTTGCTCAGGACTGTGATACACATATTGAGGCCCATTAAATGACACTAGGTCAGAGTACGTATGAGGGCCACACATAGCGCCACATACCGATGTCCACTTTGAAAAACGTAGGTACACATATATGCCCTGAAAATGGCATGTGCACACCTACACCGGCCTATTTCACCCGACTAAACGGTCCCTTACCTCATTACATAGTTGGGTGGTGACTTTTTATCAACCAAATGGCATCGTATATGTGTTTTGTGCACCTCTAGACCGACATTCTAATCATACTGCCAACAAATACCAAGCCCTCTACTCGATAAGGCCAAATCACATAGTCCTGAGAGTCTTTCTATATGTCATAATTTCTGGGACTCTTATTAAAATGGGCTTGATAGTCTACTTTATTCAGGCTTATTCTCTAGCCTTTAGTCCTAAAATTGGAGATATTACACTTAGCTTAATCAACCCTCTTTTCTGGCACATTCAATGGCTTTTGTTAAATTTGACCAACCATTTCAGACTATTTTCTATGATTTTCTACATAACGGCACTAATTTAATCAATTTAAGTTTAGGCTTGTCAAAGTTACACTGACTGATGCTATTATAATTTGAAAGTAACACAAAAAAATTAAATAAAAGAAGTATGAAAAAATAATATTCATAAGTTATAATTTTTGGAATAGAGCTTGTCTTTTTTACAAGTTACATTTTGTACTTATCTAAAAACTTTACTCTTTTCTTTCATTTATACTTCCAATTAATAATATTTAGTCTCTCATCTCTTTTTTTCCCATTCATTATTCTCTTTCATTTCTTTTTTTTTAACTAACTCAGCTTCTCCATTAATAAGAGTATATTTGAAAAATGTATATTTCTTACACATTTATTTTTTGTAACTAATTTTTTATTTACATAATTCAATTATTTCTAACTTTTATATACTCACACACATAGGATAAGACGAAGTTTTCCATATGTTTTGCTATGTGAAAAAAATTAGGTCAAAATATTTCCAGAAAAAATGAGGTAGAGAATGCTTTTTCAACCATACCAATCATCTCTCTCTCTCTCTCTTCCTTTGCATTGCATTATCTTTGCCTTCAAAACAAACATATTAGGTTTCACTTGGTGGGATAGGAGTGAACAAAAATCAAATTAAAACAAATATTAAGGGCTTGTTTAGTGGGTATAGAAAGAAATCAATTGGGTTAAAGAATTAAACAAAAATGATTTTGTGCATAAAATCCATGCACTACTACAAAAAATAAAAGCTATGATGCTTATAACAACAATATTAGTGGTACTTGACAAGCGTCACATATTGAAACGCCACTAAAACAAGCTGTGGCGCTCCAGCACAAGCGCCACAGTAGCTATTTTTTTTTAATTAAAATAACCAAGGGTGCGCTTATTAAAGAAAGCGTCACAGCTTGTATGGAACTTCCTGTGGCACTTTCTTAAATAAGCGCTACTATTGATATGTATTTTTAATATAAATTTTTAATTCAATTTTTATTTTATTTTATTTTAACCTAGGGTGGCGCTTTCTTAATTAAGCTCCACCCTAGGTCCATTTAAATATTTTTGAAAAAAAATATTAACCACACGACGTATGGTAAAATGAAATTATATTAAAAAATATATATAGGGTCGCTTTCTTAAATAAGCGCCACCCTATATATATATTTTTAATATAATTTTATTTTATTATATTAATTTTTAAAAAATATTTACATTGATCTAGGGTAATTATATTAATTTTTTAAAAAATATTTAAATTGACATAGGGTGGCGCTTTCTTTAAAAAGCGCCACTCTATCTTTTTTTTTTGAATTTTTTATTTTTCTGTTAAATGGCTTAGGGTGACGCTTACTTAAGAAAGCACTACCCTTGACCTATTTTTTTTAAAAAATATATTTTTTTTATTTTCAATTCTGTCATGAATTTATTTTTTCTTTATATTTATATTTGACATGGGTTTTTTTAATAAATATTTCTATATTCTTTTCTGACCTTTCCTGTATCATGACAGTGAAAACAAAAATTCCTATACCCATGCAAACCACAATGGAATAACTAAATTGATACAAGTAGATAGCTAATTAACAAAATCACCTCTAAATATATATTTACTCAATTGTGAATATAAGACAGTAATTAATTTAGCTATTTAAATCCACAATAACAGCAATAGGCAAATAAACAACCTAGCACATTTATATAGTATTGCTAGCCAGAATAGTGCCTCAACAATATTCACACAATTCCTCGATGAGTTCATTGATTTGATTGTTAGTCAAACTGTCAGAACACTGAGCTTCATAATATTACACCAATACAATGATGCAGAAAATGAATTAATATAACTCAACATTAATTATCAGACAATTAATTAAATTTAAAAAAATATATGTATTATACTAAAATGACTTACTTTTAGTGGAACCTAAAGCTTATCATGACTAATGACATCCTTCATGAATTTTATTATATAATACCTGCAATCATCGTTATTTGGCTGGAAATGGCACTATAACAATATAATAAAATAGTTAACTAAATTTGAAAATACAATTTTGTTAAAATCAAAATGCAATTAAATTCTTAAATCAGTACATATATCTTCTTCCAGGTATAGCTATGGACAGGATCTACAGATCTAGAAAAGCTCAAGCTGGCAGAGGCTCTATATGCAGTCAGTGCACTAAGAAAACAAATAAATGTTGATTACATTAGGGTATTTAATGGCTTGCACAAATATATATTTACACAAACATATACTTGCATATATATGCTTACCTATTAATCAGCCGCAACAAATAAGGACGGTCTGAAGGAACACCTCTACTTAGAGGATCTATATAGTAAATGCGAGGGGCAGAAGGTGTCACTGCATTGATCATAATCAAGATCCAATGTTCCCTAAAAGATTTTGAAAGTTTTTCTTCAACCATGCATGATATATTAAAAGTAATACATCTTTAACCATTGTCTCGTCATCCAGAGAAGGGATGGGTAATAATGCATCATCATTCATGCATATGTTGACCCTTACTCGAATTGTGTTCTCCGGCAATGGTGAATTGTGGAGGGTATCATTGTCTGTGTTGTAGGCAACACCCACCGTAATTGCGTGCTTTCCATAATGTTCAACATATAACTTGCACGCTAACTCACCCTATGAAAGATAGATCAATGTAGGAGCTGTGGGACCCGGGGGAGCTGGGGATGGGAGCTGAGGGATGGGGATAGGGGAGCTAAGGGATGGGGGCTGAGGGACGGGGAAGGGAACGGATGGGCTAGGGGACCGGGCTGAGCTGAGGGGAGTGAGGGGGCGACGGTGGGGTCGATAAAACCTTAGGGATGAGTTGAGTGAGGGGAGTGTGGGGCCGAGAAATTGATTTGTGGGAGGGGAATTGAAATTATTAGCGTGTGATTTGAGATTTTCAGACATTGGGTGGCGCTTGTCTCAATAAGCGCCACCCAATCACCATTTTTTTACAATTTTATATTAATTAATATATAAAATATACAAATTACTAAAATTATATTATTTATTAATGATATAATATTAATATATATTAATATAATCAGTTCAGTAAACATTGAAAAAAGCACCACCCAATAAAATTTTAATTAATATTTATTAATTAAAAAATTAGACCTAGAGTGGCGCTTTGTTCAATAAGCGCCACCCAATCATATATTTAATTAAATAATTAATTACAAAAATTAATATTAATCATATATATTTATTAATTAATATAATTTTTCTAAAAATAAAATATTAGATTTCTTTTAATAAAATATTTTTTTAAGTAATTTATTAGAATGAATTAAAATTAGATGCCTTTAATTATATTAATATATATTATTAATATTAATAAATTATAATTTAATTAAAAAATTTAAAAATTAGATGCAGAGATGACTTTAATTTATAAATTTAAAATAAGAAATAAATGCAAGATATATTCAGTAATCTATTAAAATATATAAATTAACATAATTATATTACATATATAAATATATAATATAATTATTTATTAAATTTATTAATAATAATTTAATTATCATACCTTAGGTGGCGCTTGCTTCAATAAGCGCCACCAAATGGTATTTTTTATTAATTTTTAATTTTTAGTAATTAAATATAAATTAATAAATATTATTATTATTTATTCAATATGTAATATAATTATATTAATTTAATATATTGTAATAGATTAATGCATTTATCTTGCTTTAATTTCTTATTTTAATTTTATAAAATTAAAGTCATCTCCGAATCTAATATTTTATTTCTTTTATAATTAAATCAGAAGATATTAATATTAATATTATATATTTAATAACTAATATAGTTATATGAATTTATATCATTAAAGAATATATAATTCTACTAAATTATGTATTGTAAAATATTATTCATTAACTTATAAAATAAATTTATATTTTTTCACATTCAATTTATTATAAAATTTGTATATAATATTAGAATTTAACATTTGTTATTTTATTATAGATTTTAATATTTATAATCAACAACCGCATGTATAATTTTGATTTCAATAAGAGAGAATATATAAAATATGATAATATTTTTAGTAGAAACTTTAAAAAAATTGTAAAATAGAAATAATATTGGGTGGCGCTTATTTGAATAAGTACCACAACTTCTTTTAATTATATTTTTAAAATTTTTTTTGGGAAAAAATACTTTAGGTGGCGTTTTCTCTAATGTCAGTGACCAGCTGTGGCGATTATTTAAATAAGTGTCACCTAATGTGTTTTTGTAAAAAAAATTTTAAAAAAATAAAATTAGTTAAAGTTGTGGCAGTTATTCAAATAAATGCCACAAAATGTGCGCCACTAAATCTATAATTTGTAGTAGTAATGTCTTTATTATTCTTAGATATAAATATATATATATATATATATATATTAGGTGCGTAATAATAGTTATATTAAATAGTATATATTCGACTCATATACAAGGAAAATGGCATCATTTTCCATGTATGGAGACACAAGTTAGGCCCCAAATGCATTTCAAGGTCCATATAGTTTATAGAAAGCACTTTTAATCGCTCTCATCAAACAACCACTAATTAAATAATTAATTGAATATGGTGTATCTTGGTGAGAATCATTCTTGTGATTTATTTACAATACCACAATCTAACTGTAATGCACACGGATGAAAGTGAAGTTCGAAGGTGGTACCCCAGTTTGTCTATCGTGTATACTCCCTCCGCTCCTTAATAACATAAGACCCAGCTATTTACCTAATTTGATTAGATTAAGGAAATTAGTTAAGTTAGTTAATATAATAAATATTTTCTAAAATATTATAATCATCTTCCTTATTTCTCTCTCCTCATTGATTATTGTTGAGGGATGATCAATAAGGGTAAAATAGAAAATATTGATCAATTATTGTAAATAGGTCTTATATTTAGAATCAAGATCAACTCGCTAAATAAGCCATATATTATGGACAGGAGGGAGTATATATTTTATGTACCCCTTTTTCCATATTATTTTTATTTTGTAATTATATTGAATATTTCAAATTATATATCTCTTCAATTCTAATAATTGGTTCCCAATTTCATCCTCAAAGGTATTCATTTATTAGTATTAAAATGAATTTTTTTGGAGACCTCTCAATTTTTAACAATAATTTATCCAAATATTATGTTGTTGATAGAGTACAATGACACTGTCTGATCCATGTGCCGCTTTGCTCTTAGAAATTCTAAAATGGAACTCGGGTAATGATTGAGTATATATTATATAAGATAACAACTACTTCGCCATAGGCAATCAAATTGGAATCAAAGTATATAAAAGGAAGACGAGGAAATTCGATCAATAAAATCATGATAGTCTTAATTTTACTTTGGGCTACTAGCTGAGTGAACTTTATTGTAATGACATCTCATTATGAGAGCTTTTTGTCGTCTAAGCATCATCACATTATCTTATTTTAATTAAGATGCGTGTTGGCTTGTTATGAGAAATCCCTTGAGTGTTTTCAAGAGAACCAGATGTAAGCACTATAAGCAGTGATATTTAACTAATATAAATTTTAAATGTTGCTTTGTATGCCTAATTAAGTTAGCTGCGCCAGTGTTTTATGGTTGATTCAAGGATAAAAAAAGACTTTCAATTGTTTTATACTCAAGTTCACCCCCTCCTTCTAGATGATCCTTTCATATATATATACTAGCTCCTCCGGTCATTAATATAAGAGCTATATAACTTATTTGCAAATATTATGAACATTATGTATGTTAGTTATTTGTTACAAATGAGTGTTAATTTACTTAAAATATCATTTTTAATCATATGTATTAGAACTATCTTTGATAGAAACCCTCATAATATATATATGTACAATCAATAAGAACACTTTAGAGAAACAATTATAAATTTAAAAGATACAATGGATTTATACCTTATATATAGGACTAAAGTAAATATACTGCCTAACTCTTATATTTAGGAATATAACCCATGTTCTGTAAAATTATAGGTTTCAATATCCTACTCTAGTCCTTATTATAAGTCCACTAGTTGAAGTAATTTTGGTTTCTAAATATACATTCACTTAGAGATTATTAATTAATGTTTTTCAATTTTACCTTTATTAAATTCTTGTTGGGAAGAGAGAAAGAGAAGAGAGGTGAGAATTATTTGAAAGTTGAGGTAGAGAAAATTTAAATAAGGGTGAATTTGGAAAATTCTAAAAACTTAAGGCATATTTAATGACTTAATTGTCATTCTTTGATATGTGAAAATTAGATAAAATGAATTGATAATAAGGATCAAATCAATGGTATTAGGCAGTCAATAGTACCCAAGAAAGTTAAAGTTGAAAAAAATTTGATATTTTAAATATCAAACTTATTTTTTTAATTGATGAATTGTGGTACGGTTAAAAGAAGGCTTCCTCTCTCCAATTCAAATATAAGTTATTTAACTAATTCACTGAATCTAAAAAATGATAGTTGAGTCATTAAATCTTCTTGAATTGTAAAAATTTTCAACTTTAACTATATTAAATAAGGTTTTGACGGAGAAAAAAATACAATGAGTTACATTTAAGCATAATTCCCAAGGTAAAATTAACAAATAAGTATTATTTACTCTTTAAGTGATTTATATTATAGACTAAAAATTCTTCTAAAAATGACTTATATTATGAAGAAGATGGAGGGAGTATATTTAAAAAGAAAATAGTATACACATATAGACAAATACAAACACAAACACATGTATAAGTGAAACGCATGTATAAGAGTATTCAATTTTGTTTGGGAGAACTAAAAGTTGAGATCCTCGTCGTTGAAGTTACAAGTGACTAAGGACAACAAAAAATATTAATAATGCTTGAGAGTTGAGAGTGCACTAAAGATAAAAGTATAAAAATGCTTTTGAACAGTTGAAGCGTAAAGAAAAGTTCAACTAAGCAAGCACAAGTGATGTCCCTCTTTCTTAGGATCTCTGAAAAAGGAAGCAAATGTACTCTGAACAGAAAATCACATTCATCAGAGATCCTCGTACTGTAAAGCAATTGGGAATTCAAGCTCATTATTATTTAATTAATTAATCTCCATCAACAATATCTTTTGACAACGATTTCTAAGAGTATCGAAATTCGAAGTCTATTTGCGTCCAACTCAGATTGCACCATTCGAACGATTACTTACATGTGCTGAAGATTTCGTTTGGACAAAATTGAAGAAAAATCCCCAATTAAAAAATTGATTGGGGAGTTTGTCAAAAAAAAAAATTGATTGGTGAGAAGAATCTAATAAATTTTAATACACAGAAAGTATTGGTATTTACAAATTTTGTATGCACAAAGCATATGTACTCTTATTTAGGGTCTTCTAATAAAATTATCAATGGGAGAATTTTCCACAATTTTCCTTTTGTTTTTTCCCCCATAACGAGTTGAAGTTTTATAAGTGAGGTCATAACCTATGATCTTAATTTATACTTCACATTTGCTACCTAAAGTAAATTTAATCTGATCTTCATCACTAAAAAAATTTCTTAGGTTTCATTAGTTATTTTTTTATGATGAATACTACTCCGCATTATTGTCAAACTCACGAGTTGACTTTCTGAGTTTACCGTTTTTATGTTCTTACCTTATCAAATTAAGTTGAGTCACAGGTAAACTTGTGACAGTTGTGAACTTAGTTAAACTTACAAATTTACACACCGAGTTTACTTTTTTATGTTTCTAACTTACAAAACCGTGTTTTCTCACTCTTAAACCTATGTTAACTTTTTCAATCTGATCATGCATAATGGCTTTATATGTGAATTTTATAGAAATTTATTTATTAAATATAAAAAATTATGAATGTTGATGGATTTAATTTCAATTATTTGTATTTAAAATGTATTTAAATAAATTTTTTGACATTTTTTTATTTTAATTATTTAATTATACACTATTAATACCTATTTAATAATAAAAATAAACTCTTATGAGTTCACAATTTGAGTTTACATCATCACGAGTATGACAACCTTGCTTATCTGTTTCATTTTTTATATATTGCTTTAATTAAATAGAGTAGCACTCATCCCTCGGCGCATACAAGTCTGGTCCATATGTTTAACATTTACAAATCAAACTTTTTAGGCTGCGTTCAAAATTGAGAAAATTACCCAAATCATAAGTAAGAAATAAATACAAATAGGCCCCAGAATATTTATATTTACAAATCAAACTTGCATATTTACAATTTGAGTTATGCCATTTACAAATCATTTTTTTTTTTATTTGATCAAAGGTATAATCCATTTCAAAGCTTATAGCATAAAGGGCTTTTGCCTCTCTAAATTTCCTAGTATTTAAACTTATGTTCTCCTTTTTAAGAGGATGATGTAGCCTACCATATCAATCAACAACTTTTTTGATATTTACAAATCAAATTTAACAATTTATGTTTATAAGGTAAACTCCCATATTTGCAATTAAAACAATAGTCCCTCTAGTTCAAAATATAACATTCAAATAACTAAATCACACAGTTTGAAAAGTTGATTAAAATTGGTTAAAAACAATAAATAAGTAAAAAATATATATAACTTGCTTTCCTAAAATAGCCTTATTTATGGGGAGGGTGGATGGTAGAGAGTAATGAGTGAAAAAAGACATGAGCGAGAATGAGTGGAAATAAAGAGATGAGAGAGACATATAATTAATTAGGAGTAAAATTGGAAAAACACATTATATGATAAGACAAAATCAAAGCCAGACACCCCCACAACTTTGAAGCTTATATTTTGAACTAAAGGAAGTATATAACAATTGTTTACAAGTTTGAATTGTAAATGTCGTTGAGAAATACCTATGTTGTTGTTGTTGTTTGAAATGTCCAAGTTAAACATGGACTAAACCTTAAGGAAAATAATGTGATGAGTTGAGCCATGATGTGTTGCCTTAGAAAATTAAGTGAATACATCAACAATGCTATTGATATCAATTGTATAAGTAATGCTTATAAAAAAAAACTAAAATTTTTATGGATTTGTTAGGTCTCAAACGATCTTTTTTTATAGGGTTAAGGTACAAATGTAGTAAAGAACTATTTTTTAATGTGCGTCCAACACAACTAATTATTTTGGAGTACAAAAGTAGACATTATGAATTTTTTTAATAGCAAAAATAGCAACTTGTGTCTATTTTTACACCCCAAAATATTAATGGTTAGACAACGAAATTGCTATTTTTGCTATAAAAAATTCATAATATTTACTTTTACACCCTAAAATAGTTAGTTGTGTTAGATGCACATTAGAAAATAGTTCTTCGCTAAATCTGCACCTTAACCCTTTTTTATACCAAGCATGAGGATTAAGCATAAGTTATTTTATATGAAAAATTACTAAAAGTCTCAAGGAAGGAAAGTAATTATAAAAAAAGTCTCACAATAAATGAGCAGCATGCAATAACAAGTTTTAGTATTAGAAATAATAATAGGTCCATATTGCTCACTTATTATTGACACTTTTTATAATTACATTACTTTCTTAATTAGTATTTCATAGTGATTCTCCTTTTTACATACTTCCTCCCGTCCTTTATTATATACGGTACCTTCCAAACATAAAGTTGGCCCAAATTATGAGGTGCCTAATCAAAATTTATCAAATGTTGTTCTATTTTCCCCCTTATAATCAAAAAACGTCTTAAGCATCTTATATAAAGGATTAGATATATAATAGTAGTTATGACAGGTTGCACATTGTTAGGCCTCTAATGGTCATGCTTCCTTTTTGATTTCACCAATTAAGAAAGAAAGGTCTCTTACAAATATGTGCCGGTGCACGTGTGTGCGTGGGAAAGGGAAAGAAAGAATATAGGAGTAGTGTTTACATAATTATTATTTGTAGTCACCTATTTTTCTTTAGCACTTAAAGAAGGAAACCCTAGTTGTGAAAATGAGTGTAGAAAGAATTCCAAATTAAGTACTAAACCTAATCATACGAAAAAACAATATCACAAACCTGCATTACCTATCGCACACTGGATCCTTATTTTTCTATTTCTAGTGTAATTAGGAAACCAGCTTAATTAATTAATTTATAATCAGTAACCACTTAGAAATTAACTATTGCGCACACAATCAAATAACAAATGTACCATTGATAAAAATAAATATTAGAGCAATCATATCGTTGGACAAAAAACCTAACTACGCATCGTTCTGAAATCCCAAATATACAAACCTAATACAATAATCCATCAACACACAAATGTAAAGGAAGAGATTAGAATTGGAAAATAAATTATAGGATAGAACACACAAACCTTAGAAAAAGTGAATATTTAAGAATTGAAAATATTGATAAATAAAAAAGTCGATATAACAAACAATGTGCTAAGATTTGAATTAAACTTCAATAGTTTTACGGTGAACAAATAAAATAAGTATTGGTGCCCGTATATTGCACGAGCAATTTCATATCTACGTGATGTCTCAATTAAGTTATATCAAGCCAGCTATAAGTGTGGAAACTTTTATATATCTTTGTTTTATATTACTCACTCATATTTTTCCATAAGAGCATACAACGTAATGAAAGAAAGTGAATTTCATAAAGACTTTGAAATTCTTTAAATTTAAATTAATATTTTTGCACTCAAGTTCAAATGCCTATAATGAATTACAATGCAAAATCCTAATCCAAACAAATTTGAACAAAATTAGGAATATGAAAAAAGAAATCAGAAATAATCATCAATAAATTATATTTATTGATTAATGATTAATGGATCCAAACTAAATCCTTAGGTATTTATTACCAATTTAATCTCCTCGTATTTATTATATTTTTTGGAAAATTTTTTTTAGAATATATCATCAATAAAATATATTTATTCATTAATGGATCCAAAATAAATCCCCTAGTACTATTTATTATATTTTTTGGCAAAAAAAAAATGTATACTTTTAAATTTAATCCCCTAGTACTTTTAAATAAGTATTGGTGCGAGCAATTTCATAGCTACGTGATGTCTCAATTAAGTTATATGAAGCCAGCTATAAGTGTGGAAACTTTTATATATCTTTGTTTTATATTATTCACTCATATTTTTCCATAAGAGCATACGACGTAATGAAAGAAAGTGAATTTCATAAAGACTTTGAAATTCTTTAAATTTAAATTAATATTTTTGCACTCAAGTTCAAATGCCTATAATGAATTACAATGCAAAATCCTAATCCAAACAAATTTGAACAAAATTAGGAATATGAAAAAAGAAATCAGAAATAATCATCAATAAATTATATTTATTGATTAATGATTAATGGATCCAAACTAAATCCTTAGGTATTTATTACCAATTTAATCTCCTCGTATTTATTATATTTTTTGGAAAAAACATTTTAGAATATAATCATCAATAAAATATATTTATTCATTAATGGATCCAAAATAAATCCCCTAGTACTATTTATTATATTTTTTGGCAAAAAAAAATGTATACTTTTAAATTTAATCCCCTAGTACTTTTAAATAAGTATTGGTGCGAGCAATTTCATAGCTACGTGATGTCTCAATTAAGTTATATGAAGCCAGCTATAAGTGTGGAAACTTTTATATATCTTTGTTTTATATTATTCACTCATATTTTTCCTTAAGAGCATACAACGTAATGAAAGAAAGTGAATTTCATAAAGACTTTGAAATTCTTTAAATTTAAATTAATATTTTTGCACTCAAGTTCAAATGCCTATAATGAATTACAATGCAAAATCCTAATCCAAACAAATTTGAACAAAATTAGGAATATGAAAAAAGAAATTAGAAATAATCATCAATAAATTATATTTATTGATTAATGATTAATGGATCCAAACTAAATCCTTAGGTATTTATTACCAATTTAATCTCCTCGTATTTATTATATTTTTTGGAAAAACAATTTTAGAATATAATCATCAATAAAATATATTTATTCATTAATGGATCCAAAATAAATCCCCTAGTACTATTTATTATATTTTTTGGCAAAAAAAATATGTATACTTTTAAATTATGATAACTCCTTAATTTATGGAGATAAAACAAATTTCATTTATCAAGGAATATAAAAACAAGATCTATTACTTAACGAATTAACGATTTTACTTAAAAACAAAACAGAATTTAACAGTGTTACTATAAGTCTTATAGAATATATAAATATATATCTCTCTCAGAAATGCAGATTATTTATAAAAGTAATGGTGTGAACGAACGAATAATAAATTTCAAGAAGCTCAGGCCGAGAATTGAAAAAAGGGAAAATTGGGGAGAAGGGCTTGGCTAAAATAATATTTATTGGAGAGGATCTTAAAAATTCTAATTATTTAGGAGTACCAAATAACACAATATAAATTTAAAATGACTAAATTATCTTTAAACAAATCCCTCGATTCATCTTATGCATCCTCCATATCTTGGGATCAACCGTTGTCGCACTTCCGATCAACTAGCGGTAATCAATCTGATGGTCTGACTGAGTTTAATACATAGGAACCTTTTGCCGGCCCAAATAGAAGCGTTCCAATCAATTCCACCCTACCATCTACATGGCTTCTATGCTCTTCTCCGTCTCTTTGATCTGCTTCGGGATTTCTACCTTCTTTTCCAACTCATTTTTCGATCTCTTGTAATGAAACAATAAATCAATTTTGAGTAAGGTAATGGTTATGGAGTGATACTTCAATTTTATACGAGACACGACGACCATTTGTCACAGTTTCCTGGCCTGCTATTGTAGGGACTGGGCAGGATTAAAACCTTGATACATATAAAGCTCTTCAGGCCAAGCCTGATGCTAATGTGCCAATGCTACATAACATGAGCACCAAGCGCAGGATTGTTTGAATTGGAAGCCCCTTTTCACCTGCTTAACCAATTTACCATTTCCATTGATTGTAATGTTTCTTATTTGGACAGGCAAAAGGGTGTGGATAATCGAAAGTGCATTTTGCATAGTTGGTACCAAAATATGCAGCATATAGTTAGGGATAATTTAGTCATTTCAAAATTATATTTTGTTATTTGGTCCTCCAGAATAATTAGGATTTGTAAGGTCCTCTCCAATAAATTTCATTTTTCCTAGGTCCTTCTCCCCAATTTTCCCTTGAAAAAATAATAAAAAGAAATGGCACGGAGGAGAAAAGATCAAGTTATATACTTTTATGCCAATTAAATAAGGGGGAAAGGTCGCCAAGAACTTAGAAAGAGTAACTATATAGAAAGTGTCATTTTTCCATTGTTGGAATCATAAGAATATAAGATAACGTTAAAAAATTAGGGCCACACTTTTTGGCCATGACCAATATAATGTATCTCATCATTTGTTGATGACTGACACTTGGCAATGCTTAGTTGGAAACATAACACACAAATGTTTTTTTTTATTAAATAAAGAGGTTTGATTAAAATACTCGAGGGCATTGATTGTTTAAGGAAACAAATCTTCGTGGGGATACGATAACATTATCACGGGGCATGGCCGATGTTATAGACAACAGTTCCAAAAGAATCATATATTTAATTGACCATAATATATAATGGAACGTATTGGCGAGGCAGTTTTAAATAATTAAACATGATACGGTAATTCTTATAATTAATGTTTTTTATCGACTAAGTGAAAGTGAACCCTATGGTCTCGAAATTGTAACCTACCTTTTAGACCCTGTTGAACTTTATGAAGTCTGAGGAGCATGCGGACGGTATTATAGGCTTTTTATAGTAAATAATACTCCCTTACCTTGTTACAAGTTTTAAATTTGTATGTGTTCTAAAATATAAAATATAAGCTTTATTTTAAGTTATCTAAACGTTTATCACCCTTTTTTCTAACTTTATCTTTTATTGAGTGTATTTATTATATTTATTCTCTCTCACTCATTCTCCTTATCCATAAGAGCATAATTAGAAAAATAATACATATTCATTTTGTTAGCTTACATTAATATATTTATGTTTCGAGATTTTAAACCCCATGTTTGGTCCTATGCTCCTATCCTAGGATCAATCGGTGATTTTAGATGTAGGGTTTTATCGTTATCGTTATCTATATATATATATATATATAAATAAGACTTGAAAGCTGGTAGATCTCGAATAGATATAATTATTTTGTAGAAGTTAGTAAAAGCATTGTCGGTTGATTATTCGTAGATAGAATTATTTAATTACAAATCATAATAGTTTTTAGGGTTAAGTTACAATTTTACCAACAAAATTTTTTCCAATTGGTGCCTGACACAAATAAGTTTTAGAAGGGGTAAAAATATCAATAAAAAATTTAAAAATGCACAAATTCACTAAAACTTTTAAATTTTACCAAACATCATTATGGTTTTTTTTCCTCTTGTAATTTAATGGTTTTGGTGAATTTGCACTATTTTAAATTGTTTATTAGTATTTGTTTCCCTTCCAAAACTTATTTATGCTAGACGTCCCTCAGAAAAAACCTTATTGATAAAATTGCATCTTAATCCTAATTTTTACTATAATATGTGTGTGTTCTATTATATTCGGAAGGTTTGACCTTTTAACCCTGTTCATACCTGACTCCCACTGTTGTCAGTTAAACTAGAGTTAGCTTCTTGTAGCTGCAAGATGTTATGAGTCCCGTCTCACATAGGAAATGGAGTTTATATCAGCCCAATAGGCTTTTTTATCCATGGAAGTGCTTGTTTGAGATAGCATTGAGAAGCTTTAGAAGTTGGTTGGGAATAAAAAATTATGTTTGATATTAATTTTGAGGCAACTGACTTTTTACTCATAAGTTATACTTAATTAAAGTTCAAAGCAAATTTTCTAATGTCTGACTTTTCTTTAAATTTGAACATTTTGAAATTGATTTTTCAATCCATCATGCAAACAAATTTATATCAAACTCACTTTTTATAAAATTAATCCAAATATAAATCACATCATACTAATTAATTAACTTTTACCCTAATCTCAATTTGCAAAAATAATTTGCGATAAAAGCCACTTTTTGACAATGTTAATCCAAACGACCTCTAATAAGTTGGTACTCATAATATTTCTACTTTTCAGTTTCATTGAGAGGTAGAGAGACACATACGCCAAAGGTATATTGTTTTGTAAATGCTCGTGCATGTTCATTATTATATGAGAATAGTGGAATGATGTCTTTGGAATTTATAATTTGCTTAGAATATGTAACATCCCAAAAATTTAATGTAAGGATTAATTTATGGAAATTAGATAGTAAGCTCAATTTGGGAACCTACAAAATTTAAGGAAACTTAAATTTGACAAAGGAAAAAAATTAGGACCTAGTATATGTAATTAATAGGATAAAAATATACCTATATTTATTTAAAAAAATTGACTAACACAAGAGACACATACACACATAACAGGTGGCTTTCTTAGAAGACACACGTACTCCTTCTCTTCTCTTCTTTCTCTCCTCATTTGCACAACACAACATACACCTATTCTCTTCCTTTTCTCTCATTGGTACACAACACCCACACACATTCTCTTCTCATTTGACCAGCATACAGCACACATACGTACAGCTCACAAACTCCCTCCTTTCATCATTATTGCCTCAGCTTGACACCTCTCAGTACAGGGATAAATATTCTCATAGAACTCGCTAGTTTGACCAAAAACACATAAAACACAGCAGAAAAACTGAGAGAGAGAGAGAGGAAGAACAAGCTCCAAATCTCACACACAACATCATAAACGTGTTTAGGTAAGTTTCTTCTACTTTAACATTGGATTTCCATTGGATTTGTGGCTGTTTTCTGGGTTGTTTTGCTGCTGGAATCAAGAGAACTCACCAAAAACGTTTTGCACCGTAAAATACCAAAACCAGCAAGTTTGTGTCCGTTTTGCATGAGATTTTTGATTCATTTTCTTCTGTAAACACGTCCCAAAACTCAAGGAACATGTTTAGGAGTATGTAGAGTCAAAATCTTTGAGATTAGAGTCCAAAATCATGGTTGCATGTGAGTTTTATCAACTCTGTTTTGGTCACCGGAAAACAGAGTTTTTATCGGAAACTTTCAGAAGCTCAAACGGAGGCTACAGATGGAGTTTTCATCTGATTCTTTTTGATATGAAAATTTTACGATGTTTAGTATGAAATAGAATCAAGAAGAGCTCAATTTGGTTTCAAAAAGAATAAGTTATTAATTTTTGAAGTTAGACTTTCAAAAATGATGTTTATCTGAGTCAGTCAGTTTCGTGTGGCTTTATGACCAACCAAATCACATCCATTATTTACGAAACTTTACAGGGAGATAGTAGACATAACAAGATTTATATCTGTAGAGGAAGTTATGAATTTTGAAAGATGGGTTTAGAAACAGGTGCAATCCTGGACGTCCAGATTCTAGAAGTTGATTTCGTGGTGTTTTTGAATTATGTAATATTTTCCAATGGCCATGAAAATTTCCAGAATTGAATTAAATAGTCTTAGATTTAATTTGATATATAGTTTGAAGTCAGTTTCTCTCAAACTGTGTTTCTGGGAAACAGATGTTTGTGTCGAACATTTGGAAAATCAAACCTTGACAAAAAATTATGAAACTTTCCAGATTTAAAGTAGACATTCATAGCTTTAATTTTACGGGTAGAACATAATTTTCGGACAAGTATATTAGGAGATATAGATTTTCAAAATCATGCTATGTTTCTGGAGACTAATCTGGAATAGGGGTATTTCGGGAAATTCTGGGAGTAATACGGTAAAACTGGGTAGATTTCGATATTTTTCCATGAAAATATATTTCAATAGCTTCATGTAGGCTTTAGACTCAGTCAATTTTGATTTTTCTAGAATTAGTTATGATTTTTGAAAGTTAACTGAAAAATCTGTCAATTTGCTGAAGAATAGTAAAATTACACTATGCAAAATTATATAGTGTATAAGCCACTGAAACTGAGATAATCAGTAGAATATGATTAAAGATAGTAGTAATACAAGTAATAACCAATTACTTGTTAATTTTAATATAGAGGAACTGGTAAAAGCCCGAGCCGAAAAAAAAGTTTTGGATAAACAGTTGGACTGGAAAAGGACCCAGGTAGTAATTCTTTCTTTTATGAACTATGTGATTATTTATATGTTGTGTATTTCATTTTCTGTAACATGACAGTTCCTGTGACACAACACGCGAATAAGCCAGGGTCTAAACATATCGTTTGACCATGGACACGAGTTTAGTCGGGGTTGCAAATAGTCGTTTGGCCTTGGACAGTATGCATACAACATGAGTTAGCATTTTACATATCATGGTGCATTGCATATTTATTTATCGCATTTTATATGATTGATTGTACATTACTACTGAGATTCATTCGAATCTTACCCTTTTTCAACATCTAAAAATATTCCAGCAAAGGACAGCGGCTCTAAGGGCAAAACCGTAATTACTGGCGATTGAAGGTCCGGTCCTAGCCAAGAGTTACATCTGATTATCTTTAGTTGTGGAATTTATTTCTTTTGTACTCTGTATATATTTTCAACCTATATGAGGATTTTCTGTAATATCAGTAAGTACTTATTATCAGTATAGTTTCACTATTTCTGTATGCCATCTGAACGACGCATTTATTATATAGCGAATATCAGAATATTAAGGGGTTTGACAATTTTGGTATCAGAGCTATGCGGTTCTGGCAATATCAGAAGAGTATACTGATATAAGTATGTGAAATTTACCTTTTCCTCATTTTCGATATAGTGAATTATAAAGATGACAATAATAAGAGGCGGTGGAGTCGGCGGTAGAGGTCGAGGTAGAGGTCGCGGCAGAGGCCTAGGCAGAGGAAGACACGGGAATATTAATGAAGAACCAAACACTAGACCCGACCCAATACAACAACTGAAGGGGATGATGCTGGAGCAACAGAATGCTTTGAATGAACTTCGAAATGAAGTGAGGGAAAGACAACAAAAGCGAAATGCTGATGAAGAAGCCCATAATGATAATCCTGATAGACAGGACGGAGGTCATCTACAGCCTCCTGTGCCTGAGCCAGTGGTGCCTGAAGCTCCGATTGTTAAAGCTAAGAGTATGCAGACCTGGGTAACCTGAATGAAACAACATCAATTGACTGTTTTCACAGGAAAGTTTGATCCTGAAGATGCAGAGAACTGGCTATTCCGTTTGGAGAAAATCTTTAAAATCTTGGAGTGCCCTGACAATATTAAAGCCCGTCTAGCCATCTATAAGCTGGAGGGAGAAGTTGATCGCTGGTGGGAAAGCATTGAAGCAATCCTGCGAGAAAGGAACATTCCTCTGACATGGGAAGTGTTTCAAGAGAAATTTAATGAGAAATATTTTCCTCGATCAGTGAGACTGGCCAAAGAAACTGAGTTCCTGGCTATTCAACAGGGTGATAAGGAAAGTTTTGATGACTACCTGACCAGATTTACTCGTCTATCCCGATACTCTTCCTACTCAAAAGTCTGTAATAATGAAGGATTGAGTTCGGATATGATGATACGTAGATTGAAGCCGGAGTTAACAGAAAAATTTGTTTCCAAACATTTCAAACAATTTAACAAGGCAGTTGAGGAGTGTCGAATTACTGAACACAACCTGCTAGAGTTACACAGCCACAGGAGTACTAGTAATAAAAATACTTTTGGTGGCGGAAATTCTTTTCAGAAGCGCCAATATCAGGGTGGTTCTTCAAGTGGCAGTAATAAGAAACCTAATCAGTTTGACAGTCGAGGCAGTCAAAGACCCCCTGGGAACAGAATGTGCAGACACTGTGGTAAGCCCTATCATTATGGTCAGACTTGTAGCCAGGCAAAGCAAGTGTCAACACTAACAGGACAGATTATTTGCTATAACTTCCACAAGCTAGGGCATTATGCCAAGGATTGTCGACAGAGACCCAAACCTAGAGAGCCGAGGCAGCAAATGTAGGGTAGAGTTTTTGCATTGACACAAGAAGAGGCCCAAAAATCACCAGAGCTGATTAAAGGTATAATTTCTCTTAATGGCAATCTTGTGCAAGCATTGTTCGATTCAGGAGCTAGTCATTCATTTATTGCATATGATTGTGTAATACTACTAGGCTTGAGCATGTATAGGTTACCATATGACTTGACGGTATCCACACCTACGAGTAACGGGTTCGTCACCACAGAAGTTTGTTTAAATTGTATAGTAAATGTTGAGGGGCTTGAGTCTACAGTAGACTTGATTTGTTCGCCATTGAAACAACTCGAAGTGATTCTCGGAATCAACTGGCTAACTGCAAATAATGTATTGTTAGACTGTGGAAGGAAAAGGGTCATTTACCCTAATCCACTAGTTAAACCCAACACGGAAATCAACCTGAACTTTCTCTCCACAGCTGAGGCTGAGAAATGTTTACATAAAGGCTGTCAGGGATATATAGTGTTTTTCTCTATGCAATCAGAGGCTGGAACAACATTAGAGAGTATCCCCATTGTAAATGAATTTTCAGATGTGTTTCCAGAATATATCATTGGATTACCCCCAGACAAGGAAGTGGAGTTTACAATTGATACTAAGCTTGGAGCAGAACCGATATCAAAAGCCCCATACAGAATGGCACCAAGTGAGATGGCAGAATTGAAAAA
Organism: Albizia julibrissin; assembly: GCA_037074505.1. Classification (NCBI taxonomy): domain Eukaryota; kingdom Viridiplantae; phylum Streptophyta; class Magnoliopsida; order Fabales; family Fabaceae; genus Albizia; species Albizia julibrissin. The sequence continues at coordinate 42,889,385 of CM073480.1, read as the reverse complement.
GCAGATTGAAGAACTGCTAGAGAAAGGGTTCATAAGACCCAGTATTTCGCCATGGGGAGCTCCAGTGCTTTTCGTGAAAAAGAAAGATGAAAGATAAACACGCACAGTCTATTAGAGACATGATTACAAAGGGAGAAACTCAGGAATATGACTTGTCACCAAGTGGGCTAGTCAGATACAAGAAGCGAATATATGTTCCACCATAACCTGAGTTGAAAAGACAAATCCTGGAAGAAGCACACAAGAGTAAATATACTCTGTATCCAGGAGCAACTAAGATGTACCACAATTTGAAATCCACATATTGGTGGCCAGGCATGAAAAAGGATGTGACAAGGTTTGTTGCTCGTTGCCTTACATGTCAGAAATTCAAAGCTGAGCACTAACGACCTTCAGGACTACTGCAAAACCCTGCAATTCCTGAGTGGAAATGGGAGAGCATCACTATGGATTTTGTGATAGGATTACCAAAATTCTGAAACCATGATGCCATCTGGGTGATTGTAGACCGATTCACGAAGACAGCTCATTTTCTCCCAATCAACATTCACTACTCTCCCGATAAACTTGCAAACATTTATATCAAGGAGATAGTACATTTACATGGTACGCCAAAGAACATCATATCTAACAGAGATCCTTGGTTCACTTCCAAATTTTGGAAGGCGGTACACGAGGCTTTGGGTACTAAGCTCCGATTCAGTACGGCCTATCATCCTCAGACAGACAGACAAACTGAGAGAACAATTCAAACATTAGAAGATATGCTCAGAGCATGCGTGATTGATTTCAAGGGTAGTTGGGACCAATTCCTTCCTTTGGCGGAATTCGCATACAATAACAGCTATCATTCGAGCATTCAAATGGCTCCCTACGAAGCATTGTATGGAAGGAAGTACCAATCACCCTTATGTTGGGTAGAGTTATCTGAGAGGCAGATGTACGGGCCAGATATTGTTGATCAAATAACAGAGCAAATAAAGTTGATTAAGCAGAGGTTACTAGCTGCACAAAGTCGACAGAAGAGCTATGCTGACAAAAGGCGAAAACCTCTTGAGTTTCAAGTTGGAGACCACGTATTCATGAAGGTTTCGCCTACTACTGGTATTGGTAGAGCGTTAAAGGTGAAAAAGCTTAGCCCAAGGTATATTGGTCCTTTCGAGATCTTGTCTAAGATTGGGCTAGTAACGTATCAAATAGCTTTACCCCCAAGTTTGAGTAGACTACATGATGTCTTCCACGTCTCACAGCTGAAGAAATATCAACCTGATCCAGAACATGTGATTGAATATGAAGAGGTTAACATGCGAGATGATTTGACGTATGAGGTCACACCAGACCGAATTATTGATCGACAGGAGAAACAATTAAGACATAGGAGTATTTCATTCATCAAAGTGGTATGGAAGGGGTTATCTCCCAGAGAAGCAACTTGGGAAGCTGAAGAAGACATGAAGAGACGATACCCAGAATTTATGTCTTCATATATGTAACAAATTTCGAGGACGAAATTAATTTTACGGCGGGAGAATTGTAACATACCAAAAAGTTAATGTAAGGATTAATTTATGGAAATTAGATAGTAAGCTCAATTTTGGAACCTACAAAATTTAAGGAAACTTAAATTTGACAAAGGAAAAAAATTAGGACCTAGTATGTGTAATTAATAGGATAAAAATATACCTATATTTATTTAAAAAAATTGACTAACACAAGAGACACATACACACATAACAGGTGGCTTTCTTAGAAGACAAACGTACTCCTTCTCTTCTCTTCTTTCTCTCCTCATTTGCACAACACAACATACACCTATTCTCTTCCTTTTCTCTCATTGGTACACAACACCCACACACATTCTCTTCTCATTTGACCAGCATACAGCACACATACGTACAGCTCACAAACTCCCTCCTTTCATCATTATTGCCTCAGCTTGACACCTCTCAGTACAGGGATAAATATTCTCATAGAACTCGCTAGTCTGACCAAAAACACATAAAACACAGCAAAAAAACTGAGAGAGAGAGAGAGAGAGGAAGAACAAGCTCCAAATCTCACACACAACATCATAAACGTGTTTAGGTAAGTTTCTTCTACTTTAACATTGGATTTCCATTGGATTTGTGGTTGTTTTCTGGGTTGTTTTGCTGCTGGAATCAAGAGAAGTCACCAAAAATGTTTTGCACCGTAAAATACCAAAACCAGCAAGTTTGTGTCCGTTTTGCATGAGATTTTTTATTCATTTTCTTCTGTAAACACGTCCCAAAACTCAAGGAACATGTTTAGAAGTATGTAGATTTAAAATCTTTGAGATTAGAGTCCAAAATCATGGTTTCCTGTGAGTTTTATCAACTCTGTTTTGGTCGCCGGAAAACAGAGTTTTTATCGGAAAATTTCAGAAGCTCAAACGGAGGCTACAGATGGAGTTTTCATCTGATTCTTTTTTATATGAAAATTTTAGGATGTTTAGTATGAAATAGAATCAAGAAGAGCTCAATTTGGTTTCAAAAAGAATAAGTTATTAAGTTTTGAAGTTATACTGTCAAAAATGATGTTTATCTGAGTCAGTCAGTTTCGTGTGGCTTTATGACCAACCAAATCACATCTATTATTTACAAAAATTTACAGGGAGATAGTAGACATAACAAGATTTAAAATGAGTGGTATAATGAATCATTTGGATATCTGTAGAGGAAGTTATGATTTTTGAAATATGGGTTTAGAAACAGGTGCAATCCTAGACATCCAGATTCTAGAAGTTGATTTCGTGGTGTTTTTGAATTATGTAATATTTTCCAATGGCCATGAAAATTTCCAGAATTGAATTAAATAGTCTTAGATTTAATTTGATATATATTTTGTGTTAATTGGATTAGTATACTAAGAGATATGAATTTTTGAAGTCAGTTGCTCTCAAACTGTGTTTCTGGAAAATAGATGTTTGTGTCGAACGTTTAGAAAATCAAACCTTGATAAAAAATTATGAAACTTTCCAGATTTAAAGTAGACATTGATAGATTTAATTTTACGGGTAGAACATAATTTTTGGACAAGTATATTAGGAGATATAGATTTTCAAAATCATGCTATGTTTCTGGAGACTAATCTGGAATAGGGGTATTTTGGGAAATTCTGGGAGTAATACGGTAAAACTGGGTAGATTTTGATATTTTTTCCATAAAAAAATATTTCAATAGCTTCATGTAGGCTTTGGATCCAGTCAATTTCGATTTTTCTAGAATTAGTTATGATTTTTCAAAATTAACTGAAAAATCTGTCAATTTGCTGAAGAATAGTAAAATTACACTATGCAAAATTATATAGTGTATAAGCCACTGAAACTGAGATAATCAGTAGAATATGATTAAAGATAGTAGTAATACAAGTAATAACCAATTACTTGTTAATTTTAATATATAGGAACTGGTAAAAGCCCGAGCTGAAGAAAAAGTTTTGGATAAACAGTTGGACTGGAAAAGGACCCAGGTAGTAATTCTTTCTTTCATGAACTATGTGATTATTTATATGTTGTGTATTCCATTTTCTATAACATGACAGTGCCTGTGGCACAACACGCGAATAAGCCAGGGTCTAAACATATCGTTTGACCATGGACACGAGTTTAGCCGGGGTTGCAAACAGTCGTTTGGCCTTGGACAGTATGTGTAACATCCCAAAAATTTAATGTAAGGATTAATTTATGGGATGTTACAATTAAAATGTCAAACCCCTTAATATCTTGATATTTTCTGAATAATAAATGCGTAGTTCAGATGGCATACAGAAATAGTGAAACTATACTGATAATAAGTACTTACTTATATTACAGAAAATGCTCATATGGTTTGAAAAATATAAACAAATCCAAAAGAAATAAATTCCACAACTAAAGATAATCAGATGTAACTCCTGGCTAGGACCGGACCTTCAATCGCTAGTAATTACGGTTTTGCCCTTAGAGCCGCTGTCCTTTGCTGGAATATTTTTAGATGTTGAAAAAGGGTGAGATTCGAATGAATCTCAGTAGTAATATACAATCAGTCATATAAAATGCGATAAATAAATATGCAATGCACCATGATATGTAAAATGCTAACTCATGTTGTATGCATACTGTCCAAGGCCAAACGACTGTTTGCAACCCCGGCTAAACTCGTGTCCATGGTCAAACGATAAGTTTAGACCCTGGCTTATTCGCGTGTTGTGCCACAGGCACTGTCATGTTACAGAAAATGGAATACACAACATATAAATAATCACATAGTGCATGAGAGAAAGACTTACTACCTGGGTCCTTTTTCAGTCCAACTGTTTATCCAAAACTTTTTTTCGGCTTGGGCTTTTACCAGTTCCTATGAATTAAAATTAACAAGTAATTGGTTATTACTTGTATTACTACTATCTTTAATCATATTCTTCTGATTATCTCAGTTTTAGTGGCTTATACACTATATAATTTTGTATAGTGTAATTTTACTATTCTTCAACAAATTGACATATTTTTCAGTTAACTTTGAAAAATCATAACTAATTATATAAAAATCGAAATTGACTGGGTTCAAAGCCTACATGAAGCTATTGAAATATATTTTCATGGAAAAATATCTAAATCTACCCAGATTTACCATATTACTTCCATAATTTCCCGAAATACCCCTATTCCAGATTAGTCTCCAGAAACATAGCATGACTTTGAAAATCTATATCTCCTAATATACTTGTCCACAAATTATGTTCTATCCTTCAAATTAAAGCTATGAATGTCTAATTTAAATATGGAAAGTTTCATAATTTTTTAGCAAGGTTTGATTTTCCAAACGTTCGACACAAACAAACTGTTTTCCAGAAACACAGTTTGAGAGCAACTGACTTCAAAAATTCATATATCTTAGTATACTAATCCAATTAACACAAACTATATATAAAATTAAATCTAAGACTATGTACTCCAATTCTGGAAATTTTCATGGCCATTGGGAAAGATTACATAATTTAAAAACACCACGAAATCAACTACTAGAATCTAGACGTTCAGGATTACACCTGTTTCTAAACCCATCTTTCAAAAATCATAACTTCCTCTACAAATATCAAAATGATGCATTATACCACTCATTTTAAAGCTTGTTATGTATAATATCTCCCTGTAAAGTTTCGTAAATAATGGATGTGATTTGATTGGTCATAAAGCCACACGAAACTGACTGACTCTGATAAACATCAGTTTTGACAGTCTAACTTCAAAAATTAATAACTTATTCGTTTTGACACCAAATTGAGCTCTTCTTGATTATAGTTCATACTAAACATCCTAAAATTTCCATATCAAAAGGAACCAGATGAAAAATCCATCTGTAGCCTCCATTTGAGCTTCTGAAATTTTCCAATAAAAACTCTGTTTTCCGGCGACCAAAACAGAGTTGATAAAACTCACATGCAACCATGATTTTGGACTCTAATCTCAAATATTTTGACTATACATACTCCTAAACATGTTCCTTGAGTTTTGGGACGTGTTTACAGAAGAAAAGGAATCGAAAATCTAATGCAAAACGGACACAAACTTGCTGGTTTTGATATTTTACAGTGCAAAACGTTTTTGGTGACTTCTCTTGATTCCAGCAGCAAAACAACCCAGAAAACAGCTACAAATCCAATGGAAATCCAAGTTTAAAGTAGAAGAAACTTACCTAAACACGTTTATGATGTTGTGTGTGAGATTTGGAGCTTGTTCTTCCTCTCTCTCTCTCTCTCTCAGTTTTTTGCTGTTATGTTTTCTGTTTCGTTTGTTTTTCAGCTAATGTGTTGCAAGAATGAAGATATAAGAGAGTGTTTTATTTGTTAGTTAATGAGGTGATGGACGTGTATGTGTGTGCTTGTGTGCTGTATGTATGTGTTGGCCAAATGAGAAGAGAATGTGTGTGTGTGTGTTGTACTAATGAGAGAAGAGGAAGAGAATGAGTCACAATATGCTGTACGTGTGTGTGCTAATAATGCTCCAAGTGTGGTAAATGAAAAGGAAAGAAAGAAGAGGAGTACGTGAAGGAGAGTGCATGCATGTGCCAATAAGAGAGTGCAACATGGAAAGAAGGATGAGTATTTAGTATTTAGTATTTAGTATTTAGTGTGTGTCATCAAATTTATAAAATATATATAGGTATATTTTTATCTTATTTATTACACACACTAGGTCCTAATTTTTCCCTTTGTCAAATTTAAGTTTCCTTAAATTTTATAGGTTCCATAAATTGGCTTACTATCTAATTTCCATAAATTAATCCTTACATTAAATTTTTGGGATGTTACAGTATGCATACAACATGAGTTAGTATTTTACATATTATGGTGCATTGCATATTTATTTATCGTATTTTATATGATTGATTGTACATTACTACTGAGATTCATTCGAATCTCACCCTTTTTCAACATCTAAAAATATTCCAGCAAAGGATAGCGGCTCTATGGGCAAAACTGTAATTACTGGCGATTGAAGGTCCGGTCCTAGCCAAGAGTTACATCTGATTATCTTTAGTTGTGGAATTTATTTCTTTTGTACTCTGTATATATTTTCAACCTATATGAGGATTTTCTGTAATATCAGTAAGTACTTATTATCAGTATAGTTTCACTATTTCTGTATGCCATCTGAACGACGCATTTATTATATAGCGAATATCAGAATATTAAGGGGTTTGACAGAATACATTTTACAGCCTTAATGATGATAATGAAATCTTTCAAAGCAATGCATTGTGGGAAATCAGATAAACAAACTAACTTGTAACTAAAAAAAAGTTGGTTTAATAGATAAATATGTAGCTCATAACATGTAAAGATTGACACATGTATAACTCAAGAAAATTAAAGGCAGGCTTATGTTAACACCTCATTTAATTTTATAAAAATATAATTACCTGTTCACACGTATTGTCAAATATTATGGGAACAGAAAATATGCTACAATATGGTTTTTGGGAAAATTCCACAAGCTTGTCTTGCGTGTACACACACATATATACATACATATATCGTTCTTTTGTCTTGTACGAAGTTAGTCTTTGAGTTTTTAAATTTCCTCGTCGTATGAAATTGCATTGACTAGAAATTTAAAAAGAAGCAATATTTATGATATTTATAAATAGGGATAAATAAATTAAATAAAGAAGGGTTTCTCAGAAAAGGGTGGTAGTAGTATTAAATTGGGTTAATGTGCAAATTTACTCGAAAAGTTTTGCTAAAGAGTAATGTTACCCTAAATTTTTTGTTTTTGATTCAATGTTGCCCCAAAAGTATTAATATAGAGCAATTTTGCCCCTTACCATTAAAAATTAACAGTCAAGATGAATTTTTTTAATGGTAGAAGGTAACATGGTTACGTTCCAAAACTTTCAGAACCATATTGAACTTAAAAAAAATTTTAGGACAATATTGTTTCTCAATGAAAACTTTTAAGCAAATTTGCACATTGAGTTTTATCCATCACATAAAATAAGATAAGTTATACTTTATTTAACAAAAATGCCTTCTTCATGAGTCTCACATCAAGAGGGTTACCTTATAAAGGCATTGGTCTTCCCAACTCCAACATCTAGTTAACTTTTGTGATGTAGTTCTCCAAAAGACTTATACCTATTATAATGGTTCTTTCATTTAGAGTCTCTAATCAGATAGGGCTAAGTGGAACCATTAATAGGTGTGGCTTTTTAGTAGATTGTTTACATGATCGGAGAAAATGATTTCTCTTATGATTTATACTAGTAGCAGTTATACAAAAGTGCTTCAAAATGTTGCTCTACCAGCAATTCTCAATTAAACCTTTACTAAATCGTCACATTTTGGTTGGCGTCACAATTAAGAAAAAAAATATTGAATTAACGATGGAATTTGAGGATTTAATAAAATAGACTGTCAACAGAATTCCTTCAATAATTCATTGTTTTTTTTATAGTATATGACATCAACAATGGCAACGACAGTTAATATGATCTAAACTAACGTTTTCAAACATGCTCTTGATATCTAATTTTGTAAAGGTTCAAATCTCATTTGGAAGGAGAAAAACCAATTTAGGCATTAACAAATTCCTTAGTCTCCTTATCATATATATTAAGGGATGGGGGAGTACGTATTAGTGACTTATACTCCCTCCTATTAGTAGTGCAATCCCAACTATATCATGCATCTTAATGCAAATTCTTTTCAAGTATAATATTCTCTCTTATTCAAAACACAAGTCACCTTCTAGAATGATTATTTGATCACTAATATAAGTTATTTAGAAAGTGATTGTCGCTTATTTGTCGGTTTTGCCTTTGTTTGGCAATCATAAATGGCATATCATGCATCTTAAAGAAAATTCTTTTCAAGTATATATTACTCTCTAGGGGTGGAATAAGCTAGGCTAGACTAGGTTTTACCTAAATAGGCCTAGACCTGCAATAAAGATTTAAAGCCTGAATCTGTATATAAGCTTTTTTTTAGGTCAAGCTTGGGCCTTCAAAAGGCTTGAAGCCTTTTTAAATGCCTAATTAAAATGTAGGCCTTTATCTAAATAGGCATGACAATATGCCTGAATCTGAGTCTGGCCTATTTACTAAATAGGTTAGGCTAAACTTTATGTAAGCTAAATTATTGACCTTTGTTAGGGGTCTAGCCTATTTCTAACTCTACTACTCTATTAAGTCCAAAATATAAGTCACCTTCTAAAAGGATTATTTGGTCCATAATACAAGTTACTTAGGAAGTGATTAATACTTATTTTTCAGTTTTGCCCTTGTAATAAGGTTAGAATTGAAAAAAAAATTAATTTAAGATATATTTAATGAATTAATTATTCTTTATTCATTATGATAAGGTGGTTGAAATTGATTTATATTTTAGACTAAAGGAAGTATATCCTTATTTGTTGCATCATTATTAAAATTTACCATAAATTTTTGAAGACACCTAGGGGAACATGGGATAAGGAATAATCTGGATTCAATTAGATACCTAAGGGTATCTGTTAGGAATGTAAATAAGGATATTCATCCATTGAAATTATTATTTATTGGGTTACTTATCTTTTGATAGTGATTAGAATTTGATTTAGGATTTTACGATCATTTTAATATTTCTAGAAGCTCTGTAAATAAGTTAGGATTTTCAGTTGTAAGAAGCTTTTTGAATGAATTATATTTAGGGCTAAAACTTTACTTATAACAAAGACCAGATCTGTGGTATATGATAGAGTATTTATAAACAGAGAGAGTAAGATGCATGCCAAGTTTGTTGTAGAAGATTCAACATATATGTTGGGGAATGGTCCTTGATTACAAGTTCCAATATGGAATTTAATGGTTTGGAAAAAGAATATGGCAGAGTCGCCATTGGGAATAGGGTTTAGTTATTTAGTGTCACCCTCCATAATTAGGCCACAAACATATGCTGGAAAAAGCTTCCAATTTCGGAAACCTTGTTTAATCCGAAAAACCATAACTATAGTTTGACCCAAATAGCACAGACTCTTCCAATTCATTGCCTGCGAAAGTCACTTTCTCAAATTAATTCCCTTAGCTCGCGTTTGGCGCACAGAACTATTTTGATAGAAAGAAAGGGAAGAGAATGGAGTGGGAAGGAATGAAAAATTTCTAGTCACTGGCACATTCGGTATGCAAAGAAAAAAGGGAAAATGATAAAATAAAAATAAAGATAAATTAAGAAAAAAGGGAAAATGACGAGTTTATCCTCATCAGTGCACAAGATAATCCAAATTAGTAAATAATCATAGGTACAAGGAAAAAAATCATCCATGTCGAAATAATCCAAATCATATCCACGTACGATCCCAAAAAAAAAATCTCCAGATCAAATCTATAATTTGAGATAAAAGTAACATAAGAATCTGTATTGATACTTTTTTGGAGAGAAAGAAAAAAGAAAGAAAGATAGAAAGAAAGAAGAAAGACAATGAACGTTATTGAGAGAGAGAGAGAGACAGCGAGAGAGAGATCAAAGAGTGACGGTGAAGAGAGAGACATCGGAGAGAGAGATGGTCAAGAGGGGGATTGAAGGGGAAAGTGCAAAGAGAGAGTGAAGCTAAGGAACATGGTGACTGTAATACCTCATTTTCTAAAGCCTTTAGATTAGTTTAAATATATAATGGTTTCAAACCTGAGACCATAACAATTTAAAGTCCCAATTTAAGATAGAGTTTAATCTTATATTTGTTTAGGATTTTCAAAAAATTTTTAAAATAAATATGTTTGGTCAAAATTTTAGTTTATAAATTCATTATCTTTATCAGTTTCAAAATCATTTATTTAAAATACATAGCATTTTCTATCTATAACTCGCGTCATGATGGTTAACTTATGGGTTTCTGGATACCAATACGTTATCGAAAGCCTAGCGTACGGATTACAACTTATACAGTCTGCATCGCGAGTACTAGTACTACTATCGCTACTACTACTACTTATAAATATTTTACAATCATCCAAAATAAAATGATAACCAAACAGTCCATAATTTATTTGTCTCTTCTTCGTCCGTCTATATTACCTTCTTGCCCTTAGAGCTGGATGCCTTTACTGTATATCATTTGTTGAAAAAGGGGTGAGATTCAAAAGAATCTCAGTAGTACACAGATCACTCATATAATATGCAAATACTAAGCATGTAAAACAAATCATCAAACAGCACAACTTACAGAAATGTAGCACATAAAAGGGCCTAACCGGTCCCTTATCACTGACTCACAACGCTTGAGATTCACAATCTGGCTGCCCAGGGCCTCTGCCCCATACAAGGTACAGTCACGGGCTTTCTGTCTCAAACCTACCTGGCTTAAGACGCCCCCGGGTAACTCCCGGTGTAACTTGTACTTACGGGTCTTACCGCCTATGGACTATCTGTCCCGCACATATATACAGATGATATGGTACACATACATGGCATCACATATGATATAAGAGATAAAGTACTACCTGACAGTCTTTCCAAATTTGGTTCCTGTTCTCAGTCTCTTAGGCGTCCCGGGTAAATATCAAATCCTATAATTTATAATTTACAGACAGGCGAATTATTAATAATTAAAACACACACACCCTCTTCCCACACATCACACGCAATACACACACACACAATCATATAATTAAATAACACACACACTACCCATATGGCACACACATACACATTTTTAATTAAAAAAAACACCCTCTCTCTCACTCTCTTAATCACACGGAAGCACACACACAAACTTCTCATTCTCTTCAGCCAAAATCCAAAAAGAAAGAAAAGAGAGAGTGAGTGAAAAAGAGAGAGAGCAAGAGACACATAATAGAAAAAGAGAGATACGTAAGAGTGATCGGTGCTACTAGAGGAAGGAAGAAGTGATTACAAATTCTACATATAACTCCATATCCTAATATAGGTGAGTTTCCTTCCCATATTCTTAACTCTTTCTAGTTGATTTGAGATTATTTTTGGGTAATTTGGGAAGCATAAGAACCTAGTATAATGAATTGTTGTCTTGTGAGGTTTTGTTTTGGGTAAAATAGTACATAAGGAAGAAATGAGAATTTGATAAATTTGAGGTTTCCAATGAATTCTACACGAAAAATTATATGGGAATACCTGAGATTATAATTTTTGGATGATTATATATAAGTCTAGAATTTTTAGAAAATAAGAGGAGTTGTTGTTCGGTTAGTTTCTCTGAAATCATATTGGTTGTAAAATAAATTTCGGTAACCAAACCTGGTCAGAAAATTATGAAAGTTTCCAGAAGGAAATTAGACATCTTAAGCTTTAATTTGATATATAATATGTATCATTTGGGTTTATAAACAGTGAGATATGAATTTTTAAAGTTAGATGATGAATCTGGAACATTTTATGGTACAGACGAGGTTTGATGAAATTCTGGAAATTTTGTAGATATAATTTATGAATGTTAATATTTTTCCCTGAAAATATATTTAAATATTATCATATAAGATTTTGAACCATCCCATTTGGAGTTCTATATATTTAGTTATGAATTTTAGAAGTTAAGCTACTGAAACTGGAAAGATTTTCTGGCAGTGCGAAACAAATTTAAAACTGGGAATTATTCATGGATAGGTGGTAGTTAAAAGTATTTTTATATTAAAATAGACTTCATAAGTGACACATGGAATTTGGAACCACCTTAATTGGATAAAAATACTTTTAACTACCACATATCCATGAATAATTCCCAGTTTTAAATTTGTTTCGCACTGCCAGAAAATCTTTCCAGTTTCAGTAGCTTAACTTCTACAATTCATAACTAAATATATAGAACTCCACATGGGATGGTTCAAAATATTATATGATCATATTTAAATATATTTTCAGGGAAAAATATTAACATTCATAAATTATATCTACAAAATTTCCAGAATTTCATCAAACCTCGTCTGTACCATAAAACGTTCCAGATTCATCATCTAACTTTAAAAATTCATATCTCACTGTTTATAAACCCAAATGATACATATTATATATCAAATTAAAGCTTAAGATGTCTAATTTCCTTCTGGAAACTTTCATAATTTTCTGACCAGGTCTGGTTACCGAAATTTATTTTACAACCAATATGATTTCAGAGAAACTAACCGAACAGCAACTCCTCTTATTTTCTAAATATTCTAGACTTATATATAATCATCCAAAAATTATAATCTCATGTATTCCCATATAATTTTTCGTGTAGAATTCATTGGAAACCTCAAATTTATCAAATTCTCATTTCTTCCTTATGTACTATTTTACCCAAAACAAAACCTCACAAGACAACAATTCATTATACTAGGTTCTTATGCTTCCCAAATTACCCAAAAATAATCTCAAATCAACTAGAAAGAGTTAAGAATATGGGAAGGAAACTCACCTATATTAGGATATGGAGTTGTATGTAGAATTTGTAATCACTTCTTCCTTCCTCTAGTAGCACCGATCACTCTTACGTATCTCTCTTTTTCTATTATGTGTCTCTTGCTCTCTCTCTTTTTCACTCACTCTCACTTTTCTTTCTTTTTGGATTTTGGCTGAAGAGAATGAGAAGTGTGTGTGTGCGCTTCCGTGTGATTAAGAGAGTGAGAGAGAGGGTGTTTTTTTTAATTAAAAATGTGTATGTGTGTGCCATATGGGTAGTGTGTGTGTTATTTAATTATATGATTGTGTGTGTGTGTATTGCGTGTGATGTGTGGGAAGAGGGTGTGTGTGTTTTAATTATTATTATATATATAGGTATATTTTTATCCTATTAATTACACACACTAGGTCTTTATTTTTCCCTTTGTTTAATTTAAGATTCCTTAAATTTCATAGCTTCCATAATTTGGCTTACTATCTAACTCCCATAAATTAATCCTTAGCCTTTGAATAAATTTTGGGATGTTACAGTGACGATAAATTAGGGATATAATTGTGTAACTTTATATAATAAATTTAATTAATGAGGTAACTTATATTAAGAAAAAAAAGCCCCCTTTCAACCTTATAAATAAGACCAAAAGGGTATATACTCTGTTCAATCAACATTACTCCCCCTAATCCTTATTACTATAAGGCACCAACTACTAATTCTTACAGATTAAGGAATTGTAGTTAAGTCATTAAAGTTAATCTTAAATTGATATATTTTTCTAATTCTACTCCTCTTTTAATGATGTGAATTATTTTTTAAAAAAATTTGAACCTGAATTAATATCAATGGTAAAGAATAAAAAAAAGTAATTAACGAAGCAGTTGGTGCCTTATATTTGGAAACAAATATTGCTTCTAGTTCTTACTCCCTCCATCCCTTATTATAAGCAAACGATTTGTGTTAACCAAGAAAATAATTAAAATTAGTTAAAGATAATAAATATGTATTATGTTTTTTAACTATGCCGCCCTTATGTGTAAAAAAAGATAAGTGATAGAGAATAAATATAATAAATACAGTCAACAAAGGGTAAAGTTAGAAAAACATAATAAATACTTGGACAAACCTAAAATAAAGTTTATATTTTGAGACACACTCGTTCACAAACTTGAAGCTTATAATAAGGGACTAAGGAAGTAATCTTATAATGCTGGCCAAATATAAGATACCTCTAACTACCTTTTTTTTTTTTTGGACTACCTTATCCAAACTAATAAGAGGTAATTAAGTCATTAACTTAGTCTGAAAATAAAATAGAATTCCAACTTTATTCATATTTAATCTCATGAATTACATCCAAGAAGCTGAAGAATGTGAAATTATTGAGATTTTAAATAGGGACAATGTTAAAAAAATATAATTAGTATCTTATTTGGTGGCTTATAATAAAGACAATCTATTCCTTCCCTTTATAATAAGGGTTAGAGAGAGTATAAGATAAAAATTTTAGGATTGGTTTGGTTATAAGGAATATACTTAAAGAATGTTTGAAATTTTAACTAGTTTTTTCATTACCCTCATTATTGATATGTTATATCATTGACTTGCTGTGTTAAAAAAGTCAATGAGGTTTCTCTCAACGCAGCAGCCTTCAGCCACGTTTCTCTCCTTCTCTCTCTTTCTCTCCCTTCCTTTATCTTCGTGTGCCCTCTCTTCCTTCCACCATTGGTTGTGGCAACTCATTGATCAAAATCCCATCGAACTTAGTTTTTTTTTTAAAAAAAAAAAAAACACACACACACACATATGTATATGAAAAATAACCTGAGTTGTTGGATTGTTTAAGATATTTAGCATTTTGATAGAGTGAAAATTATTTTGTATATATTTTGATTGAATTTGGTTTGAGCTTCCAATGACTAAAGAAAAATTTGTCATTTTGATTGAATGGGTTGATTAATGTGCATTTGTTGCTGGTTTAATGTGAATTATTTGAAGTGATTGTTGATGATTTAATGTTACATTAATTTGACAGAGCCCTTGCAGTATATTAGGGCCAAATCCAAATATTTATAAAACAAAAAGTGCAGTAAATGCAACACTCAAGTTGTTCTCTTTTGGTAGCCTTTAGTGAGCTGCTAAGTTAACTAAATGTCTATAAATACAGTAAAAATGAAGTTTGTTTGGAAAATTGTTTTCAACTATGATCCAACAAAATTGTTATATATTATTTTGGTGTATATTTGGGGTTGTTTAACATATATTCAAGCCATTATTGCATTGATTTGTGATAATCTGAGTCAAAGTGATTGCATAGAATTAAGGTTGAAAAGTACATATTTGATATGATTTTATGATTTTGGCCCCAAAAAAAAAAAGATTTTGTGATTATTTTTTATTAAGAATATTTCTTGGACCTTTTATCTTATTTAGATTTGTTTTGTAGTGCAGGGACCTTGAAATGAAGAAAAAAGGCCTAATGTCAAACCCCTTAACATTTTGATATTTCCAAAGTAATAAATGTATAGGTTAGAGGGCATACAGAAACAACGGAAATATACCGATAATAAGTACTTGTTTATATTACAGGAAATCTCATAGGATTGGAAAAATATATATAGAGTCCAAAAGAAATAAAATTTAGAACTAAAGATAACTAACTGTAGTCTCACTTGAACTGGACCTCAGTTGCCAGTAATTATATATTTGCATTTAGAGCCGCTACTTTCTGTTGGAATATTTTTAAATGTTAAAAAAGAGTGAGATTCGAATGAATCTTAGTAGTAACATATAGTCTGACATATAAAATGCGAAAATAAATATGCAATGCTATGTGCATGTGAGATGATCGAAACTATATGTGTACACTTACCCAAGGTTAAACTATATGTTTGCACCCTGGTCTACTCGGTGCCCCTGTTGGGTCCCTGACCACAACTTGGCAAATTGTGTGTCAAAGACACTAGCTCATATTACAGAGAATGACATAATCAACATTTAGTAATCATATAGTATATGTAAAAAGAAGTTACTACCTGACTCCTTTTTCAAGTCTCTTGACTGTCTTAAATTTTGGTTCCAGCTCGGGCTATTGTCAGTTCCTATAAAAATTCAAGTTACAAGTAACTGATTATTATTTGTATTATTACTTCCTTTAATTAAATTCTGCTGGTTATCTTAGTTTCAGTGGCTTGTACACAGTACAATTTTGCATAGTGCAATTTTAATGTTTTTATGCAAATTGATAGATTTTTTAGTTAACTTTGAAAAATCATAATTAATTCTAAAAAAATCAAATTTGACTAATTATAAAGCCTAAATGAAGCTCTTGAAATATATTTTCATGAAAAAAAAACCTAAATCTAGTTACTTCAATCCTATTGCTCCCAGAAATTCACAAAATCCCATTGTTCCATATTACAATCCAGAAACATAGCACAATTTTAAAAATCCATTTCTGCTAATGTAATCATTTAAAAATTATGATCCACATATCAAATTAAAGTTCTAATTGTCTACTTTAATTATGAAAACTTTCATAATTTTTGGTCAAGTTTTGGCTTCCCAAAATCTCGCAGCAACCAATCTGACTTCCAAAAACATAGTCTGGCAGCAACTAACTTCAAAAATTCATATCTCTAAGTATACTGATCCAAATATCACAAATTATGTATCCATGTAAAGCTTAGAATGCATAATTTTGATCTAGAAAATTTCATGGCTATTGGACAGGATTATATTACTAAAAAACACAACACAACCAACTGACATAATATGGACTTCTAGAATTTCATTTATTTCTGGACCTATATTTCAAAAATTATAACTCCCTCTAAAGATATCCAAATGATACATTCTATAACTCATATTAAATCTTCGAATGTCTACTATCTCTTTTGTAAAATTTCATAAATATTGGATAACATGTGGTTGATCATAAGCAACACAAAACTGTCTGGCTCTAAAAAATGTAAGTTTTGACAGTCTGACTTCAAAACTCCAGGACTCATTCATTGTCACTCCAAATTATGCTCTTCTTGATTCTATTTTCTACTACACATCCTAAAATTTCCATAAAAAAAAGAACCAGATAAAAACTCCATCTATAGTCTCTGTTTAAGCTTTTGCAACTTTCCTGCAGAAACTCTGTTTTCCGGCAAGCAAAACAGAGTTGAGAAAACTAACATGCAACCATGGTTTTACACTTTAATCTCAAAAGATTTTGACTCTACGTACTCCTACACATGTTCCTTGTGTTTGGGGACATGTTTACAGAAGCAAAGAAACCAAAGATCCCATGTAAAATGGACACACAATTACTGGTTTTTGTGACAAAAGCTTTCCGGCAATTTTCTCACTTTCAACAGCAAAACAACCCAGAAAAACCACTGAAATCCTATGGAAATCCAAGGTAAAAGTAGAGGAGACTTGTCTAAATACATTTATGATGTTGTGTTTGAGATTTAGAGCTTCCTTGTTCCTCTTTTCCGGCGTCTACTTCCTCCGGTTCTACTCTCTTACTCACGTCTCTCTCTTTCTCTATTCTGTTTTTTTATGGTTTTCTTTTCTGTTTCAGCTACTTCCCGAATGTTGATTAGAGAGCTGAAGGTGGAGTGAATGGAGAGGTGAGTGTTTTATTTATGGTGGGGGCTGAACGTGTGTCTATGCTGTCCGAATGAAGATGGAGAAAGATGAGGAGTAATGAATGTGTGTGTGTGTTGTCCGAATAAGAAAAGAAAGATGAGGAGTAATGAATGTGTGAGTGTGTTGTCTGAATGAGAGAGTGCAATATGGAAAGAAGAATGAGTGATCAATGTGTGTAAGTGTCGGTGAGAGTGTTCAATTAGGTTTTGATTGTGTGTTTTTAATATATATAGGTATATTTTTATCCTATTAATTACACACACTATGTCTTAATTTTTCCCTTTTTCTAATTTAAGTTTTTTGAAATTTTGTAGGCTCCATAATTTAGCTTACTATCTAGCTCCCACAAAGTAATCCTTTTATTGAATTTTGGAATGTTACACTTAAACTAAGAGCAAATGAAGGAAATTTGGGTGCTGAAAATTTAGTTGCTGAAAATTAATGTTGTTGTCATTGTGCAACTCGCCGAGGCGAGATTAATTTGATACTTTTCTTAAAAAAGCTTCTCTGAGTCAAATAGTTTGTGGGGATCATTCTATCTCTTGTGGTACTTTTGGGACTCTCACTCAATTGGGCTTAATAACCTATTTAATTTATTCTAATTTTTAAACTTTTTGATCCAAAATCTGATATATGATACTTTGTACCACTTGCCTTGGCAATTCGCTAAATTCTGCAATTGCGAAAACATGGGTTTTGCTGTCAAACCGAACCCAAACCCATTTTTCTTCATCCAATCCGACACCAATATGATATATTCGACCTCCTAGCCTCATTTTTAACCTAGGCTGACTCCATATACAATTTTCCACTCTTCTTCTTCATCTCTATCATCAACATTCAGCCTCACCTTCCATTTTTAATGCTTTATTCATATTTTCACTCCATTTTCTCTCCCTCACTTCGGCCCTCCATGGCCGGCACCTTGTTGCTGCTGTTTGGAGCATGGAGGAGTTCAATGAGGAGCTGAGTTTGTGTCTCTTGAGGATTGTAAAGATTGGCTTGAGTTCTTGAGCTCAATTGGGAGTTTTTTTCTTAGTTCCTTTATGAATTTTCAATTGTTATTATGATTCGTAGCTTTGTTCTTAGGAGTTTTGGTAGGATGTTGTTGTGAGTTACTTTAGACTTCATATTGTTGAGCCAATATTGCTTTTATGTTGTAATTGGATTTGGATTATTGTATTTAGATGATTTTCATTTATATATTTTCCATTAATTCACTGATACTATTTTTTCTGTATGATTACTAGTTTGTGTAATTGATTTTGATTAATTTGAGTGTCGCAATTGTGCATTCATACTAGATGAAATATTTTTATTAATTCAATCCATTTCTCACATTAAGTGGTTCTTTAATATAATATTCCTAAAGAATAGCCATGAATGGATAGTGGGAATAACTATTAATCATGAGTATTAAACCCAATTGAAATACTTGACGAATTTCAACTCCCACATCATTTAGTGAAATGATAACCAATTGAACCAATATCTCAAGAGATTCACTTCATTCATTCATCCATTCCATTCACCATTATTGAAATCACAAAAAATATAGCATCTTAGGATTTTTATCCATTCTTGCACTTACCAATTTTTCAAACAAAACCTCAAAACCAATCTCTTCTTATTTTTATTGCATTTCATGGAATTTAGATCAGTCAATAAAATGCTTCTTGAGAAAGAGAGAATGAACCTAGGTATGTCTATACGTAATTCTTAACTAATTTTTGATTGAGGATCCTAAGACTAACGATAAAAAATCATCATCAAACTATAACTAATCATGCACATCCACTACAAAAAAAATACTTTCAGCAGCCACAAAAGTCGCCACTGAAAGTCTAAAAGTCACTGCCGAAGGTTTTCAGTGGCGACAAAAAGTCGTCGCCAAGTCGTTGCTGTTGCGACTGTGCCTGAAAGTTTTGGCAGCGACAAATATAGTTGCCGCTGAAAGTATACTTTCAGCGGTGACAAATGTCGCTGCCAAAGAGGTACTTTCAGCAATGATTTTAAATGTCGCCGCTAAAAGTCAACATTTAGAAAATAAGGATAAATAAATAAATAAAGTCATGTCAGCATCTATGCCACCTATCACCTGTCATATCAGCCCATGTCACCACCCACCTGCCACATTATATGCCACATCATCACCATATGCCACATCGTGCCATATCATCACTCTATATTTTTTCCTCCCAAATGTGCCTCCACCAAGTTCGAACCCCCACGGATGTTGTCTTAAAGCCTTTGCCATGTGAGCTGTGATGAAATCACATAATGTAAATGCATAATTAAACATATACACACATATAACTAAATATTATATATATAAATAATGATATTCATATCTAAAATTACGTATAAAAAATATATTCATATAAACACACACACACACACACACACACACACACACACACACACACACACATATATATATATAAAATATAATATAATATAAATATCTATTTATTAATATAATATTTTCATATAGATAAAAATGTTGATTAATTAATATAATATTATTAATTTGATAAATTTTATTTTTTATATTGAGTGTATAATATTATATAATAAATCAATAAATGAGTTTGCATTTAATTTATATCTAAAAAATAAAAAAATATTATATAAAAAATAATGAAAAATAAAGCATTAAATAATACTAATCAAAATATTTTTTTTAAAAAAATACTCTAAGATATTGAAAGTTATTGAGGATAAGATGTTATCTATCAAATCAATGATACAATAATAAGATATTAAATAATATCCTTGAGATCCTATTTGACAACTCATATATAGAATAATATCCTAAGAGGGAAACTATTAATAAATCTAAAATATGCTTTGGATTATTCGAATTATATAAAAGATTAAAGTTATAGTTAGAAGCCCTCTTAAATAAGATATTTTATTTGTCTTCTTCCATGACCTAAAATCATTGACAAAATTGTCCCCCAGAGTCCTATGATTTTTTTTAGAAAAAAAGTATCATTATATAAAATCTATCTATAAGGATATCTTAATCAAGGTATGAAAAAATAAAAAATCTCATATAACCTAATATATGAACCATTCACATTCTTTTTAACTACCATTCGTCACTACAAACAAATAGCGAATTGGCGATGGAATTTAACGACGGAATTTCCGTCCCTAATCAACTTAAAGACGGAAATTAGCGACGAATTAGAGACGGAACAATATTAGCGATGAAATTTGTTCCGTCGCTAAAGAGACCATTACTAATTGATTAGTGACGGAATTTTGAATTCCGTAGCTAATTAGAGACGGAAAAATTCAGTCGTTAAATTCCGTCTCTAATAAACGACGAAATTGACTAATTAGAGACATAATTTTTCGTCTCTAATCTGTCGCTAATTATTTTTTTTATATATAATTTAAATTGCCACATGTCTACAACACGAACCTCCACATGTCCTCGCCGGCGACCACTACATGTACCAATCAGCCACCGCCAGCTTGCCTCCGGCCGCCACGTGTCACCCTCCACCTCGCACCACGTGTCACAAGTCACAAATTAGTTGTATTTTGTGACCAAGTTAGGATTCAAAGTTATGACCTCTCACGCGTGTGCTAGTGCCTTAGCCAGTTGAGCTAAAAAGAATCTGTGAAAGTTAAATGCAAAATCATATATATATATAGACACAAACACACACATACGTACATACATACATGCATGCGCGCGCGCGCGCACACACACACACACATATATCACTTGCAAACAAAAATAGAAATACAAAATTTTATATATTATTGAATATTTTAATTTAGTCTTCTTATTTTATTTTATGTAAATATTCTACCTAAATTTTTATTATTAATATCTTTTTTTATTTATTTTATTTTATATTTTATATTTTTGTTTGTATTTATAAAATTTTCATTTTATTTGTATATAATATATTATTAAAAATTCAAATATATTATATTATAATTTTAATTTAAAAAATAAATATGAATTAATAATTTTTATTTATTTATTTTAATATTATATTATAAATTTAAAATAATTTAAAATTTAAAATATTTAAAAAATTATAATTTTGAAAAAAAATCTAATTATTAAAAAATTTAACTATTAGAGACGGAATTAGCGACGGAAATTCCGTCGCTAATTAGAGACGGAAAAATTCCCTCTCTAAATTCCGTCGCTAATATTTAGGGATGGAATTTAGTGACTGAAATTCCGTCTCTAATTAGCGACGGAAAAATTCCGTCTCTAAATTCCGTCACTAATTTTTAGCGACGGAATTTAGTACATTCCATCGCTAATTTAGAGACGGAAAAATTTCGTCTCTAAATTTCATCGCTAATTTTAGTGACGGAATTTGTGAGGGATTAGGAACAGATCCTGTATTTTTTTGTAGTGCGTTAAATTGTGTTTTTATTAGAGTGTGTGAGATTTAGAAAGTTATTTTGCCAAACTATAATAGCATATGAGAAGTACATATTCTTTAACTTATTTTATTCTTTTTTGAAGCATAGCATTTTTCTTTCATTCTTGTTTTGCAACTATGAGGTAGAAATAAATTGGGTTGAATCATATACATATTTTATAATTAAATAAGTGTAGATTCTAAGCTATATTTAATTAAATTTATCAATATTTTATAACTAATTAATTAACTTTCCTATATTTCATTCTCTTCAATTGATTATAATCATACAATAAAAACTACTAATATATTTTTTATATTTTAGATATTAAATTAGTTAGAATGATTGTTTTTAAGTACACACAACAACGATAAAGAAATCAAAATTGAAATATTTAATTTACTCATTTACTATGCATGTTTGTGTACAATAAAATTGTGGATGCACCATTCATTTTAAATCAAAATGCCAATTTAAACATAACCCCTGTGAAAATGAAAACTTATGACCTTATTTTATTTCTTCATGATAAGTATCATATTTAATATTTTGAGAGATTAAATATTATATTTAAAAACAATATTTTTTATGCGAAAAAAATTAATTGAAAAAACTGATACTTTTGGCAGCGAGAATAAATGTCGCCACTGGAAGTCACACTTTCAGTGGTGACTTGACAAGGAAAAGTCACCACTGAAAGTGTGACTTTCATTAGCGACAATAAATGTAGCTGCTAAAAGTTTAACTTTCAATGATGAAAATAAGAGTTGCCACTGAAAGAATCTCTTTTAGCGATGACAATAAAAGGTCGCCGCTGAAAGTTAAATTTTCAACGGTGACAATAAATGTCGCTGCTAAAAAAAAACTTTTAGCAACAACTCTTCTTGTCGCTATTGAAAGTCAAGTTTTGGCGGTGACTTTTTAGAGTCACTGCTGAAAATGGTCACCAAAAGCCACTTTTTTGTAGTGAAAATTGATTTAAATGTCCTTATTACTTGTTTTTTAATTTTTCTTTTTAGTATAAAATGGATGGAATAGAAGTCATTTGAAAATATAAGTGATAAAATCCCTTGACATTGAGTTTGTCACTTGATAAAGGGAATGCAATTTCTCTAGGCTTTTCAGCTTTTGAATATACCAAACCCAAATAATAATGGGTCTAACACCTAAATTCATGACAACTCATTCATTCAAGCATTATTAAGTAATCCTAGCGTGTGATTTTAGATGGTTCATGCAATAGGTTCCTTTTAAATCTTATATTGACTATATGCGCGCGCGCGCGCACTGAAGCACAATTGTTCTACATAAACCAATCTTATATTAACAGTGTGTTCACCGCCACGAACAAAATATCGATTAATGGCAATCTATGCAATAGAAATCCATGTAATGTAGCATCAATTACTCTAGATATTAATTAAATATAATTACCAATTGTGACAATGTTGCCTTTAAGCTTAATTCTATTCAAGCACTACTTCTAATTCCAAATTAATCACAAATGATGCAATATAGCTTACAATTCATACTAAAAACCTTAAATATGAGATGAATTAACTTATGAGAATTTGGTCAGATCATGCCTGTTGATTGAATGGGCTGGTTAATGTAAAATATAAATCGTAAGGCTGAAATTCAGTTACTTAAAACGTATATTGATTAATTTGTTTTGACATTTGATCAAGATATATTTACAACAAATTTATAATCCCTAAACCTCGTAATGAGGTTGAAATTCATCAGTCCCCACGATATATATCTTTATCTATGACAACCTGATGAAGGTAGAGATGGTCTTTGAGCATCAAAAGGGCAATAGCAAATTCATTCATTGAAAGGGCAAAGGGAAATGATAATATATACATGCACTTTAGCGCCAATAGGGTAAGTCATGTCATACTAACTCATTTTTTGAAAATCTAACTGTTTGCTAACACCCAGCTATTTGTACTCATTGTACTCAAAGGACATTGGATTCTTATTGTGATCAATCCTATTAAAAGGCAGCCTATTGTACAAAACTCCTACCAGGTAGGCTTTAGAGAGAAATAGATGTATATAACCTTATCTCCACAAGTAGAGAATCTGTTTTAAGAATTTAAATCTATGAACTCTAGGTAATATGACAATAACTTATTATTATTCCAAGGCTCACCCTCTATTATGTGATCAGTCCTATTACTACAAAATTTTGGTATTTTAATTCTCTTAATGGGGAACTAGGCAATTACTCAAAAAGAGATGCAAAGATATTGTGGGTACTGCAAAATGAAATTCTTGAAGGATATAGTCCCTCGCAGGCCCCACAAATTTCTTGACAAAGAGTACGTGTTGACTTGATTTTGTTGTAGCATTTTTGCATTCAATACTTCAGGAGTGTGAGCTAGTCTTTAAAGAGTTTGCTATGATTGGCTTCTAACTGTAGGTGATGCAAAATTCACTTTATAAATTTTTGAGTTTAAACAATTTTTGGTTTCTTAAGTTTATTCTTATTTTGGTTTTGATATCTTAAATTTTAACTTATAAGTTTTGATCTATTAAGTTTTTGAATTATTTTACCCTTCAAGGGACTAAATCTCATAGTTTGAAAATCCAACGATCAAAATTAAAATAAGAGCATATTTGAAGGATGAGATTTATTTATTTATTTTTTTTTGGGCTTTCTCTACATAACGTGGAACACCCTGGCTCCTGGCCACTTGTAGTCCAATACTTACGAAAACTAAAACCTGCCCACTATTTTCATGATCCCTCGTGTCACCTCTCCATTCGTATACTAATCCCAATATTCATCGCTCTCAGAGCTCCCTCAATTCATGGATCCCATCTACAAAAGTTCCCCACTCTCACATGTCTCACGCGCTACAAACTTGCTCTCTCCAATCGACATCTGTCCTTTGTGGTCTCTCCCATTCTTCCCCAAGGCACCAATCCATATACGCAAGAACCGGTTTACTTACTGCCCAAACCCCGGTTTTCTTTCAATATTTAAAGCCCAGAATCATAAAAATCGAGACAAACAAAATAAAGCCTCTTCAGGCTTTCCATATAAAGTATTCCAAAACTTCATTATCATTCATAGAAATAAAAGCTTCTGTCACTTGGACCTTCTAGAAGAGAGAGGAAAAAAACTCCTCCTCTTGTTCTTCAACTTCTTCTTCGGCCAAGAACATATTTTTTTCCTGTAAGTTCCAGCTTCTGAGGCATATATTAGATTCCTTACTGATTCAGATTTCTCCTTTTTTTTTATGCGTGTTTCAGAACAAATTATTTAGATTCCTTCTGGGATGGTTTGTTTTTTTTTTTTTGTACGTGAATTTCTTGGGTGAATATATTGCAGCTTTACTGATTTGTTGTTGTGGTTGATCTGAAAGGGCGAAGCCCTAATAGTAAGAGAAATAATGGGGAGAGGGAAGATTGTGATTAAGAGGATTGAGGATTCAACAAGCAGGCAAGTGACTTTCTCAAAGAGAAGAAATGGATTACTAAAGAAAGCAAGGGAGCTTTCGATCCTCTGCGACGCGCAAGTTGGCGTTATCGTGTTCTCCAGCACTGGCAAGCTCTATGAATATGGAAGCTCCAGGTATCTTTACACACACACACACCCTCTTTCCAATTCGTTTACTTTTCTTTGTTCTATCAGAAACTAAATCAGCATTTTCTCTGATGGGCTTTTGATCTGAATAATATCTCCCTTTTCGCTTCTTCTTTCTTCTTTTTACTGAGAGAAACTATGTTTTTTTTCCTTGATAACATAGCCAATTATATTATATAAAATGGGGAGACACTATCTTGAATCTGATATTCTGTTACACTGTGGTTTTCGTTTTGGCGTTAATTAGTTTGCTCCTCTGAGATATGCTTGATGGATATCGAAATTTCCATGCGTGCGTGCGTGTTTGCGTGGTGATTTTTTTTTTTCCTGAATTGAAATTTCTGATGAATATATATAAGAAACTCTTGGTCCTTCTGCTAGCTGATGATATCTTTCTTCTTCTTGTTGTTCATGTTCTTTTCTCTTACCTCTTCTTTAGATATATATATATATATATATATATATATATATAATTTGCCCTTTTGTGGGTAATTTGGGCCAATAATCTCTTAGTACTCGTCATCATACTTTATATGTAAATCAGTGAGTAGATTGCCTAATTAAGTCACTGATTTACAGTTACACACTTTCTGGAGTTCCTATATATAGAAAACGCTATAGGCAGTGAATTCTATGAAAAGGAATCTTCAAAAGTACTCTAAGAATTATCTCTTACAGTTTTTGTTGTAAAGTTCTTCTAAAGTTTGAAAAGAAGAAAGTGTAACACAAAAATTGAAGCAATTTTAGGGTCCAGTCATTACCTCTTTTTTTCTCTTCTCCTTTCAAACATTACAACACACACACACACACATAAGAGATTCAGACTCTAATTGAACTGTACATAGTTATTATGAATTTTGATTAGTAGATTGTAGATGCCTTTTTCATACATAATTATAAGTACTTCATCAAAAAAAAAGTACATAACTATAAGTAGATAATAGTCTCAAAGCATTTTGACTAGAAAACCTTCAAAAGTTATGCATGAGATGGTTTATCTAACGATCATAAAAGATTTCAAAAAATTATATATCTTCTTGGTCAACTACACGCTGCAGAATAATCCATTGAATATGGTTGGTTTTATTAATTTATTTTATTATTTTGTGATACTGGAATGTAAGCTAGAACTAGGCAATTTATAATCTTTATGTTATAGCGTATCAATAAGGATTAGATTGGTAAGCAACTGATCTGTAGTTATTTACAGGCACAAGTGCTATGACATTGACAGGCAATTTAGAATCTTCAAACTTATAGTTTTTTTTTATATATAAATAGCAGAACTAATATTTATTATATATAGTCATTTTCATACTAATATTTATTATATATAGTCATTTTCATATCTTTTGGTCGGTTAACATATGCTAAATAAAATTTTGAGAAAACACAAATTAAGTTTTGCAAATTTAAAACGTGAGTTTTAATAATACACACAGACACACGTATAAACATTAACTTATAATTATGTAAACAAATACTATATATATATATATGTGTGTGTGTGTGTGTCGGTTTATTTATACACATGAAAATGCTGGTCTTTAGAGCTGGATAAGAATTGAACATTGTTGTTGATGTAATATGTTGGTCCAAGTTAGGGAGGTTGATTAAAGATGAAGTAATTTATTTTTTAAAAGTTAATCAATTAGCATGTTGTTGTGCTTTATTTTCAATTTTTTTTGACAAGGATAATTATATGTTAACTCATGTGATTTAGAATACAACATCATATATTTGTGTTTGTCTAAACTCTGAGTCATCAAATTATTTGAAATAAAAAAACTTAATTACTGTGATACAGCTTCTGTTATCTGATTTTCAATAGGAGTATAACAATATATATAAACATTTTTGAAAAATAATTATGATATAACGATGAAGATTTATTCCGCCCCTATGAAAGATTATGAGTATTAACCTTTCTTAAATATAAATAACTATTGGATATCATTGAAGTAAGAGGATATGGAAAGGAAAACGTGCTGTAATATACTTATGCTAATCTCAAGACAAATAAAAAAAAAATATTTATGTGAACTTCTTGTTCCCAGATGGATTTATAATTACGCATTAGATTATTATTTGCAACTCCTTGAATTTTGCATAGCTTTGAATATTGTCAGGTATATATATTTTAGGGCTTGCATCCTCAATATAAAGATTAAGTTTATATCATGCATTCAACTTACACTACCAGAAAAAGGGGCAACTAAATCTAATGCTCCACTCTCTTGTAAACTTTGTAATTCTTCAACCTCGCAAATATTTTCTTTTTTCTTTAATAATTAGATTCTATATAAAATGAGTGACATTTTAATATCTTGTGAACAAAAAATTATGCAGTTTTTAATTTCTTATAAATTTTTTAAATAAATAAATAATGCACAATTCTAGAGTATTTTTCTTTGAAAAATCTAAAAAAAATTAAAAAATGCGTCATTTTTTCTCATAAGATATCAAAATATCAATTAAAAAAAGAAAATATTAGGCAAATTGATGCATTACAAGGGGTATTAGAGAGCATTAGATCGTGGAGCATCATAGACCCCTTGCCCTAGTAAAAGGACTTTCAGTAGTCGCTGATTGAAAGTCTCTCTGACTGGCAACTTTGGAGGGGAACTGAAAGTTTGACAAACAGATTGGTAATTAATTAATTACCATGTGTAAAGGGTGCGGAAACCCTATAACAACTGATGTTATTATTTGGTTACATTATTAGATTAAACAAAAAAAAAAAGAAGCCATTAATTTGTTTTTGACTTACTAATTGACTATATACTGTTGGTTTATGGCAGCATGAGATCCATTATTGAGCGCTACAACAAACTAAAAGTGGAACACCATAATCGGCATATGAATCATGAGTCGGAAGTCAAGGTACTACTTCTACACTATTTGTATAAAAAAGACACCATAATAAGAAACAGAAGATTTAATTGCTTGAGCTTTTATTTTGGGCTTAATTACTGTGTCTGTGATTGAAACTATATATATGGTTAATTGTTCTTTCATGTGGTCATATAGTTCGCGAATAAACCATACACATACCCACATTGTCTCAGAAATTTTTTCATCAATACTCTACAAACACTAATTTGGCCCTCTTTAATTAATTAAAGGTTAAAGTATACTTTTTTCTTATCTGCTCTTTTTTTTGGCTTGCGTATACTTTGAGTCCTTTAAATTTACATGAAGTATACCTTTGATCCTTTAACTTTATAAAGTATACTTTTAGTCCTATAATTCTAACACTATTAATGTTGCTAATGAAAATGTAAACTCAAGTGATGATTGTGTAAAGTTAAGTAATGATTGTGTAATTAAATGCTATTAAGCTTGAATTTAAAATATGGGTACATTTAAAAATATCTAACATTTGTATAATTAAATGATATTAGTCATCACTTGAGTTTGTCACGTTAGTATTTTCTGTTAGCAACATTAATAGCATTAGAATTATAAGACCAAAAGTATGCCTCATGTAAAACTTATAGAACTAAAAGTATACTTTAACCTTAATTCAAAGTTGTTTAGTTTATCGAAATGCACTTTCAACCTATACCTCTATAGACAATCCATTCTTAAACAGGCATGACCCTCAATGAAATCTGTGAAATACTTTATTCAAGGTCATGTATATTGAGACCTAGTTTAGTCCAATATAACTAGTTAAGGGCTGTTGAGTTAACCAAAAAGAAGTAAGCTAGTTATGAATACAAGCTATTCGATACTTTGTGCATGGATAGGTTTTTATAGCAATGTTGGTTCATGAAGCTAAACACCATGAGGATATATAGTAACTTGTTATATTGAACAGTTGTGCAACTTAAAGAGATATATTATTTCATTATCTATAAATTAAATAGCCCTCACCACTTCATTACCTCACACGTACAAATTCATTGTTTTTTTACTTGGGTTTAATTTCCCCCTTCAAGGCTTATATTAGAATGAAAGAGTTTTCACCTATCCCAATAAATGTGCTTCTCATGATCCAAACTTGTATTATTCTCCTTACCGGTGTGACTCTGCTGACAATCTTAACTGATAGCTTGTTGATACAAATTCATTGTTTTTACCTACCTACACAGTACAAAAGATAGAGACACATTATCACTTTATAAAATACCTTGTATGTGGTCTTGGCTTGAGAGTTTTGTGAGTGCAAATCACACCCAAAGGTCTTTATTGTGTCATGAAAGGAATTAATTCACCAAACCCAATTTTTACGCAGCTTTCTTCTTCAACTCTTCAAAGAACCATTGCCACCAACCTATATAACCCGAAAATTGTGAGAAATCAGTCACCTTGATTGGTGAAAATGTGAGAACATGAAGAATCATGTAAAATAGCTGAATGATAAAGAGAAGAAAATAATATATCAAAAACGAATTTCTCAAATATTTTCCATGAGGGCGAAGGATGTCAAATATGAAAATGCAGGTCAAATTTCAGACCCAAAAAACTGTGGGTTAACTAATAAAGATGAATTTAATGTAATGGCTATTAGGTTTATAATAACTTTATATTAAGAGATTTGAACTGAGAAGGATCTTTCTATATATATCATGAGTTAGAGCTCATGCCTTCTTCCTTACAATTGTATTGCTCTTTATTTGATATAATATATACAAGTTATATTTATTTGATCTTATATGTGTGTGTTTACACTTGGTAGTTTTGGCAGAGAGAAGTGATAGTATTGAGGCAACAACTGCAACATTTGCAGGAATGTCACAGGTAATTTCAATTTGACATCAATTAAAAAGGATTATAAAGGTCAATTATTTCATATTTATTTGTTTAATTCACAAATTATATTGTTTAGAAATTCTATGATTTCCTTTTGGTAAACATGTAGGCAACTGATGGGTGCACAACTTTCTGGTTTGGGCATTAACGAACTGCAAAATTTGGAAAATCAACTGGAGATGAGTTTAAAGGGCGTCAGAATAAAAAAGGTATGATAGATTAATTTAGGCCATTAATCATCTTCATTTAATTTTACATGACAGGAATTATGATATTATCATATAAATTGATAACTAATTTATTTATTAATTTTGCAGAATCAAATTTTAACTGATGAGATTGAAGAGCTGCAACAAAAGGTACATAATAATTTTTTGTTTTTTGTTTTTTTTTTTTGCTCGTTCCATGTTAGAAAGGTTTTCCGACAAATTGGAGCCAACCCATTGACATACTATTGCAGGGAAACCAAATCCATGGAGAAAATGTACAACTCTATAAAAGGATAAACCTCATTACTAAAGAAAATATAGAACTACAGAAGGCAAGTACAAAAAAAATTATTTCAGTCATATACTTAATCTTATCTCACATCTCACATGCGCGCACATACATATATATGAGTGTTTATGAGTGTAAATCGCTAAAACAAAAAACTTTTAGCTTTTAGCGACAACTTTTAGCGGCCACTAAAATAGTCACATCTGAAAGCATGCTCAGCGGCAACACTATAAATTGCCATTGGAAGTCTGAGTTTCAGCTGCCACTCTAGAAAGTTGCTGTTAAAAGTATGCCCTTTGAAGACTTTTATCAGTGGCCATAAATACTCACCGCTGAAAGTCTTCCTACTTTCCGCAGTGCCAACAGTCACTAGGATGTCGACTTTTAGCAACGACTTTTACACTTTCAGTGACGACAAAAAGCCTTGAAAGTCAATTTTTTCCTGTAGTAAATCAACAAGCACTAAAGATAGGGGATAGGATAGTCCTTAAAATGACAAAGAGTTTATGAAGGTCATCATTAAAAGCCCTAAATTGAGGATTTTTTATTTAATTAGATTCATGAAGCAAGGATTATGAATGAAGAAATTGGGGATTCCGATCCTCCATATAATATCAGCAACAAATATGGTTTACAAGCTCCAAACCATTCGCAGCTGAACCAGCCACAACCTCATCAATATACTGAATCACCAGCAAATGCTATGGAACTGAGGTATATGGCTTCAAACTGATCATATATTTATATACATAGTTTGATATAAATATAAGAGTTTGAATGTATGTTTGTGTATTGTGATGTTCAGTCTTAAAAATTATAACTAAACACCCAAAATTCTGTGACAGATTACAGCTGCCCTAGCAATAATTAACTCTTTGACAGCCTAAGATTAATTGCGAGAGACAGCATGCTGCCAACAACTTTCTGGTAGAAAGATGAAGTTTTCTGTTAGGGAGACAGTCATT
This sequence comes from Albizia julibrissin, assembly GCA_037074505.1. Taxonomy (NCBI): domain Eukaryota; kingdom Viridiplantae; phylum Streptophyta; class Magnoliopsida; order Fabales; family Fabaceae; genus Albizia; species Albizia julibrissin. The sequence goes on along the minus strand of CM073480.1, from coordinate 42,857,638 downwards.
TCAACAAGTTACAACCAGAAAAGCATCAATTTTACATGGTACGAGATGTTTCATCGTTAATCATTTATGTAAGGATCAGACATATATATTATTGGATGTCGTTGTAAATTTATATATATATATATATATAATATAAGAACTTGCACTATTATTAATGAATAGTGCGGTTCATTTATCGGACTTCATATATAATGAAAGCACTATTTTTATATTACATGAAAAGCTTAATTTTTACACATGTATATTTCTATTAGAGGAAATTATATCGAAGGTACCATCAGATATAAAAGTGAGCACTTCTTTTAATTGGGATTTAAATCTTAGTTCCCTACATATGAGGGACTAGCCTCTTCTATTAGACTAATGGGCACTTTGTTAGTATGGCAAATGTCCCAAGCACAATACTAGTGTAACATCCCAAAATTTATTAAAAGGTTAAATTCACAAAAAGAAAATTAAATGGTGCTAGAGATTAATCTTGGGAATTGAAAGCCAAATTATGAAACCTATGAAATATATGAGATCTTAAATTAGACAAAGTGAAAAATTACGGCATTGTGTGTATAATTAATATGATAAAAATATACCTATATATATATATAATATTAAAACACACACACCCTTTTTCCCTTGCTTCACATGAGACACACGCACACACATTCAATTAATTAAATAAACACACTTCCTCTCCATGTTTCTTTCATTTCTCACGTACACACACACTTATTAATTAATTAATCACCCATGTGTCACACACATATACTTTCATTTTTTTAAAACACCCTTTCACCTCTTCATTACTTCACTTTCGGTAGCCAAAGAAAAGAAAAGAGAGAGTGAGTGAAAGAGAGAGAGAGAGAGAGAGAGAGAGCAAGGGAAACATAAAAGAGAGAGAGAGCCATAAGAGTGATAAGTGCAATTTGGAGGAAGGAAGAAAAGACTACAAATTCCACATACAACTCCATATCCTAATATAGGTGAGTTGACTTTCCATATTTTTAACTCTTTCTAATTGATTTGAGGCTATTTTTGGGTAGTTTGTGAAGCATAAGAACCTAGTATAATGAATTGTTGTCTTGTGAGGTTTTATTTTAACCAAAATAGGGCATGAGGAAGGAGTGATAATTTCTCAAATTTGAGGTTTCCAATCAATTTTACACAAAAAATTATGTGGTAATACATGTGGTTTTGATTTTTGGATGATTATATATAAGTCTAGAATTTTTAGAAAATAAGAGAAGTTGTTGTTCGGTTAGTTTCTCTGGAATCATATTAGTTGTAAAATAAATTTCGGTGGCCAAACCTGGTCAGAAAATTATGAAAGTGTTCAGAATGAAAGTAGACATCCTAATATTTAATATGATATGTAATATATATAATTTGGGTTTATAAATAGTGAGATATGAATTTTTAAAGTTAGATAAAGAATCTGGAACATTTTCTGGTACATATAGGGTTTGACGAAATTCTGGAAATTTTGTGGCTGTAATTTATATACTGTAGTATTTTTCCCTAAAAATAGACTTAAAGAGGATCATATAGGATTTTTAACAATCCCATTTGGAGTTCTATATATTTAGTTATGAAGTTTAGAATTTAAGCTATTGAAATTGGAAAGATTTTCTGGCAGTGTGAGAAAACTTTAAACCTGGGAATTATTCATGATTAGGTGATAGTAGACGTATTTTTATCTTACAATAGACTTAATAAGTGACACATAGAATTTAGAACCACTTAATTGGATATTCCTAGGTCAAGATATGAATTTTTAAAAATTATTGAAAATTCTGCCAGATTTGGGTAATAGTGTAAAAATAACAAGAGTATTTTTGTAATAATTGGGACTCTATGGGTCAAGTTAAATACTTAGAGTTGGTATGAGTCCATTAAATACCCAATGGTCCTAATGTATTAACTATAATGATAACCTACCAAAGTGTCTTGAAATACTAAATATTTGGAGCAAGTAATAATTCGCTCGTCCGTGAATAATAAATTATAGGATTTGACATTTGCCTGGGACGCCCAAGAGACTGAGAACAGAAACCAAATTTGAAAAGACTGTCAGGTAGTACCTTATCTCTTATATCATATGTGATGCCATGTATGTGTACTATATCATCTGTATATGTGCTGGACAGATAGTCCATAGGCAGTAAGACCCGTAAGTACAAGTTGCACCGGGAGTTACCCGAAGCCGTCTTGAGCCAGGTAGGCTTGAGACAGAAAGCCCGTGACTATACCTTGTATGGGGAAGAGGCCCTGGGCAGCCATATTGTGAATCTCAAGCGCTGAGTTTGTGATAAGGGACCGGTTAGGCCCTTTAATGTGCTACATTCATGTAAGTTGAACTGTTTAATGATTTGTTTTACATGCTTAGTATTTGAATATTATATGAGTGATCTGTGTACTACCGAGATTCTTTTGAATCTCACCCATTTTTCAACAAATGATATACAGCAAATGCGTCCAGCTCCAAGTGCAAGAAGGTAATATAGACGGACGAAGAATAGACGAATTAATTATAGACTATTTGGTTATCATTTTATTTTGGATGACTGTAAAATATTTATAAGTAGTAGTAGTAGCGATAGTAGTACTAGTATCCACGACGTAAACTGTATAATGTTAACTACCACTATGCGAGCTATGGATAGATAATGCTCTGTATTTTAAATAAATGATTTTGAAACTGATAAGGATAATGAATTAACAAACTAGAATGAGACAACACATATTTATTCCAAATTTTTTTTAAAATCCTACACAAATATAAGTTGAACTCTGCCTTAAAATTGGAACTTTTAATTGTTATGGTCTCATATGTTGAAATCATTATATATTCAAACTCATCTAAAGGCTTTGGAAATTAAGGTATTACCCTTTTGGTATCAGAGCAGAGATTCTAGCATTAGGCTAGTATGCTCTACTACTATAAATAAGTATGCAGATACCTTAATAGTGATCTCATAGCTAGAATGAATTGTGGGTTAGAGATAAACCCAGAGAAGTAGAATTTTCCCTGAGCACTAACTGGATAGACTGGTTTAGTGGATGGGGTAGAGCAGTATATAGAGAATGAAATGGAGCAATAGTGATGTATACCTAGTAAAGAAGGGTATGAACTCCGAAGAATCGAATGCTAAGCTGGAATGTGACTCGGATACCATCAAAATTTCGTAGTTAAGCGTGCTCAGGTGAGAGTAAACTTGGGATAGGTGACTCCTGGAAAGTATCTTGGAAATCCAAAACCTTTTGCTTAAAGGTTTGGAATTCTAACCCTAAGTTCTTAGATGACCTAGAGGATGATCAGAGGCATAGAGATGATAAAATAAGTATTAATCTTTAATCCGAACTATTTTTATTGCAAGAAAAGTTTATTTGATAGGGTTATGGAAACTCGAGGCATAGTGATTGTTTTAAGGTTTCTCTATGCTAAATAGTGATCCTTAGTAACACTGTGGTGTTAAAGGTATGTAGGTATGATATATGGTGAAATATGGGGAGCGATAATTATGCCGTATATTGATCCTAAAGGATCCGATCTGATGATACTGAAGGTTCAGGATATGTTTAAAAAAGATCTATGCTGAAATAGTGTTTAGGTTAAAATGTAAATAAGGTTACACTATAGTTTTGTTTCATGAAGGAAGTTGAACCTTGTGAACCTTATGAATAATGTTGAACCTTCAGTAATGTTTTGAGGATATTACCCAGATATAGTAAAGGTTAGAATGCGCTATTGATCTTGATTTTTTTTTATAACTGAGGAAAGTGATTTCCAATTTATATGATTTTAAGGTACTAAGATAAGTGCAGGAAAAAGTGCAGCCCCACCTATGTTTGATAGTGTGAGGCATTAGAGTGTGCAGCGGAAGCGTGGTAGGCTCATAACCCACAGGTTCCTGGTTGTTTGAATTGTATTATAAATATAACGGGTCAGGACTTTAGGATAGATTTGATCTGTTTACCACTCCACAAAATGGAAGTTATCCTAGGCATTGACTGGCTAACGGCGAATAATGTTTTGTTGGACTGTGGTAACAAGAGAATTGAATATCTTGAACCACATAAAGGTAGTGATGCTAGCATTAACCTGAATTTTCTCTCCGTAGCTGAAACTGAGAAATGTCTGAGAAAAGGGTGTAAGGGGTATATGATATTATTCTCGGTTCAAGCAGAATCAGATGTGATGATTGAGAGTATACCTATAGTGAATGAATTTCATGAGGTATTTCCAGAAGACGTTAGTGGATTATCTCCAGAAAGGGAAGTTGAGTTCGCCATTGAGATTATGCCAGGTACCGGATTATTTCCAAAGCTCCTTACCGAATGGCACCGAATTAAATGGCAGAACTGAAGAAACAAATTGAAGAATTACTGGAGAAAGGGTTTATATGCCCTAGTGTTTCACCATGGGGAGCTCCAGTATTGTTTGTTAAGAAGAAGGATGGGAGCCTACGGTTATGTATTGATTATCGAGAGCTGAATAAGGTAACCATCAAGAACAAATATCCATTCCCCAGGATTGATGATCTTCTTGATCAACTATCTGGTTCTAGCGTATTCTCAAAGATTGATATGAGATCGGGCTACCATCAGCTACGAGTAAGAGCTGAGGATGTGTCGAAGATAGCTTTTAGAACCAGATATGGATACTATAAGTTTTTGGTGATGCCCCTCAGATTGACCAACGCACCTGCCGTGTTTATGGACTACATGAACATAATTTTCCATAAATATCTGGATCAGTTCATCATAGTTTTCATCGACGATATTCTAATATACTCTAAGAGTATAAAGGAACATGAATAGCATTTGAGAATAGTGCTGAGAATTCTGAGAGAAAAGCAACTCTTTGCTAAGATGAGTAAATGTGAATTCTGGATTTCATAAGTTAAATTTTTGGGCCATGTAATTTCACAAGAAGGAGTCTCTGTGGATCCTAGTAAGGTGGAGGTAGTACTAAACTGGAAGAGGCCAGAAACTGTAACAGAGATAAGCAATTTTTTGGGTTTTGCTGGTTATTATCGAAGATTTATTCAAAATTTCTCCAGGATCGCTATGCCATTGATGAAGCTCACGAGAAAGAATCAGACATATGTATGGGATGCCAATTGTGAGAGGAGCTTCACGGAGCTGAAAGAGAGGTTGACATCCGCACCGGTACTGATTATTCCAGATCCCAGTAAGCCCTATATGGTTTACAGTGATGCTAGTAGGCAGGGATTAAGATGTGTCCTTATGCAGCAAGGCAGAGTGGTGGCGTATGCCTCTCGACAGCTGAAGCCTCATGAGAAGAACAATCCGACTCATGATTTGGAGCTTGCACCAATCGTGTTTGCATTGAAAATATGGCGACACTACCTATATGGTAGTATTGTAGAGTTGTACTGTGACCACAAGAGCCTTAAGTATCTACACGATAAAAAAGAATTGAATATGAGATAGCGTCGCTGGATGGAGTTGTTAAAAGATTATAATCTAGATATTAAATATCATCAAGGAAAGGTGAATGTCGTTACTGATGCCTTAAGTAGAAAGGCGGTGCAAGTAGCGGTTATGATGGTCAGAGAACAGAAATTGTTAGACGAATTCAAGGATTTGAACTTGTCAAATCAAGTTTTCATGAATGTGTATGAACAGAATAAAGTACTCTTAGCTAATTTTAGTGTCATCCAGGAGGAAAGTGATCTGAGAGCAGAAATTGAAGAAGCTCAGATGCAGGATGGACGAGCAAGGTCTATTAGAGAGATGATTGAAAAAGGTAGAACTTAAGATCATGATCTTTCATCGAATGGATTAGTCAGATACAAACAACTAATATATGTACCACCAAAGACTGATCTGAGGCAGAAAATCCTGGATGAGGCGCAAAAGAGTCGTTATACCCTTCAACCAGGAATGATTAAGATGTATCACAATTTGAAATCCATGTACTGGTGGCCAGGGCTAAAAAGCGATGTGACCAAGTATGTGACCCGATGTCTCACTTGTCAGAAGGTGAAGATTGAACATCAAAGACCACCAAGACTTCTACAGAGTCCAGAAATTCCAGAATGGAAGTGGGAAAGTGTCACCATGGATCTAGTGGTGGGTTTACCCAAAATCAGAAACTATGATGCAATTTGGGTAATTGTTGACCGTTTCACCAAGACGGCATATTTCATACACATTAATGCCAGATATTCCCCAGAGAAATTAGCGGAAATATATATACGGGAGATAATCAGACTCCATGGTATACCAAAGAGCATTATTTTCGATCAAGATCCCAGATTCACGTCAAGATTCTGGAAAGCTCTACATGAAACTCTAGGTACAAAGTTGAAATTCAGTACGGCCTATCATCCACAGACGGATGGATAGTCAGAAAGGAATATACAAACACTAGAAGATATGTTAAGGGCGTGTGTATTGGATTTCATGGGAAGTTGGGATCATTTCCTTCCACTCGTTGAATTTGCTTACAACAATAGCTATCATGCGAGTATTCAAATGGCTCCTTATGAAGCACTATACGGAAGGAAGTGTCAATCACCCCTATGCTAGACGGAATTGATTGAACGAAGACTATATGGGCTAGATCTAGTAGATCAAACCACCGAGAAAATTAGGACCATCAAAAAGAGGCTCCTAGCAGCACAAAGCAGACAGAAAAGCTACGCTGATAAAAGGAGAAGACCTCTAGAGTTTGAATTGGGAGATCATGTATTTTTGAAGGTATCTCCTATTACCAGAATTGGTAGGGAAATCAAAAGGAAAAAGCTTAGCCCACACTATATCCGTCCATTTGAAATATTGGCAAGAATTGGGCCAGTAGAATATCGAATAGCCTTACCCCCAAACTTCAGTAGACTGCACGATGTGTTTCATGTCTCACAGATGAAGAAGTACCAACCAGACCCCAAACATATTATGGAATATGAAGATGTGGATATACGAGATGATCTCACTTATGAGGCTGAGCCAGAACAAATCATTGATAGACAAGAAAAACAACTCAAACATTGAAGCATACCATTCGTGAAGGTGGTATGGAAGGGACTGTCTCCAAGGGAAACAACTTGGGAAGTTGAAGAGGAATTAAAGAAATGTTACCTGGAGTTTATATCTCAAGAAGTGTAATAAATTTTGAGGACGAAATTTATTTTACGGGGGGAGAATTGTAACATCCCAAAATTTATTAAAATGTTAAATTCCCAAAAAGAAAATTAAATGGTGCTAGAGATTAATCTTGGGAATTGAAAGCCAAATTATGAAACCTATGAAATATATGGGATCTTAAATTAGACAAAGCGAAAAATTACGGCATTGTATGCATAATTAATAGGATAAAAATATACCTATATATATATATAATATTAAAACACACACACCCTTTTTCCCTTGCTTCACATGAGACACACGCACACACATTCAATTAATTAAATAAACACACTTCCTCTCCATGTTTCTTTCATTTCTCACGTACACACACATACTTTCATTTTTTTAAAACACCCTTTCACCTCTCCATTACTTCACTTTCGGTAGCCAAGGAAAAGAAAATAGAAAGTAAGTGAAAGAGAGAGAGTGAGAGAGCAAGGGAAACATAAAAGAGAAAGAGAGACATAAGAGTGATAAGTGCAATTTGGAGGAAGGAAGAAGAGACTACAAATTCCACATACAACTCTATATCCTAATATAGGTGAGTTTCCTTTCCATATTTTTAACTCTTTCTAGTTGATTTGAGGCTATTTTTGGGTAGTTTGAGAAGCATAAGAACCTAGTATAATGAATTGTTGTCTTGTGAGGTTTTATTTTGACCAAAATAGGGCATGAGGAAGGAATGATAATTTCTCAAATTTGAGGTTTCCAATCAATTTTACACAAAAAATTATATGGTAATACATGTGGTTTTGATTTTTGGATGATTATATATAAGTCTATAATTTTTAGAAAATAAGAGAAGTTGTTGTTCGGTTAGTTTCTCTGGAATCATATTGGTTGTAAAATAAATTTCGGTGGCCAAACCTGGTCAGAAAATTATGAAAGTTTTTAGAATGAAAGTAGACATCCTAATATTTAATATGATATGTAATATATATCATTTGGGTTTATAAATAGTGAGATATGAATTTTTAAAGTTAGATAAAGAATTTGGAACGTTTTCTGGTACAGATAGGGTTTGACGAAATTCTGAAAATTTTGTCGCTATAATTTATATATGGTAATATTTTTCCCTGAAAATATACTTAAAGAGGATCATATATGATTTTGAACAATCCCATTTGGAGTTCTATATATTTAGTTATGAATTGTAGAAGTTAAGCTATTGAAACTGGAAAGATTTTCTGGCAATGTGAGAAAACTTTAAACCTGAGAATTATTCATGATTTTGTGGTAGTAGAAGTATTTTTATCTTACAATAGACTTAATAAGTGACACATAGAATTTAGAACCACCTTAATTGGATATTCCTACGTCAAGATATGAATTTTTAAAGATTATTGAAAATTCTGCCAGATTTTGGTAATAGTGCAAAAATAACAAGTAAGGGTATTTTTGTAATAATTGAGACTCTATGGGTCAAGTTAAATACTTAGAGTTGGTATGAGTCCATTAAATACCTAATGGTCCTAATGCATTAACTATAATGATAACCTACCAAAGTGTCTTGAAATACTAAATATTTGGAGCAAGTAATAATTCGTCCGTCCGTGAATAATAAATTATAGGATTTGGCATTTGCTCGGGATGCCCAAGTGACTGAGAATAGTAACCAAATTTGAAAAGACTGCCAGGTAGTACCTTATCTCTTATATCATATGTGATGCCATATATGTGTACCATATCATCTGTATATGTGCGGGACAGATAGTCCATAGGCAGTAAGACCCGTAAGTACAAATTGCACCGGGAGTTACCTGGGGCCGTCTTAAGCCAGGTAGGATTGAGATACAAAGCCTGTAAATGTACCTTGTATGGGGCAGAGGCCTTGGGCAGTCATATTGTGAATCTCAAGTGCTGTGAGTTTGTGATAAGGGACCGGTTAGGCCCTTTAATGTGCTGCATTTATGTAAGTTGAACTGTTTGATGATTTATTTTACATGCTTAGTATTTGCATATTATATGAGTGATCTGTGTACTACTGAGATTCTTTTGAATCTCACCCCTTTTTCAACAAATGATATACAGCAAATGCGTCCAGCTCCAAGGGCAAGAAGGTAATATAGACGGACGAAGAATAGACGAATTAATTATAAACTATTTGGTTATCATTTTATTTTGGATGATTGTAAAATATTTATAAGTAGTAGTAGTAGCGATAGTAGTACTAGTACCCACGACGCAAACTGTATAAGTTATAATCAGTACGCTAGACTTTCGATAACGCGCTGATATCCAAAAGCCCATAAGTTAACTACCACTATGCGAGCTATGGATAGATAATGCTCTGCATTTTAAATAAATGATTTTGAAACTGATAAGGATAATGAATTAACAAACTAGAATGAGACCACATATATTTATTGCAAAAAGTTTTTTTTAAAATCCTACACAAATATAAGTTGAACTCTGCCTTAAAATTGGAACTTTTAATTGTTATGGTCTCAGATTTTGAAATCATTATACATTCAAACTCATATAAAGGCTTTGAAAATTATGGTATTACAACTAGCACAATAGGCTCAAGGGGGATTTCTCATTTTAGACCAATTTCTTATTGCAAGTACTTAGGTCTGGCAAGCTCTATTTGGCTAAGCCATAATGGGGCAATATAAGATGTGCAATTTTCTTGTGGGATGCAAATTGCAAAACCTAGCAAACCCTTATTATATATATCAAGACTCAAGGCTATACTCTTAAACCTTCATTTTCTACATATAAAGTTTAAATTGTAAAATCTAAAATCCTATATTTCATATACAAATACAAACATTACATGAATACTCTCAATTTATCAAATTACAATTCTTATATTACGATAAATAAAAATATAACATAATGCACAAATGTTCTACAAATTGATAATTGAAATTTAATTTCTAGTTATCTTTTTCAATCATCAAAAAATATTTGAATTCTGATACTACAAAAAAATAGTTTCTTAGTGATAGAATTTAGAGATGGAATTTTATCACTAAATTGACTTAGCGACAAAATTCCTTCACTAATTAATTAGTGTTAGCCTATTTAGCGAGGGAATCATTAAATACCTTCGCTTATCCATTGTTCTTACATAGTATGAAGATAACTCAGGTCCCTAATGTTAATTCAATAATATTAACATGTTCATATTCATCCCATAAATTAAGTATTTACCAAATGGGTGTGTTATTGGGCACTCTGCTACAATTTCCTGGATGCATGCATAAAAAAAATGTTATTAAAGGAAAAATGGAAAATGTAGAGTTTGAAATAAAAGTAATTTCATGCAAAGAAGACTACAAATATAATACACGATGCCTCAAGTACATGATATGATGAAATAGAAACTAGTTCAATCTATAGTTAAATCATTGATTTTTCTTAGTAATGTGTTTATCACAAAAAGATTTTCTTTTTCTGTCATATGATTGATATGTCAGTCCAGCACATTTTCTTGAGTTCTCGATGCATTTTGGCATACTTGTACATATTTTGAACACTTAAATATAAGAAAATGCATGTGCATTAAGTTTTTGGTTGCACATTATTATTTAACTATGTATATTTTGACTTTCATCTTTGTTATTTATCATATTATGGAGTTTATTCTTTCACTAGATATATTTTGGAAAAAGAATTCAATATTTTGAGCAATTTAAAAATGCTTTGGAAGCATATGAGGATCAAAGTTGACTAAAAAAACATCTTAAAAATTGAAGATGATCAAACTGTGGCCAAATTATGAATAGAACACATCATCTGAGGTAGAATATGACTCAATTTCTAGATTCAAAATGAGCAGTAGCACATTATATTTTGTCTGCGGTTAAATTCAAGTCAGAGCAAACCTGTCTGCAGCTCAAAACAAGCCAGCTACAGCCAAATCAAAGGTTTCAAGCATTCTAAGGCCTCAGAGATTAATCTTTAACTGACAATTTGAACATATGAGAGGCTCTTAGAAGGTCTTAGAGGCTAGGGAAACTTGGAGGAAGGCGTGGGGAAGCATTTGAAACCCTACTCGTAACATGTTTTTAATCTTTCCCTCATTTTTCAGGTTTTTATTTTGTTTGGGTTGTGGTTTAATGTAGTTAGGTCTCTAATATATAAAATCATGTCTAGTCGACTTTCATTTTTGTAGGTTTATTTGAACATTTATCATAGATTAATGGCTCTGTGTGTGTGTGTGTTTTTTTCTCTCTCTATTTGTGATTAATGTTATATATGTTTGATTTATATATTGTGGAGTATTGCACCTTTTGTTGGTTGGACACCAATTTGCGGAGTTAGGGTTCTCTAATCAATCAAGAGATAAGGAGATTAGAGTGCCACACTACTACAAAAAGAAGAAGCTGTGGCGCTTATAAAAATAATATCAGTGGCACTTCACAAGCGCCACAAATTGGAACGCCACTAAAACTAGCTGTTGCGCTCCATCAAAAGCGCCAAAGTAAGTATTTTTTTAAAATTTAATAAACCAAGGGTGGCGCTTTTTCAAAAAAGCGCTACAACTGATACGACACTTTCTGTGGCGCTTTCGTCCATAAGCGCCACCCTATATTTAAGATCAATTAAAAAAATTATTGTTTTAATTGCAAAACTTTTTAAATTTTTTTGTAACCTTGAGTGGCGCTTATTCAAAAAAGCGCTACCCAATGTTCCCCTTTTGTAAATTATTTTTTAAAAAAGTTTTAACATGTCTTTTTTTAAAATAAAAATATATTAAAAATAATATATATATGGTGGCGCTTGTGTAAGTAAGTGCCACCATATGTTTATTTTTTAAAAAATTAAAAATATAGGGTGGCACTTTTTGAAAGAAGCGCCACCTTATATTTTTTTATTTTTTCACATAATTCTTTTTAGGAAAATTTTTTAACCTAGGGTGGCACTTTGTTGAATAAGCGCCACCATAAGTATATTTTTTTTAACATAGGGTGGTGCTTGCTGAAGAAAGCGCCACCCTAAGTTTTTTTTATATAATTTTTTCTATATTTTTGTCAAACCTTGCCTGTAACACAAAAATTTATATACCCATGCAAACCACAATGGAATAACTAAATTGACACTTACAGATAGGTAATTAACAAAATCACCTCTAAACATATATTTAGTCAAATGTGAATATATATATATATATATATATATATATATATATATATATATATATAGACACACATTAATTAATTCAGCTATTTAAAACCACAGTAAATGCAATAAGCAAATAAACAACCTAACACTTGCTAGCCAAGACAGTGCCTCAACAAATACTCACACCATTCTTCGATGAGTTCATTGATTTGGTTGTCAGTCAAACTATCAGAACGCTGATCTTCATAATACTACACCAATACAATGATGCAAATAATGAAGTAATATAACTAAACATTAGTTATCGGACAATTAATTAAATCTAAAACATAATATGTATTATACTAAAATGACTTACTTTTAGTGGAACCTGAAGCTGATCATGAGTGATGACATCCTTCATGAATTTCATTACATAATACCTGCAATCATCGTTATTGGGCTGGAAAGAGCACTGTAACAATATAGTACCTGTATCCTCTTCCAGGTATAGCTATGGGCAGGATCTGCAGATTTAGAATAGCTCAAGCTAGCAGAGGCTCTATATGCAGTCAGTGCACCAAGAAAACAAATAAATGTTGATTATGTTAGGGTATTTAATGGCTTGCACAAATATATATTTACACACACTACATATATATGCTCACCTATTAATCAGCCACAATAAATGAGGACGATCTGAAGGAACACTTCCACTTAGAGGATCTATATAGTAAATGCGAGGGCCAGAATGTGTCGCTCCATTGATCACAATCAAGATCCAATGTGCCCTAAAAGATTTTGAAAGTTTTTCATCAATCATGGATGATATAGTAAAAGTAATACAGTAAAGAAATGTAAAGTGAAATACGACCAGTAATAATAGATTTATTACCCCGCATTGTATGGGACCAGAAATAACATATTTGGGCTTGCTCTTTGTCTGAAGTATTCTTTTAGATCATTGGATTGGATATTGGGATCTACTCTACCCCCATGCTGTCCAATGAGATAAGGGTTGACAAAGGATTACTGGACCTTTTGTGTGTGTAGCAAGATGTCATGGTACAAGTGCCTTTACAAAGAACAAAAAATGTGATGACGACAAAAAAATTGAAAGATGAATAATAATAACAACGATAAATGATGACAATAAAGTACCTAATCCAGATGTTGATGATCGAAGCACCAATCCATCCATGATTGAAAATTTCACCCAACACATCAGCAGTAATATGTTCCTCTATGCCCTGAACACCATAGATGTCTCTATCAGAAACAACATTTCAGAAACAACACTTAATTATAAAAAAAGAGGTGACTACTAATATAAAAAACCCACCTTGAAAGCTAATAAGACACCTTAACCGGAGGACCTGAGGGCGAGAGGTGTTATTCAGACAATTAGGGAAGGTCTGTTAAAGAAAAAGGAAGAAGACATCTAGCTAGGGAAAGGAGAGAGCTGGGGGGAGCTGAGGGACCGATGGGGTGCCAGGGGAGCTGGGGACTGAGGGACCGATGGGGTGCCGGGGAGTTGGGAACCGCCTGGGGGGAGCTGCGGACCGAGGAAGGAGAGCTGAGAGTGGCGGTGGGGGCGGGGAGTTGGGAGTCCGGGGGGAGCTGGGGGACGGTGGACACAGGGGGGAGTTAGGGTCACGGTTGGCAGCTGGGGGACCGGGTGCGAGCTGATGAGCTGGGGGTGGAGACCGTGAGCTGAGGGTTTAGGACTTAGGAAGAAGCATATGAGGCCCAGGAAAATAAATTGAAGGAGGTGGGAAAAGAAATTTTTGGCGGGTTGACATTGAGTGGCGCTTATTGGTAAAAGCGCCACCTAATCCCCTATTTAATACATTAATTAATTCAACTAAAATTAATATATATATATATATATATATCATCATATTATTAATAAATTAAATAATAATTAATATATTAATAATAGGACCTTGGGTGGCGCTTATCCCAATAAGCGTCACCCAATGTAATTTTTTTAATTTTTCATATACTAATTAATATATTAATAAATATATTATTATATAATGATATAATAAATAAATAAAACATTAATAAAAGGATATTAGGTGGCGCTTTTACCAATAAGCGCCACCCAATGTAATTTTTTTTTAATTTTCAATATACTAATTAATATATTAATAAATATGTTATTATATAATTATATAATAAATAAATAAAACAATAATAAAAGGACATTGGGTGGCGCTTTTACCAATAAGCGCCACCCAATGTAATTTTTTTAATTTTCTATATACTAATTAATATATTAATAATTATATTTTTATATAATCATATTATTAATAACCCAATGTCATTTTAATAGTTTTTAGTATACACTTAATTTTCATTTTATTAATTCATATATATATATATATATATATATATTAATATAATCATATTATTAATTTATTATATAATATAATATAGTTTCTGACCACTTTGGGTGGCGCTTATATCAATAAGCGCCACCCAAGATATGTTTATTCATATTAGTTGTATATGGTATTAAATTATTAATTTAAAAAATTAGTAGTATTCATATATGTTTATTAATTAATATAATAGATCTAATATATGCTTATTCATATTAGTTGTAAATGATATTAAAATTTATCATTTGTTATTTTATTATAGATTTTAATTTTTATAATCAACACCTGCGGGTATAATTTTCATTTCAATAAGCATAAATTTTAAAAAAATTGGAAAATAGAAAAACTATTGGGTGACGCTTATTTGAATAAGTGTCACAGCTTTTAATTTTATTGTTTTAATTTTTTGTTTGGGCAAAATACATTAGGTGGCGCTTAATTAGGAAAGGGCCACCTAATATCACCAACTAGCTGTGGCGCTTATGTAAATAAGCGCCACCTAATTTTCATCCACAAAAAAAATTTCAGATCAAAAAAATTAGTTAAAGCTGTGACACTTTTTCAAATAAGCACCACAAAAGGTGCGCCACTAAATCTGTTTTTTGTAGTAGTACAAACATTGTACAATCGTGAAATTCAGAATGATGGATGGAACAATTTTCCTATAGGATTGAGATATAATTATTAGCAGTCACACTGAGTCACATTAGATTTGTGCTTAATGAAGCTAATTAACCAATTTGTCAAGAGATTGCGGATTAATTGTTTATTAGGAAACTTCTTTGTCACAAAGAGATGCTTAAAATAAATTTAAATCCTGGACTAGCATAGAATTTCATTAAAAATAATTCTAGAGAGGGTAATAAACTACTCATCTTATCCTATTTATAGGGTAGAAAGAGAAAATTTTTATATGAGGATACAATTTTAGCTTTCACATATTATTGTATTGACTTTGTTCATATGGGGTATAGGAGTAATGTATATTAAATAGGGGTAAAGTTGGAAAATTGATAAATTTCAAGGTAGGGTTAATGAAATTTAATGTTTTTCTTAATTTGTGAAACGTGTTGGAACTGGTTTATAAATAGGACCAAAGGAGTATTATAAAGTGACTAAGTAATAAACTATTATAAAGTGACTGAGTGAATTGATTGAACTATATTTTTTATATGATTTTTCATAATTTAATTGGGATTTTTAATGCATTTCTTGGGACATTATTGCATGATTAAGCATTAATTTGAATTAGGGACATTTGTATTGAATTAATTGTAATTAGGGGCAAAATGGTAAAAAATTTGTTAATTATTCATACAAATGATTTCTTGAACTTTTAATGTTACCTTGTGCTTAATCTTTGCATTGTAAGTGTTTTGGAAGAAAATTGAAAGACTTTGGGGTTTTAGAATTAATATTTAAGGACTGGGCAAAACTACAGCAAAGGCCCCACAATTTCTAAAAATTACAAAACTGTGAAGAAAATGGCCTAGGGAAAATCATAGAAAACAACCTACATGTTCAGGAAATTCTATTTAAGACTCAAAACATTTCAAAAATTTTCATTGAATTCCCTTCAAAAAAGTTTTCAATCCTCTCACTTTAGTCCCTAGTCAAAACTTGTGTTTTAACTAGCGCTAGGTCAAAATGTGAATTGTTATTTTCTTTTCTACGGTAGGGTATCCACCGGAACGAGCCTGATAACTAATCTTTTAGGTACTGTTGGGTCAAGATGGGGGTTGATTCATTAAGACAGGGACTTGAGAGGGGGAAAAAACCCGAGATGCCCTGCATTAGAGATCCGGGGCGGGACAGTGAGCTGAAGGGAGATTGGAACAAGAGGAGCTGGAGTTGGAGAATCACGGAGAGAGCGCTGTGGAGACTTGGGAGAGTTAAGGGTTGAGAGTGCGATACGACAAGAAGCTCCTTCCACCTTCACCTTCTTCCTGTCGGCGACATCATCACTTACTAAGGCTGCCACGAGTTTCATCTTCAGAGCACCGTAAGGAGAGCACAAACCAGAACCACTACTACCTTCGTCCTTTTGATTTTCACCTGAGGGATCAATGCCGTGACATTGGAGAACCATACCTCATCATAGATTTCGGTGACAATTGCAGATTTTGGTGATACATTCCTAGTTTCCAACGACTCTCCTCTCTTCATTCCACTGTCAACTTTCTCTTTCGTCCACCATTTTATTTGATTATCTAGATCCTTTGTTCCTCTGTTTTCAACTTGGTCGACAGTACACATAGCGATTTCTTATTGAAATTCATCCTTTTACTTATCTGTCATGGCTTTGATGAGTTTTAGAGATTCTGTGGTTACTGTTAATGTGATGATTGGCTAGATTCTCTTGGATCTTGGTGGTAGAGGACATGGCTCGAGCTTCAAGGTCCTAAAGGGGAGTTCATAAATTTCCATTAGCTCAATTTATGCAATATGTTCTATTTGGATTAATTGTGTATTGGTATATGTGTGTTTTTTAGACTTTGATGAGTGGTTATTTGTTTATGATGGATTGCTTGTGTTGAATTTTGCATTAGTACACTTGGATTTTATTGAGGTTATTTCCTTTCGAATTAATGTAGTTATGTATTCTATGTGATAACTAGTGTGTGTGATGGATTTAATTCAAATTTGAATGTTACAATTGTGCTCTCAATTAAGAGAAAGCAAGTGCATTAATTTTCAACACACATCAAGTAGGTTTTAACAATCAATCTAAGAGATGACTATAAATGCGATTGTAGGATTAGCCATTAATTAAGTAAATTGGACCTAATGCGATTGCTTAGGGTTTTTAATTTGACTTGATTTAAAAGTAACTACCAAAATAATTTAAGAAGCTAGGAAAGCCACCAAATTTGCTACCAAGGTTCATTTTATCATATCACCATTTTAAAACCAAATCATTTCTCTATTGTTTTCCAAAAATACCAAAAATATTAGGAATAGTTTTGTCTCATGAATTTTGATTTAGAGTAAACCAATTTAAAACCCCTTTTCTATCCATGTTCATAGCACTTAGTCTAATGTAGGAATCAAAATAAAAGGCTCATTGATAAGAGAATGACTTGAATATTGCATTTTACTGTAATTCTTAGAAAAAATATTTTGCATTTGACCTCAAGACACAGAGACACGATCAAATCAAGAATAATCCTAGTTTCCTTTTAAATTCCAAAATCACCTTGATATCTAACTTTAGCATAGGTTTAATTCTTAGTTTCTCTTCGCTCTTGATATTTATGTCACTTACTGAAAAGATGTATACTTGATTGAGTTTTGAAATTAAATCTTATGGTAATAAGAACATTTTTCTTATCACTTTATTACTTGTCAAAACTCGTACACTTGCAGAACGAACAACCTCTTATGCTTCTTCATAAAATAGTGCAAAATAATAGATTAACCATCAAGCTTTTAACATACCAATCAACATATTAGCCATTAACTATAATATAATAGCTATTTATTGTAACATAATTATCACTCTTTCACCAAGTTTACTACTCTATTACAAGTTTAAGAAAGTCTTGTAGTAAGGAACTTGCTACAAGAGATTAGTCATTAACTACAACATAAATGTTATTGATTAGATTAATGATTACCCGCTCTTTTCACGAACAAGCTAAGTTTATAATTCTGTTACAAGTATATCAATTAAAGTTGGGTAAAAATGCAGCCAACACCCTAAACTGTTTTTGGAGGTGCAATTAGAACCCTAATGACATGTAATTAAAACAAAAAGCCAACTATTTTTTTTATAAAAAAAACCTTATATGGGGGCCTTGAGGAATCACATGGGAAGATGTAAAAAAAAGAAATTTAGGGATTAAATACTTCTTCCAGTTTTGCTACATAAAACCATGCTCCCTTATCAAAGCCTAATTGTTCAAGATGTAGCACTCTAAATCCGACACTAGTTCTGTGAATACCCCATTTTGTCTGGGCCCCACAAAAAAATAAAAAATAAAAACATGAAAAAAGAAAAAAAAAATCCTCCTTGATGCTTGCACATCTAAATTAATAAGAAAATGATATGATGGTGTAACATCCTAGAATTTATTAAAAGTCTTAATTTTCCCAAAAATAAAATTTAAAAATGTTAAAGTTAATTTTGGGATTTAAAGGCCTATCTTCCCGAAAATTTGAGAAAAAATAGTTAGAGGTCATAACTTAGCTTAAAAATTTCAGAAAAATTATTTGAAGGTTTTAAGAAGCTAATTAAGGAAAGGATTCCTTAAAAAGTATTAATAATTAATTTATGGAAATTTTATGGTAAGTCAAGACCGATTTAGAAAAATGAGGAAAATTAGTACCTTTATGAAAAATCCCTAATTTTATTATATATTTTTACACTTTATTTGGGGATTCTGTCATATTAATTGAGTTTAAAATTCCTTCTTTGTGTTTAATTTAAATTAAGAGTAAATATATTAAATTAAGACTAAAAAGGGTAAAATTGTCAAAATAATTTTAATTACTCTTAATCATTGATTTTTATGAGAATATTTGATATTGGTTTTATTTTTTAAATTATATGTATTTGAAAAAAAAAGGGATTAAAATTGAAAAATAGAAGTTTGGGATTCAAATTTCAGAAATGACAGTTTAGTCCCACGAATTTACAAAATGACAGAATGGTCAACAAAATTGTGTGTTTTTTCCAGTAGCTTTTTAGGTCTGATTAAATGATACAAGGTTAGGGTCTATTTGGTTTGAGGGGAGGGTAGGGGAATGGAGGGGAGATGAGGAATTTTGGTCCCATTCCCTTGATTAGCAAGATGGAGGGGAGGGGAAATTTTTTAAAATTTTCCCCTCCCTCTCCTCAAAACCCCCCCCCCAAATTAGAGAGATTTGGAAGGGAGGTTAAATTTTTTTTTATTGGAAAAAAATACCCTTGGCCATTTGTATAATATGATAAGCAAAACCATCTATATAATTTTGGATATTTATTAGTATAATTATAGTTATATTTATTCAATTTTTATAATTATTAAATTATAATTTTATATTTATAATATATTTTATTAAACATTGTACATCATTTTAAAAAAATTAAATAAAAGGGTAAAATTTTCTAAATTAGAATATTTTCCCTCCCCTACCCTCCCAAACCAAACAAGGTAACATTAAAATCCCTCCCCTCCGTCCAACCAAACAGATCCTTATATTCAGATATTGAGAAACCAGAGACACATCGCCGTGAACATCTAGACCTTGAGAGAGCTTTCTTCTTAAATCCTCTTCCATCTTCACCTTCACCCCTTCTCCATCACCGATGACTTTCGCCTCTTCATTCACCGTCACTAGTGCCCACCACTCCATCCTTACCACTAGTGCCCACCACTCCATCCTTACCACCACAGAAACTGCTGCGAGAAGGGGAGAGAGCTGAGAGGCGAGAGAGAGCTCACCTCATTTCACCACCGCCACACCACCTCCTCGTCGGAGTTTAGTCAATACTCCTCTGTTCTGCACAGACCTAAGCTTCAGCGTAAGGGGGCAAGATGGAGAAATAGAGATGCGATAAAGATAGAGAAAGGAAGAGTTTTAGTGGGATATTGAATCTTGCATCATAAAACACCATCATCGTCACCTTTCCATCACCGTCTTTCACCATCACCATGGAAGAAGATAGAGCTTCAAATGACCTCCTCTGTTCTGCGCATTCCATCATAGCCACGGTACCCACTGATTTTTATAATTTCTAGTGGTTTTTTGATATTCGCAGAGTAAATAATGCATAGTTTAGAGGCATACAGAAATAACAAAAATATACTGATAATAAGTGCTTGTTTACATTACAGAAAATCCCCATAGGATTTTTAAAATATATACAGAGTCCAGCAGAAATAAAATTTACATCAAAAGATAACCAACTGCACTCTCGCTAGAACCAGACCTTCAATCGCCAGTAATTACGGTTTTGTTCTTAGAGCCACTACCTTCTGTTGGAATACTTTTATGTTGAAAAATGGTGAGATTTGAATAAATCTCAGTAGTAACATACAATCATTCATATAAAATACAATAAATAAATATGTAATGGATCATGTTTTATAAGATGAAAATGATGTGTGCACACTGTCTAAGGTCAAATGACTATTTGCAACCCCGGCTTAACTTTGTTCCTCTGTTGGGTCCCAGACAACAACTAAGCTAATATGTGTGTCCTAAAAACTATGCTCATATTACAGAAGATGGCATAAACAAAGCATACATATAATCACATAGTGTATAAGAAAAAGAGTTACTACTTGGGTCTTTTTTCAGTCTTACTATTAGTCTAAAACTTTTTCTTTGGCTCGAGCTATTACCAATTCCTATAAATTAAAATTAACAAGTAACTGGTTATTAATTTCATTACTAATGCCTTTAATCATATTCAAATGATTGTTTATTATAGTTTTAGTGGTTTCTACACATTACAATTCCGTATAGTGCAATTTTACTGTTTTCCAGAAAACTTGCAGATTTTTCACTCAACTTTGAAAAATCATAATTAATTCTAGGAAATTCCAAATTCATTGGTTCCAAATCCTATGTGAATATTTTAAATTTATTTTCATGTAAAAATAATTAGGTCTAACCAATGACAACACATGTTTCCAAAAATTCACCAAACTTCCCTTGTTCCCGATTTCCTTCCAGAAATAGGCTCAAATTTGAAAATTCATATCTCATAATGTACTTGTCCAAAAATTATGATCCACATATAAAAGTAAAAATCTGAATGTATAATTTAAATCTAGTAAGTTTCATAATTTTTGGTCAAGTTTTGGTTTTTCAAAATTTCGCCACAACCAATCTGCCTTTTAGAAACATAATCTGAAAGCAACTAACTTCAAAATTTCATATCTCTTAATATAAAGATCCAAATAACACATATCATATATCAACTTAAATATTAGCATGTATACTTTTATTTTAGAAAGTTTTCTGGCCAATGGACAATATCACATTACTAAAAAACACAACAAAACTAAATTGCTAGTACCTGGACTTCCAGAATTTCCCCTGTTTCTGGACCTATCTTTCAAAACTCATAACTCTCTATAATGGTACCCAAATGATGAATTATAGGAATTTAAATATTTGGATGTCTACTATTTCCCTACAAAATTTTATAAATATTGGATAAGATTTGATTGGTTAAAACTCAACACGAAAATGATTGACTTTCAAAAACGTCAGTTTTGACAATCTAAGTTCAAAACTCAAGAACTCATTCATTTTCACTCTAAATTGTTCTCTTCTTGATTCTATTACCTATTACACATCCTAAAATTTCCATACCAAAAATAACCAGACAAAAAATCCATCTATAGAATCTGTTTAATCTTCTAAAACTTTCTGGCAAAAACTCTATTTTCCAACGAACAAAACAGAGTAACAAAAAACTAACATATATTCATGATTTTGGACTCTAATCCTCCAAAAATTTGACCCTAAGAATGCCCAACATCAAGACATGTTTTAATGACAGCAAAGTGAATCCAAAGAAGTCTAAAAATTTATCCCAAAATCAATATACATGCTTTGTTTTACGCTCACCGATGATAGCAACTTATTTTCAAAATCACACAACTTCCAGCAGCTATAAATCCTCATGAACAACCCAAACAAATGAAATAACAATGAGAAGAGATAGATAAGACTCACTTAAACAATATTCCAAGCTTGCCTATGGTGATTGTCTTCTCCTTCTTCCTCTTTTACGGTAACTACTCTTACCTCTGTCTTTATTCACTCAACTCTCTATTTCTTTCTTTTTATTTTATGGCTGCTGAACGCAAATGAGAGTTGGAGGAGGTTGATATGATTTTATTTAATAAATGTGTGTGTATAAGGGGCTGATTGGATGAGAGAAGTGAGTGTGTTTGAGTGGAGTGTATGCTATCATCATGATGTCCGAATGTGAAGCTAAAGATAGGTGTGCTGGCTGAATGGAATGGGAAATATGTGAAGTGTGTGTATATCATATGGGTAGGTGTGTGTTTATTTAAATGGCTAAGTCTGTGTATGAGTCATGAGTTGAATAAAAGTAGGTTGATAAGTGTTTTGGCATTTATGACTAAGTTGTACCTAGTCATCTTGAAATAAATTAGACAAGTGGTGAGTTGATGAGTGTGGTAGTTGAGTGGCGTGTGTAGTGTAGGAAAATGTGTGTGCTTTTTAATATATATAGGTATATTTTTATCATATTAATTACACACAATAGGCCTTAATTTTTCCCTTTGTCTAATTTAAGATTCCTTAAATTTCGTAGGTTCCATAAGTTGGCTTACTATCTATCTCCCATAAATTAATCATTAATAATTTTTAAGAATTATCTTCTTAACTTAACTTCATGAAGCCTTAAAAAATTTCTCAGAAATTTCCAATCTAAATTATGACTGTTAACTATTGTTCCTCGATTTTTTTTTTGAGAAAATAGGCCTTTAATTCCTAAGGTTAATTTCTAACACCATTTAAATTTTATGTTTAGAAAATTCAACCTTTTGTTAAATCTTGAGATATTACAATTCTCCCCTCGTAAAATAAATTTCGTTCTCAAAAATTGTTACATCTATAGAGACAAAAATTTTAGGTAACATCTCTTCATGTCTTCTTCAACTTCCCAGGTTGCTTCTGTTACGAGTGTAGGATGGTGTATTTAGAAGTGTAAGTGTACACTGTCGTAATCAAGTAATATAGAAGTGAGTAGAGTATCGTTCCCACAAGGATTGAACACTAAGTACCAAAATTGGTAATTTTAATTCTATTTAGTCGGTTGATTAGTTGTGATTGAGATTGCAAGATAGAAATGATGAAATATGAATAAAGACAAATATGAGAAAAAGCCCTAGGGATTAGATTTCTTTTAATAAATTCTGGATTGAATCACTTATCTACTCTAGTTCTATTTATTCCACATGATTGATAGTCGAGTTTCCCTATTTTAATTACTAGCCTCTTCCAAGGTCAAGTAATTCTATAATTAATTGCTAACCCAATATATTCCTATATGAATTTAAGCAATCAATCATGCATTAAGATTTATGGAACTCAATTTAAGACTACACAACCCATATGAATATATTCCTATTTCATATACAAATTATGGTTTTAATTATAGGATCCGCACACATGTATCTCCTTCCGGTCTCAACATGCATATTAAAATCATCCAAAAGGTGGCCAATCAATTGTAAGCATTAAGAGCAATAATTAAAACTCAATCATGAAGGAAAAATTAAAACTAGATTTAATAAGTTAAGATTCAATCCGTCATTAGTAAGCTATGTCATCACCCTAGGAAAAGGAAAATTTAGCTCATGATAAAATTAAAAACAAAACCAAAATATATTCCAAACATCATAAATATTGCATAAAAATTAATTACAAAAACATAAAAGTACAACTACAAGATGCATGAAAATGGAAAATCTAGCCTACCATATAGGAGGTAAAACCATCCATGTAGGAGGCATGCAAGAAGTAAAAAAAATGCAAGAAATAAATTCTAAAAATAACAACTCTCTCTCTCTTCCTTCCTCTTTCTTCCTCTTCTTCATTTTAAGGTGCCAAGAAGCTCTATTTATAGGCTTCATTTTCAGACTGCTACAGTGATTTGCTACAGTATTTGCTACAGTGATTTGCTACAGTGAACCGACCACCCGCTTGCTACAGTACCCCGAATGCTACAGAAACCGCACTGCTACAGTGAACCGACCACACCGTCCGCTACAGTGAATCTGCTACAGTGAACAGTACCCCCCATGAACAGTGCACAGTGAATAGTAACTTTCCCTTAAATGCCTTCTTTAATTTTTTTTAATCCGGTACTATCCATGGCTGCAAGAAAATCATTATTTATTAATTACACCCAAATTAATTACATTCAGCTCAAATATAGTCCACAAAATCATCATATAAGGGAAAATGAATATGCAAATATTTTACTTATCAGCTTCTCTTGGAGATAACCCTTTCCATACTACTTTTATAAATGGGATACTCATATGCCTGAGTTGTTTTTCCTGCCGATCAATGATTCGGTTATGTGTGACCTCATATGTCAGATCGTCTCGCACGTTTACCTCTTTATATTTGATCACATGCTCTGGGCAGATTGATATTTCTTCAACTGTGACACATGGAAGACATCATGTAACATACTCAAGCTTGGGGGCAAAGCTATTTAGTACGCTACTGGCCCAATCTTTGACAAGATCTCAAAGGGACCAATGTACTTAGGGCTGAGCTTCTTTACCTTTAATGCTTTGCCAATGCTAGTAATAGGCGAAACCTTTATGAATACATGATCTCCTACTTCAAACTCAAGAGGTTTCCGCCTCTTATCGGCATAGGTCTTTTGTCTACTCTGAGCAACCAATAGCCTTTGCTTGATTAGTTTTATCTGCTCTGTAGTTTGATCTACTATGTTTGGCCCATACATCTGCCTCTCAGATAGCTTTGTCCAATACAAGGATGATTGATATTTCCTTCCATACAACGCTTCTTAGGGAGCCATTTGGATGCTCGAATGATAACTGTTATTGTATGTGAATTCTGCCAAGGGAAGGAACTGGTCCAACTACCTTTAAAATCTATCACGCATGACCTAAGCATATCCTCTAGCATTTGAATTGTTCTCTCAGTTTGCCCATCTGTCTAAGGATGATAGGCCGTACTAAATTGGAGCTTAGTACCCAAAGCCTAGTACACCATATAAAATTTGAAAGTGAATCAAGGATCTCTATCTGATATGATGTTCTTTGGTGTACCATATAGATGTAATATCTCCTTAATGTAGATCTCTACTAGTTTATCAGGAGAGTAGTGAATGCTGATCGGGAGAAAATGAGCTGTCTTCGTGAATCAATCTACTATCACCCATATTGCATCATGATTTCAAACCTTTGGTAATCCTGTCATGAAATCCATAGTGATGCTCTCCCATTTCTACTCAGGAATTGTAAGGTTTTGCAATAGCCCCGAAGGTCGTTGATGCTTAGCTTTGACTTTCTGACACATAAGGTAACGATCAACGAACCTTGTCACGTCTCTTTTCATGCTTGGCCACCAATATGTGTATTTCAGATTGTGGTAAATCTTAGTTGTTCTTAGGTGCAGAGTATATTTACTCTTGCGCGCCTCTTCCAGGATTTGCCTCTTTAGCTCTATCTACGGTGGAACATATATTCGTTTCCTGTATCTAACCAACCCACTTGGTGACAAGTAATGCTCCTGAGTCTCTCCCTTTGCAATTATGTCTCTGATAGACTATGCTCATCTATCCTATATCTGAGCTTCTTCTATGATTGCTCTCAAATTATTCTCTGTCTGACTCACAATGCTGCTATTTATCATGATTTGATTTGACAAGTTGAGATCTCTTTAATTCTCAATCAGCCTCTGCTCGTGAATCTTAAAGGCTGCCACCTATACTGCTTTACGGCTCAATGCATCTGCCACAACATGGGCTTTACCTGGATGATATTTGATCTCCAGGTTGTAATCCTTGAGCATCGCCATCCATTTGCATTGCCGCATGTTAAACTTTTTCTGATCATACAAATATTTTAAGCTCTTGTGGTCGCAGTACAGCTCTACGGTCGCCCTATAAAGATAGTGTCTCTAGATTTTCAGTGTGAATACAATCACTGCCAACTCAAGATCGTGTGTGGGATATCTCTGTTCGTAAGGCTTTAGCTGATGGGATGTATACGCCACAACCGGTCTTGCTGCATCAGGACACATCCCAATCCTTGCCCACTGGAATCTGGGATTTTCAATACAGGTGTTATGGTTAGCTTCTGTTTCAGCTCTGTAAAGCTTCTCTCACAATTGCTGTCTAGCACAAAATGCTGAGTTTTTCATGTTAGCTTAGTCAATGGCAAAACTATTCTTGAGAAGTTCTGTATAAACTACCGATAATACACGGTAAGACCCAGAAAACTGCATATCTCAAATACTATTTCTGGCCTCTTCCAGTTCAGTACTACTTCCACCTTGTTTAGATTTACTGAGACTCTTTGCTGTGAAACCACATGGCCCATAAATTTCACTTCCGAAAGCCAAAACTTGCATTTGCTTAGCTTGGCATAGAGTTGCTTAGTGTCATTTGGTAGGCCATGATATGCGTGTCGTAGTCCCGAATAGAATCTCGGTTAAACACCTATAAAGTAACTTTATTAAAGTAGCTTTAATAAAGTAAGAAATGATGACATAAATTTGTAATGATGATAATTAAAGTAAATTTTGAAATGTAGCTTTTTGACGGACCAATGAGAAGCTGCCATGTGACCTTATCATAACTACAAGTGCTGAGTTAGCAGGTTAGTTTTAAAAAGTAGCTTTTGGGTGGACTAATGAGAAGCCGCTGTGTAAACTTGACATAATTAAAGGTGCTGAGTCAGCAGGACACCTTGCTGTTAACATAATTAAGGATGCTGAGTTAGCAAGACACCTCACGGTACCTACCAAACTTTGGTTATGACACGTGTCTGACTATCCTGAACGTCAACTCTGGGAGTCAGGGAATGTAAAATTCCAAATTTTAATCACCAAAACTCCTCTATGTCTTGGTGATATAAAAGAGGATAAAATGGTGAATCAAAGAGCATATTAAGAGACAAGACAAGGAAATTAGAGGTCACACACAATATGGTTATTTGGTACATAAGTTAGTGTTGCTACCAGTGTGTTCTCTCGTGAGACAGCCATCTTGTGTGAAAGTTTATATAGGTAAATGATGTCCAAAAATTCTTTAACTTTTCAGAATGAAATTAGAAATAATAATATTTAATTTGATAGGTCATATAAAATTTTTGGAGTTGTACACAAGGAGATATGAAGTTTTTGAAGTTAGCCCAGTGAAATTGTGAATTTTTTGTGGCAGCGTCTAAAAAGGGAATTTTGGAAATAAAGAGCTTCCAATTAGAAAAATATTATATTTTTCCATAAAAATAGACTTAATAAGGGTCACATAGTCTTTAGATTCATCCCAATTGGATATCTATACAACTATATATGAATTTTTAAAGATTGACTGAAATTCTGCCAATTTCTTCAACTATTGCGAAAATGGAAAGGTTGCAAGGGCAAAACAGTCACTTTAATCAAATAAATAATTCTGATATTTTATATATTAAAGAGAATGGACAGATGGTGAAGAAAGAAAATGGAAGAAAAATCTAGAATTTGTCAAAGGAAATATATCATGAATAAAGTAAAATGTATAATTTGGCATATATATGCTATAATTAGAATATTTAAAATAACATTTTATTCAAGGACACCTAAGCTATTCTAGACAACTCTTAAGTTCTCTACAAGGAAGGGCCATTTTGGCCAAATAGAAGGGAAGGGAGAAAGGAAGAGATCAAGGAGAGGAAGGAGAAGAAGAAGAAGTAGTAGAGTCAAAGGAGCAGGAACTAGATAAGTATACTGAATTCTCTACTTAATCTTTTGTTCTAGTTCAAGAAACTCCTTCTTAATCTCCCTACTGTCTTAGAATAGCTATTGAGCAAGCAAGACTAAAGGAGGAAAGGGGGGAAGTTTTGGTCACAAGAGAAAGAAGAAGGAAGGAACAAGGTAAGTTGCTAAACTCTAGTATTCTGGATGAAAACTGAGTTGTGGCTATATTCTAGCTAGAAATCTGATTGATTGTGATGATTGTTGTAAATTTGGGACGTCAAATTTCTATGAGGAGATGCTACCCAAATTTCTATTGATTATGATAAATTGATAATTGGATGGTTAAACAAGTGAATACAAGTAGAAAGAAGAGGTTCTAGGAATTAGAATCATGAAAATATGATTTTCCCTTGTAACTTTCGACCAAGATGAGAAATAGGGGATGGAGCTGGAATTTCATGAATCTAATGGTTCCATGATGTTTAGAAGGGAAAATTTTGTACGGTTGATGTTGACTGCGAAGTGTGAAAAGGCCCGTAATGTAAAATGACAATTTTACCCTTAAAACCCCAAGTTAGAGCTGTTAAGGGTAAAACTATAATTGGAGCTGAAATTAGTCTAATATGAGGTTAAACATGGATTATACACATGAAAATATGTAGAAGTCCTAGGTCATAATTTTTGAAAAAGTACAAAAATACCAGGTAAAAAGGTAGTTAGACCGGGTTCCCCAAGGGCAATTTGGTAAAAATGCGACTTTGGGCTAAGATAACCAACTTATAAATTCTAGAATAAAGTATGGATCAGTAATAACTCATTTGCAATTAATTTGGAAATCTTAGGAATTTGGTAATTTCCTGAGCTAGACGAAAGGTTAAAGGACCAATAAAGGTAGGCCGTGGAATGGAGTTCAAGTAGTAACTCTATCTTTCATACTCTATGTGACTATTAATATGTAATAGTTTCCATGGTCTATATAATGTGTTTCTTGTGGTATTGATACTTTCTGGGTGTGGGTGATGAGTTAAACCACCCCATGGAACATTTGGGGTACCATGTGGCCAGGTGGACCTAATTGAGTGGCTTGATATGTACAGACATGTATGGGCCTACTTCAAGTTGTGATATGTATGGGCAAGTATAGGCCTGCTCCAAGTTATGATGATTACAGATAGGTATAGGCCTACTCCAAGTTGTTGTGATCACATTATGAGATGATAATTGTGCAGATCAGGAACAGATGATCATTTTGATCCGAACAAAATCATCATTTAGTTCATGAGTATTGTCTGACACGTGCATGGCATATTGATTGCTGCATTATGATAAACGTTGTATTGCATGTTTATATTTCACATTTTATATGATTGATTGTCTGTTACTATTGAGATTTGTATGAATCTCACTCATTTCCACAAATTTAAAATCTATCTCAGCAAGTGGAAATAGCTCAGAAGGAAAAGTAGTGGATACCGTTGGCAAGCGAAGGTCCGGGGCTGGTTTAAGAATTTCTTTGTTGGTTATCTGATAATCCTTCTTTGTATTGGACATGTACTGTATCATGTATAAACCCTATAGGCATATTTTACAATGTAATCAAGAACTCTATATCAGTATATTTGTACTATTTCTGTATGCACATTGAACTTCCCGTTAATACTCTGATAGATATTAAAATATTGAGGAGTTTGATAGCTTACTCCTCAACATGTTCAGTACAGTCCTCATATGGTGTTCATGCTCTGCTCTGCTTTGTGAGTATACCAGAATATCATCGATAAAGACAATCACAAATTGGTCTAAATACGGATGGAAAATTCGATTCCAATTGTTTGCATGTCTGTCTAGGATGGTAAGGGTTATTACAGTATCTACAGGTTTTATTCCCAGGGGGTCTTTGATTACCACGATCGTCAAACTGGTTTGGCTTCTTATTACCCCCGCTCGAAGAACTACCCTGATATTGGCGCTTTTGAGAAGAATTTCTGCCGCCAGATGTGTTCTTGCTGCCAGTACTTCTATGGGTATGCAGGTCCAATAAGTTATGCTCTGTTATTCGGCACTCTTCGACTGCCTTATTGAACTCCTTGAAGTTTCTAGAAACAAGCTTCTCTTTAAGCTTTGGCTTCAACCCTCGAATCATAATGTCTGAACTCTACTCTTCGTCATCACAATATTTCAAGTATGAGGAGTATCGGGACAACCGGATGTATCTAGCCAGGTATTCATCGAAACCTTCCTTCTCACCTTGTTGGATCATTAGGAATTCTGTCTCCTTGGACAGTCTCATTGACAAGGGAAAATACTTCTTGTTAAATTTATCCTGAAATACTTCCTAGGTCATGGGAATATCTCGTGCTTACAAGATTGCCTCGGTGCTTTCCCACCATCTGTCAGCATCACCCTCCAGCTTATAAATGGCTAGTTGGGCTTTTATGTTGTCTGGGCACTCTAGAACCCTGAAGATCTTCTCCAAACTGGACAACCAGTCCTCTATAGCTTGGGGATCAAACTTTCCTTTGAAAATAGTTTGCTGGTGTTGGTTCAATATGGTCCCCCAGGTCTGCATGCTATCAATTTCCACTATCGGACCCTCTGGTACCTCTGGCTTAGGCTCTGGAGGTTGTTCATGACCATTGCCCTGTCCACTAGGGTTATTTTGTGCTCCTGCATCGGCATTTTATTTCTGTTGTACCTCCCTCAAGTCATTACAAAATTTATTCAGTGTGTTATGTTGCTCCATTATCATGCCCATTAGTTGTTGCATTAGGTCGGGTGTAGCGCTCGGTTCCTCATTATTGTCCCTGTTTCTATCGCCAGCTCTACCGCCTCTACCTCAGCCTCTTGGTCTACCTCTTATTCTCACCATCTTTATGTTTCATTATATCGAAATGAGGAAGAGGTAAATTTCACATAGTCATGTATCAGTATACTATTATGATATTTCTAGAACCACATGCTCTGATAAAAAAAATGTCAAATCCCTTAACATTTTGATATTCACAGAGTAAATAATGCATAGTTTATAGGCATATAAAAATAGTAGAAATATACTGATAATAAGTGCTTGTTTACATTATAGGAAATTCTCATAGGGTTTTAAAAATATATACAAAGTCTAGCTGAAATAAAATTTACAACTAAAGATAACAAACTTCACTCCTGCTAGAACCAGACCTTCAATCGCCAGTAATTACGGTTTTGCCTTTAAAGCCGCTACCTTTTGCTAGAATATTTTTAAATGTTGAAAAAGGGTGAGATTCGGATAAATAAATATGCAATGCATTATGTTTTGTAAGATGAAAATGTTGTGTGCACACTGTCTAAAGCTAAACGACTATTTGCAACCACGGCTTAACTCTGTTCCTCTGTTAGGTCCCAGACACAACTAAGCTAATATATGTGTCCCAGACACTCTGCTCATACTATATAAGATGACATACACAAAGCATACAAATAATCACATAGTGTATAAAAGAAAGAGTTACTACCTATATCATTTTTCAATCCTACTGTTTGTCTAAAAAATTTTCTCCAGCTCGAGCTATTACCAATTCCTATAAATTAAATTAACAAGTAATTGGTTATTACTTGCATTACTACTACCTTTAATCATATTCTAATGGATGTCTATCATAGTTTCAGTATAATTATGCACAGTGCAATTTTACTATTTTCTAGAAAACTTGAAGATTTTTCAGTCAACTTTGAAAAATCATAATTAATTATAGTAAATTCCAAATTGACTGGTTCCAAAGCCTATGTGAATATTTTTAATTTATTTTAATTTAAAAATACTTAGGTCTGACCAGTATAAATACCTTTTTCCCATAAATTTACCAAACTTCCCTTGTTCCAGATTTCCTTCTAGAAATAGGCTCAAATTTGAAAATTCATATCTCATAATGTACTAGTCCAAAAATTATGATCCACATATCAAATTAAATATCTAAATATATAATTTAAATCTGGTATGTTTCATAATTTTTGGTCAAGTTTTGGTTTTTCAAAATTTCAACACAACCAATCGACCTTCGAGAAACATAATCTGGCAGCGACTAATTTCAAAAATTCATATCTCTTAATAGACTGATCCAAATAACACATCATATATCAACTTAAAGCTTAGCATGTATAATTTTATTCTAGAAAGTTTTGTGGCTATTGGAAAATATTATATTACTAAAAAACATAACACAACCAAACTGCCGGAACCTGGACTTTCATAATTTCCCCTGTTTTTAGACCTATATTTCAAAAATCATAAATCTCTCTAAATGTATCCAAATGATGAATGCTAGGACTCATTGTAAATATTTGGATGTCTACTATTTTTCTGTAAAATTTCATAAATATTGAATAATATTTAATTGGTCAAAACTCAACACGAAACTGACTAACTTTTAAAAATGTTAGTTTTGACATTCTGAGTTCAAAACTCAAGAACTCATTCATTTTCACTCCAAATTGTGATTTTCTTGATTCTATTACCTACGACACATTCTAAACATTCCATACCAAAAATAACCAGACAAAAAATCCATCTATAGCCTCTGTTTAATCTTCTAAAACTTTCCGGTAAAACCTCTATTTTCCAACAAACAAAACAGAGTAACAAAAAACTAACATATATTCATGATTTTGGACTCTAATCCTCCAAAAATTTGACCCTAAGAATGCCCAACATCAAGACATGTTTTAATGACAGCAAAGTGAATCCAAAGAAGTCTAAAAATTTATCCCAAAATCAATATACATGCTTTGTTTTACGCTCACCGATGATAGCAACTTATTTTCAAAATCACACAACTTCCAGCAACTATAAATCCTCATGAACAACCCAAACAAATGAAATAACAATGAGAAGAGATAGATAAGACTCACTTAAACAATATTCCAAGCTTGCCTATGGTGATTGTCTTCTCCTTCTTCCTCTTTTTCGGCAACTACTCTTACCTCTGTCTTCATTCACTCAACTCTCTATTTCTTTCTTTCTATTTTATGGCTACTGAACGCAAAATGAGAGTTGGAGGAGGTTGATATGATTTTATTTAATAAATGTGTGTGTATAAGGGGCTGATTGGATGAGAGAAGTGAGTGTGTTTGAGTGGAGTGTGTGCTATCCTTACGTTGTATGAATGTGAAGCTAAAGATAGGTGTGCTGGCTGAATGGAATGGGAAATATGTGAAGTGTGTGTGTATCATTTGGGTAGGTGTGTGTTTATTTAAATGGCTAAGTGTGTGTGTGAGTCATGAGTTGAATAAAAGTGGGATGATGAGTGTTTTAGCATTTATGGCTAAGTAGTACCTAATCATCTTGAAATAAATTAGATAAGTGGTCAGTTGATGAGTGTGGTAGGTGAGTCGCATGTGTAGTGTGGGAAGATGTGTGTGCTTTTCAATATATATAGATATATTTTTATCTTATTAATTACACACATTATGCCTTAATTTTTTCCTTTGTCTAACTTAAGATTCCTTAAATTTCGTAGGTTCCATAATTGGGCTTACTATCTATTTCTAATAAATTAATCCTTAATAATTTTTAAGGATTCTCTTCTTTAATTAACTTCATGAAGCCTTAAAATAATTTCTCAAAAATTCCCAAGCCAAATTATGACCGTTTACTATTGTTCCTTGATTTTGTTTTTTTTTGAGAAAATAGGCCTTTAATTCCCAAGATTAATTTCTAACACCATTTAAATTTTCCTTTTATAAAATTCAACCTTTTATTATATTTTGGAATATTACATAATTAATAAAAGGCTCTTCGAGAGACGATCGGGATTGCACTCTATATTGCAATTCTTGATTAAAATTTTGAAGAGGTTACCAAGACACAAAACACATGCCTCCTTCAAGTGGCATTGTTGCCAGGGAGCCAAGTAATTGGTTCCCTAGTAACTAAGTGTCAATCTTTGATTGATCGGTGTTTTGAGTGTAGGATATTGTATTTAGAAAGTGCAAGTGTACACTGTCGTAAACAAGTGATATAGAAGTGAGTAGAGTATCGTTTCCACGAGGATTGAACACTAAGTA
Organism: Albizia julibrissin; assembly: GCA_037074505.1. NCBI lineage: Eukaryota > Viridiplantae > Streptophyta > Magnoliopsida > Fabales > Fabaceae > Albizia > Albizia julibrissin. Next base: position 42,823,595 of record CM073480.1, on the reverse strand, counting down.
CCAAATTGGTAATCTTAGTACTATTTAGTCGGTCGATTAGTTGGGATTGATATTGCAAAATAAAAATGATGAAATATGAATACAAGTGATATGAAGACAAATATGAGTAAAATCCCTAGGGATTAGATTTCACTTAACAAATTCTGGATTGAATTACTTATCTATTCTAGTACAATTTATTCCACATGATTGATAGTCGAGTTTCCCTAATTTAATTACTAGCCTCTTCCAAGGTCAAGTAATTCTATAATTAATTGTTAACCCAATATATTCCTATATGAATTTAAGCAATTAATCATGCATAAGATTTATGGAACTTATTAAGACTACACAACTCATATGAATATATTCCTATTTCATATACAAATTATGGTTTTAATTATAAGATCCACACACATGCATTTCCTTCCGGTCTCAACATGCATATTAAAATCATCCAAAAGGTTGCCAACTATTGAAAGTAGTAAGAACAATAATTAAAACTCAATCATGAAGGAAAAATTAAAACTAGATTTAATAAGTTAAGATTCAATCCGTCATTAGTAAGCTACGTCATCACCCTAGGAAAAGGAAAATTTAGCTCATGATAAAATTAAAAACAAAACAAAAATAAATTACAAACATTATATATATTGCATAAAAATTAATTACAAAAACATAAAAATACAACTACAAGATGCATTAAAATGGAAAATCTAGCCTACCCTATAGAGGTAAAACTTTCCATGTAGGTGGTAACATATACCATCCATAAAGGAGGAATACATAGGCCTTCCATATACACCCAAATTCATTACATTACGGTACCGCTACAGTGCCATATTGCTACAGTACCATCCCTTAAAAAATGCCATTTCAATATCTTTTAATATGGTACTATACAAGACTGTTAGAAGAAAATCATTATTTATTTATCAATTACACCGAAATTCATTACATTAAGCTCAAATATCGTCCATAAAATCATCATATAAGGAAAAATAAATATGCAAGTATTTTACTTATCAATGGGTACCTTAAGCCTTTAGGTTACATTTTAGCTAGTTTAGGTAGTTTTGCATGTTTTTCATAGCATATAACATCTTTGCATTGAAGATTTTGAAGAAATACTAATAAATATCTTGATTTTCATTTGAATTCTTGCATTGTTCTTTTATACACTTGATTTTTGGTTTGAACTTAATGTTATACACTTGCAAATTGATTGGAGTTTGGTTAAAATTCGGTTACGCCTATATTTAAGCTTGCTAGAATTTTTCAAAAATTTTGCCTAGAAAATTACAAGCTTTGGTTTCCTAAGGCTTTGGGCCATTCTAAGCAAGACCAATAGCTATGCTATTAAGTGAGGTGAATTTTAGCCAAATTCCATCGTTTTTCCCACTTTTCAATTTTTTCTTTATTTTCTAGAATATTTCCAAAATTTTCATCATATTAGTTTTTAAGTTTCCTTCTTTGATTTCTTTCAATTTTTAGGATTCATTTGCATCTTTAGGACTTTTTAATACTTATAATTCATTGGGATTTAATTAATTGTAATTTGAATGGCTTGGTTTCATGAAGATCATGAGTTTAGGTTTTACACTAATTATCCTAAGCATTCCTTTTTAGGAAGATGGAACCTCAAGCTCTCAATTCTTGGAAGCATCTTATAGCACTTGAGGAGATGAAGCACTTTCTAATCTCACATATTCTCAAAAGCTTGATTTACTTCAACAAGAATTGAATTCCCTTTTAGCACAAATCAATTATCAAGAAAGAGCCTTTGAATCTCAACCACCTCATTATCCCCATCAATGTTATGAACCATCTAGTCCACTAACCCCTTATTTTAACCATGAACTCACCTTCCAACCACCTCAATCCCACTTCAACCATACTTCTTCACCCTACACATTCTATCAAGAATCACCCCCTCCATCGTCCCTATTTCATCTTCCCTCATTTCCACCTACTTCCGTGCCATGTAGAACTCCCTATGAACTACCTTCTTTATCATTCTATAAACCTCTACCAAAATCCATTACACCTCAACCTAGTGGACTTGATACTTTCCTCACATTTTCAAACATAGATGACAAAACTCGTGCATTGAGAAGAATATATGATGAGCTCAAGGTTGAGCTCTTTAAGTTGTTCATGTTGAAAGAAGCAAATATGTTTTCCAAGGAGGATGAAGAGCGACTAGGAGATCGAAGGCTTTATCAAGGTGTTTGTTGACCATGTGCTATGGATAAAGACCAAAGGAGAAGAAAGAGCTCTATAGACCTATAACTCGAATGATAAGGGAACTAAAGAGCAAGAGTCAAATGCCATTCACAAATAGAAGATTCCATATCTTCGGTGCCTACTCCCACAAAATATGTCAAGAAGCGAGTACATTTTCAACTACCAGAGGAGCCACTTCCAAACAATGGTACTATTCCTCCTCTTCTTGAAGAGGTTGACCCTCCTCTTACTACTACTCTTGATGTTGTGAGTGACGATGAGGTGGATAAAGAAATTGTTGTTGAATTGCCTCAAATGCTTGATGTTGATGATGCTCACTGTGATATCTCTAATAGTAGTTGTGTAGTTGATGAGGTTGCTTGCACTGTCAATGCTTTTATGTGTGATGAACATGTTCTTTTCCCTAGTTCTAGGAGTGATGAACACATTAACCATGACAATATGGAAAATGATGAATTATGCTTAGATGCTCAACTTGTGGTGAAGTGGGAACTTGATGATAACTCAAATGATTGTCTGAGTGATGCTTGCTTACATGATTTTTCCTCTCTTTCAAGTGTTAGCATGCATGATGTGGATTTTTATGATGCTATTAAACTTGATGGAGAATTCATTTTTCCCTCTTCTTTAGACTCTTCTTTTGTTTGTTCATGTGAGGATGAAATGTCATGTGCTACTTGTGTTGAAATTGATAATTGGCTTTCTACTTCGCATGACGTTGATTCTTCATCTAGTTTAATTGATGACATCTAAATGCATGCTATACTTGCTACAATCCTTGAAAATTATGCACCTTTTGATCCCTCTAAATTACATGTTTTAGGTAGTTCAATAAAGAAAGATTCAATAATTTTGAATGATAAAATTGCAAATGAAAATGAATCTTTCCATTTAGTTCTTTCTTGCGATTTACCACGTGATATAGAAAATACAATACTTGTTTTGAAATTTTAGGTGGTAATAGCTTGATCAATTCTCTTTGTTCTTCTACTCTTTTATATCCCAACTCTTATGATCGCAAAAGTGATGTAATGCACTCTAACACTAAGTTGGATTATATATTTTTTCCCATTGCAAACACAAGAGAATTTTAAAATGGTGATTACTTGTTCAGTTCCTACTGAAGGGGACCAAATTGACTTTCTTGGTTATAAAGTTTACTTGGAGAATCTTGTTTCTACAATGCATATGTTTTATTTTAGATATCTCTATGTATTTATTTCTGGACTAGATACTGCTACTGGTTTGGTGTTTCTTTTGCAAGATATTCACTACCAAGAGGATACATTTTAGGAGAAGTGGTTACAAAGAAGAAATTTATGTTTATCATCCGGGATGAGAACTTCTCCTATAAGAGTCTACGGAGATTTAAGCATCAAGTTGTCTCTTTCCTCAATTGCTTTCTTCTCATTTTTATATTTTCTTGAGCTTAATTTTTATGTGAAGAGATTTAAGTGTGGGGGAGAGACATAATCCAGTAGTAAAAAGTATATTTCTTTTGTTGTTCACCCCCTTAGGCTTTGAGCTCTTGTTATTCCTTTGCCCTTAGGTTTTGCATTGAGGACAATGCAAGATTTAAGTGAGGGGGAGGGATTAGGATTTGAGTCTTACATGCTTCATTGTGCTTAATTGCAAAAATATGTCATTTTCAAAAAATAAAAAATAAAAAAATAATCAGAATTTTTTTGTCCAAACTACACTTTTGAATTTTTGACACTCCTTGTTTTAGAAATTTGTCTAAATACTTATGGGAATTGCATATGTTCTTGGTTGGTATTTAATGAATTGATTTGTTATTACTCTTAGAGTTAGCATTTGGATTAGTTGAGTTAATGCATTTTGATTAGGCTAATGTTCAATTAATCTTTATGAATGTGTATTTGAGAAGAAAACCTTTGTTGGAAGGATTTTGAGCCTAATTTCCATTCATTAGTATGTGTTTACCACCTATTATAGTGTACCTATAGAACTTGTTTAAATTCTTTTTCAAAATCACATTTACATTTAGATTAATGAATATGATAGGGGCATTCATTTTATCACCCTTTGTCCCAAACACAAACTTATACACTAATACATTGTTAACCCCTTTGAGCCCTTCACATTTCAAAATCTATCATTTATTAACAAGCACTATGTATTCATCCCATTCGCATTAGATTAGTATCCAAACATCATTGAATTGTCATTAATATTGTAGGTATGAAGAAATGCCATTTACATGAATTATATATGGAAAAAAAAGAAAGAAAGAAGAGAATGAGAAAAAAAAAGGCATGAAGAAAAAAGAAAGAAAAAAATCATAAAAAAATATAGAAATTTTTTTTAAAAAATAAATAAATAATAAGGCATTTGTTTTGATTGGTAAGGAGATATGGTTATTTGAGCCTTAAGTTAAAAAAAAAGTGATATTGTATACATTTGTGCATGTATAATACTTGTTTCATTATCCTTTCCATGAGACCATTTCCATCATCACAACCCTTTTAAAAGTCCCCTTAATTCATGAGTCTAGGTGCTACATAGTGGTGGAGAGAGTGGAATTTCTACAAGCATATGGTAGGACCTAGTATATGTGGCGTTGAGCGAAATTTTCCATACTTGTGAGATGAGTTAAACACTTGAATCCTTGAATGTTCTCTTCTGTACATTTCTTGATTAATTGTGCATTAATCTAGTCCATTTATATTACCTCATGCTAAGACTTGTGTTGGCTTGATTTGTGATGATTGATTAATTATAATTGACTCCAATTTTGAGCATTTGAAGTTCTCATTTGTGTTTAGTTTTGAATTGATTAGTGTTTTGCCCAGGAGTGCAAAAGTTTAAGTGTAGGGGAATTGACAAATCCCTAATTTTATTATATATTTGTACACTTTATTTGGGGATTCTGTCATATTAATTGAGTTTAAAATACCTTATTTGTGCTTAATTGAAATTAAGAGTAAATATATTAAATTAGGACTAAAAAGGGTAAAATTGTCAAAATAATTTTAATTACTCTTAATCATTGATTTTTCTGAGAATATTTGATGTTGGTTTTATTTTTTTAATTATAGGTATTTGAAAAAAAAATGGGATTAAAATTGAAAATGGCAGTTTGGGGTTCAAATTTCAGAAATAACAGTTTAGTCCCACTAATTTACTAAATGACAGAATGGTCCACGAAACTGCTACGTTTTTTACAGTAGCTTTTTAGATCAGATTAAATGATACAGAAGCTGATATTCAGATATTGACAAATTACCAGAGACACAGCACCGCGAACATCTAGACCTTGAGAGAGCTTTCTTCTTAAATCCTCTTCCATCTTCACCTTCGCCCTTCTCCGTTGCGGCAACTTTCGCCTCTTCATTCACCGTCACCGGTGACCACCAATCCATCCTCACCACCACAAAAACTGCCGCAAGAAGGGGAGAGAGCTGATAGCCAAGAGAGAGCTCACCTTATTTCACCACCGCCACACCACCTCCTCGTCAGAGTTTAGTCAGTACTCCTCTGTTCTGCACAGACCTGATCTTCAGCATGAGGGGGTAAGATGGAGAAACAGAGACATGATAAAGATGGAGAAGGGAAGAGTTTCAATGGGATATTGAATCTTGCATCATAAAACACCATCATCGCCACCTTTTCATTACCGTCTTTCACCATCACCATGGAAGAAGATAAAGCTTCAACTGACCTTCTCTGTTCTACGCATTCTATCACAGCCAAGGCACCCACTGATTTTTTTATAATTTTTGGTGGTTTTCCATGGCTAGGTGCTTGATTCAGATAATAGTTATGTTGCTTCTTGAGACTGGTACCATATGTATCTGTGGCTGAGTTTTTCTTCTCCCAGATCAATGAATTGATTCCTGAGTTTGGAGTTTTAAAGGGGAGTGTTCTACTATCTAGTTTTTAAATTTAATCTTTTATACTAGTTAAATTTTAGGTTTAAAGTTTAATTAGAATATTGGATTGAAGCCTTGTATTGGGGTTCCAAACAATTATTGAGACTTAGATATTATTTGGTTTTAACTTTGTGCTTGACACTTTGAATTTAATTAGTAACAATTTCTTGTGTAAGGACTTGGTTAAGCTTGTGCTTGGAATTGTTATGAATATTTTATGCTTTTATTGCAAGGGTTCTTAGTTACTTGTGTCGTACACATTGTTAATTTCAATTGCTAGTGTTTAAATTGGGTTTCTGTTAGACTGATTAATTTCTACCCAGTGTGGAAGAATTAATTCACCTAGCTCAAGCTAGCAAAAAGGGTCTTTTGAGAAAATTTGTCAAACTAGCACACTCCCATTATCTTTTAAAGAAAGAATTGATGAAATTCATTGTTTTAGGAGATTTAATCATACTTTTCAAGACCAATTTCCATTTCATTCCACTTTTATTCTAAAAATCCAAAAAAAGTATTTGTTTTTAAAGCTTTTTAGTTTAATTGCAATTTAGTTGTTAGATTTAAAGCTCAAAAATCCTTTTTAACTTGTTTTATGCTAATCTTTATACTTAGTTTCTAGGTAATTAATAAAAGGCTCTTCGAGAGATGATCCGGGATTGCACTCTATATTGCAATTCTTGGTTAAAATTTTGAAGAGGTTACCAAGACACACAGTGTAATACCCCATTTTTTATCAATACATTTATGTGTATATTTAATGTATATTTAGTGGAATAAAATGGTGGAAAATGATGTGGATGAATTTATGAGAATTTATTAAAAATATTCCAATCGCCGATTTCGCGTAATTTGGCCGAATAAGGATGTAAGAAGGCGATTAATGTACTGATAAGGGCTTATTATGGTAACCAAAATTTAAGAAATTAAATGACATGTTTGATGGCCTCATTTAAGTTCCAAAATGGAGTTAAGCCAAAGAAATGGGCGGAAAATGATTTATTTTGGTAAATCATGAAATGCAGGGGCAAAACAGTAATTTTGCCAAAAAGTGGAAAATAATTATTGTTCCCCAATATTCTCACTAATATTAGTTAAATTGGGATTAAAAAGAGTAAAATGACTACTTGATCATAAATAAATCAATTTTGGTAAATTGTTGTAAAAAATGGTCAAATAGTCAAAAAATCAATGACTTGGTCAACAAGTTACGAGATGGCACAATGGGATGCTGGAGATTCAGATTTCCCTTGCATTTCTCATGGGATTTTCAGCTGGAATGAGGGAGTATGAAGGGGAATAGAATTAATCAAAGTTAAATGCCATTTTGGACCAATCACAAAGTGACACTTGGTATGATTAATAAACCCATGTATTATATCATTCCTTTCTTCACTTCATCAGCTCATTCTCACGATCAAACTGAATTAGAAAGTTGAGAGTGAGGCCTGAGAATGCAAGAACGGAAGAGAGAAAGAGAAGCTAGGGATCACCAAAACTCAAGGTAAGGTGCTTGAACCTTGTGATTAAAGCCATCCAATCCCTCTATGATCTCTTCTCCTCACTTCTCTACCCTTGGATTCCTTGTTGAGCAGCTGAATCAAGACTTAGAGAGAGAGAGAGTAAAAAACGTCAAGGAGAGAGAAAGTTGAAGAAATCAAGAGGTAACTTCCCAGACTTGTTCCTCTTACTTGATTAAGGTTAGTAGAGTTGTTTTAGGCTTGATTATGGTTCATTTGGTACAAGATAATCCAAGAAAACTAAAGAGAACATAATGTGTAGGTGCCTCCAAATCAAGACCAATGAGTGTCTAACTAGTTAATATATTGGTTATAAGTAGAAATGAGGTGATTAGGCCAAAGAAAACGAGAATCCAACACACCTTTTCAGGAAATTTAAATCCCCTTCCCTGTGTTGGACGTGGAAAATAGTAGGGATTTAATAATTTTGATGCTTCCATTGGATTTAGGAGGCCAAATTGTGCAGGGTCTATGTTGACCTCGAAGTGAGAAAAGCCACGTAAAGTGAAATGACAAAATTACCCCTTATAAGCCTTAATTGAGGGCTGTCAAGGGTATTTTCGTCATTTGAGCTTGAATTTAGCCAATTCGAGGCTAGAAATGGATTCTACATGCAAAAATATGTAGGAATGGCCTAAATTACAATTTTGAGGAAAATGCTGATAATCAAGACCTAAGGGGTATTTTGGTAATTTGGCGTCATTAGGCTAAATTTACCAATAATATAAGTTTGGAAGGATGTATGGATGAGTAATAACTTATTTGTGATATTTGAAGATTTCAGGATTTGACAACCAGTCTAGCCTCAGTAGTTTCCCGAACTTGAATCGAGTGGGAAAGTTGTATAGAGGAGCAGCCAGGTAGTAACCGTCTTCATATGACATGGCATGCATATGTGTTGCTTGACATCATCAAAATTTCTAACAAGTTTAGATTATGTGAAGTGATCACTTGGGGCCTATCTTTGCGCGGGTTGACACTCAGGCGATAGTATTCATATTGCACGAGCGGTGCCCGGGGCCTATCTTTGCGCGGGTACCCCTCAGGGCCAAGTCCTTGTCTAGCGCTAACATGGTTTTGTGAATTGCATGAAAGGCACTAAATGATGTTATGATGATTATGTGTAAAGCATGCTTTATATGTGTTATCTTATATGTTGATTGCGTTACTACTGAGATTCTTGTGAATCTCATCCTTTTTCCCAAAAACAAATCTCCAATACAGGGAGGAAGCTCGTGGGTCAAAGATAAGGTAAATGACGAAGAACTGAGGCCAAGCAGCGGGAGAGTTTAGTCTGAGTTGTCTAGTCTCTTAGTTGTTTTCTAAGAACTTTTAAGAGCATTTTGGGTTTTGTATATGGAGTGGAGTAAAGAGAGAATATAAGTGTTGTAATACGAATTGTGTATGAATGTGCTTATATGGGAATATTTATATCCAGCAGAGGCATTGTATAAGGTTCTAGAATTTTGGCACTCTGACGTTTATATTCTTTGAGTATTAGCTAATTGGTACTCTACCGTAGTGTTGGGAAATGAGGTATCACACAAAGCACACGCTTCCTTCACTTTATTATTCAAACTCAAAAATCAAAATTTGGCTAAAGTTAAGCCAAATTAAGGAACCTAAAAGATTTAAAGAATTTTAAATTAGACCAAGTAGGAAATTTAGAAGCCTTGTGTGTGAGATTAATAGGATAAAACAAAACACACTAAAGCTCACAACATGGCACTCACACACTAAGACACATGCATACTCACTTATCTGCTTACTCTCAAATTTGGACACACCTACAAAGATCCGACCCAGACCCTGTTAGATTTCATGTTTCGATGATAACAAATCATGTTTTGGAAGCCCATGGATTAATTATCAGCAAAGCAAGCAATTCTGGTGATCTGTGCAAGATCACTCGAGTGATTTTGTTAATCACTCGAGTGATATTCAAGATCACTCGAGTGATCGCTGAAATCACTCGAGTGATCCGCAAAAATGATAGATCACTCGAGTGATATGGGAAATCACTCGAGTGATCCGCATATCACTTCCAGTGATCGAGAAATCACTGCAAGAAAATTTCACTGTTTTGAAAATCACTTCCAGTGATTCTTAATCACTCGAGTGATGCGCCAAATCACTTCCAGTGATTGTAAATCACTCGAGTGATGCGGCAAATCACTTCCAGTGATTGGGATTTCACTTCAAGAAAAATTCACTGTTTTGCAAATCACTTCCAGTGAAGCTGAGATCACTCGAGTAATCCGCCAAAATTCTCAAATCACTTCCAGTGATTCTCAATCACTCGAGTGATGTTGGATTTTCGCTGAATCACTTCCAGTGAATTGGAAATCACTGCAAGAATATTTCACTGTTCACCAAATCACTTCCAGTGATCTTGAATCACTCGAGTGAAGTTTGAAAAGTTACAAATCACTTCCAGTGAATTGGAAATCACTCCAAGAAGAAATCACTCTTTACAAAATCACTTCCAGTGATTCCAAATTCACTCGAGTGAAATATGAAATTTTCAATATCACTTCCAGTAAACCAGCAATCACTCTCAGAAGTTTTCAAAGTTTTCAAAATCACTCCCAATGACATTATATTCACTTCCAGTGATATTGCACTTGCTCATATAATGATCTATTGTTTCCATGTGCTTTTACCTTCATAAACTTCAACTGATTTTGCTAGTGAAATTCTATTATTACTGATTTCTCCAAATAGCTATCAAAATCATATGGTATATCATTTTAATACTTAGTTGCGAAAATAGGATCACTCTCTATGGTCTTATTACTGTCACTTTTTATAAAACACCTCCAGTGATCCATATTAATTTGTTGAGATACAAATATTGCTTAACGGTTATATTCATAAGTGTGTTACAGCTGTACTCCACCATCACGCACTTGACTTGTAACTAAACACTCCACTCAAACGACAACTATTCATGGTAGCAGCAGAAATTCAAAAGTAACGGAAGACAAATGCTGTTACATTTGTCAGAAGCATCTTTGAATCAACGGACAAATTTACAACGGTCTTCAAGTGGTTCTATTATATATGTCCAGCCATTTGAAAAATACAACAACGCAGAAAAAAAAACACCTGAATACTCTACAAGCAATATCCTCACAAAAAGCTTCAGTTCATCATTTGTGCTTCAGCTCTTATCTACATACTCTGTGAGAGAGATTTGTCATTCATACTTAATTATTTTCAATAGAGTTAACTTAAGGTTGAGGAACCTTAAGTAGGGATTTTTGATTACCTTGTGTAAGGGGGAGCGAGTGTCTAGAGGAACTTGCCGGTTGTACTGTGGTGCCAAGAACCCACTGAATCTTGGAAGATATAGTGAAAAGCTCAGAAGGATTTCTGAGGACTAGATGTAGGTCAAGTGGTTGAGACCGAACCAGTATAAATCTCTGTGTGAATCTCGGTGATATCTCTTCCTTTCATTAACTGTGCTTTAAGTTTTATAAATTGAATTTAAGCTTTCGATTATTTTGTAATCACCCAATTCACCCCCCTCTTGGGTGAAAAGCTTGCTCTAACAGACCCAACACACACATATCCACTTGAAACAAAACACTCAACCTCACCTCCCTCTTCATTTCATTTCATTCCGCCAAAGAAAAGCATAGAGAGAGAGAGAGAAGTCGAATGAGAGAGAGGCGAGAGATTTATAGGAGAAGAGGAAGAAGAAGAGCTCGATCACCACATGCAAGCCTTGATTGGAGTTTAGGTGAGTCTTCTTTACATATTTCTAAGTTTTTTGATCGATTTGGAGTGAGTTCTTTGGGTGTTTTGGTGGTTGGAAGTGAGAGAGTTCTGGGAAATCATATCTGTCACTATGACAGTTTGAAAGGAAGTCTTGCATGTTGGTTTTGGGATGAATTTTTAGGTCCTCTAGTTATGTAAGTGTGTCACTGAAATAGAGCTTGAGTCTAGGAGTTTATAGAGTTGAAATTCTTGAGGTTTAGTGTCCAAATTTAAGGTTGTGTGCACACTTTTCTTCTTGATCACCATTTATGGGAAACAAGGGGTTGCATGCATGATTTTACAGAAGCTATAAATTGAATTTTTGAGTGGGTTTGATTCAATTCTTTTGAGGATTAGAGAGTTTAATATGTGTATTAGAAAATAGAATCAAGGAGGGCTTAATTTAAGATAAAAAAGATGGTGTTCTTGAGAGTTTAAGATAGAGTGTCAAATATGTAGCTTCAGGAAATAAGTTAGCATTGGAAACTATTTTGATTAGGAAAATAATGTCCATTGTTTAAGAAATTTGAAAATAAAATATGTCACATCCTATTCTTTAAAATGAGTCCTAAAACATGTCAATTAGATATCTAGAACAAAAGTTATGATTTTTGGAATTTGGTCAAAAAAATTGGGAACACTTTGTATTCCAGATTTCTAAATGTGGATAAATAGGAAACTTTCATGAGGTTACTTTGGTAATTTGTTAGTATTATTATTATTTTTCTTAAATTACACTTATATAGCTTTCAATCAAGTATTAGAACACATAAATTGAATGTGTAAATTATAAGTTGTGAATTTTTAAAATTTGGGAAGAGAATCTAAAAAATTCTAACTATTAAATTGGACAATCAGTTTGATTGTAGAATTTGGGAACTTGGGACCATGATTTGATATTGTGCATTATTTTTATTGTATAGAGGATTTCAAGAGCTTCACATAGAAATTTGAACTACATCAATTGGAGTTTCCTAGCTTAAGATATGATTTTTCAAATTTCCTAAAGATTAGTGGCAGATTATGTTAAGTTTGGAATTTTCTAGTTTTTGAAGAAAATATGATTAGGGGATGATTTAAGAATTATGGGAAAAGATAAGGGATAAACTTTATTAAATTTAGTACTTAAATTACTGGGGTGAAAGACATATATAATATCTTAAATTAGATACACAATAGACGTAAGCACAAAAGATTATCAAAGATAACCAACTAATTCAAATTAAAGGACAAGAATTATGAGAGGGTCAAGAATAACATAATTTTAATTATGTTAATAAGATTGGGATAATGACCTATCTCTACATGAATTTCAAATTATAGGATTTGACATTTTTCCGAGCTCAGGGAGGAAGCTAATTGGAGAAGGTAAAACACCGGAAAGGTTGCCAGGTAGTAACTCTTTCTCTCATATATTATGTAATTGTCCTACATATTTGCAATTACCATTAATTATATTCATTTCATGAATATATGGTTTGATGTTTGGACTGTGTGTCCTAAGGCCATAAGTCCCGAAAGTGCATTAATGCATGGGATATATCCCTAGACTATAGGACCTTATATGCATTCAGTGTAAGGCCGTAAGTCTCGAAAGTGCATTTTGTTACACAGGGTGTATCTCTAGGCTATAAAACTTGCTATGCAGTCCATATTGTAAGGGACTATGTGCCCTGAGGCCTAAGTCTCAAAAGTGTATTTGTTGCATGGGGTATACCCTTGGGATGTAAGATTTGTTATACTAGCTGTTATATTGGACTATCGTGTCCTGTGAATGATGTTTATGATGCATCTTGATTGCCCGATGCTTATTGTATGATGGTTTGTTTTGCATGCTTAGTGAACTTGCATATCTTATTATTGACTATTGTTACTATTGAGATTCTCATGAATCTCACCTTTTACATTAAACGACATATAGCTAAAGCAAGCAACTCTAAGGGCAAGATGGTAGGAATTGTTGATAAATAAGAAGGTGGAGAAGAAGGATTAATATTATTATATTGATTATCTGTATATTAATTTTATTAAAACTTAGAATTTTTGGTAGTCTCATATGGCTACATGTTTTGAATATATTGTATATACATGAACATAGAAATGTACATATTGAAGATAGTATCTATAGTAGTAGTGGTGGTGAAAGTAGTATACGTAGTGGTAGTATGAGCATGCATAGTAAGGGGTAGCCATAGTATACTATTCTTACATAACGAAATGGAAAAAGGGCAATTCCATGTTATGAGCCCATGATTATCCAACGATAGACTAGAATAACAACAGAGTAATACTTTGATAATAATAAAAGAGGTTAAAGAATTTTTTAGTCATAATAAAGAGTTTGAACCATTAAATAACTGTTTTAGAAAGTTTTAAATTTTTTAGAAAAGCTCATTCATTTGCAGGTTTGAACCCTGTGTTTAGGTTGGGCTTTTAACTATTTTCAAAAAATATTTTCTCTCTAAGATCATACTTGGCTTAGTGGTTTTGATTCATTATATATAAAGCTCATCTGGTAGTAATATAAATTAAGGTGTTACAGATGTCATTGGATTATAATTGAAATTTGAAAAATGATCATAATTAATGGTGATTGTTTTGCAATTGAAGTTTGTAATAAATGACAATAAATTTAAAAATAATTTATCTCATTAATGGTTATTGATATACCGATTAGTAAACTTAGTATGGAGTCATTATAGAGGAGAAAAAAATAGAAATTAAAAATTACAACAACAAAAATCTCTCATTCATGTCGATAGGTTTAAATTAGGAAATTGGTTGTAAGGAAAATAAAAAAATAAATAAAAAAAATATCATTCATGTTGATAGGTTTAAATTAGGAAATTACTTATGAAAAAAATAATAAAAAAAGAAAACTAAAAAATTCTCTCATTGATGGTGATTGGGTCAAGTTAAGAAGTTTTATCAACATAAAATACAAGAAAATAAAAAAAATAAAAATTTAAAAAAGAAGGAGCATTTATGAACAAAACCCTACCTTGAGACTATAAATAGGAGAGTAAGGGTTGAAGCAAAACACACAAAAATTGAGAGAAAAAAGACACAAGAAAATGGGGTAAGAAAAGAGGCAAGAGGATTGGTTAGATATGCCAAAAGAAAGTGAAATCTATTGTTCATCTTTTTGTTTATCTTGTTTTTCCTCATACTCCCCAAGGAAAGCCTATACCCTTATAATTGAGTGTCACACATGTGATGCCTCAACACTAATGGCTAGAGGGTAGATTCTAATATGATAGGATATTGATTCGTTTTCTTTTTCATTCTCTCTTTTATTTTTCTTTTTTTTCTCTATACCCTAAAAAAGTCTATACTTTTATGGTTGATGCCACATATGTGATACCTCAACACCAATGGCTAGAGGGTGAATCCAATATGAAATTTGGATTGATTTGTTTTCTTTTATCTCAGGCTAAAGTTTAAATTTAGTCCTTTATGTTTGCATTAGGTTTCAATTTAGTCCTTTAAGTTTATAAAATATACTTTTAGTCCTTTTATATTAACACTGTTAACTTTCACTAACGAAAAATGATGACTCGGCAATTAAAGGCTGACCAAGTAGGTTTAAATTTTAGTTATTTCATATAATTATTTTTACATTCTAAAATTAAAATAAATAAATAAATAATTGTCTTCCCCTCTACAACAATGGTGTCTCCCGCTTTGAATCAACGCTCCAGACACATAAAACTCATAATGGATTGAGTTCTGGGATGTTAGGGAATTGATGGAATATTGATCGGTTTCATCCCTATCAAAAGGTGTTCTCCCTCATCTTATCATGTCTTTTGTGGTGACCATGCGCCTAAACTATTTGGTAGGTTCTTCATTTATACTTTAAAAAGTGGATTTGTAACATCCCAAAATTTAATAAAAATGATTAATTTATGGGAGATAGTTAGTAAGCCAAATTATGGAACCTACGAAATTTAAAGAATCTTAAATTAGACAAAGGGGAAAAATTAGGACCTAGTGTGTATAATTAATATGATAAAATATACCTATAAGTACATACATAAACTTACCGACAAAAGAGACTAAACACTCACACATTTAGCACCAATTAGTTAATAAATAACACACTCCTTCTCACTCTCTCAATTATGCAAGCCGACCACACTTTTCTTCATTTGGATGGAGCCATAAGGACACAACATAAGCCAACCCCACTATCACATGCATCCTCCTTTAGACAAACCAATAAACTATGTATACACATACTTGCTCATTTATTTAAAACACTCATTCACCTCTCCATTCATTTTACATTTGGGAAGCAGCTGGAGAAAAGAGTGAGTGAGTGAAAGAGAGAGCTAAAACAAAAAACCAAAACAGAATAGAGAAAGAGAGAGGCGTAAGTAAGAGTTGTAACTGGAGGAAGTAGACGCTAGAAAAAAGGAACAAGAAAGCTCTAAATCTCACACACAACATCATAAACGTGTTTAGGTAAGTCTCCTATACTTTTACCTTGGATTTTCATGGGATTTCATTGGGTTTTTTGGGTTGTTTTGCTGCTGGAAGTGATAAAATTCACTGGAAAGTTTCTGTCACAAAAGCAGTAATTGTGTGTCCATTTTACATGGGATTTTTTGTCTCTATTTCTATAAACACATCCTCAAAAACAAAAAACAAGTATAGAATTATGTAGAGTTAAAAGCTTTGAGATTAGAGTGCAAAACCATGGCTACATGTTAGTTTTCTCAACTCTGTTTTGCTCATCGGAAAATAGAGTTTCTGTTAGAAAGTTGTAGAAGCTTAAACAGAGGCTATAGATGGATTTTTTGTCTGATTATTTTTGGTATGGAAATCTTAGGATCTGTAGTAGCCAATAAAATCAAGAAAAGCACAATTTGGAGTGAAAATGAATGATTTCTTGAGTTTTGAATTAAACTGTCAAAACTGACATTTTTAGAAGTCAGTCAGCTTTGTGTTGTATTATGACCAAATAAATCTTATCCAATATTTATGAAAATTTACAGGAAGATACTAGATATCCCAATATTTAAAATGAGTCATAGAATGCATTACTTAGATATCTGTAAAGGGAGTTATGATTATTGAAACTTAGGTTCAGAAACAGGTGAAATCCTGGAATTCTAGATTCTGGCAGTTGGTTACGTGGTGTTTTTGAGTCGTGTAATCTTGTCCAATGGCCATGAAAATTTCCATAATAAGATTACATATTGTAATATTTAATTTGATACATAATTTGTGATATTTGGATTAGTATACTTAAAGATATTAATTTTTGAAGTTAGTTACTGCCAAACTATGTTTCTGAAAGTCAGATTAGTTGTTGTAAGATTTTGGAAAACCAAACCTTTACCAAAAATTATGAAAAATTTTTAGATTTAAAGTAGATATACAGATATTTACTTTTCTGGGTAGAACATAATTTTTGAACAAGTACTTTAGGAGATATGAATTTTCAAATTTGTGCTCTATTTCTGAAGTATAATCCGGAACAGTGGATTTTCATGAATTTCTGGAAGCAATATGGTTAAGCTGACCATATGTAGATAATTTTATAGGAAAATATATTGCAAGAACTTCATTTAGGCTTTAGAAGCATAAAAATTGGATATTTCTAGAATTAGTTATGATTTTTCAAAGTTGATTGAAAAATCTGCCAATTTTCTGAAAAATAGTAAAATTGCACTATGCAAAAATTGTACTGTGTAGAAGCCACCGAAACTGAGATAACCAGCACAATTTGATTAAATGAAATAGTAATACAAGTAATAACCAATTACTTGTTAACTTTAATTTATAAGAATTGGTAATAGCTCGAGCCAGAGAAAAAGTTTTGGATAAACAGTCGGACTGAAAAAGGACCCTGGTAGTAACTCTTTCTTTCATACATTATGTGATTATCTTTATGCTTTGTGTATGCCATTTTCTGTAACGTGACAGTGCCTGGAACACATTACTTAGTTGTGGTCTGGGACCCAACTGAGGTACACGAGTTAAGCCAAGGGTCCAAACATGTCATTTGGCATTGGACAGTATGCATACAACACGAGTTAGCATTTTACATATCATGGTGCATTTCATATTTATTTATTGTATTTTATATGATTGATTGTATGTTACTACTGATATTCATTTGAATCTCACCCTTTTTCAGCATTTAAAAATATTCTAGCAGAAGGGAGTGGCTTTAAGGGCAAAACCGTAAATACCAGCAATTGAAGGTCCAATTCTAGAGGGAATGCAGCTGGTTATCTTTAGTTATAAATTTTATTTATTTTGGACTTTGTATATATTTTTTCAAACTCTATGAAGATTCATGTATTATAGACAAGTACTTATTATCAGTATATTTTCACTATTTATGTATGCCCTCTGAACTATGCGTTTATTATTCTGTAAATATCAAAATATTATGGGGTTTGACAGATTCATATGGCATTTGATATTTGTTCCAGACCATTAATGTGACCTTGTATGTGTATCTCTTTGAAATTGACCATCTTAGATGATGACGATGCTATTTGGTATGGGCTTCAGGATGACGTATAGACGGATTGCGGTGGCTAATCATTCAAGCAAACAAGTAAGCGCCATAACAAAAAAAAATTAATTAATGAATGCTTATTGTTTTCTCTCTTCTCTCTCAAAAATTGCTTATTTGAGACACACAAATGCCATCTCCCACAATAAAACCCTAGCTGCCACATTGCATCGGTGGAGGGGATGCCATTATCGTAGAGTGGAAAACATATTTTTTTATTTTAATTTTAGAAGATTAAAATCATTATATGAAATAACTAAAATTTAAACCTGCCTTGTCAGCCTTTGATTGCTAAGCCATCATTTCCATTTTTAAGAGTTAACGGTGTTAATATAAAAAGACTAAAAATATACTTTATAAACTTAAAGGATTAAATTGAAACCTAATGCAAACATAAAGAACCAAATCTATTCTTTAGCCTTTTATCTTATTTTTCTTTTCCCTTTTTTTTAATCATTATATCTTTCCTCTCTATTCTTTTTTTTTCTTTTCGTTATTTTTTTCTATTTAATATTTTTAATCTTATGTGATTGTATCACGCATCCATCTTTCTTTTTATTTCTTTCACTCCACCACCCAACAATATTTATACTGCTTTCCTCTTGTTGATATTGCAAGGATATGCCCAATGATATTTGTGTGTTACTTGGACCATGAAGAAGGTACTCATCCTTCATTCATTGACTTAACATGTGATGGTTTGCTTCCACCACTTATTTTTACTGTTTGGATGTGTATTACTTATATGTTATTTTCATCTCTCCCTCTAACCTAAGTTTTCTTTATAAAAAGGAAAAATAAAATGATTGTCACCCATTTTCATAAATGAAAATAACAAAGAAGAAAGTTTCTCTTTTTATCAAAATAAATGAAATTAGTCTTAAAAGGAATTTCTACCGTGTGAGGTTTTTAGAGCCTCCTCATCAGGTAAAAATCGATTATTATTTCATGTGAGATTATGGGAATCTCCTTAGGAAGTTTAGTCCAAGAGCCTTCCAAAAACCTTTTTTTATTCAATTAAAAATAGAAGAGTTGTTTTCATGAAATAAAAAATATCAAACCAACAAAAAATCATTTTCTCAAATAAATTAAATGAACATTTTCCTTAAAAAACACAAATTAAACCCAGTAATATGCATTTCTACCCCAAACTATGTAGGCTTTGATCCCTCTAGAGGGTACATAGGCCCTAGGTTCTCTTCTTAGGTCAAGTCCAACTTTGTAATTAAACAGTTTTTCCTCTAATAATTTCTTATTTTTTTGTAAATATTTTCTTAATTTCTTTTCTTCTTTGGGTAATTACAATAAAATGAAAGGCCATATTCACTTTTAAACAACTTACTTAGGGTAACAGTCCTTATGAATGGGTGATGTAAGGTGCCTAACATCTTCTCCATGCACAATCGATTCCTAAACACTATCTGGTTTTTATTTTTTGAAAAATGTTTCCAAAATTATCCTTTTTCAAAATTTTAGTGGCAGCTCCATATTTTCCAAATTTTGGGTGCTACAGTTTCTATCTTAAAGGCTTGGATCTACCAGCTTCAATGATTTAACCTATTTCAACTACTAACTCCTTACTCCACTCTCCCAGCAAACTTGCAAACCCTCCAATCCTTTTGCACCCATCTTCCCATATGGCTCCTTACTGACATCCCACAGCCTTCATCTCTAAGATTTCACAAACCCTACACACATTAAGATGGGCGCCTTTTTAAAAAGAAGAAGAAGAAGAAGAAGAAGCATAGATGGCATTTTGTTTTAATTATAATTCATTATTGTTAAAATAAAATATCTATGTGGCAAGTGGAATAACTTCGATTTTTAACACTATTAGAAAAGGATCAATTGCGCCAATTTAAATACTTTAAAGTCAAAATTACACCCTCAAATACTTTAGAGTACTAATTGCACCTCCTATAATAGTTTGTGTTGCTCGCTTTAACTTAACCCATTGAAGTTCTAGTATAAGGGATTGACTACTATACATTAATCATTAACTACAATCAAATTTATATTGACCATTACATATTAAAAATTACCCACTATTTTTACCAACAAATTTACAAATTTGTTACAAATTTAAGAAAACTCATGCAAACGTTCAATTGCAATATGTTATTTACTAAGAAATTATATGTAATAGTCAAGATAGTCTACTTTTTGCCAATTAATTTAAATCAATTAAATAATTGAAAATAGGAAAGTTGGCCAAGAACTTACAAAAAGAGTAATTATAAAGAAAGTGTCGTTTGTAACATCCCAAAAATTTAATAAAAAAGATTAATTTATAGGAACTAGATAGTAAGCCAAATTATGGAACCTACGGAATTTAAAGAATCTTAAATTAGGCAAAGGGGAAAATTAGTGATTAGCGTGTGTAATTAATAGGATAAAAATATACTTATATGTATATATAAAAACTTACTCACACTGAGAGAGACACACACCCACACTTGGCATTCCATGAGAACACATGTACAGCCCACTAATTCTCTTCTATTATTAGTTAACACATGTTCCATACACACACTCACACATGCATCCTCCTTTACACAAACCAATATCCTACGTACACACACACTTGCCATTTATTTAAAACATTCATTCACCTCTCCATTCATTTCACATTTGGGTAGCAGCTGGAGAAAAGAGAGAGGTAAAATAGAAAATAAAAACAAAGAAACAGAACAGAGGAAGAGAGTGAGACGTAAGAGAGAGAGCTGAAATATATTTCACTGGAAACAAGCAAGAAAGAACGTTGGATTGCCACAAGCAACCACATATTCAAGTATAGGTGAGTTCCATTCATCCCTATCTTCCATTTCCATTAGATTAGAGGTTGTTTTCAGTAGTTTTGGGTTGGTGCAAGTAAGGAACTTCATCAGAAAATTTCTGTCATCGATCAATTTTAAAAATCAGTTATTGTTTGTCCATTTTAGGTCTCTTTTCTTCTGTAAACACTTCACCAAACCCAAGAAACATGTTTAGTAGTATGTAAAGTAAAAAATCTTTGAGATTAGAGTGCAAAATCATAGCTACATGTGAGTTTTCTCAACTCTATTTTGATCGCCGGAAAATAGAGTTTCTACCAGAAAGTTACAGAAGCTCTAGCAGAGGCTATAGATGGGTTTTTCACCTGGTTATTTTTGGTATAGAAATTTTAGGATGTGTAGTAGAGAATATAATCAATAAGATCATAATTTGGAGTGAAAATGAATGCGTTATTCATTTTTGAAATTAGACTGTCAAAACTGACATTTTTCAAAGTCATTCAGTTATGTGTAGCATTATGACCAACCAAATCATATTCAATATTTATGAAACTTTACAGAGAGATATTATACATCCCAAGCTTTAACAAGTAGTAGAATGCATCATTTGGATATCTGTAGAGGGAGTTATGATTTTTGAAAGTTGGGTTTAGAAACAGGTGTAATCCTGGAAGTCTAGATTCTGGCAGTTGGTGTCGTGGTGTTTTTCTGCAAGGAAATATTGTCCAATGACCATGAAACTTTCTAGAATAAAAGTACATATTATAAGCTTTAATTTGATACATAATTTGTAATATTTAGATCAGTCTACTTAGATATATGAATTTTTGAAGTTAGTTGCTGCCAGACTATATTTCTGGAAGTCAGATTGGTTTTCACGTGATTTTGGAAAACCAAACCTTCACAAAAAATTATGAAACTTTCTAGATTTAAATAAGACATTCAGAGCTTTAATTTGATATGTGGATCACAATTTTTGGAAGAGTACATTAGGAGATATAGATTTTCAAATTTGTACTCTGATTCTGGAGAGTAATCTGGAATAGTTGCATTTTGTGAAATTTTGGGAGCAATGTGGTTAAACAGGCCAGATTTTGATGTGAAACTATATTTCAAGAACATCATTTAGGCTTTGAACCCAATCAATTTGGAATTTTCTAGAATTAGTTATGATTTTTCAAAGTTGACTGAACAATCTGCCAATTTTCTAAATAATAGAAAATTTGCACTATGTAAAATTACACTGTGTAG
Organism: Albizia julibrissin; assembly: GCA_037074505.1. Classification (NCBI taxonomy): domain Eukaryota; kingdom Viridiplantae; phylum Streptophyta; class Magnoliopsida; order Fabales; family Fabaceae; genus Albizia; species Albizia julibrissin. The sequence continues at coordinate 42,801,637 of CM073480.1, read as the reverse complement.
AAGCCATTGGAACTGAGAGAACCAGAAGAATATGACTAAAGGCAGTAGTACTACAAGTAATAACTATTACTTTTTAATTTTAATTTATAAGATTTGTAATAGCCCGAGCCGGAGAAAAAGTTTTAGATAAACAGTTGGACTGAAAAAAGACCCAGGTATTAACTCTTTCTTTCATACACTATGTGATTATTTATATGTTGCCTATGCCATTTTCTGTAACATGACAGTGCCTGGAGCACAACATGCGAATAAGCCAGGGTCTAAACATGTTGTTTGACCAAGGACACGAGTTAAGCCGGGGTTGCAAACAGTCGTTTGGCCTTGAACAATATGCATACAACACGAGTTAGCATTTTACATATCATGGTGCATTGCATATTTATGTATTTCATTTTATATGATTGATTGTATGTTACTACTGAGATTCATTCGAATCTTACCCTTTTTCAACATATAAAATATTCCAGCAGAAGGTAGCGGCTCTAAGGACAAAACTGTAATTACCAGTGACTGAGGTTCAGTTCAAGTGAGACTGCAGCTAGTTATCTTTAGTTTCAAATTTTATTTCTATTGGTCTCTGTATATATTTTTCAAATCCTATGGGATTTCCTGTAATGTAAACAAGCACTTATTATCAGTATATTTCTGCTATGTCTGTATGCTTATAAACTATGCATTTAATACTCTATGAATATCAAATTGTTAAGGGGTTTGATATTTTTGGTATCAAAACATGCGGTTCTGGCAATATCAGAATAGTATACTGATATGCTTGATTATACAGTGATAAGAATGGCGAAGTGAATTACATCGGCTGGTTCACAATCAAGCCTTAGAGGAACAGTAAAAACCTGGAGGGCAGTATAAGGATGACCCAGATCCATTGGGTAAGGCCAGGGTATGGGCCTTAACCTAGACCAGAATCACCAATAGGCTGACTAGCATCAGACAATTAAGCCACAGACAACTTAGTAGTCTTCATGGAGCAAATTACATGGTCCGTGTTCGAGTGCATGTACCGACACTGATATGCAGTCCCTATACAGTTCTTTGATGCCCAGAGATAGTAAACACGACTTTTGAGATAAGGGCAAGCATGGGGTACCAGTGGTCAGAAGCAGTTCAAGCTAGTATTTATATTTTTGTATGAGTATACAAAAGTTAAGCGTGCTCAACCCAGGGAAATCTCAGGATGGGTGACCCCTGGGAAGTTACATGAATATGTTATGTAACGCAAAGGTGCAAGAACATGTTGTACAGTAGCTCAAAGGCTATATATTGTTACAAGTTTTCCCTGTCTACTGTAAACCTCTGTTATATGTTATTACAAGAGTACCTGTATACCCAATACATTATGAAATGACTGATATACCCTTATGTTATGAGGAAATTTAGAACTTTTTGAATAAAGGTTTAGAATTTGATTTGCAGTTTTCAGATGACATGATGAATGTTTATAGGCATAAAAATTGTTTTGAGGTGGTAAGACAAGTACGAGCAGTTAGTGTAGCCGCCTATACTTGACAGTGTTTATTTGGGGATCAATTAGATGTCATAAGAGGTCTCTATGGAACTTCTATGAAAACATCATGACATTGTTAGCTCTTATGAGGAAATAGAACATCAGAGTGGCACAACAGAAGCATAGTGAATCTATGCGCAATTCTTAAAAGTTGCAAGAGAAGTTGTTAGATGCACCAGTGATGATCATCCTACAACACAATATGACCTATATGGTCTATCATGATTTGACCTGTGACGTCAGCAATGACACAACATATGTGGTGTATTGTATGACCTGTGTGGTCCCAATGAAGTACCTGTGTGGTGTACAACAATAAGGCAATCTCATCAGGGCATGTTATTCAACCCCATGATCAGGATGCACCCCTGACATGGCCAAATGGGAGTTATGGTTGCACCGGTAAAAAGCACAAGTAGCCCTATGGTAGAGAGGCGATGTGTAAAACATACGACTGAGGCGGTGTGCCCAGCAATGTTACATCCTACGTGATGTACAATGATATTACCTATGTAAATCTATGTGGTTTGCAGGAACATGACCAGTATGGTATACAGTGACACTACTTATGTAGCTTATAGTCACACAATATGTATGGGTTGGGGTGACCTATGTAAATAGAGATAGGGATGAGCCTTAGAACAGTAGGGCATAATGGTGGCAAATACCTCTCAAACAATATGATGTTAACAATTCCAGAATCAACTACCCCACTTATGTAGCAAAGTTAGCAACAATTAATTTTGATTTGAAAGTATAAGACAATTATGAACAGGTTGATACCTGCTCTGAAACATTTATGTGACAAGATACCACGATGTGACAAGTAGGGATAAAGTAATCATTTTGGTCTGGAACAAAATCATTGACTTGATCCTAAACAGTGCACATCGTACGGGCAGTAACGATCAAATAGTCCTTTGACCCTGAACCCCAAACAGATGGACATATTTCTAGACAGAGCTGGTTATAGACAGACAGGGATATAGACAGACATAGTAATAGTAAGCCCCAACGTACACATTTGTACTAGGCAATAATACTGAAATATTCAGAGTTGTGTGAATAGAACGACATAAGCCGTAAGGCTAAATATATCGGGCAGCATCCTGATAAGGTAATTAGACTTAAAATCATTAGCAAACTATATGTCTGAGATTATAAGACTTGTTGGACTAGTATATCCTCAGGTTAGCAAATTGCTAAGCAATAACAAAGACAATAAGACCCAAGGTGCATGTTTGCATGGGGCAGAGTCCCTGGGCAGTAAGACCTAACAAGAACTTTGTGCTGTATAGAACAACATTGAACAGGTTGAAGGGTAACTCTATGTCAAGTTGAGTAAGTATAGGTTGTGATTACCGAAAGTTAAACTTATGGGCTATGTGATTTCACAGCAAGGGGTCTCAGTGGATCCAAACAAGGTAAAAGCAGTACTGAACTCGTAGAAGCCATAAACAATATTTGAGATACGCAGTTTTCTAGGTCTTACAGGTTATTACAGATGATTTATACTGAACTTCTCCAGAACAGTTTTACCATTAACTAAGCTAACACGAAAGACTCAGCATTTTGTGTGGGACAACAATTGTGAGGGGAGCTTCACCAAGCTGAAACAAAGGCAGACGATAACACCGATTTTGACTATCCCAGATCCGCAATTAACTTTCGTGGTTTACACAAATGCCAGTGGGTATGGATTGAGATGTGTCCTAATGCAGTAAGGCCACGTAGTGGCATATGCATCACGACAGATGAAGCCTCACGAACAACGACATCCCACACATGATCTTGAGTTGGCAATGATCGTATTCGCACTAAAGATCTGAACACATTATCTCTATGGGGAGACCGTAGAGCTATACTGTGACCATAAAAGTTTGAAGTATCTATACGATCAAAAAGAACTGAACATGCGACAACGCTGGTGGATGAAGTTGCTCAAAGACTATTATCTATAGATCAAGTATCATCCAGGCAAAGCCAATGTCATGGCAGACGCATTGAGCCATAAAGCAATATAGGTGGCAGTCCTTATGATTCATGAGAAAAAGTTAATCAAGAACTTTCGAGATCTCAACCTATCAAATCAGATAATGATTTATTTACATATCATGGTGCATTGCATATTTATTTATTTCATTTTATATGACTGATTGTATGTTACTATTGAGATTCATTCGAATCTCACCCTTTTTCAACATATAAAATATTCCAGCAGAAGGTAGCGGCTCTAAGGGAAAAACTGCAATTACCAGTGACTGATGTTCGGTTTAAGTGAGACTGCAGCTGGTTATCTTTAGTTCCAAATTTTATTTATGTTGGTCTCTATATATATTTTTTAAATCCTATAGGATTTCTTGTAATGTAAACAAGCACTTATTATCAGTATATTTCTATTATGTCTGTATGCCTATAAACTATGCATTTAATACTCTGTGAATATTGAATTGTTAAGGGGTTTGACATCGTTTTCTATTGTTGTAACAATAAGATAATATTAATAATCTAGGGAGATACCAACACAGGGTTGGTCTAGTAGTATAATGTCCCGCTAGATTTCTTTACACCTCAAATTCAAGTTCCAAAAAAAAAACACGGGTTAGGAGGATTGGGAAGCCACAAACCCAAAACTGAATTAACCAATTGGTCAAATATCTGACAATAAAATTTAAAAAAGGCCTAAGATACAAGTTGAAAGTATAAAAAGGTAAATTAGGGTGACAGTTTCTCAACATGACCGATGCATCCGTTCTTCTCTTCTAGATGATTGACACTTGGCTAAACTTGATTTGAAACATTATAAATAAAATGTTAAACCCCTGTTTTCTCTGTACTTTTAATTAAAATATTTGAGGGTTTTGATAGTTTTAAGGAAATACATCTTCATCACGAAATGTACAAGAACAGTGTCACATGGACTAGACCAATTGCAGCTAGTCAATCCAAAAGAGTGATATATTAAATTCAAATATAAAACTGCACGTTAGTTGGCTAAGCACTTGTCAACAATGAAACGGTACGGTCAGTTATCAGAATTAATTATTATTTTTTCCTTTTACAAATTAAAGTGAGAGTGAACCCTGTTCTCTAAAAATACTTGTAGTATCCATGAACTTTATAAAGAGCATGCGTACGGTATTACAGCCTTTGCAAGTGTATTGCTTTGGATTATAGTTTAACAACAAATATGAACATATACTCCACTAATTATATATAAAATTTGGGTTTAATTCTTTAAACTTTGAAAATATCTTTTTATTTTCTCTAATATTAACATCGTTAATGTTAAAAGACTAAAAAGACATTGGCTAAAGTATTTCTTTATTCTTTTTATTAAAACCCAAAATTTGAATTGTTTTGGGTCTGTTTATAAAAGCTCGATAAAAATTGTCTCAATATTTAATAAGCTTTTTCTATTTATACCCTTTATTAATTATATATATTATATTAATTAAAGAATTGGTGATATTTATGTTTATTATATTTCTCTCTTTTACTTATCCATTATAAATAAGGGCCTTCTGAGAAAAAAAAAAGTTTAGTTTAAGACAAATTTATTATTTTTAACTAACAGTAATCACTTTCTTAAACTGTGTAATTCGGTTATCAGGTTACTATGAATAGGAATGGATGGATTATATATTTGATCCTTTATGTTTGTATCAATTTTTATATTATTGCTTTAAGTTTATAAAGTGTATTTTTAATCATTCAATCTTAACATCATTAATTTCATCGAACAAAAAATGTTAACTTATCAAATTTAAGTGATGACTGTGCAACATGTTTGTATTTTAATCATTTTAGTAAAATGAAAACAATTTTGTCTTTGTGAATTTTTTGTCAACGTTTGATTGCACAGTCATCGCTTAAATTTGATAAGTCTGCATTTTCTGTTAGATATTGTATTAATATGTATTAAGAACTAAAAATCCACTTTATAAACTTAACGAACTAAGATGAAACTTAATGTAAACATAAAGGACCAAAGGTATACTTTAGCTAAAGATATTTTACTTCATCCAGTCCTTAATATATAATATATTTGAAAAGTTGGTCTTAGTCCTAAATATAATATATAATTTATATTTATCAATCTTTTTCTTATTTACCTCTATTAATACACCCTTGACAATAATTAAGGAGAGAGTGAAGGAGCTGAAGGAATCAAGGAATATGACTAAAGTATCTTAGAAAATATATGTCATATTAACTAACTTCATTGATCTAATCAAGTTAGGTAAATATATCTTATATTAAGGATCATAAAGAATATAAAATTATGGGACAAAATAGAAACATTATATATAGAGCTAAAATACTAAATTAAATATCCATTTGAGCCTAATTTAAAGGTACAAGTATCATTTACAAGCATTGATTTAAAAGAAAAATCATTTACAAGAACAACATCGTTGTTGCCTTATCTTCTCTCACTTAATTATTTTCTTATGTGAACAAACGAGTTTCTCAAATCCATCGTTATAACAACCCGTCGTCCCCTCCCCCAGGGGATATTATATTTAATTTCTTTATATGTTTCATTAGTTTTCGGATTCATCTCACACTTCCGTCTAGGTAGTCGCAACGGAAGAGGATACTCCCATTGTTTTTTTTTTTTAATTATCTTCTCATCATCTTATCTCCACCTTTAGATAATGAAATAGAGGATTTATATTTAATATTTTATAAAATTATTATTATTATATTTTATAAATTAAAATTTATTTATTTACTATGAATTGTAATTATGAATGCTATAGATAAGGTTTTAAAAGTTTAAATTTACTTATTTATGTTTATAAAAATAATTTTATAAAAGATTACATCTGAATCATACATTATTTTAATATAACGGTGAATATAAGATTATATATGAATTTTGAGTATATTTACTACTTATATCTGACCTTTTTTACTTTCATTAGCTTAATCGATAAGCTTGGAATATTTATTGGAATTTTAAAAATTTATCATTTATCATGGCCAAGCTTCAAACTTGGTGATGATTTTTTGTTTTTTGTTTTGGGTTTTTTGGGGGGGCTCTAGTGGTTGTTGTGGACTTGTGGTAGTTGTTGCATAGATATTAACAAGCATTGACTCCCCCGCGCGATGCACGGGTGTATATAATCAATGAATAAATCAATACACTAATATATATTTTGAATAAAGTTAAAACTAATTATTTTTTTAAAAAAACTATGTGTGAGAACTTTTGAAATAAATCTCTTTTATATTAAAAAGTCCATTATTTTTCAATGATTTTTCAAACACTAATTTTTAAGATAAATTGATTTTTACATACTAAATAGACTTTTTTAGATGATAAATAAGATTCCAAACAGACTCTAAAACGATGTAATTTAAGTAAAAAGGACTAACAACAGACGCAAGCCGAGTCCATGAATTAGAGGCGGAAGAATCGATGGGCGAGAGAGGTAAATAAATAAATTCATCTTCCCGCCTCGTCCACTGCTCACGTCACGTTTTTTTTAGCAATGAATGAAACATTCAATTCCAACAGAACATCAGATGGGGCCCACAACATTATTTATAAATAATATGTTGACACTATTCATATGAACAGTAAATATATACAGCTTTATTATTATAAAGGGATTATCTCTTTAGAAATCTTACGTCAGATGATTATTTAAGAACAGGTCGTCTGCTATTGGTTGTTTGTTGTTTTTTAAAAAATAATGATAAATAATTAAAATAAAGTAAAAAAGATGGAAAAATTTGAACTATCCAGGTGTATCAAAACTGCAGCAAATGACCCCGGTTTGATTATTTACAGTATAACAATCGTTTATCATACGATTTTTTTTATTTAATTAAAAAAACATATACTGGGGAAAATCACAGTGATTTCCAAGGAAGATAACATAGGTCTTATTTGATTTTCTATTTTTAAAATGATTTTTTAAATAAAAACACTTGTTTGATAATTAATTTTTGGATTAATACAATCTTTGGTGTCTTTATTTTACTATTATTTTTGTTTTGGTTCATCAAGTTTCATTCCATTTAAAATATTGGTCCCTATAATAACTCAATAAAATCCTAGACTAAAACTCACATTTTGAAATTTGAGAAACTAAAACCAAAATGACGACGAATTTGATAGGCCAAAGATTGTATTAACCTTTAATCTTTAAATAAATCTTTTGTAAGAAAAAATATGTTTTAAAAAATTTTTTAAAAAAATAACAACTTTTATATGTTCTGTAAAATCGTTTTTTGTTCTATGAAAAACAAGAACAACTTGATGGCTTGAGATTTCGCCTCGCAAACTCGAACTTGCCACTCTTCCATCTTAGTTTGCTTGTTATCTCCCCTTTCTAGTACCCTTTCTAGTATGTTCGGTGCTCACCAAAGTTGATTTAAAGAACAATTATTTCAAGCTATTTTTTATATATCTTTATTCTCAAATATGATTTATTTAGAACAATCATCCAAACAGATTATTTTCCTCTTGCCAATTCTTGTTCTAAAAAAAAATTTCATCAAACTATTCTAAGGAAAAAATTTTAAAAAAAATCAAACATTATAATCACCAAAAAAATCTTACAACAAATGAGTAGCATGCAATATAAATTCTAGCTAGTGCGAGAAACACCAACAGTCTATGTCACCTGCTTGGTGTGGGAGAATTTTTTTTTTATGATTAGAAATTTTTTTAGGTTGTTAAAGTCACTACTACAAATTTGTCTATATTTCACGGTTATTTTTACTTATATTTAACGGTTTTCAACCATTAAATATCTTAGCGCTAAATATTTATATTTAACGGTTAACGACCGTTAAATAAAGGGCATATATATCATGGATTTTTAAATACAATCATTATTTATAAGACATTATATTTCACGGTTTTTAGAAAATGATTGTTAAATATAGTAAATAATTTTCAACGGTTATTTACTAAAAACTATAAAATATATCACCAAATACATTACGGTTCACATATTGAACGATAAAGTATTTGACACCTATTTTGGCCGTCAGTAAGGTGTTTATTTGACGGTTGTTGATAAATACCATAAAATAATTGTATATACATCACGGTTATTTGAAAAAATCGTGATATATATCTCAAGATATTAACGGTGAAGTATTAGGGACAATTATTGGGGTTTATTTCCAAAGAGCCCCCATGTATTACATATACAAATATCACTATCAAATTTCACAACTTGACATTTCTTGTTTCCTCTCAATGCAAGTTTCTTCCCTTGTCTTTGCTTTTTGAACCTCTTTCATAACAATAAGACCATTTCGCAGTGCTTTTTCCTCTTGTGCCATAACTGTATTCTCATTCCATGTATTAGAGGGGTTGGTGGAGGAGGCAGAGTGGCCGGGTTAGGCATAGGGGATGGCTCGAGTGGAGGGGGTAACATAGTTAGGACCATCACTACTTAAGGCACTAATAGAAGTCGCTATATTAAGAAAGAATGATGAAAACTTTGTGTAAGAAGAAACAGCAAACTATATGACCAAAACCTCTAATTAATTGATATATCATGGCCCTAAAGAATCGACATACATAATTTATTCATTTCATTAGAGGAGTGACCATGCTAGAATAAATTTCTCAAAACTACTCTTACTTATCACTTAAACCTCAACTATACACTTTTAATCTCCTAGCTTAAAAATTAATCTAACATGCTTCTCCCTCATAATTTTGCATGTAGATTCCATTTTTGAGATTATATTATGGAAAATCAACTTCTTTCCCCTTCATCTTGCAAAAATAGAGATCAAGGATATTTAGGGACAAAATTTCCACTTTGATCTTTTTTGCTTCCAAACTTTCTCTCTTGTAGCCTACACAATTTTCCATTTTGAACTCATTGGAAACAATAAAATGGACAAAATACCACTCCCTCTTCCTGCCCTGTCCAGGCCGAACTTATACATTGAGAAGGACAAAATGATTTTTCATCATTACATTCCATAAATTACTAGAATTCTAGCTCTAACCAGTTCCTTAATCATGGTTTGGTTTTAAATCAAGCTTTCTATGTTTCTTGAAAGTTTTGACAGCATCTCTCCTTAACTTTCTTACATCCAAAAATTTGCAAAATCTCAAGAATCAACTACCAACAACAACAACACATCATAGATCACTACTTAACTACATAAGATAGAGAAGCAATCCCCCTGCAGCTTCATTGTCAAATATATACGAAAAAAGGATCCATTTCGAATCAAGCAACCCAAAACATCCAACCCCCTCCCCCAAATCAAACAGCAAGCCCTAATCCTGAATCTAACATCAAGTTGAAATCATTAACTCCAGTTAAGCGCAAAATTTACTCGTTGTTATGTGAATTCACGCAAAAATTTCTTTAGAGCTTCGAAAGCCATACACCCACAACGCAGAACATGCGACGAGCGCTTTCATGGACAGCCATGGATGTGGGAACGGTGAGAATCACAAGTTTGACAACAATAAAGAACAAAATAATGGAGGGGATGCCAGAAAAAGTGGTCGGAAGTGTGTAGGAAAATGGTGGGAAGTTTGAAATTGTGAATGAATAAGGCCAGAAGTGGATTTTAAAGCCATATACATGGTATATTTTGAACAACCGTTAAAAATATAAGTTTCATGGTGTTTAATAAAAAACCGTCATATAATGATGTCATATACTTAATGGTTTTTCAAACCAAACCGTAAAGTATGTGTGAATATATTAATAAATAAAAAATTAAAGATATATTTCATGGTCATTTTATAAAAATGTTAACTATTTTGCACAAAACTTTATGATTTATTTTAACAACCGTTAAGTATTTTCTTGCACAATCTTCACCTCTTGATATTTTACGATTCACCTTAAAACCATAAAATATGGAGCGTTAATATATTAACGACTTTGTAGTAGTGAGTACATTATTCCTTCTAATTATCTCTATACTATATATTGACTTTTGTGCATATATATAACCTCAAGAAATGCAAGTTTTTCCTAATTATACCGCGTTTCATGTAGAAGACCTCCATTTTTAGGGTTCACATGTGTATGTTTAATATTGGAAGTTGGAATATATAAAATGTGATGACATATCGTTGTGGGAAACTACCATAGAGGATTGTCTTTTTATGATGTACTTTGTTTTCGTACGAACTCGTTCTTATTCTTGACCAAGAAGTATACTATTTTCTAATTAAAAAATAGGATAATTTTAAACTACTATTGTTTTAACTTCCCCATCGTACCAAATTGCATATTGACTAAGAATAACAAAAATAAAGCACAACATGGATTCACATGCGTGGCCTGCTATAATCAATATGAAATGTAGCAGTACTGATCGATCCAGCCGCTGTATAAAAAATATTAATTAAATATTAAAAAAACAATTCTTTAATGAGAGTTGATAATATTAATGAATATTTTTGTTATTAAAGGCCGTCCCAGTTGATAAAGATGTGACTCATAACTTTCAAGGTCATAAATTCTAATCTTATTAGCAATGTGAGGACTTTATTGATGTGTGATCTATAAGTATATCCTTATAATTAAGCAGCATTCTTTGAGCCAGACATACTCTACACTGCTGAGTCCTCATAATTCAATTCACCAAAACATTAGTGTATAAAAATAATTAATGAATATTTCTTCTAGATGCCGTTTCTTCCGCCACTTATCATTCATATAGATCGTGAATGACGTGTGTGTTTTGATCTGAGCTCGGGAAACTTATCAAATATGCGACTTGAGAATAACATTGTTCGAAAAGCTGTATTATGGGTCCAACTTCCAATAAGAACTTTAAGATTTATATGGGTTGATCTAAACCGTTCACCTCTAATATAAACTGTCCAAATTTAAAATTTTCAAGATGTGTTTTGTAAATAATAAATTCATTTTTCTGGGATTGGATAGTTATAAAATTATATTTTACATATATTATAATAAAAAATTATTTAAAATAATAAAATTAAATTAAATTAAATATAAACCACTCAAATTTAATCTAAACAGTCTAGATTGGTATGCTCATCAAATTGGTGAACATAAAATGTGCTCGCATGTAAATGGATTTAGTTTGGGTGTGTATCACTAAGTGATGAGGACCTAATCAGGACAACCCGGATCTAATCTAAATAGTCCAAATTTAATTATTTCATTTTATTTTTTAAACAATATTTGAATGGGTACAAAATTTAAAATAAAAATAATATTTAACTTTGAGTTTCCAAAAACAGATTTTTTATTTTAAAAAGCATCAATTTTAAAATTTTAAATATGTTGAAGTTGTATGACTGAGGGTGAAAACATCCTTGAAAGTTTTCACTTAGGTGTGTTGAACACTCAGAAATTTTATTTTGGATTCAATGTTGCCCCATCCATTAACAAATGTTAATTTTGACAATTATGTCCTTGGTTTTACTCAAATGATACACATGACACCATAGTGCTCATCACTATATATGATTAGCACCCAAACCGGGTCTGATTTGTATTACTGGGTTCTATTTAAAGAATTTGAAAACAAAATTTTGTCCTTTTCTTAACCAAAATGGTTCTGCTAAAATTACCAATCCATGAACCCCAAATATAACATTAATGATAATCGCATCTTTGAAAATAGAATAATTTACAAAAACTTAAAGGCAACAAATTATACATAATTATATATAATATAATTTAAATTAAATTTATAAATTATTTATAAAATACTAATTTAGCCTTCATCCAAAGTCTAATATCTGTTGCGTCTCTCTCAACAAGTCGTCCTTGTTTGGTTTCAAACAAAAAAAATATTAAATAATCGAGCGTAAAGGTAATCAGGTCCTATCCAAAAAAAAAAATAAAAAAATTTGAAAATAAACCACTAGCGGTTTTTGACTGTCAGAAAATCGGTTTTCCAGGTTTTTTTCTTTCTTTCTTTCTTTTTTTTTTTTTTTTTTTTTTTTTTGTGTGAAGTAGTATTAGAAATTGGATACAGATCACGAGACAAACAAAACCGAACCGAACCCATTCGAAGCTTTCCAAATAAAGTATTCAAAGTGCATCATTCTCTGAGAGCTTCTCTCTGATCAGCACCTTCCCCTCAAGCTTTCTTCTTCTCCTTCTTCATTTTCTTCTGTCTTTCTTCTTCAGGCGCCCACAATTGTTCTGTAAGTTGGAGCTTCTTCTGGTGTATGTATGTATGTGTGTGTGTGTGTCTATGCGCACTATTTTTTACGATTATTATTATTATATAAAGATTTTTGTGAGTGGTTTTTGGAGCATATATATTATATTTCGATTACTTTTTGAATTCCCTTTGAGGATGATTTTTTAGCTTTACTGATTAATTGATCTTAAAGGGGATCGAAGCAGTTAAGATTGCGATTAATGGGGAGAGGAAAGATTGCGATTAAGAGGATTGACAATTCAACCAACAGGCAAATCACTTTCTCAACGAGACGAACAGGTTTGCTCAAGAAAGCGAGAGAGCTCGCGATCCTCTGTGACGCACAAGTTGGGGTTATTGTGTTCTCTAGCACTGGCAAGCTCTATGAATATGGAAGCTCCAGGTTCATCATCTCTTGGTTCCCAGCTTCATTTATTAATATTTATATCAATATTATTACGATGATTATTTATTCATTCTTTTCTTTTTTCCCCCCATCAGAAGCCATCACAGCATTTTCTGTGTGCTTCTCTCTTTTGATATAGATGATATGCCTCTATCTACACTGCTTTCTCTCTCTGTTTTTTTTTATATATTTTTCCCCTAAAAAATAGCCCAACAAAAACCATCTTGAGTGTGATGACATTCTGTCAGATTGATCTGTATGGTGTTGGTACCAGAAGAAGTAGAGAGTCTTTTTTTTTTTTAACTGCTATAAAAATGCCTTTTTTTTCCACTAACAATGGCTCTAGCTAAAGGGTTGAATCACAAAAAAATAAAAAAAATAGTGGATTAATGACAGATTCATCATCAAATAGATTATCACTAATTAATTGGCGGTGGAACTCTGTCGTTAAGTCAATTTAGGAACAGAATCCAGTCATTAATGAATTTTTTTTTTGGTAGTGAATTGCATGATCTAGATTTACATAAACTTGATTTTCATCTTATTGATTGAATTAATTCTTTGCTTATGGCAGCATGAAGTCAATTATAGAGCGCTACAATAAACAAAAAGAGGAACACCATCAGCTTATGAATCCAGCTGCAGAAGCCAAGGTACGAGATATTTATAAATCATATATGTGTGTGTGTATAAAATTCTCATTGTTATTATCCCTCCGGTTGTGTATATAAGATTACAAATTTTTGGAGTGACCTGGTCTTATTTATTATAGGATATTCTTGAAGGTAGTCTAAAATTTTAAACAACATTTTTTTGAACTATTGTTCCTATTAATTACATGTTATATTATAATACTAATTATCTATCCCACATTGAATTTTAGTGATTTTGGTATGTATTAGATAATTGTCTTTCTATCAAAAATTTACTTAAGCCTATTTGATGGAACCTTTCTCATTTTATATACCTTTAATTCAATGTCCAACTAACTAATTGATGTGAAACTCTTGTACATTCTAATTTTAATATCCCACACCTATTTTTCTTTTACTTATTCTCTCTCATTCTCTCTCTCTCTCTCTCTCTCTCTCTCAATAAATAAGGGTATTTTTCAAAAGTAAAATAAATTATTTTTTGTACATTTATTGCCTTTAACCAATTTTAACCAACTTTTTTTATTTGCATAATTCAGTTATTTGTAAGTTGTATGTAGCACTAAAGGGACTATATATTTGCAATTTTTATACATAACTCGAAGAAAGATCATAGTACAGTAAAAGAGTGATAAATGGGATGGGAGGATTTGGAAGGAAGAAAAACTACAGAAAAATGGAAACATTAATTCTGCAATATAGAGAAAAAACTATAAAACTTAGAAACTATGGGCTGGTGCACCAAATCACATAAATGATCCAATGATATCACTATAGAAATTGCAGTGGACCAGACTGAAACAAAGATCAAGGAAAGATGGGATAAGAAATGAAGCATCACTGCATTTTCTATAGATTTTCAAGTCACGCAACAATACTCATTTGCTTCATTACTTGTAAACACACACACAAAGTTTTCAAGGGTGACTGACTGAACCAACATAACGACTAGTGCACCTCCTCGGAGAGAAATCCTATATATATATATATATATATATATATATATATATATATATAGGTAACTTTTTAAAAGAAATTGGTGGCCTTTTTAACAAGTCACTTTGAAAAGGATGGAATATTAATCATTTTCTTTCAAACTTACCCTTTTGCAATTTTCTAAGGTAGATCAGTAAGATGAGTGTTGTTAAAGATGGTGCAACTAATAAGGGTAAATTGAAAATTTTATTATCCCTTTTTTAGACAATCTCAATGATTTAACTACTTTTCCTTGATTTCGGTTGCGTAGTTAGAATTGATTTATACATAGGACTAGAGGGAGTATATTGGAGAGCAAAATCTTTGATTTGAACATACATATATTGAGATTTCTAAAATCATATGCTTCTAACATTTTTTGATCAATACACAACCCAAAACACAAACCACTATGCCCTTTGGTATGATCCTTTATTGTAGTCCTTCTCATCTTAAATATAAGTTGGTTCAATACTTTGGATATTCCACAATTTTTTCCAAAAGACCCTAATGTAGTCATGAAATGGAGTACTCAAAGTCACACCTTAGTTATTTTATGATAACTAAATGAAGGGAGAAATGAGAAATATGCATTAATTATACACCACTACTAACTTCCTCCAATATTCTATCATTAGATAGAACTAGAATCATCTTCATACTTATATCATTAGTTAGAACCCATGCCTTAATTAACTTCTTCCTCACAATTGCATCACACCTTATTATTCAATATAATATTTATATCTGTTGTTGCACTTGTTAGTTTTGGCAGAGAGAAGCAACGGTCTTGAGGCATCAACTTGAACACTTGCAGGAATTCCACAGGTACAAAATTTTGATTTTGAACTCTCATCAAATAAGTTCTGATTCTTTTTCCAGAATATATTCTGAAAATAAATGGAACAATTTAGTAAACCAGAAAGTGGCTTATTTCCTTTTGGTAATAATGTAGGCAATTCATGGGTGAACACCTTTCTGGTTTGGGAATTAACGAATTGAAAAGTTTGGAAAATCAACTGGAGATGAGTTTAAAAAATGTCCAGATCAAGAAGGTATGATATAACTCACATCTAAATTCAATTTAACATGTCACTACTGATACATAAAGGACAAGCATATATAATAATTAACCTGAACTTGATAGTCATTTATTTGTGTGCAGGATCAAATTTTAAGTGATGAGATTAAAGAGTTAGAACACAAGGTATTCAAGAATTCTGTTTCTGATCTTGCCATGTAAGAAAGGATTCTCTTCGATTCCCACAAATTAATTCTGAATAATATATTGATGCTATATTTTGCAGGGACATCAAATTCATCAAGAAAATGTACATCTCCACAAGACGATAGAAGTCATTAGGAAAGAAAATGCAGAACTACAGGCGAAGGTAGGTTTTTTTTTTTTTAAAAAAAAAAAGAAACACTTTATACGGAAGAGGAAGATATCATCTGTAGTGAGCCTATACTATTTATTTAAAGATAAAGTGGCATTTAATACCGGGGTGTTATTCCTCAGTAGCATCTTGCACCTTAATTTTATTTATGGTACCTCTAGTACATACCTGATGTTATTTTCTTAGAAGTCAGCACCCCTAATATTATTTTCTAGTTACATTCAACACCCCAATCTTATTTATAGTTTAGAGTGCTTGATGTACTAAAACTAAGATTAGGGTGCTCGAAGCACCAGGGAAATCATATTAGGAAGCTAGATGCATTATAAATAAGATTTGGATGTTTGACACAATTTTGAAATAACATCAAGGTGTTAAATGTTACTTTACCCTTTATTTTAACAATAAATGTTTCAAGTTTTCTTTCAAAGCGTTCATAGAGTTGGGTTTTTTTACCCCTTTCCTCAGATCTGTGAAGGAAGGGTTGTGAATGAGGAAAATGGGGATTCAAATCCTACATACACTATCAGCAATAAATATGGGTCACAGGCACGTATGCAACTCCAGCCGAGCCAGCCACAGTCTCAATCTAGTGATGAATCACCAGCCAAAGCATTGGAGCTGAGGTATAAATTCCTTCAAACTGATGAAATAAATATACATCTTGAACACACACAAATCCACATATTGGGTTAATACTATTATTAGTATTTATAGTTTGATCGAATTTTGGTTTTGGCCCCTATGGTTTCAAATTCTTGGTTTTAATCTTTATAGTTTCATAAAAATTTGATCTAAGTTTAACAACTAATGTCTATAGTTTTAGTGATTTTTTTGCTTTAGCCTATGTACTTAAACTCAAACTAGGTCTTCATAGAACTATAGGGACCAAAACAAAAATTTGATAAAAGTATAAAATAAAAACCAAAAATGATATTAGCTCTATATATAAGTATGGGTGCATGTATATATGTATTTGTGTGTGTATGTGTTGCTCATTCTTAAAAATTACAACTAAGCACTTGATTTTTATGACAGATTGAAGCTGCTTTAGCACTAGCTCTTTGAGAATATAGGATTCTCCACACTATGCTGCCACCAGCTTTGCTGAAAGAGAGATGTTTCATCAGGAATCATTTATGTTATTGTTAAGGTTCACACATGCATTGTTGGATATGTCTCTGTACATTTTAGACAATGCGGCTATAAAATGTGCCAAAGTGTTGAATTATTTAGTTTCTAGATATGTTGGTGACAAGACGAATGGAATAATATCTGTTTACCTTTTTATGAAATAGCCATCCATATAAACCTTCCATATTTTCAATAATTTTGTTGCTGATATTTTCTTGATGAAGAGCGAAGACAATACCAATTATACCATTAAAAAATGTTTTTTTACATAAATATAAATATGGGGCATGAAATACACAGCATCTATACCCAAAAACTGAGCATTTTATATTAATATATAATTGAACTTGTTGCAAAAAATTAATTGGAAGTTAATCATACAAGAATAATTTTTCTGAAAGAAAGTTTCGTAATAAGCTTGATTAATGATTTTGTTCTTTATTAGTACAATGCATGGGCGTGTTGATAATAAGCCAATTACCGCATAAAGTTACTTCTATTAAAATTTTCTCATATAATTCAATGGTTTAATCGGTCATTTAAAAAAAAAAAAACCTCCATTATTTCATTTAAAGTAGAAAACAAGGGATGGTTTCCTGAATGACATGGTTATTGATCAAAGTTAAGACTTTTGCTAAGAAACTACACATACTATTGATTCTCTAGTATATTGTGTGTGGTTGTGATTTTTGCATGTGTATGGTAGGATATCTTAGTTTCTAAGACGTTTGTACTTACCCCTTTAGTTTAGCATTTTTCAGTTGAGAGCTACTGCGACAAAGTTGGAAGGCACTAGATATGAGTGAACCTGAAGGAACTGCTTTGTTCCTCTGAGTAGGTGTTGGGTTTATATTAATGTTTTGCCATGATATTAGGGGCCACTTGTTTCTAAGAATTTTGGAGAAATTGAAATTTTGGAATTGTGCCCTTTAATTTATTCTTTTCAAGTTGAGTTTTGAGCTGTAATTCTATGTATTTCCTTGACTTGTTGGATTATCGTACATAGTTATAATGAAACATGCATGTTCACTGACATGAGTAATTTTTATAAGGCCAGAGCTCCTTTAGGAGTATATGATTCATATGTGAGTAGGCGTAACTATGATCAAAGAGCTGAGCTCTATATTATAAACTTTTTTAAAAAAGGGACAAGTGGAGTCATAAAAGTTTACATAACTTTTAACCTCACCTCTTTCTAGAGCCAATTTTGATGTTCATCACTCTTGATGAGCACCCAAACTCAAGGTTTGAATTATTCTGATCATATTTAAAATTTTCAATTGATGATTTTTAAATAAAAATATTTTTTTGAAAAAAAATGATAGTTATGAAATTATATATCTTTACTTTAAATTTTGTACCCATTAAAAATAATTATGTTAAGAAACAAAAATAAAAAAATTTAAATTGAGACCGTCTAAGACGATCTAGATCTGATGGGTTTGAGTGCTCATAAGAAGTGATGAGCACCTTTAAACTCATTAAACGTTTTTTCTCATTCCCTCCCCTCCATTTCTCCAAAATCAAACAAATACCTCTAAAATAAAACTTTGTCATCATACCCTTCGTGAAAGGGTTAGTTATTTCTTTTTATATATATATAACCTGTAACATCCCAAAATTTATTAAAAGTTTAAATTCCCAAAAAGAAAATTAAATGGTGCTAGAGATTAATCTTGGGAATTGAAAGACAAATTATGAAACCTATGAAATATAAGGAATCTTAAATTAGACAAAGAGAAAAATTAATACATAGTGTGTGTAATTAATAGGATAAAAATATACCTATATATATTATAGTAAAACAAAACACACACACTCTTTTTCCTTGCTTCTCTCATGTCTCACGCGCGCACACACACCAAAATATTAAAATAAGACACACATGACACATGCACACTTATTTAATTAATAAAACAATACTCTCTAACTCTCTCATACACACACGGAAATACACCCACACACTCCTCATTTTCCATTTTGCATTCATTCAACACATTCAAAAGAAACAGAAAAATATAGGAAAAGAGAGAGTGAGTGATAGAGAGAAAGTAAGAGAAACATAAGAGTGATCGGTGCTACAAGAGGAAGGAAGAAGTGATTACAAATTCTACATACAACTCCATATCCTAATATAGGTGAGTTTTATTCCCATATTCTTAACTCTTTCTAGTTGATTTAAGACTATTTTTGGGTAATTTGGGAAGCATAAGAACCTAGTATAATAAATTGTTGACTTGTGAGGTTTTGTTTTTGGGAAAAATAGTGCATGAAGAAGGAATGAGAATTTGTCAAATTTGAGGATTCCAATCAATTCTACACGAAAAATTATGTGGGAATACATGTGGTTTTGATTTTTGGATGATTATATATAAGTCTAGAATTTTTAGAAAATAAGAGGAGTTGCTGTTCGGTTAGTTTCTCTGAAATCATATTTGTTGTAAAATACATTTCAGTAACCAAACCTAGTCCGAAAATTATGAAACTTTCCAGAAGGAAATTAGAAATATTAAGCTTTAATTTGATATATAATATGTATCATTTGGGTTTATAAATGGTGAGATATTAATTTTTAAAGTTAGATGATGAATCTGGAACGTTTTATGGTACAGACGAGGTTTGACGAAATTCTGGGAATTTTGTAGCTATAATTTATGAATGGTAATATTTTTCCATGAAAATATATTTAAATATGATCATATAAGATTTTGAACCATCTCATTTGGAGTTCTACATATTTAGTTATGAATTTTAGAAGTTAAGCTATTGAAACTGGAAAGATTTTCTGGCAGTGCGAGAAAAATTTAAAACTGGGAATTATTCATGGATATTTGGTAGTTAAACGTATTTTTCTATTAAAATAGACTTCATAAGTGACACATAGAATTTGGAACCACCTTAATTGAATATTTCTAGGCCAAGATATGAATTTTCAAAGATTATTGAAAATTCTGACAGAATTGAGTAATAGTGCAAAAATAAAAAGTAAGGGTATTTTTGAATTAATTGGGACTCTAAGAGTCAAATTAAATACTTATATTGGTATGAGTCCATTAAATACCTATTGAAATTAAGGTATTAGCTATAATGATAACCTACCAAGGTGTCTTAAATTATTTTGGAATAAGTAATAATTCGTCCGTCCGTAAATTATAAATTATAGGATTTGACATTTGCCCGGGACGCCTAAAAGACTGAGAACAGGAACCAAATTTGGAAAGACTGTCAGGTAGTACTTTATCTCTTATATCATATGTGATGTCATGTATGTGTACCATATCATCTGTATATGTGTGGGACAGATAGTCCATAGGCGGTAAGACCCGTAAGTACAAGTTACACCGGGAGTTACCCGGGGGCGTCTTGAGTCAGGTAGGTTTGAGGCAGAAAGCCCGTGACTGTACCTTGTATGGGGCAGAGGCCCTGGGCAGCCAGATTGTGAATCTCAAGCGCTGTGAGTATGAGATAAGGGACCGGTTAGGCCCTTTTATGTGCTGCATTTCTGTAAGTTGTGCTGTTTGATGATTTGTTTTACATGCTTAGTATTTGCATATTATATGAGTGATCTGTGTACTACTGAGATTCTTTTGAATCTCACCCCTTTTTCAACAAATGATATACAACAAAGGCGTCCAGCTCTAAGGGCAAGAAGGTAATATAGACGGACGAAGAAGAGGCAAATAAATTATGAACTGTTTGGTTATCATTTTATTTTGGATGACTGTAAAATATTTATAAGTAGTTGTAGTAGCGATAGTAGTACTAGTACTCGCGATGCAGACTGTATACGTTGTAATCCGTACGCTAGACTTTCGATAACGTACTGGTATCCAGAAACCCATAAGTTAACCATCACGATGCGAACTATAGATAGAAAATGCCCTGTATTTTAAATAAAATATTTTTAAACTGATAAAGATAATGAATTTACAAACTAAAATTTAGACCATACATATTTATTTTAAAAAGTTTTTGAAAATTTTATACAAATATAAGATTAAACTCTGTCTTAAATTGGGAATTTAAATTGTTTTGGTTTCAGGTTTGAAACCATTATATATTTAAATTAATCTAAAGGCTTTAGATATTAAGGTGTTACATTTTTGGTATCAGAGCAGAGATTCTGGCATTAGGCTAGTATGCTCTACTGCTATAAATAAGTATGCAGATACCTTAATAGTGATCTCATAGCTAGAACAAATTGTGGGTTAGAGATGAACCCAGAGAAATAGAATTTTCCCTGAGCACTAACTGAATAGACTGGTTTAAAGGATATGGTAGAACAGTATATAGAAAATGAAATGGAGCAATAGTGATGTATACCTAGTAAAGAAGGGTATGAACTCTGAAGAATTGAATGCTAAGCTGGCATGTGACTCGGATACTATTAAAATTTCATAGTTAAGCATGCTCAGGTGAGAGTAAACTTGGGATAGGTGACTCCTAGAAAGTATCTTGGAAATCCAAAACCTTTTGCTTAAAGGTTTGAAATTTTAACCCTAAATTCTTAAATGACCTAGAGGATGATTAGAGGCATAGAGATGATGAAATAAGTATTAATCTTTAATTCGAACCATTTTTGTTGCAAGAAAAGTTCATTTGATGGGGTTATGGAAACTCGAGGCATAGTGATTGTTTTGAGGGTTCTCTATGCTAAATAGTGATCCTTAGTAACACTGTGGTGTTAAAGGTATGTAGGTATGATATATGGTGCTATATGGAGAGCGATAATTATGTCGTATATTGATCCTAAAGGATCCAATCTGATGATACTGAAGGTTCAAGATATGTTTAAAAAAGATCTAAGTTGAAATAGTGTTTAGGTTAAAATGTAAATAAGGTTGCACTATAGTTTTGTTTCATGAAGGAAGTTGAACCTTGTGAACCTTATGAATAATGTTGAACCTTCAGTAATGTTTTGAGGATATTACCAGGATATAGTAAAGGTTAGAATATGCGTTATTGATCTTGATTTTTTTATAACTGAGGAAAGTAATTTCCAATTTATGTGATGTTAAGGTACTAAGATAAGTGCGGGCAGAAGTGCAGCCCCACTTATGTTTGATAGTGTGAGGCATTAGAGTGCACAGTAGAAGCGTGGTAGGCTCATAACCCACAGGTTCCTGGTTGTTTGAATTGTATTGTAAATATAGCGGGGTAGGAGTTTGTGATAGATTTGATCTGTTTACCACTCCACAAACTGGAAGTTATCCTAGGCATTGACTGGCTAACGGCGAATAATGTTTTGCTGGACTGTGGTAACAAGAGAATTGAATATCTTGAATCATATAAAGGCAATGATGCTAGCATTAACCTGAATTTTCTCTCCGTAGCTGAAGCTGAGAAATATCTAAGAAAAGGGTGTCAGGGGTATCTGATATTATTCTTGGTTCAGGTAAAATCAGATGTAATGATTGAGAGTATACCTATAGTGAATGAATTTCCTGAGGTATTTCCAGAAGACATTAGTGGATTACCTCTAGAAAGGAAAGTTGAGTTCGCCATTAAGATTATGCCGGGTGTCAGATCTATTTCTAAAGCTCCTTATCGAATGGCACCAAATGAAATGGCAAAACTGAAGAAGCAAATTGAAGAATTACTAGAGAAAGGATTTATACGCCCTAGTGTTTCACCATGGGGAGCTCCAGTATTGTTTGTTAAGAAGAAGGACAGGAGAGCTGAATAAGGTGACCGTCAAGAACAAATATCCACTCCCCAGGATTGATGATCTTCTCGATCAACTATCTGATTCTAGCGTATTCTCAAAGATTGATCTGAGATCGGGCTACCATCAGCTGCGAGTAAGAGCTGAGGATGTGCCGAAGACAGCTTTTAGAACCAGATATGGACATTATGAGTTCTTGGTGATGCCTTTCGGACTGACCAACGCACCTGCTGTGTTTATGGATTACATGAACCGAATTTTTCGTCAGTATCTGGATCAGTTCG
This sequence comes from Albizia julibrissin, assembly GCA_037074505.1. NCBI lineage: Eukaryota > Viridiplantae > Streptophyta > Magnoliopsida > Fabales > Fabaceae > Albizia > Albizia julibrissin. The sequence goes on along the minus strand of CM073480.1, from coordinate 42,778,462 downwards.
TGGTAGTCTTTATTGACGACATCCTAATATACTCTAAGAATAAAGAGGAACATGAAGAGCATTTGAGAATAGTGCTGAGAATTCTGAGAGAAAAGCAACTCTTTGCCAAACTGAGTAAATGTGAATTCTGGCTTTCAGAAGTTAAATTTTTGGGCCATGTAATTTCACAAGAAGGAGTCTCTGTGGATCCTAGTAAGGTAGAGGCAGTACTAAACTGGAAGAGGCCAGAAACTGTAACAGAGATACGCAGTTTTCTGGGTCTTGCTGGTTATTACCGGAGATTTATTCAAAATTTCTCCAGGATCGCCATGCCGTTGACAAAGCTCACGAGAAAGAATCAAACATATGTGTGGGATGCCAAATGTGAGAGGAGCTTCACGGAGCTGAAGGAGAGGTTGACATCCGCACCAGTACTGATTATTCCAGATCCCAGTGAGCCCTATGTGGTTTACAGTGATGCTAGTAAGCAGGGATTGGGATGTGTCCTTATGCAGCAGGGCAGAATGGTGGCGTATGCCTCTCGACAGCTGAAGCCTCACGAGAAGAACTATCCCACTCATGATTTGGAGCTTGCGGCAATCGTGTTTGCACTGAAAATATGGCGACACTACCTATATGGTAGTACTGTAGAGTTATATTGTGACCACAAGAGCCTCAAGTATCTACATGATCAAAAAGAATTGAATATGAGACAACGTCGCTGGATGGAGTTGTTAAAAGATTATAATCTAGAGATTAAATATCATCCAGGAAAGGCAAATGTTGTTGCTGATGCCTTGAGTAGAAAAGCGGTGCAAGTAGCAGTCATGATGGGCCAAGAACAGAAATTGTTAGAGGAATTCAGGGATCTAAACTTGACAAATCAAGTATTTCTGAATGCAAACAAACCGAATGAAGTACTCCTAGCTAATTTTAGTGTTAGTCAGGAAGAAAGCAATCTGAGAGCAGAAATTGAAGAAGCTCAAATGCAAGATGAACGAGCCCAGTTGATCCAAGGGATGATTGAAAAAGGTGAAACCCAGGATCATGATCTTTCACCAAGTGGATTGGTCAGATACAAATAGCGAATATATGTACCACCAAAGGCTGATTTGAGGCGGAAAATCCTGGATGAGGCACACAAGATTCGTTACACGCTTCACCCAGGAATGATTAAGATGTATCACAATTTGAAATCCATGTACTGGTGGCCAAGGCTAAAAAGCGATGTGACCAAGTATGTGTCCCGATGTCTCACTTGTCAGAAGGTGAAGATTGAACATCAGAGACCACCAATACTTCTACAGAGTCCATAAATTCCAGAATGGAAGTGGGAAAATGTCACCATGGATCTAGTGATGGGTTTACCTAAAATTAGAAAATACGATGCCCATTTGGGTAATTGTCGACCGTTTCACCAAGACGGCACATTTCATATCCATTAATGCCAGATATTCCTCAGAGAAGTTAGCATAAATATATATACGGGAGATAATCAGACTCCATGGTACACCGAAGAGCATTATCTCCGATCGAGATCCCAGATTCACATCAAGATTCTAGAAAGCTCTACATGAAACTCTAGGTACGAAGCTGAAATTCAGTATGGCCTATCATCCACAGACGGATGGACAGTCAGAAAGAACCATACAGACGTTGGAAGATATGTTAAGAGCATGTGTATTAGATTTCAAGGGAAGTTGGGATCATTTCCTTCCACTCGCTGAATTCGCTTACAATAATAGCTATCATGCGAGTATACAAATGGCTCCTTATGAAGCATTGTATGGTAGAAAGTGTCAATCACCCCTATGCTGGACAGAATTGAATGAACGAAGACTATATGGGCCGGATCTGGTAGATCAAACCACAGAGCAAATCAGGACTATCAAAAAGAGGCTCCTAACAGCGCAAATCAGACAGAAAAGCTATGCTGATAAAAGGAGAAGATCTCTAGAGTTTGAAGTGGGAGATCATGTATTTTTGAAGGTATCTCCTGTTACTGGAATCGGTAGGGCAATAAAAAGGAAAAAGCTTAGCCCACGCTACATCGGTCCATTTGAAATATTGGCAAGAATTGGGCCAGTAGCATATCGAATAGCCTTACCCCAAACTTGAGTAGACTGCACGATATGTTTCATGTCTCACAGTTGAAGAAGTACCAACCAGACCCTGAACATATTATGGAATATGAAGATGTGGATATGCGAGATGATCTCATATATGAGGCTGAGCTAGAACAAATCATTGACAGACAAGAAAAACAACTCAGACATCGAAGCATACCATTCGTGCAGGTGGTTTGAAAGGGACTGTCTCCAAGGGAAGCAACTTGGGAAGTAGAAGAGGACCTGAAGGAATGTTACCCGGAGTTTATATCTCAAGAAGTGTAACAAATTTCGAGGATGAAATTTATTTTACGGGGGGAGAATTGTAACATCCCAAAATTTATTAAAAGTTTAAATTCCCAAAAAGAAAGTTAAATGGTGCTAGAGATTAATCTTGGGAATTGAAAGACAAATTATGAAACCTATGAAATATAAGGAATCTTAAATTAGACAAAGAGAAAAATTAATGCATAGTGTGTGTAATTAATAGGATAAAAATATAACTATATATATTATAGTAAAACAAAACACACACACTCTTTTTCCTTGCTTCTCTCATGTCTCACGCGCGCACACACACCAAAATATTAAAATAAGACACACATGACACATGCACACTTATTTAATTAATAAAACAATACTCTCTAACTCTCTCATACACACACGGAAATACACCCACACACTCCTCATTTTCCATTTTGCATTCATTCAACACATTCAAAAGAAACAGAAAAATATAGGAAAAGAGAGAGTGAGTGATAGAGAGAAAGTAAGAGAAACATAAGAGTGATCGGTGCTACAAGAGGAAGGAAGAAGTGATTACAAATTCTACATACAACTCCATATCCTAATATAGGTGAGTTTTATTCCCATATTCTTAACTCTTTCTAGTTGATTTAAGACTATTTTTGGGTAATTTGGGAAGCATAAGAACCTAGTATAATAAATTGTTGACTTGTGAGGTTTTGTTTTTGGGAAAAATAGTGCATGAAGAAGGAATGAGAATTTGTCAAATTTGAGGATTCCAATCAATTCTACACGAAAAATTATGTGGGAATACATGTGGTTTTGATTTTTGGATGATTATATATAAGTCTAGAATTTTTAGAAAATAAGAGGAGTTGCTGTTCGGTTAGTTTCTCTGAAATCATATTTGTTGTAAAATACATTTCGGTAACCAAACCTAGTCCGAAAATTATGAAACTTTCCAGAAGGAAATTAGAAATATTAAGCTTTAATTTGATATATAATATGTATCATTTGGGTTTATAAATGGTGAGATATTAATTTTTAAAGTTAGATGATGAATCTGGAACGTTTTATGGTACAGACGAGGTTTGACGAAATTCTGGGAATTTTGTAGCTATAATTTATGAATGGTAATATTTTTCCATGAAAATATATTTAAATATGATCATATAAGATTTTGAACCATCTCATTTGGAGTTCTACATATTTAGTTATGAATTTTAGAAGTTAAGCTATTGAAACTGGAAAGATTTTCTGGCAGTGCGAGAAAAATTTAAAACTGGGAATTATTCATGGATAGTTGGTAGTTAAACGTATTTTTCTATTAAAATAGACTTCATAAGTGACACATAGAATTTGGAACCACCTTAATTGAATATTTCTAGGCCAAGATATGAATTTTCAAAGATTATTGAAAATTCTGACAGAATTGAGTAATAGTGCAAAAATAAAAAGTAAGGGTATTTTTGAATTAATTGGGACTCTAAGGGTCAAATTAAATACTTATATTGGTATGAGTCCATTAAATACCTATTGAAATTAAGGTATTAGCTATAATGATAACCTACCAAGGTGTCTTAAATTATTTTGGAATAAGTAATAATTCGTCCGTCCGTAAATTATAAATTATAGGATTTGACATTTGCCCGGGACGCCTAAGAGACTGAGAACAGGAACCAAATTTGGAAAGACTGTCAGGTAGTACTTTATCTCTTATATCATATGTGATGTCATGTATGTGTACCATATCATCTGTATATGTGTGGGACAGATAGTCCATAGGCGGTAAGACCCGTAAGTACAAGTTACACCGGGAGTTACCCGGGGGCGTCTTGAGTCAGGTAGGTTTGAGGCAGAAAGCCCGTGACTGTACCTTGTATGGGGCAGAGGCCCTGGGCAGCCAGATTGTGAATCTCAAGCGCTGTGAGTATGAGATAAGGGACCGGTTAGGCCCTTTTATGTGCTGCATTTCTGTAAGTTGTGCTGTTTGATGATTTGTTTTACATGCTTAGTATTTGCATATTATATGAGTGATCTGTGTACTACTGAGATTCTTTTGAATCTCACCCCTTTTTCAACAAATGATATACAACAAAGGCGTCCAGCTCTAAGGGCAAGAAGGTAATATAGACGGACGAAGAAGAGGCAAATAAATTATGAACTGTTTGGTTATCATTTTATTTTGGATGACTGTAAAATATTTATAAGTAGTTGTAGTAGCGATAGTAGTACTAGTACTCGCGATGCAGACTGTATACGTTGTAATCCGTACGCTAGACTTTCGATAACGTACTGGTATCCAGAAACCCATAAGTTAACCATCACGATGCGAACTATAGATAGAAAATGCCCTGTATTTTAAATAAAATATTTTTAAACTGATAAAGATAATGAATTTACAAACTAAAATTTAGACCATACATATTTATTTTAAAAAGTTTTTGAAAATTTTATACAAATATAAGATTAAACTCTGTCTTAAATTGGGAATTTAAATTGTTTTGGTTTCAGGTTTGAAACCATTATATATTTAAATTAATCTAAAGGCTTTAGATATTAAGGTGTTACATAACCCTTAAAAAAGGGGTTTATTATAAATTATAAAACTTTGTCATCATACCTTTTGTAACATCCCAAAAATTTAATGCAAGGATTAAATTATGGAAAATAGATATTAAGCCAATTTATGGAACCTACAAAATTTAAGGAAACTTAAATTTGACAAAGGGAAAAATTAGGACCTAGTGTGTGTAATTAATAGGATAAAAATTATACCTATATGTGTATAAAAACACACACACACCCACACTTGACAGCACACACACGTATAAAACCATCCATGCATTGTCACTCCTTCCCATCACAACAAACACACACATGTACCACACACATACCTACACATACACCTTCAAAACAATGACACTTACCTACTCCTTCTCTTCCCATTTGACCAAGCATACAGCACACACGTACAGCACATATTCACACCTACACCATTATCATTTCCCTTTTCTATTCAGCCAACACACATACACGTCCAAAGAGCTGAAGAAACAAGAACAGAAAACAAAAGCAAACATGGAGAAATGAAAACACAGCAGAAAATAGAGAGAGGGAGGAAGGAAGAAGAAGCTTCAAAACTCACATCCAGCACCATAAGATAATATAGGTGAGTTTCATACATCCTTATCTTCCTTTTCCAGTAGATTTGAGGCTGTTTTCAGTAGCTTTTTGGGGTTGTTCTTCTGCTGGAATTCAGAAAATTTGTCGGAAAGTTGCTGTCACCAAAACCAGTGATTTTGTGACGATTTTGGGTGATATTTGTGATGTTTTTGATTCTGAAATCATGTCCCTAAACCCCAGGAACATGTTTAGGAGTATGTAGAGTCAAAATCTTTGAGATTTGAGTCCAAAAGCATGGCTACATATCAGTTTTATCAACTCTGTTTTGGTCGCCGGAAAACAGAGGTTTTATCGGAAACTTTCAGAAGCTCAAATGGAGGCTACAGATGAATTTTTCATCTGGTTCATTTTGATATGGAAATTTTAGGATGTGTAGTATGAAATAGAATCAAGAAGAGCTCAATTTGGTGTCAAAACGAATAAGTTATCAATTTTTGAAGTTAGACTGTCCAAAACAGATGTTCATCGGAGTCTGTCAGTTTCGTGTGACTTTTTGACCAACCAAATCACATCCATTATTTACGAAACTTTACAGGGAGATTTTAGACATAACAATCTTTAAAATGAGTGGTAGAATGCATCATTTAGATATCTGTAGTGGAAGTTAGGATTTTGGAAAGATGGGTTTAGAAACAGGTGCAATCCTGAACGTCCAGATTCTAGTAGTTTATTTCGTGGCGTTTTTGAATTATGTAATCTTTTCCAATGGATATGAAAATTACCATAATTTAAGTACATAGTCTTAGATTTAATTTGGTATATATTTTGTGTTAATTGGATTAGTATTCTAAGAGATATGAATTTTTGAAGTCAGTTGCTCTCAAACTGTGTTTCTGGAAAACAGTTTGTTTGTGTCGAACGTTTGGAAAATCAAACCTTGACAAAAAATTATGAAACTTTTCAGATTTAAAGTAGACATTCATATATTTAATTTGAAGTGTAGAACATAATTTTTGGATATGTATATTAGGAGATATAGATTTTCAAAGTCATGCTATGTTTCTGGAGACTAATCTGGAATAGGGGTATTTCGGGAAATTCTGGGAGTAATATGGTAAATCTGGGTAGATTTTGATATTTTTCCATGCAAATATATTTCAATAGCTTCATGTAGGCTTTGGACCCAGTCAATTTCAATTTTTATAGAATTAGTTATGATTTTTCAAAGTTAACTGAAAAATCTTACAATTTGTTGAAAAATAGTAAAATTGCACTATACAAAATTATATAGTGTATAAGCCACTGAAACTGAGATAATCAGCAGAATATGATTAAAGATAGTAGTAATACAAGTAATAACCAATTACTTGTTAATTTTAATATATAGGAACTGGCAAAAGCCCGAGCCGAAGAAAAAGTTTTGGATAAACAGTTGGACTGAAAAAGGACTCAGGTAGTAATTCTTTCTTTCATGCACTATGTGATTATTTATATGTTGTGTATTCCATTTTATGTAACATGACAGTGCCTGTGGCACAACACGTGAATAAGCCAGGGTCTAAACATATCGTTAGACCATGGACACGAGCTTAGCCGAGGTTGCAAACAGTCGTTTGGCCTTGGACAGTATGCATACAACACGAGTTAGCATTTTGCATATCATGGTGCATTGCATATTTATTTATCGCATTTTATATGATTGATTGTATATTACTACTGAGATTCATTTGAATCTCACCCTTTTTCAACATCTAAAAATATTCCAGCAAAGGACAGCGGCTCTAAGGGTAAAACCGTAATTACTAGCGATTGAAGGTCCGGTCCTAGCCAGGAGTTAGATATGATTATCTTTAGTTGTAGAATTTATTTCTTTTGTACTCTGTATGTATTTTTCAACCTATATGAGGATTTTCTGTAATATCAGTAAGTACTTATTATCAGTATAGTTTCACTATTTCTGTATGCCATCTGAACGATGCATTTATTATATAGCGAATATAAGAATATTAAGGGGTTTGACACCTTTCATGAAAGGGTTAGTTTTTTCTTTTATATATATATATATATATATATATATATATATATAACCCTTAAAAAGGTGTTTATTATAAATTGTTCAATAACGAAAAGTTTTCATCATATTTTTTTATATTAAAGTTTAAAAATGTCCAAATACTTATATAAAAAATGCACTTGGCACTATGTATATTTTTTGAATGTGAAAATACCTACCAACTCCTTCAAATTAAAAAAAATGTCATATTCTTTAACAGCTGTAAAGGCCGCTACTTTTTGTCCTGGTGGGTGCCACACTTCCTTGTTCCACGTCCTCTCATACGTGCAAATTCTCCCACCAGATGAAATAATGGGACCCCTCCACCTATTGTTTCTCCACTGCTCTCATAGGTAATAATGTGATATATAATTAATTAACTTATTTAATTTGTTAACAAGTTTATTGAAGTTAATTAATGAATTAGTGCAGCATTACGAGCAAGGTTTGGGTATCATGCTTTGAGAGTGTTCATCTCCATTATCAGAGGCTTTGCTTTGAATTCCAAGTGGGATGAAGCTGAGAAGTATGTATGCAATCCACTTTTTGGGAAAGTGACTTTGGAATGTTTATCTACAAAATTTCTCATCACAGCAAGATCCTTCAGATACTACTCTTCTTTTCCTCCAACAAAATAACCATGCCTGTTCCTCTGGTCTTGTCTTCTCTTCTTCAAATAAGCCATTTTCATTTGTGCTTTGTTGTTTCTTCCCTCAATTTATGGAATGGGAAAAATTATATCTGAGGATCAATTTTGGCCTCAAGCTGTGGCCGGTTGCCGGTTGCATCAGGTGAGATAGTGGGTGTGTTAGAGAGAGAGAGAGAGAGGAAGGGTGAGTGAGAGAAGAGAGAATTTGCAGAGATGAGAGAACTTGGAATAAGAAGTGATTGACACTTGGATAAATGTAGGACCCATAGAACAAGTAAAGGCTATTAACTGTAACATCTCAAAATTTTAATGCAAGGATTAATTTATAGAAATTAGATAGTAAGCTAAATTATAGAACTTACAAAATTTAAGGAATCTTAAATTTGACAAAGGGAAAAATTAAGGCCTAGTGTGTGTAATTAATAGGATAAAAATATACCTATATGTGTATAAAAATACACACACTCACACTTGGCAGCACACATAAAGCTCCACCTTGCATTACAATTCCCTCCCATCATTAGCAAACACACGTCCCATATATACAATCACACATACACTCACCTCTCCATACATATCACCTTTAGAAGCAAAACCATATATGTCCACACCTACCTATTCTTCATTTTTCAATCTTCATTTGACAGCACACACACGTACAGCCCCCACCCATGCATTGTGACTCCTTTCCATCATTAACAAACACATGGTTCATACACACACTCACACATACACCCTCCTTTACACAAACTAATATCCTATGTACACACACATTTGCCATTTGTTTTAAAACACTTAATCACCTCTCCATTCACTTCATCTTCATCTCATCATTCGAAAAAGCTGCTGGAGAAAACAGAAGAAACAGAAAAAGAAAACGAAACAGAAACAGAAATAGAGAGCACAAAACAGAAAAAAAAGAGAGAGAGAGAGGAAGGAAGAAGAAGCTCCAAATCTCACACACAACATCATAAACGTGTTTAGGTAAGTTTCTTCTACTTTTACCTTAGATTTCCATAGGATTTCAGTAGTTTTGATGGGTTGTTTTGCTGCTGGAATCAAGAGAAGTCACCGAAAACGTTTTGTCACCGTAAAATACCAAAACCAGTGATTATGTATCCATTTTACATGGGATTTTTAACCTCTTTGCTTTTGTAATCACGTCCTCAAACACAAGGAATATGTTTAGGAGTATGTAGAGTCAAAATCTTTGAGATTGGAGTCTAAAATCATGGCTGCATGTGAATTTTATCAACTCTCTTTTGGTCACCGGAAAACAGAGTTTCTGCTGGAAAGTTGTAGAAGCTTAAACGGAAGATATAGATAGATTTTTGGTCTGATTCTTTTTTATATGGAAATTTTAGGATGTGTAGTATGGAATAGAATCAAGAAGATCACAATTTGGAGTCAAAATGAATGAGTTATGGATTTTTGAATTTAGACTATCAAAACTGATATTTTTTAGAGTCAGTCAGCTTCGTGTAGAACTATGACCAACCAAATCATATCCAATATTTATGTAAATTTAAAGATAGGTATTAGACATCCCAAGATTTAAAATGAGTGGTCAAATGAATCATTTGGATATCTTTAGAGGGAGTTATAATTTTCAAAATCTGAGTTTTGAAACAGGTGCAATCCTAGAAGTCCAGATTTTGGCCGTCAGTTTCATCATGTTTTTGAGCAATGTAATCTTTTCTAATGGACATGAAACTTTCCAAATGAAATTTCATATTCTAAGATTTAATTTGATATATATTTTGTGTTATTTGGATTAGTATGTTGAGAGATATGAATTTTTGAATTTGGTTGCTCTTAAACTGGGTTTCTGGAAAACAGATTGGTTGTGTCAAACTTTTGGAAAACCAAAACTTAACTAAAAATTATCAAACTTTCCAGATATAAATTATACATTCAGATATTTAATTTTATATATGGATCACAATTTTTTGATGAGTATATTAGGAAATATGGATTTTTAAAATCATGTTATGTTTCTGGAGAGTAATCTAGAATATGGGTATTTCAGGAAATTCTGGGAGTAATATGGTAAAACTGGGTAGATTTTGATATTTTTTCATGAAAATATATTTCAAGAGCTTCATGTAGGATTTGGACCCTATCAATTTTGATTTTTCTAGAATTAGTTATGATTTTTCAAAGTTAACTGAAAAATCTGTCAATTTGCTGAAGAATAGTAAAATTGCACTATGCAAAATTGTATTGTGTAGAAGCCACTGAAACTAAGATAACCAGCAGAATATGATTAAAAGGCAGTAGTAATACAAGTAATAACTATTTACTTGTTAATTTTAATTTATAGGAATTGGTAATAGCCCGAGCCAGAGAAAAAGTTTTGGATAAACAGTTGGACCGGAAAAAGGACTCAGGTAGTAATTCTTTCTCTCGTATACTATGTGATTATTTATATGTTGTGTATGTCATTTTCTGTAACATGACAGTGCCTGTGGCACAACACACAAATAAGCCATGGTCTAAATATGTCGTTTGACCATGGACATGAGTTCAGCCAGGGATCCAAACATGTCGTTTGGCCTTGAATAGTATGCATACAACACGAGTTAGCATTTTACATATCATGACGCATTGCATATTTATTTATCGCATTTTATATGACTAATTGTACATTACTACTGAGATTCATTCGAATCTCACCCTTTTTCAACATATAAAAATATTCCAGCAGAGGTCAGCGGCTCTAAGGACAAAACCGTAATTACTGGCGGATGAAGGTCCAGTCATAGTCGGGAGTTACAACTGGTTATCTTTAGTTGTAAAATTTATTTCTTTTGGATATGTTTATGTTTTCAAACCATATGAGGATTTTCTGTAATATAAGTAAGTACTTATTATCAGTACATTTTCACTATTTCTGTATATCATCCGAACTACGCATTTATTATTCAGCGAATATCAGGATATTAAGGGGTTTGACATTAACACTGTTAAAGAATGAGACATTTTTACTTAAGAAATTGGTGGGTATTTTTTTTAATATATATATATATATATATATATATATATATATATATATATATATATAGTGTTAGGTGCATTTTGTTAGAACCGGCTGACACCCAAGAGGGGGGTGAATTGGGTGTACGATAAGACAGTTTGATTGTTTAAAATCTTTTCGCAACTTATCAAATCAATACATATGGAACTATAAATTCATAAGCAGATATATAGATCATATATGCTGGAAATGTAAAAGCTTAAGAGAGAATGTGCAAACTGTGATTTATCCTGGTTCGGTCCAATCCACGATGACCTACGTCCAGTCCCCAGGCTCCTCCTGAGATTTCCAATCCACTATATTCTTGTTTAACCGGGCACAAGAAAAGCCTCTACAAATTCACAAGAGTAACTCCCCCTTACACACTGTAAGGTTTACTCCTTCTTACAGCAAGTCGAGCAAAGCAATCCAAAGACCTTTCTCTCTTGCTTAACTGTGCAAGTCTTATGAGCATCAACGTTCTCTCCTGCTTACACCACTGTAAGTCTTACGAGCAGCAACGTTCTCTACTGCTTGCACCTTGTAAGTCTTATGAGCAGAAAGTCTCTGACAATTCACTCTACAACTTCCCGTAAGGTAATCAGCCCTCTCAAGGTCCCTCTACCTTGAGTTCAATACAGAAGAATAGATGGTGTGTTTACAGACTCTCTCACAGAGTAGATAAATCCTCACAGAAGTACAATACAAATATTCACTCTCTCAAATATACATAATATAGAAGATGAAATAGAGCAAAGAGTGGTTGGAGGTAGAACACTTAGAATATCATCATGTTCATGTTCTCATTGCGTTGCTTGCTTTTCTGTGTTTGAATCTTCTCCTATTTATAGCTGAGTTGTGGAAGATATCCGTTAGAGTCTGTTGATTCATTTGACCGTTGAGCCTATTCGGATATTCTTCTGTTATAATCCCATCTGATGCTTAGACAGTCACTATATCATTTTCGGTTGGAGTCCCATTGCTTTGCACGGTCGTTGAGTGTATTTAAATATTTTCCCGTCTCTGACACATGCTTCAGCGTTTCTTACAGTTTGCTCATTGGTCTGACAGATGCAATAGTATTTGTCTTCCGTTACTTATGAAATTTGCTGCCGCCCACGAATAGTTGTCGTTTAAGTGGAGTGTTCAGTTACATGTCAAGTGCGTGATAGTGGAGTACAGCTGTAACACACTTATGAATATAACCGTTAAGAAATATTTGAATCTCAACAGATTAATATTGATCACTAGAAGTGTTTTATAAAAGAAACAGTAATAATACCATCGAGAGTTATCTTGTTTTCGCAACTGAGTAGTAAAATGATATACCATATGATTTTGATAACAATTTGGAGAAATCAGTAATAATAGAATTTTACAAGCAAAATCAGTTGTTGTTTATGAAGGTAATAGCAAATGGATTATAGTGTATGTAGGAAAGTGTATACTGGAACAATAGATCATTATATGAGCAAGTGCAATATCACTGGAAGTGAATATAATGTCATTGGGAGTGATTTTGAAAACTTCTGACAGTGATTGCTGGTTCACTGGAAGTGATATTGAAAATTCCATATTTCACTCGAGTGAATTTGGAATCACTGGAAGTGATTTTGTAAATAGTGATTTCTTCTTGGAGTGATTTCCAATTCACTGGAAGTGATTTGCAACTTTTCAAATATCACTCGAGTGATTCAAGATCACTGGAAGTGATTTGATGAACAGTGAAATATTCTTGCAGTGATTTTGAATCCACTGGAAGTGATTTGCAACTTTTCAAACTTCACTCGAGTGATTCAAGATCACTGGAAGTGATTTGGCAAACAGTGAAATATTCTTGCAGTGATTTCCAATTCACTGGAAGTGATTCAGCGAAAATGCAACATCACTCGCGTGATTGAGGATCACTGGAAGTGATTTGGAATTCTTGGCACATCACTCGAGTGATCTGGCATTCACTGGAAGTGATTTTCAAAACAGTGAATTTTTCTTGCAGTGAATTTTCAATCACTGGAAGTGATTTGTCGCATCACTCGAGTGATTCAGAATCACTGGAAGTGATTTGGCGCATCACTCGAGTGATTCAGGATCACTGGAAGTGATTTGGAAAACTTCATGTATCACTCGAGTGATTTGGCATTCACTGGAAGTGAAATTGCAAAACTGAGATATCACTGGAAGTGATTTGGAGATCACTGGAAGTGATTTGGAAAATTTGAGATATCACTCGAGTGATTTGGAGATCACTGGAAGTGAAATCTGAAACAGTGAATTTTTCTTGCAGTGATTTTTCGATCACTGGAAGTGAAATGCCATATCACTCGAGTGATTTTCCAAATCACTCGAGTGACCCGTTTCCAAATCTTCAGTAAATAGAGGTCAACTTCCAGATGCCATAACTCTTCGAATATGATTCCAAAATTGCTGTATTATATATCAATGGAAAGCCCTGGAAGTCTACTTGCATATGGCACCGGTTCAGCTCAATAAGATCAGTTGTTTGAGAGTTATAGCCAAAATACTAAGACTGTTTCAGAAAGTGACGCTGTCATGAAGGTAAACTTAGAACACTTATATCTCCCTCATATGAGCTCCTTTGATGTTGGTTCTGGTGTCAAAATGACGCATTGGGAGTCTAGTTTCATATACAATTGGTTTGGTCTCATTTTTAGTTGTATTGTGAGAGATATGATCAAATAACCAGACCTCGCTCAGCTGGACGAAGAACAGACTCTGAAATGCTGAACATCACTCCAGTGATTTGCTGAATCACTCGAGTGATTGCGTTTTTTGCTGAATCACTTGAGTGATTCCTCAAATCACTCGAGTGATTTGTTAAAAATCACTCTGTTACAGTTCCAAACAGTGCAAAACAGTGCCAATTGCTACAGTAACCGTATTGCTACAGTACCCACTGCTACAGTACCCATAAAAACTTGAATCTTCATATTTTTCATTAATTCTTGCAAGCTCCTTATTCCTCAATTTTTTTCTTCCATTGCTTGACTAATCTACAATATATGCAACATCAAATAGTTAGTCAATGTATTAGAAAAGTATACTATGCAAGCTTCTTATGCTTAATGTTTGACATCTATATTTGTCATCATCAAAACTAATCATATCTAACATTCTCCCCCTTTTTGATGATGACAAATCCTTAAGGAGAAATATGCTTGAATGTGAATAGACAAATTGAGTGCAACATAATCATATCTAACATTCTCCCCCTTTTTGATGATGGCAAATCCTTAAGGAGAAATATGCTTGAATGTGAATAGACAAATTGAGTGCAACATATTTTTCCATTTCTCTCCCCCTATTTGACATTAGCAAAAAGTTTGAATTATAAAGAAGAAGGTTGCTTGGAGAAGTATTTATGAAAATACATTTGAAATATCATTTTCTCCATTAATCAAAATAAACAGTTTATTCCCCCCTTTTTGAAAGTAATGCTATTTGAATGTGATGCAAATGAAAAATGTTTTCAATAAAGCTCTCATAATGAAAGATATGCAAGGCATGTATAGAGCATAAAGAGAGAGAGGAGGGTTTAGAAATGCTCATTTGAGTTTGGTAAGTTGATTGTAGACCCATGAAGTCCAGCTTATGCCACATTCTCGGTGCAACTCTGATGTGTATTCATATTGTCTCTAGGATGCTCTTGAGCTTCTATTCCACATTTTTATCACATATGGCTAATGTTCCTTTGTATTGGTATAGGGCTTTGAATGTTGCAGGCAATATATTTCTTTTGATTGATCATCAAAACATATGTCCTCAAGATTGATATATTCTTCTCGTAGCATACTGAGGAATGATCTTGCATAAAGCAAATTCTCCTGCTATAACTAAAAAGCATTCTTACAAGAAGAATGGTTAGTGCAATCCAGTATCAAAAAATTTCCTTTCTATAAAGTATATGCAAATTGAGATCATGGAAAAGAAAATGGATAAGTATCTCATCATCAAAAACTAATCAATTGAGGGTAAATGAAAATGAGTATACTAAAATGATTTTGTCAAATAAAGGAGATAAGCTTTTAAGATATAAAACATATGTGAATATGAAGCTCCCCCTTAATGAGTGCATGGCTTTACGAAATATGAGAAATTCAAATAAGAATTCTCATGGATTTGAAGAACCATTGAAGAAACTGTGGAGAGATATAAAGCATGAAATTTTGAAGATTTAGTCCCGTTTTGAAAATGATGCATGAATAATTGGGAAGAGTTTGAAATTAATTACGAGGAAATGAAGTTGATAGTTTACATAAGAAGGAATACTGAGTTTAAGAGGATTTCAGAGATTTTCCTCATTCACTCGAGTGATTTTGCCATTCACTCGAGTGATTTCCTTCTGAACCTGTATCACTCGAGTGATAGCAACAATTTACTCGAGTGAAGTTGTAGAAAATCACTGATGTCCAGCGTTACTTCACAACTTACTCCAATCACTTACCTCATTCGAGTGCTTGACTGAGAACACTTGAGTTACCTACATGTAGCATCATTATCACTAAAGTGATAACATCTTTCATTTGAGTCTAAATTTCCTCATACTTTGATGCTTAAGTTAGTACAGTAATCATCAAGCGCATGAACATATAGAGTAACAAATATTCTCTCAACTTTTTGGGATTAACCATTCAAAATGAATCTTTTGCAAGGAGTTGTGAAAGTATATGCTACTTGAAGATGAATCGGGGTAAATATCACTTTGACATCTTTCTTTTTTTTGAATATGATTCTCTGATTAAGTGATGTCACAGATTGCTTCTTTCTTTGATGTCAATATCAAGCAATGTAATCAAGCGTTTCATAGATGTGTCTGCTCCGTTTGCTTGATCCACCCGTATTTCTTCAATATCACTCTTTAGATACTTTGGTACCCAACTCCTATTGGTTCTATAGAATAACTCTTATGCTCTTATACAAGTGCATCATATGATATTTGAGCAAAGAGTATCATGAACCAATACTGACCAAAATATAATTTTACTCAGTAAATTCAAATCATTGAATCATGAATTATAAGGATCAAGTGATACCAAGAGTGATAATTTTTAAAGATCAATGACAATTTATAAACACACTTTATATAGAGAATATGTCATTGATAAGATTGTCAAGCAATTCATATAAGTCGGATCAAGAGAGTAGTGAATTTATTCATAATGATCAACTTTTATGGAATGATAAATTGAGAATATTTTCCATAAATGATAATGAGATATGCAATCTGTTTCAAAATCTCAAATGTCTTTCCAAATCATGAATATGCATTATGATGTTAAGATTTTGAATGTACACTTATGCAGTTTGTTAAATATCAATGCTTTTGCTAAAAATAGTGGAAGTCAATAGATATAAACCTTGTGTCATAAAGCTTCACTTTAGAATTCAACTAAGATAACATGTTACTCCTCAGAATAAACATGTTGGAGAATTTGTAAGAGCAAAAGTCATATGAAAATGAATTAGCCAAAAGGGGCTTAACTATATAGACATATGTAAGCACAATGACTTAGCTACTGATCAACGGATAATCTTGACAATTAGAATTGTGTCAAAATATATATGATCATTCATGGCAAGAATTTGAATACAAGGCTCTAGTTACTCAAAAATAGATGAAAACAAATGTTGATGCATTTGAGTAACAAAATAAGGATAGTAGTGTATAGATTATAAAACACAAACTCATTGGACCAAATGATCAGAGTTTTTAAATATTCACAAGTCATTCCCCAGTTAATGCATTAGCGAGCTTCTGTAATAAAGTTCTATACATTAACTGCAAGATTTCACATAATGAATTCTTTTCTGGAGAATATACTTGAAACTCATATAGATAGTTTAACTTGTTAAACATAAGGTCTAACTCGTTAGAAAATAAAGATTGAGAAGTTCAAGCGGTAACAAGTTCATGATCATGAAATAATATGTGAATGAAGAGGAAGAACTCTAACGAATGGTTTTGAAGCATTTCTGACATATTAGTATAAATACATTGACTTCCAATTTTGAAACCGATTTGAATGAAGAAAATATATGAATGTATGCACGTTGATAATAGGATGAATTGAGATCTGAGCAAATTCTTGAATTGTGTATTTCAAACTCAAATACATAAGGAGATTAAGTACAATTTCACTTTCGGTCCATTTAGAAATCTGAACCATTTTGAAAGCCATAAATAATTAATGCTAATGATGTGTAGTAATGAACAAGTATATATCACTCAATTTGAGTTGGAAAGAACGAGTGCTACTAGAAGTTTTGAAAGCAAGGTCGTGACACTCAAATTCTGCAGAAAGTTTTACATACTGATACATTGTACCTAGCTTGAGTGTAACTTGTAGACACCCAAGTTAATTTCCAATTTCTTGTTTCTTTGTACTCAAGTCCTCCACGATCACTTGAGTAACCCATGCATTTGATTCAAGCTTTACTGCATGTTCTCCTCAAAATTCATGTATGCTCTATTCATCCTTGTTTTAGTGACCGAGAGCATGACATTCCTTTCTTCTTCCTAAAAACCGTATAACCCTTTTTCTTCCTAAGGTATCCAGTTTTACTTGGATCCACATATGGTTAGCTCATAGGAATCATAACAAAATTCACATACTCTATGAGTATAATTAAATCATAACAATTGAATATAATGAATTGATGACTTTATGCATAAGAAGAGTTTTTAAACATGCGTGTATGCATAAAGAACTAAACTATTGAACATTGCAATCCCTTTGTAAATAAGTTTACAAGATGAGTTTTTCAAAGGATTTGAAAACATATTTCTAAGATAGTTTGCAATGCTCATTCTTAAGGTAACATGTATAAACCTCAATAAATATTAAAGATAACAATATAGGAGGTTTTATCATTGTATACCTTTACTTTAAGCACTTGGAGGATTGACTTTGCTTACCCACTGTCTCTTTCAGTTATGTTGATCATTCATATGTGTTTCTAAGGGTGTCTGCAAAGCTCTCTCAAAAGATATAGACTTCAAAAGTCTTATGTTTGATACCTGAGAGATTTTCCTTTTCTTATTCTGCTCAAGATAGTTGAATGGCACTCTATGATAGTTCATTCTTGAGGTAGAACATACGCCTTTTCTCCATTACTTCTTTCCGTGATTATACCACGGGTAGAAAAATGATTTTTTAGACCGGGTAAAAATGATTTTTTAGACCGGTTTTATATGAGGTCTTGATACAGCCGGTCTAAAAAATATGATACTTTTTAGACCGGTTATGCAATCGGTCTAAAAAACACTTTTTAGACCGGTTGTTGGAACAACCGGTCTAAAAAATATGAGTTTTTAGATCGGTTATTTAAATAACCGGTCTTAAAAATACTTTTAAGACCGGTTATTTAAATAACCGGTCTAAAAAGTTTCTTTTTTAAATTTTTTAGTCCATTAATTACGTTATTATACATAATTTGTACATATTCTAAAAGCATGTTTTTAAGGCCATACTTATAATTACTTATCACGAATATATCCTGGTGAAGTCATACATGAAGAACCCAATGAACATATCTTAGGAATCCTGCAACACCCAAAGCAAATACATAATGAGTTACGAATGGCTCAATAATATGAAATAATATCAGAAAATGAGTTAGAAAAGAAAGTAATTAGATCATAAGTTGGAAGATAACTTTGTATTTAAGAAATTTTGTCAGAGAATAAATATTTAGAAACAGGGAAAATGACAGAAGAAAATACTAACCTCGGCCCCTACTAATGAAGAATCCAATTTGTAAACTCTCTCAAATGTCGCAATCGTAAGCCTGCAGCAAATATGAGTATAAAATTTTGCAATAGAAATCGATCTAAAGTATATGACGGTAGCTAATATGAAGTATGTATAAAACTAATTAAGTAAAACACTTACCTTAAACCAATTGGAGGGAAGAAAAGCTGAGCCTTACGGTAATGGATTCCACCGTACCTCTGTGTTTGACGACGGAGATAGTTAAGGATGGAGGAGCGATGTGGGAAGGAGGAGTTGCCGCGACATAGGGGGGTTTACAAAAAGCTTGATAAATATCAGATTTCAAATTTGAAATTAGGCGCCAGCTAAAGCCGCGAGAAAGGATTTTAAATATTATGGCGGACTTTTAAGACCGGTTATTTAACAAAACCGGTCTTAAAAAGTTCACCTTTTAGACCGGTTATAACTAATAACCGGTCTTAAAAGTAAAAAAAATTTAATTTTTTTAATTCCGCATCTTTTAGACCGTTGTTAATAACAACCGGTCTAAAAATTTTTATCTTTTAGACCGGTTATAACTAATAACTGGTCTTAAAAGTAAAAAAAATTTAATTTTTTTAATTCCGCATCTTTTAGACCGTTGTTAATAACAACCGGTCTAAAAATTTTTATCTTTTAGACCGGTTATTAGTGACAACAGGTCTAAAAGATGCGGAATTAAAAAAATTACATATTTTTTACTTTTAAGACCGGTTATTAGTTATAACCGGTCTAAATAATATCTTTTAGACCGGCTATTTTAACAACCGGTCTAAAAAATTCTTTATAATTACGAAACTGCCACCGGTCATTTTTTTTAGACCTTATCCGCAATAACCGGTCTAAATGATGCGGTCTAAAAAGGTTAATTTGTACTAGTGTACTTTGTAGTTCTAGCAATGGATGCTCCGAGAGTTCTCTTTTGTGATGATGCACACTTCTTTGTTGGTACATGAGAACCTCTTGGCGTCTTCTTCATTTTCTCTGTATCCTTATGTCCATTTCTTTTGTGATCATCCTGCATACACAAGGTACTAGATGGACATTTTGGTACCCACATATACTTGGGTCCTTGATTGTTAGTATTAGACTTTATATGTCCTTTCGGAACCCAAACATATTTATTTCTCACTTTAGAATTCCTTCTAATATAGCATGCGTGAGAAATGTGACCAATCTTACCACAATAATTGCATATTCTAAAATGATATGCCATATGAGATTTTATGCAAGCATTGGGTTGTTTGAGGGAAGAAAATTTAAAACATCCAGTTTTCCTATAATCTTTCTTCACATATAAGTTTCCAGCATATTTGAAGACATTTTTGCTTTTCACAGTAGAATCAACAATTGGTGTAAAAACAGTTTTATGTAAGATTTGAAACTCAGTTTTACAAAGATCATAGAAAGAATTGGAACTTGTTACCTCAAGTTTATCTTGAGCTTTAGAGGGTGATTTGTCACGATCGTCTATACTGAGCTCTTTATGGGAATCCTCATCTCCTTGTCTATTCATGTTGACTATATGAAAGTGTTGTGTGATATCTCCATCTTCAACATTAACTTCCAATCGTTCATGTACCATAGATGCGTAACTTATAATTTCACATGAACTCTCAACTCTTTCAACTTCAGCACGCTTGTTAGAAGTGTATATAGAATCAAGAGTATCCCAGATATCTTTAGCATTAGAGCAAAATCTAATTTTCTCAAAATCATTTTCGGTCACAGCATTATACAGAAACTGCATTGCTCTAATATTCAATGAAAACATTTTCTTTTCTTTATCTGTCCAATCCTTTCTGGGTTTATGATCAAAAGCATTTGTAAAAACATTCCACATATCATAATCAAATGCTTTTATAAAACTTGTCATTCTAGCTTTCCAGAACCAAAAATCAATATCTTTCAAAAGAGGTGGAACAGTATAATCAAATCCTTCTGGAAGCATAAAATACCCAAAGTCAGCCATTGTAACTCTTGAGACGGTTAAGTCCTTTAAACAAGAGCCCAGGCTCTGATACCAAATGTTAGAACCTGCTGACACCCAAGAGGGGGGTGAATTGGGTGTACGATAAGAAAGTTTGATTGTTTAAAATCTTTTTGCAACTTATCAAATCAATACATATGGAACTATAAATTCATAAGCAGATATATAGATCATATATGCTGGAAATGTAAAAGCTTAAGAGAGAATGTGCAAACTGTGATTTATCCTGGTTCGGTCCAATCCACGATGACCTACGTCCAGTCCCCAGGCTCCTCCTGAGATTTCCAATCCACTATATTCTTGTTTAACCGGGCACAAGAAAAGCCTCTACAAATTCACAAGAGTAACTCCCCCTTACACACTGTAAAGTTTACTCCTTCTTACAGCAAGTCGAGCAAAGCAATCCAAAGACCTTTCTCTCCTGCTTAACTGTGAGAGTCTTATGAGCAGCAACGTTCTCTCCTGCTCACACCACTGTAAGTCTTACGAGCAGCAACGTTCTCTACTGCTTGCACCTTGTAAGTCTTATGAGCAGAAAGTCTCTGACAATTCACTCTACAACTTCCCGTAAGGTAATCAGCCCTCTCAAGGTCCCTCTACCTTGAGTTCAATACAGAAGTATAGATGGTGTGTTTACAGACTCTCTCACAGAGTAGATAAATCCTCACAGAAGTATAGAGTCTGTTGATTCATTTGACCGTTAAGCCCATTCGGATATTCTTCTGTTATAATCCCATCTGATGCTTAGATAGTCACTATATCATTTTCGGTTGGAGTCCCATTACTTTGCACGGTCGTTGAGTGT
Organism: Albizia julibrissin; assembly: GCA_037074505.1. NCBI lineage: Eukaryota > Viridiplantae > Streptophyta > Magnoliopsida > Fabales > Fabaceae > Albizia > Albizia julibrissin. The sequence goes on along the minus strand of CM073480.1, from coordinate 42,756,721 downwards.
ATTTAAATATTTTCCCGTCTCTGACACATGCTTCAGCGTTTCTTACAGTTTGCTCATTGGTCTGACAGATGCAATAGTATTTGTCTTCCGTTACTTATGAAATTTGCTGCCGCCCACGAATAGTTGTCGTTTAAGTGGAGTGTTCAGTTACATGTCAAGTGCGTGATAGTGGAGTACAGCTGTAACACACTTATGAATATAACCGTTAAGAAATATTTGAATCTCAACAGATTAATATTGATCACTAGAAGTGTTTTATAAAAGAAACAGTAATAATACCATCGAGAGTTATCTTGTTTTCGCAACTGAGTAGTAAAATGATATACCATATGATTTTGATAACAATTTGGAGAAATCAGTAATAATAGAATTTTACAAGCAAAATCAGTTGTTGTTTATGAAGGTAATAGCAAATGGATTATAGTGTATGTAGGAAAGTGTATACTGGAACAATAGATCATTATATGAGCAAGTGCAATATCACTGGAAGTGAATATAATGTCATTGGGAGTGATTTTGAAAACTTCTGACAGTGATTGCTGGTTCACTGGAAGTGATATTGAAAATTCCATATTTCACTCGAGTGAATTTGGAATCACTGGAAGTGATTTTGTAAATAGTGATTTCTTCTTGGAGTGATTTCCAATTCACTGGAAGTGATTTGCAACTTTTCAAATATCACTCGAGTGATTCAAGATCACTGGAAGTGATTTGATGAACAGTGAAATATTCTTGCAGTGATTTTGAATCCACTGGAAGTGATTTGCAACTTTTCAAACTTCACTCGAGTGATTCAAGATCACTGGAAGTGATTTGGCAAACAGTGAAATATTCTTGCAGTGATTTCCAATTCACTGGAAGTGATTCAGCGAAAATGCAACATCACTCGCGTGATTGAGGATCACTGGAAGTGATTTGGAATTCTTGGCACATCACTCGAGTGATCTGGCATTCACTGGAAGTGATTTTCAAAACAGTGAATTTTTCTTGCAGTGAATTTTCAATCACTGGAAGTGATTTGTCGCATCACTCGAGTGATTCAGAATCACTGGAAGTGATTTGGCGCATCACTCGAGTGATTCAGGATCACTGGAAGTGATTTGGAAAACTTCATGTATCACTCGAGTGATTTGGCATTCACTGGAAGTGAAATTGCAAAACTGAGATATCACTGGAAGTGATTTGGAGATCACTGGAAGTGATTTGGAAAATTTGAGATATCACTCGAGTGATTTGGAGATCACTGGAAGTGAAATCTGAAACAGTGAATTTTTCTTGCAGTGATTTTTCGATCACTGGAAGTGAAATGCCATATCACTCGAGTGATTTTCCAAATCACTCGAGTGACCCGTTTCCAAATCTTCAGTAAATAGAGGTCAACTTCCAGATGCCATAACTCTTCGAATATGATTCCAAAATTGCTGTATTATATATCAATGGAAAGCCCTGGAAGTCTACTTGCATATGGCACCGGTTCAGCTCAATAAGATCAGTTGTTTGAGAGTTATAGCCAAAATACTAAGACTGTTTCAGAAAGTGACGCTGTCATGAAGGTAAACTTAGAACACTTATATCTCCCTCATATGAGCTCCTTTGATGTTGGTTCTAGTGTCAAAATGACGCATTGGGAGTCTAGTTTCATATACAATTGGTTTGGTCTCATTTTTAGTTGTATTGTGAGAGATATGATCAAATAACCAGACCTCGCTCAGCTGGACGAAGAACAGACTCTGAAATGCTGAACATCACTCCAGTGATTTGCTGAATCACTCGAGTGATTGCGTTTTTTGCTGAATCACTCGAGTGATTCCTCAAACCACTCGAGTGATTTGTTAAAAATCACTCTGCTACAGTTTCAAACAGTGCAAAACAGTGCCAATTGCTACAGTAACCGTATTGCTACAGTACCCACTGCTACAGTACCCATAAAAACTTGAATCTTCATATTTTTCATTAATTCTTGCAAGTTCCTTATTCCTCAATTTTTTTCTTCCATTGCTTGACTAATCTACAATATATGCAACATCAAATAGTTAGTCAATGTATTAGAAAAGTATACTATGCAAGCTTCTTATGCTTAATATTTGACATCTATATTTGTCATCATCAAAACTAATCATATCTAACACATTTTTAATATAAGTATATGTGTATCTTTACACTTTAACCTTATTTTTTTCTTTATTTTTAATATTCATAACATCTCAGACTTCTCTGTGTATCTGTCTACAAATTTCTTGGAAAACAATCACAGTAGAAAAATTATCCTGAATGTTTCAAAAGTGGAAGACTTATTATCTAGAAAATGATCACTACTACGTAAAAAAACAAAGGGAGCAATGGATATCACTTATTTTAAGGGAGTAGTAGCATTTATTTATTTTATCTTTTATATCTTCAACTTTGAACTCACTTTAACTCAGTTCCTTAAATATGACTCAGTATAACTCAATTTTTTAACTTTTGATTTGTTTATAACTCAGTCCCTTAACTTAACTTTTAATTTAAAAGTCAATCCTTGCCTTTTCTCACTTATTTTAAAAAATAATTCTTATTAGCCAAACTTGCAACTCAGTCATTTCACGTGCTGAAAAAACGTTAATAACTCCATTAATTAGTGTTGTTGTGGCTGCCAAGTCAGATACAAGTCATTATCCTATTTGTAAAAAGTAAAATTTCAATTAGAAAGAAGTAGCAAGTGTAACATCCTAAATTTTCACTGCTGGATAAATTAGTTAAGTTGGCCAAAAAACCAATAATTATGGAAACATGCACAAAAACTAGAGAAAAGTAAGAAAAAGTAGAAAAAAGATTTCTGGATCATATTTGAGGTATAGGGATATTATTTATAATTATAATACCTCAAAAATGAATTACTGGCCAAAAGTCTATTTTCAGTGAAGTTTTAAGGAAATGAATGGGAAAAAGTATTAAAATTATTTAAGGGTCTAAAGAGGTTGAGGAAACATTATCAAATATTATTTTGGGGAGTTAGAAAAATTATTTAGAGGTTTAGTTCCCCAAAAGTGGCCTAAATAATTTTTAAACTAATTTCTAAGAATTAAAGCCAATCGTTCCAAAAATTCAAAGAAAAAATAGTTAGAGGTATATTGTTAAGATGTAAATTTTCGATATGATATTTTATAATATAAAGAAGCTAACTAATGAAGGAAATCCTTATAAAGTATTAATAATTAATTGGCATAAATTAATTAAGGTTTTTTTTGCCCACTAAATTAATTGAGGATTTTAGTTTAATAGGCAAAGGATGAAATAATTACGAATAAAAATTAGTTTAACGCCAAATTGGCCATGAGACCAATATAACTTCAGCAGCCCTATACCCATCAAGGAGAAAGGGAGCTTGAGAGGAAGAGATGAGAGAGGGAGAGATGAGTGTCGGAGGTGAATTATAGGAAGAAAGGGAGGGATTTCTCACATGCAAGGCCAGATTTCAGTTAAGCCTCCTAATCTTCCTTCAATCCTCTGTTTCAGCATTTAAGGGTTTTTCTGAGAGTATTGGGTGGCTGAAAATCCACACTAAGTGAAGAGAAAGGAACGATTAAGTTGAGTAATGGTATATTTGAGTAGAATAGAGCTCAGGTTGATGTATTGCTCCGTTGCATGTGATTAATTGGCTCTTATTGGTGATTTTCGAATTTGATGCTTGCTGTATTTTGGGTATGAGGCGTCAGATTCTCTAAAATTAAGGTCAAAGAAAGTAGGGTTGTTTAATAGATTATGAAATAGGTGATATATGGTTGTGATGTAGATGTTTAAATTAAATGTAGAGACTTTAAAACACAGGTTTAAGTCTTGTGATTGGGAATTTTCAAAGTCGTTGTAGACAGATTAGAATGATTCTTGATGATACAATTAATGATTTAATTAATACAGGTTAATGCTTATTGGATTGAACTTTCGAAGCTGAAAACTAAGTGAAGACTTGCAGTTTGTTTTTTCTAAATGACAGAAATGGTCTTAAATGGTCAAAATTTGTGTTATAACCACTTAAATGATGATTAAGCTAATGTTTTTTAAAGCTGGAAAATTTCTAGAATTAGACAGAGGTGCTCACCTAGATGAGTATGATGGTATGATTTGAGTGATGTTGTGTGAATAAGGATGTCTTATCTTGTAAATTGATTTTTTAGATCAAGAAGTTTTATGAAATGCTCACTGTTTAGGTGTTTTAATATGGAGCAAATGTCTCAACCTGTAACCCATATCTAAGACATGTGTAAAGGCTCCTAAGTTTTGAATTGAAGCATTGAATTTAATTCATAATTTTTCCCTTCTTTACCCTATTTGGCCAGCATCCTTTTGAGCTAAATATAGTTAATTTTTGCTCAATTTGAGCGTCCTATGAACTTAGAATGGAAAGTTGTATCGGGAAGTGTCCAGAATACAAGTTTGGAAGCATTATTCACTAAAGTAGAGATTTGTGCATCTATGTGCATATGTCTTAACCAAGGGGAGCGTTGGAGACAAGGACTAGAACTCTATAATCTCAGATTAGAAATGAGGAGGTAAGCTTATGGAGTTCAAAAGTTTGTGGTCGAAGAAAAAAGGCCTCACTGTTCTAGTACCTTAAAGTGGGAAATAATGATTTAAACTTAATAGACAACATGTATAAAATATAAAGTGGTTTTTTGAGGTAAATGGAAATAAGAGGACCATGTTTTATAAACTTTCCTCCCTTGTCCTGTTTTGTACAGATGCATTATTAAGGGAAAGAGTTTACTTGTGTTCTATGTAATGGCTCCAATAAACCATAAAGGGTAATGGCATGAGATTAAGTTAAAGTTATGAAACAATATGATCCAAGAAGTGTATATATATATAGATCAATATATATATGTAGACACACATATGCTTTTGTCCAAGATGACCCATCATGTTTATAAAAGGGTAGAGCAATGATTTGGGAGGTGTTAGTATAAGTTATAAGTTGTGAATAATACAAGTGTTAACCTAAACTTATACACATAGATGTTAGGTCTTGATATAAGCCTACACCCACCAAGGAATTATCAAGGAAAGAAGCAAGTAGAAGGTAAATCGAAAGAAAGCATAAGAGATAGTAACTCTTTCCCCCTCATGTTATTGTGCATTGGTTTCCGTATGTTTGTTTGTGACATTTTATTGTAGTTAAGTGTGAGAAAATGTAAATTATCCTTGCATAGATATTTCCCATGGCCATATGCAACAAATAGATCAGCAAAGCAGTTATCTACCTAGTATATGCATTAGTTATTTATTCATTTTATCTATTTATAAAATGAATGTGTACCAATTGTTTATACAGGTTATCTATATACAAAAGATTGTACACCAGTTAGTTATTCAGTTTAGTTATCAGTAAGATAAATATGCACCGATTAGCTTTTCAACTCAGTTACTCACAAGGTCATGTTCTTTATGGCTTATTTTTACATGCATAGTTATTAACCTAGTGTAATTAACATGATGAATAGTAGTTGCTACTAAGATTTCCCCTAATCTCACCATTCTCTTCCATTATTTATAGTAAAGGCAAGTACTGCTAAGAGCAAGGGCTTAGTGGGTGGTGAAGATTGAAGGAGGTTGGAGTTGAAGGACCTTGATAATAGTGTTTTGTTTGAGTTTCTTACTTTGTGTTTAGTTATTATTACTTTTGATATTATAGATAGTATGTATATATGTACATATTAAATACCACTCCATAAGGAGGTAGAAGGGGGTTATCAATGTCCATGGTAAGTGCCATGCCATAAGCATAGAAAAATGCATGAAGTATGTAAGCTAGCTAGCTGATGTTTTATCTTGAGCTGTGATTTTAGGAGTAAAATTTGATACAACAAATGTATGGATTAGACTATGAAAATTTGTGGTATTGTAATACACATCTTGAGGTTTAATAAAAGTCCTAGATTATAACTTTTTGATATGTGTTTTAATAGTTATGATTTTTTCTAATATAACCCAAAAGGCCAGAAATTGAAATATGTTATGAAAATGTTTTGTACAGATTTTATAACTGAAAGTTTCTGTACCCAATGAAATAGAAATGAACTTGGATCTTATTTTTCTTTCAAAGAGCGTTTCAAGAGATAAAAATAGAGCTTTGAACTATTAAATTTGGAGCTAAATTGATTTAGTTATGAATTTTCTATGTTTTATTTTTTTTATTTCGTGGTACCTATTCTTGAGAAAAGGATTTTAGCTTTTAGTGTTTGCAAGAGTACCTATTGGTTCACATGTGTTTTTAAATGACTAAGCAAATATGATAAAATGACCCTGGAGTAAGGTATTACAACAAGCAAGCTAGGAAAGGGGTGTCTCCACTAACTCTTCTATCCATTTCCTCTCTACTTAATGTCTCAACAATTAAATCATGTTTTAATGGGTGAGATGTAATACTATGTTGTTATTGTAGTAGTAGTAGTAGTATCATGTTTTAATGGGTGAGATGTAATACTATGTTGTAGTAGTAGTAGTGGTATCATGTTTTAATGGGTGAGATGTAATACTATGTTGTTGTATTAGTAGTTGTATCATGTTTTAATGGGTGAGATGTAATACTATGTTGTTGTTGTAGCAGCAGCAGCAGTAGGAGTAGCAGTAGGAGCAGGAGCAGGAGCAGCAGGAGTAGCAGTAGTAGGAGCAGCAGGAGCAGCAGGAGAAGCAGCAGCAGCAGCAGCAGCAGCAGCAGCAGTAGTAGTAGTAGTAATAGTAGTAGTAGTAGTAGTTGTTGTTGTTGTTGTAGTAGTAGTAGTAGTTTACATAACATTAAATCTCACCCATTAAAACACTATCCAATGGTTGTGATATTAAGTAGTAGTAGTAGTAGTTGTTGTTGTTGTTGTTGTTGTAGTTGTTGTAGTAGTAGTAGTAGTTGTTGTAGTAGTAGTAGTTTACATAACATCAAATCTCACCCATTAAAACACTATCCAATGGTTGTGATATTAAGTGGGGATGAAGTGGGATTCCTTCTCCCCATTTAATATCACAACCATTGGATAACCCATGTGAAGAAAGACGAATATGCAAAGCGGAGGCGATGAGGAGGGAGATAGGAGGTGACAAAGAAGAGTAGCAATGTAGATGTTGCCAAGAAGAACAAATGAGAGAACACATACCACTAGAAAAAGGCTTTTAAGATTGGTTGAAAATGGCCTTTTAGACCAGGTTTAGGCTATCCAATCTTGTATCGACAAGTTTAAAAAACCTGTCATTATTAAGATTAGACCTACGGATGACCTTAAAAGTTACATTTTCAAACTAGTTTGCTAGATCACCAGTGCTAAAAGTTTCAATTTATAATTAAAATAAATGCCCATAACTTTCAAACGAGGTAATATCATACCCAGTTTTAAAAGTGGGCATTCATTTTTAAAAAAAAGTACGATTTTTTTTGTTTTACAGAAGCCCTATTAGATATTATTACTATATCTAAAAGTTATATTATGCAATATAAATTCTAGAAATAGAGATAGCCCTACAAACAAAAATACAATTGACATAAAAAAACTAATAACCATGAATCCAAAGCCCAATTTTATTAGATAATTAGTGAATCTTAATTTTGGCATTTGTTTTTTCAAGGTTTATTTATTTGTTTGTTTATTGCTTGCATTTTTCCCACTTCCAAAGGAGTTACATGATTTTTTTAGAGTTGGATTTAGTATATGCAATTTTAGGCCCGACATCTGCATGCTATTAACGCATGATTTATGTTGTGGGCATCCCTATAGTTAAATGCGTCTACCTATGGATTGGCTACTATAAGTTACCATATTTATGCATTTTGATCCTTTTGGACTTAAATATGAAATGGCTTTGTCTTACTCCAATCTCAGGCGATGAAGGAGAAGATTCTTATTTAATGAGCCTAAGTATAACAGTACAAGTATGAGAACTTGATTTTATATGTGTGAATATGAACTCTGGGGAGGTATTGGTTGAGAATGAAACCAAAATGAAAGCCAATAATGGAAGTAACTGACTAAGTAGAAATGCTAGTAATGAAGTAAGGATTAATAACTTTAAATTAGAGGATGAAAACCATTGGCTCAATGATCATCACTTGAAAGGATAAATTTGTTGGACTGGGTGGTAATTCAATTCAACGAATTTTTCCTTTCAAGTATTGATCACCCAGCCTAAGTTTTTCATTGTCTAATTTAGACATCTTAATCATCATCTCGTCACTAGTAACTCCGCCTAGTTGAGTACTTCCTTATTATTGGTCTTCATTTTGATTTTCATCTCAATCAATACCTTATCACATGACCATATTTAGCCATACAAAACAAAATTCTCAATTTTGTATATGAACCATGTTAGTACTCAGTTTCATTAAACAAGATACTCAACCTTTATCAACTAAAACTGAGGTAGGCCATAGTCATATTCTATATGAAGTCTCAAAGGAACCGAAATGCCTAAGATTAGTAAAATTAGCTCCCAATCCAAGGGTGGATGCAATAGACTCTAAGGATGACTCGCGATACAAACCACGCATCTACAGCTTCCATACATCAAGATTAAAAATTATAATCGACAATCCCACCTAACACTCAATAATCATCTTAGCCCTTTTAAGGAAGGGCATCCAAACAAAAAAAACTTGAAAAGAATAAAGACATAACAAACAAGATTTAATTAACATACGTGTACTGGTATATGCACATTGTTGTCTATGGAAATCATAAATATTAGATTTATGAAACTTTCTAGGATGACAATGATGCAATGAAATTGCATCATTATCATAATGACAAGTTACACAACTCCAGTCATTACAAATTCCATGGACAAAAATTGCATGCAATAACTACAATAACCACAAGATTATACAGCAAGCAGGAAAAATGTAAACTTTCATGTATCACACAAAGAACATACCAGAAGGCAACAAGCACAAAAAGAATATCATTTATACTTATGGAAGGAAGGGCTTGCACGTATCTTCAACCTTCAACTATGCCTTGTTTTCAATTACACGGAATTACATATTATATAATATTTCAAAAACATAAGTGATAGCTACAAAAAAACATATATCACATATGGTTTATTTGGCACTCATCTACCGTTTGTGCTATGTGTGGTGGTGTTAATTGTCCAGAATTATCATTACTTGCTTCAAATTCAATGTATTACATACAAACCATATGTTAACGAGCTACATTGAACATGAAGCAAGCATGAATATACTAGCCTGCCCATACCACCACATATATCACATATTAGACACTTCTCAACTTATAAATATATGGTATATTTGGCGCTTATCCATTTTGACTATTATGTATGCATGTCTAGTACAGATTTGCATCGCATGTTGAACCTTGTGACATATGTGATAGTGTTGGTAGGCCTGAATTAATCACAACCAAGTGATTACTGTAACATCCCAAATTTTAGTCACAAAAAATCCTTGAACATTTAATGGAATAAAATAGAGAATTTTGGTGTACTTGAAGTAGCCAAAATAGTGGAAATAGCAATTATAAAAAAAATTTGACTAAGAAAGACATAAAGCCCAATTTTTTTCTTCATAAAAGCCTAATATTGTGGCATAAAATTAAGTATTGAAGAGCACAATTTTTGGCCCAAAAGCATTGAAGAATTTGGCCAAAAAGGAAAGAGGAAGAAGAAAATGGCAATTGGTTCAAAAATTCAAGAAAATGTAAGGGTAAAATGGTCATTTGGCTAAATAAGATAAAAAGCCAATATTTCCCCTAAAATATCATGTAAAGTTGGTTTAGAAGAGAATATCAAGGAAAGAATATGATTTTGCCACCTAATATGACATGTGGAAGGCATAAAGATCATATAGAAAAAGAAAGAAGCAAAAAATGCCAAGTGTAAAGTTTTAATAATAAAATAATATTAAAATTGAGGATGTGGAAGATGACTAATATATGAGCATTCTTCATCTACAAAACTCCTCATTTTTGTCCAAATATAGAGCAAGAAGAGAGAGAAAGAGCTTAGGAAAAATAGAGAACAAAGAAAGAGCAAGAGGATTTAAGAAGCAAACAAAGTAAGATTAGTAGTAAAGTTTATGTGTTCTGACCTTAAAATGCTTGGGAACTCTCTCTAATCTTTAAATCCATATTGGAAACATATAAAGCAAGATAAAAATCAAGAGAAAGAAGAGGAGGAAGGGACGGCATAGAGAGAAAAAGAAGGAGAAAGCAAAGTAAGCTTAAAAACTTGTAATCTCTTAATGATTTATGCTTGTTCTTGGTGTTTTGGTTGATTGTGTGGCTTGGATTAGCTTGGTTTTGTAATTTGGGATGCATGAACCTTAAGAGGAGATACTACCCAAACTTTGATTAATCATATGCAAGAGATTTTGAAGTGGTTAAATAAGTGATTAGAAGTGAAAAGAAGATGTTTGATTGAGTGGAAATTGAAAATCTTCCATTTTCTAAAAAAAATTCCATAATTTCATCAAGGATATTTTTTGGGTGTTTAAGGTGGAATTTGATGGATTTGATGATTCCATTGAGTTTAGAATGAAAAATTGTGTAGGGTATTTGTGAAAAATGGAGTTTGGAGGCTTTAGGGTGTGAAATGACAATTTTGCCCCTAAAACCGTAATTGGTGGCTGCCAAGGGTAACACTAGAAATACAGTGTGATTTTGTTAAAACTGAGTTCATAAATGGATTCTACACGTGAAATTGTATAGGAATATTTTAGGTCATAATTTTTGAAAAAGTACAAATATACTGGGATAAAGGGAATTAGACCAGATTTCCCAAGAGCGTGTTGGTAATTATGTTAGATTTCATGTTTTGATGATAACAAATCATGTTTTGGAAACTCATGGATTAAAAATCAGCAAAGGAAGTAATTCTGGTGATCTGTGCAAGATCACTCGAGTGATTTAGTTAATCACTCGAGTGATATTCAAGATCACTCGAGTGATCGCTTAAATCACTCGAGTGATTTGGGAAATTTACAGATCACTCGAGTGAAATGAGAAATCACTCGAGTGATCCGCATAATCACTCCCAGTGATCGATAAATCACTGCAAGAAAAATTCACTGTTTTGAAAATCACTTCCAGTGAAGCTCAGATCACTCGAGTGATTAGCCAAAATTTCAATATCACTTCCAGTGAAGCTCAGATCACTCGAGTGATGCGCCAAGTTTTCCAAATCACTTCCAGTGATCCTGAATCACTCGAGTGATACGCTAAATCACTTCCAGTGATTGAAAATTCACTGCAAGAAAAATTCACTGTTTTGAAAATCACTTCCAATGAATGCCAGATCACTCGAGTGATACCTGAAGAATTCCAAATCACTTCCAGTGATCCTAAAACACTCGAGTGATGTTGCATTTTTGCTGAATCACTTCCAGTGAATTGGAAATCACTGCAAGAATATTTCACTGTTTGCCAAATCACTTCCAGTGATCTTGAATCACTCGAGTGATGTTTGAAAAGTAGCAAATCACTTCCAGTGGATTCAAAATCACTGCAAGAAGAAATCACAGTTTACAAAATCACTTCCAGTGATTCCAAATTCACTCGAGTGAAACATGGAAGTTTCAATATCACTTCCAGTGAACCAGCAATCACTGTTAGAAGCTTTCAACGATTTTAAATTCACTCCCAGTGATATTATATTCACTTCCAGTGATATTGCATTTTCTCTAATAATGGTTTATTGTTCCAGTAAACACTTCCTACATATACTGTGATCCATTTGCAATTACTTCCATGAAGAACAGCTGATTTTGTTAAGAGAAAATTCTGTTATTACTGATTTCTACAAATTGCTATCAAAATCATATGGTATATCATTTTACTACTCAGTTGCGAAAACAAGATCACTCCAAATGGTCTTATTACTGTTTCTCATAAAACACTTCCAGTGATTTATTTTAACCTGTTGAGATACAAATATTTCCTAACGGTTATTTTCACAAGTGTGTTACAGCTGTACTCCACTATCACTCACTTGACATGCAATTGAATACTCCACTCAAACGACAACTATTCATGGTAGCAGCAGAACTTCAGAAGTAATGGAAAACAAATACTGTTACATTGTCAGAAGCATTTTCGAATCAATGGACAGATTTACAACGGTCTTCAAAGGATCTATTATATATGTCCAGCCATTCAAAAAATACAACAACGAAGAAAAACGCCTGAATACTCTACAAGCAATATCTTCACAAGAGCTTCAATCCTTCATCTGTACTTTAGTTCTTATCTACATACTCTGTAAGAGAGATTTTTCAGTTATACTTAATCATTTCCAATAGAGATAACTTAAGGTTGAGGAACCTTAAGTAGGGATTTGAGATTATCTTGTGTAAGGGGGAGCGAGTGTCCAGAGGAACTTACTGTTTGTACTGTGGTGCCAAGAACCCACTGAATCTTGGAAGATATAGTGAAAGGCTCAGAAGGATTTCTGAGGACTGGACGTAGGTCAAGTGGTTGAGACCGAACCAGTATAAATCTCTGTGTGAATCTCGGTGATATCTCTTCCTTCTTATTAACTGTGCTTTAAGTTTTATACATTGAATTTAAATTTCCGATTAATTTATAATCACCCAATTCACCCCCCCTCTTGGGTGAAAAGCTTTCTCTAACATTTGGTATCAGAGAGCAGGTCTTCTAGTTCAGGTTTAACAACCTTAGAAGGATCCGATGGCAAGCATGGGTGAAGCAATCCTTCCTGACGGAGCTTCTATCACTAGACTACCAGGTTTTAGTGGTGAACATTTTTCCTTCTGGAAAGCTAAGTTCCGTGTATTCGTAATGGCTACAGAATACATACTATGGGACGTGATTGAAACTGGAAACTATTTGCCTACAAAGACTGAAGAATCTCGAAAAGTTCCTAAATCACCAGCAGAATTTGATGACAATGACAAAAGGCTAGTGACTCTCAACAGCAAAGCAATTCTAATGATTCAGAGTGCACTGAGTCAAAAAGAATATTTCAGAATCTGTACTCTTCAGACTGCTAAAGAAATATGGCAAGCGCTGGAAGTAGCTCATGAAGGAACATCTGGAATAAAAGAAAATCGAGTCAATACTCTAACTACAGAGTTTGATCTACTTCGTATGAAGGAAGGTGACTCAATAGCTGAATTTGAACTTAGATATACTCACATTGTTAATCAACTTGCAGCACTTGGAAAATTCTATGATCAGAATGTCCAAGTACGAAAAATATTAAACATACTCTTCAAAGAATGGGAAGCCAAAGTCACAGCAATCGAGGAAGCTAAAGGAGAATCAATGCAATCTGTAGCTTCTCTGTTTGGAAGCTTTTCAGAATATGAAAGCAAATTAAAATTCAAACGAGAACTTGAAGAAGTTGGTGACAGGAGGAAGAAAAGTCTTGCACTAAGTGTGACAAAAACAAAGGCAGAAAACCAAGAAGAAGAAGGGGAAATCGATGATGATGAAATAGGCCTGATGATCAGAAGATTCAAGAAATTTTATAAAGGCCAAGGATTCAGGAATTCACAAAGAGGAGGAACGAGTGGCAGAAGAGACGCCAAGGAAATCATCTGCTATGAATGTGGTCAACCTGGACATATCAAATCAGAATGTCCGGAGTTATTACAAAAAAATAAAGAAAAGAGAAACATCAAATCCTTCAACAGAAAAAAGGCATTTGTTTCTGCAATATGGGGAGATAGCTCATCAGATGAAGAAAGCGATAATGAAGAGACAGCCAACATATGCCTGATTGCTCAAAAAGAAACAGACGAGGAGGTAAAAGATTTTGACCCTACTTATGATGAATTATAAAATGAATATGATGCTTTACATTCTGAATTTGTCAAAATTGTTAATAATTTGATTGCATGTAAAAAGAGAAACAAAGTTCTTGAAGAAAGAATTAAAGATCCTTTGGATAGAGATTGCGAAAAGTGTTTGTCTCTTGAAAAGAAAAATATTGATCTTACTAAAACTCTTGAAAAGTTTACAAAAGGAAGTGAAATGTTAAATGTTATTTTAAAAGCACAACGTCATATGAATGATAAGTCTGGTATAGGATATGATCCGAACTTAGACAAAAGAAAAGGTAAGAAGAAGACAGGAGGTAAACCTTATCTAAGTTATTTTACACATTCTGTGCACACATCTAATCCTTTTGCTTATTGTAATTACTGCAATAGAAAAGGACATTACACTTCTTCGTGTTTTCATAAAAAGAAAGGAATTGTAGGAACCTATAAATGGGTACCTAAGAAGATTCATAAACAAGAAATTATCTGTACTAACTCAAAAGGACCCAAAAAGATATGGGTACCTAAAACTTAATTATCCTTAACTGTAGGTTTGTCTCAGAACATCCAAATCAAACAAATGGTATATAGATAGTAGATGTTCAAGGCATATGACTGGTGATCCTGAGAACTTCACCACATTAGTACCCAAGGAAGGTGGCAAGGTGAAATTTGGAGGAAATCAAACCGGAAGGATAGCAGGACTTGGGGAAGTCAAAGATAAAATCAAAGATGTATATTACGTTGAAGGCTTATGTCACAATCTATTAAGTGTAAGCCAAAGCACGGATAAAGACAACTGGGTAATATTTGATTCAGAAGAATGTCTGATAGTCAGCAAGAAGGATCTGCAAATTGAAAAGAAGAAGTTGAAGACTAAACTCAAGGCAAAAAGGGAAGGTAACTGCTATACTCTTGATATGAATGAAAATATCTCTGAAAACTACCTTTTGAGTAACACTGATGAGAGTTGGCTATGGCATAAGCAACTTGCCCATGTTAATATGCATCAACTAGGTAAGTTACTCAAAAAGGATTTGGTAATTGGATTACCTAATGTAAATTTTAAGAATGATTTATTCTGTGATACTTGTCAAAGAGGTAAGCAAACTAAATCCTCCTTTAAATCAAAAACTGAAATCACCACTAACAGACCACTTCAACTATTGCATATGGATATGATTGGTCCAGCAAGAGTTAGGAGTCTCGGTGGAAACTTATACACATTTGTTATCGTTGATGATTTCTCTAGATTTACCTGGAATATATTTCTATCATCCAAAGATGAAACTTTTTGTAAATTTATTGCCTTTGCCAAGAAAGTGCAAAATGAGAAAGGTATGTTAATTGCAGGAATCAGGACAGATCATGGTGGAGAATTTGATAATCAAGCATTTGTAGAATATTGTGATACAAATGGCATCGATCACAATTTTTCAGCACCAAGAACTCCACAACAGAATGGTGTCGTGGAAAGAAAGAATAGAGTCCTTACAGATATGGCTAGAGCAATGCTCAACAAAAAGAATGTGTCACAAGTCTTCTAGGCAGACGCTATGAGCACTGCATGCTACATCTCAAATAGAGCGTATGTCAAAACCAAACTTGGAAAGACACCATATGAACTCTACAAGGGATGGAAACCAAACCTCACTCATCTACACATATTTGACTGTAAGTGCTTTATTCATAACAATGGTAAAGATAATCTTGGAAAGTTTGATTCTAAGGCTGATGAGGGACTTTTCCTAGGCTATTCAAATCAAAGTAATGCATATAGATTTTTTAATAAACGAACATGTGTTGTAGAAGAATCAATTCATGTTGTATTCGATGAACATGTATCCTCTAGTAAAAACTTTGATGATGAGATAACTAGTAACCAACCCTCTGTTAACTCTCCCAATCTTGAGGTTGACAATTTTGAAACAGAAGTTGAACTAAGTCATCCAGATCAACCTCGAGCATGGAAATACATCAAGAGTCATCCTCTAGATCAAGTGATAGGTAGAGTTAATGAAGGAGTTAAAACTAGAAACAAAGTTTTAAACGAAGTTAGCTTTTCTGCATTCATTTCTCAATTGGAACCTTCTAACATTGAAGAAGCCCTATCAGATAATGATTGGGTGTTAGCAATGCAAGAAGAGTTAAATCAATTTGACAGAAATCAAGTTTGGGATTTGGTACCCCGGCCTAAAGACCACTTGGTTATTGGCAGTAAATGGGTATTCAAGAACAAACTTGATGAATCCATAGCTATTATCAGAAACAAGGCAAGATTAGTTGCCAAGGGCTATAATTAGGAAGAAGGAATTGATTATGAGGAAACATATGCTCCAGTAGCAAGATTGGAAGCTATACGAGTACTCTTAGCCTTTGCATGCATCAAAGGATTCAAATTATATCAAATGGATGTGAAAAGTGCTTTCTTAAATGGGTACATCAAGGAGGAAGTTTATGTAGAACAACCTCCAGGCTTTGAAGACGTATCCAAACCAAATCATGTTTTCAAACTAAAGAAAGCCTTATATGGTTTGAAACAAGCTCCTAGATCCTGGTACGAAAGGTTGAGCAAATTTCTCATCGAATTTGGTTTTACTCAGGGAAAAGTCGATACAACCTTATTTATAAAACGAAAACTGAATGATATTTTAGTAGTTCAGATTTATGTTGATGATATTATATTCGGAGC
This sequence comes from Albizia julibrissin, assembly GCA_037074505.1. NCBI lineage: Eukaryota > Viridiplantae > Streptophyta > Magnoliopsida > Fabales > Fabaceae > Albizia > Albizia julibrissin. The sequence goes on along the minus strand of CM073480.1, from coordinate 42,740,270 downwards.
TACTATTATATTCGGAGCCACTAATGATTCTTTGTGTAAAGAATTCTCTGAGATAATGCAGGGAGAATTTGAAATGTCATTAATGGGAGAATTGACATTCTTTCTGGGTTTGCAAATTAAACAAAGAAAGAATGGAATATTCATATCACAGACCAAATACCTTCAAGAATTGCTCAAGAAGTTTGGATTGAATGAAGCTAATGGTGCAGATACACCTATGAGTTCAACGGTACTTATGGATGCTGATGAGAAAGGAGTTGATTTCAATATAACTCAATATCGAGGAATGATTGGATCATTACTCTATCTCACAGCCAGCAGACTTGATATTCAGTTCAGTGTTGGTCTATGTGCAAGATTTCAGTCATGCCCCAAAGTGTCACATGCTGAATTAGTGAAAAGAATTTTTAGATATCTGGCAGATACTAAAGAGTTGGGTATATGGTACCCCAAAAGAGGTAACGAATATCTAGTTGCCTATTCTGACTCTGATCATGGTGGGTATAAAACAGATAGGAAGAGCTCAAGTGGGCAATGTCAATTCCTTGGAGGCGCAGTTGTTTCTTGGTTCAGTAAGAAACAAACTACAGTATCATTATCTTCAACGGAAGCAGAATATATAGCAGCCTCAAGCTGTTGTGCACAAGTACTGTGGCTAAAACAGCAACTTCAGGATCTTGGCATATATCTTAAAGAAATTCCTATTTACTGTGACAACACCAGTACAATAAGCTTGGCGAAAAATCCCATACAACATTCAAGGACCAAGCATATTGATGTGAGACATCATTTCATTAGAGATCATATTCAGAAAAAGGATGTCAAGGTGTTATTCATACCCACACACTTGCAATTAGCTGATATCTTCACCAAACCTCTTTCCCGAGAACAATTCATGTATATACGAAGGGAATTGGGAATGGTAAATCCCAATGAATTGTAAGTTGTTTAATCTTCCTAAATGTTGATTTCATATTGTTTTGATGATTCCATAACTAACTTAAGCATCGGAGTATCTATAAAGTTGTTTTGCAGGATGCTCTGTAATATCTTCAAATAACAGAGATAAACAGAGAGGGAAACACTAGGATGATGATAAAAGACCAACTCGAGTGAGTGAACAGTAAAATACTACAACCATAGGTAAATCAAGCAATTAGATTGATAATATTGTCACAGGTAAGTCACATGAGTGTTTTAATTAATGATATTGCAGTTACAGCGTGATTTCAGATTCTGTGAAGTGTTTTTGGACTTCACTCGAGTGATTTTTATATTTCACTCGAGTGAAAACCAAAATCACTCGAGTGAATGTAAAAATCACTCGAGTGAATATTAAAAACTCGGTTATATCAGTTTTTCTCTCTCACGACTGTTCACTTCACTTCAACCGTCACCTCCACTCGCTGAAATCCTCTCAAATACTTTGAAAACGCTTGAACCCAGTAACCGAAATCCTCTTTACTCTCCTTAACCGACAAATCCCCTCAAAAGCAAGCCCATTTCAGTTTCAATCCTTCCTCCCAATTCCGACAGTCGCCGACAAGCCTTCATTTCACAAATCCTCGTCTACCCAGCGTCGGTACCCATGGCAAGAACCAAAAGGCCCAGGCAATCTCCTCTAACATCACCACCGTCTAAGAGGCTGAAAGCACCTTCTGAACTAGAACTCAATCCGTCCATTCAACGACCCAAGGGAATACGCATTGAAGAGCCGACGGGAATGACTACCCGTTCGCATACCAGTATGAAAGGGAAAGGGAAAGAAAAATAGCGAGAAGCAGACATCCAAGAGTCTACTTTGCAGAGGAAAATCACATGGGCATTCAATATCTTAGCAGCCTCAGTTCCTCAGAAGTCACGGTATGCAAGTCAAGCCTCTGGCAGTCGACACTCTGAGTCCCTGGCTGAAGAAACCGCTGAACTTCTTGAACCTCCCTCTGGGTATAACACTGGTAACCTCAGCATTTTAAATTCCATAGTGTTTGCCTCGCATTTTTCCAAAAGAAACTTCTGTCCTGTTGTGTGGGTTGACTTGGAGGAACTGAAACAGAAATTCCATATTGATTTGACCCCTTATCTGAAACAATATGAACCCTGGCTGAGACTGAGAATGTCCTACAATCCTTTGGTTGTCAAATACTTTTACTGTAACATGAAAATTGCTGATGTAAAAGATAACCAAGGAAACATTCTTGTTGAGAGAATTGAGACAAGCATAAGAGATCAGAAAGTCTTACTATCTGGAGACCTTATAAACACCTATCTAGGCATAGAAGATGTTCCTATGAAGCCTCCACGAGTCTTCAATATTCATGAGTTGATTGACATCTTTAGACCAGGACAGCCTGGTGTGCCTTTACCCACTTCCCCAGCCTCTCTTACCAATGACCAGAGAGCCTTGTTCTATATTTATTCCCGTAGCATGGTTAACAAGGCAAAGAACTTCACTCATATCACGGGGAAGGATCTTCAGATGATGGCATCTCTTATGACAAGAGAAAGAAGAAATGTGGGTGAGTTGATCTTTCAAGATATGAAGAGGTTCAGGTTTCAGTCCTCCAGGTCTACCACTATTCCCTATCCTCAGCTTGTGTCTTACATTCTTTCCTTGCACAATATTTAGCACTTGACACCTGAGGGAGACATTGTGAGGATTCCTAAGTTTGGGAAGATTCACCTCACTCGGATGGGAATTACCATTCCAGCTGGAGCCTCTTCACAGCCTCAGAGACACCATTCACCATCTCCTGAGGCTAGCCAGAGAGATCCTCAGAGGATGGTTCCTTCACCTTCTAAGATGGATGAGGCTCAGTCTTCCAGAGTAGTATCTCATGGACCTTCATTCACTTAGGCTGCTCTTCAGTCATATATTCAGGATGTCATCCAGTCTGCTGTCACTCAGTTGAGGAAGTCTAACACTGAGTTGATTGATCAAGTCAATTACCAAGCGAAAGTGTTAGTTGAGGCAGTGAATCATAACTTCAACATTCTGTTTGAGCGCCAGGCAGATCAGACTCAAAGGATCCAGAGGATTGAGGATGCACTCAGCACTCATCTCCATATTCCCTTCCCTGACTTACCACCTACTACCTCACCTGTCCCTCCTATATCTGAGCCTTTACTTCTAGATATTTCACTTTCTGATCCCCCCATCATTCCTCCTATTATTCCTTTAGATACTCCTCCTGCACCTCCCACATCCTTTATCTCTGATTCTATTCCTGCTGGTGATATTCCACAGGCTGACCCCATCCTGCAGACTCCATCATCTTCCTCACATCATACTGCTTCCAGTTCTCATACCAAGGAAATTGTAGTTGAGGAAGCCACTACAGAGGTTATTGGCCCAACTCATTCCACTTCCACCACTCCTCTTGACCCTTCTTCTACCACCTTTTCCTTCCAATCTCCTGCACAGCTTATACTTATTCCATATGTTCCACCTATCTCCTTCTTTACTTCTGCATCTACTCAGGCATCTACACCATCTACCTCTCCTTTGGATGATGCCAAAAAGGGGGAGAAGAACTGATATGATCATATGTATTTTATTTTAGTTTGTAGGTTCAGTATTGTATAACTTGTGTAGTTTCAGTATGATTTTCAGAACTGACATGTACTTGACCTTAATCTAATGAAAATATGGTCTTAATGCCTTTATGTTTAGCAACCAATGTGATCTCATGAAAATATTAACGCATCTGTGTTTATGCTTGCAGCAACCAAATTGATCTCATAAAAATCTTAACGCATCTGTGTTTATGTTTGCAGCTGCCAAAATGATCTCAAGAAAAGCAAGAAGTTACTTAGAAATGGTTTTTATAACAATTGCATTTTGATTTAATTTCTGCTTATAATGGTTTTTGAACTTTGAACTAACATCGTTTATTTTCTATAAAAAGTGAAACACTCTTAATCTTTAAAAACTCCTCCTAGTTCTTGGTAATCAAAATTGTTGCAGAAATTTTGGAAAAGATCAAGTAAAGTTTGTTAGAAAATCAAAAATTTTGAACTTGATCATATAATATGTTTTGTCATCATCAAAAAGGGGGAGAATGTTAGATTTCATGTTTTGATGATAACAAATCATGTTTTGGAAGCTCATGGATTAAAAATCAGCAAAGAAAGTAATTCTGGTGATCTGTGCAAGATCACTCGAGTGATATTCAAGATCACTCGAGTGATCGCTGAAATCACTCGAGTGATTTAGGAAATTTACAGATCACTCGAGTGAAATGAGAAATCACACGAGTGATCCGCATAATCACTCCCAGTGATCAATAAATCACCGCAAGAAAAATTCACTGTTTTGAAAATCACTTCCAGTGAAGCTCAGATCACTCGAGTGATTAGCCAAAATTTCAATACCACTTCCAGTGAAGCTCAGATCACTCGAGTGATGCGCCAAGTTTTCCAAATCACTTCCAGTGATCCTGAATCACTCGAGTGATACGCCAAATCACTTCCAGTGATTGAAAATTCACTGCAAGAAAAATTCACTGTTTTGAAAATCACTTCCAGTGAATGCCAGATCACTCGAGTGATACCTGAAGAATTGCAAATCACTTCCAGTGATCCTAAAACACTCGAGTGATGTTGCATTTTCGCTGAATCACTTCCAGTGAATTGGAAATCACTGCAAGAATATTTCACTGTTTGCCAAATCACTTCCAGTGATCTTGAATCACTCGAGTGATGTTTGAAAAGTAGCAAATCACTTCCAGTGGATTCAAAATCACTGCAAGAAGAAATCACTGTTTACAAAATCACTTCCAGTGATTCCAAATTCACTCGAGTGAAACATGGAAGTTTCAATATCACTTCCAGTGAACCAGCAATCACTGTTAGAAGCTTTCAACGATTTTAAATTCACTCCCAGTGATATTGCATTTTCTCTAATAATGGTTTATTGTTCCAGTAAACACTTCCTACATATACTGTGATCCATTTGCAATTACTTCCATGAAGAACAGCTGATTTTATTAAGAGAAAATTCTGTTATTACTGATTTCTACAAATTGCTATCAAAATCATATGGTATATCATTTTACTACTCAGTTGCGAAAACAAGATCACTCCCAATGGTCTTATTACTGTTTCTCATAAAACACTTCCAGTGATTTATTTTAACCTGTTGAGATACAAATATTTCCTAACGGTTATTTTCACAAGTGTGTTACAGCTGTACTCCACTATCACTCACTTGACATGCAATTGAACACTCCACTCAAACGACAACTATTCATGGTAGCAGCAGAACTTCAGAAGTAATGGAAAACAAATACTGTTACATTGTCAGAAGCATTTTCGAATCAATGGACAGATTTACAACGGTCTTCAAAGGATCTATTATATATGTCCAGCCATTCAAAAAATACAACAACGAAGAAAAACGCCTGAATACTCTACAAGCAATATCTTCACAAGAGCTTCAATCCTTCATCTGTACTTCAGTTCTTATCTACATACTCTGTAAGAGAGATTTTTCAGTTATACTTAATCATTTCCAATAGAGATAACTTAAGGTTGAGGAACCTTAAGTAGGGATTTGAGATTATCTTGTGTAAGGGGGAGCGAGTGTCCAGAGGAACTTGCTGTTTGTACTGTGGTGCCAAGAACCCACTGAATCTTGGAAGATATAGTGAAAGGCTCAGAAGGATTTCTGAGGACTGGACGTAGGTCAAGTGGTTGAGACCGAACCAGTATAAATCTCTGTGTGAATCTCGGTGATATCTCTTCCTTCTTATTAACTGTGCTTTAAGTTTTATACATTGAATTTAAATTTCCGATTAATTTATAATCACCCAATTCACCCCCCCTCTTGGGTGAAAAGCTTGCTCTAACAAATTATACGTTTCTGAGCAAAGATAATCAACTTATGAGTCTTATAATAAGGTATGATTGAGTAATAACTCATTTGTTATCAATTTGGAAATTTTAGAATTTGATACTTTCCCAAACCGGACGAAAAGTTAAAGGATCGATATTAGCTAGGCTTTAGAAAGGATTCCAGGTAGTAACTCTTTCTCTCATATTCTATGTGATTTTTAATATACATTATTTTTCCTACCACGTAAAACACAATTAGGGCATATGCCCCAATCAACACCACATATATCACAAGGTCACCTACCATGCAAAACTGTAAAAAAATTTCACAATCAACCACAAAAAGGCATAAGAAAGAAAAGGTGTAAACATCACTATTTTTGAAAAGAAAGAGAAGAAGCAAGCTTTGTTGTTTCTATAACTATATCAACCAAAAAGAATATACAGCCAGCAAAAAAAAATGTAAACTTTCACGTAGTATTGCAAATATTTTTCACAATCAAACAAAGAGAATATCAATCAAGGTGCAAGAAAAAAAAACTAAACTTTCAATCAGGGTTTTAATAAGAAGGAGAATGAGTATCGAGGGTTGGTGAAAAACAACAAAAGACAATGATTAAAACTTCTATGCAAGTAAAGACAAAGAAAGAGAACACTAACAGAACGCGACTACAAAACATCTGTCGAGGGTTTGTGAAAAGCAATGATTTTTACCAAATGCGAGAGCAAAATGATGATGACAGAGTAGGAGAGCCCAACGGAAAGGAATACCAAGCCATCTCAATAGTGAAGAGAGAGACATTAAGGCAGCCAGAGGCAACAAAGAGAGAGAGAGAGCGCGCGAGGGACTAAGAGAGGCTAGAGATGAAGACTAAGCGGGAAAATAAGAATATATACTTACTGCAACATTTTCTAGATTGGTTCTCATTAATGACTAGTATCTATAACTTTTTCTACATTGGTTCTCAAAAAAGACTGGTGTCAATATATTAAAAACATTTTTGATTCATAATGATATCGTCTTTCCAATCATCCGAGCTAAAATGTAATTTTTAGAATAGATAAAATTTTAAAAACAAGAACTTGCACCTAAAGTTTGAAACTTTTTCATCAAAGAAAATTAATAACTTGAGATAAATGAGTATAATCATCAACAAGAAATGTCAAAAGACATAAAAGATATAAACTTTTTCATTAATCTTCACTTAAAGGTAGCAGTATACATGTATAAAATTAAAATTACATCAAAAATATTATATATGATATTGATCAACCATAAAATAACATCTACATCAGAATTTTATAACAATAATGAGGGTTCTTGAAACCCAGGCCTTCAGAAGATTATCATCATTCTAGAAGACTCACCGCACCTAGTCCAAATGGTTGGTAATGTCGTTCAACACCACTGCCAACTGCTCTAGTCATTTAGAGAAGTGATCTTGCTTTGCCATTACCTCTAGCATGGGGCCCTAGAGGTGAAAGATAACCTCAGCGATTTCCTATAACCATCGGTAGAAGCCATGAAGGTGAGGGAGAATATTGCCTTTTTTATCTTTCCATAAGTACTATGCATGAAACAAGAAAGGGACAAGTAGAAAGGAACTTTTGAATTTAAACTTGGGAACTAAAGGTATAACATCCGAAATTTTGGGACCAAGGGTTTGAGAAATAAGTTTGCATCAAGTGGACTTCTAAGCCCGGTTTAACAAGGGTCCTGGGAAAGCATGACTTTATTTCTTAAAATTTTATATATCTTTATGGCATTTAAAGGGAATAAAATAGTGATTCGAGGGGTATAAGTGATGAAAAAGAATGCAATTAGATGTCACACACAACACTATTATGTTGTAACACAAATTGTGACAATTTGAGATGTGCTGCCAGTGGGTTCCCTATGTGGCAGTCTTATTGTGTGACATTTTTCAATGAGAAAATGATGTCTAAAAATTATGAAACTTTTCAGAATTAAAGTAGACTTATCAAGCTTTAATTTGATAGGTCATATAAGTCATTTGAAGCTGTACACAAAGAGATATGTATTTTGATGTTAGCTCAGTAAAACTGGTGATTTTTAGTGTCAGTGTCCAAAAACAATAATTCTGGGAATGTTGAACTTCTAGTTGGCCAAAGGTTATTTTTTTTTTCTAAAAAAATACTTAATAAGGGTCACATAACCTTTGGAACCACCCCAATTTGATATCTATACAATTAGATATGAGTTTTCAAAATTTGATAAATTCTGCCCAGTTTTCCAGCATTTGCGAAAATGGGAAAAATAATGTATGGGCAAAATGATCATTGACCAATATCCCTTTAATTTCTGAACAATTCGGTCAAGAAGCCAAAAGAAATTATAAAGGAATTCAAAATGCTAAGTTGAAGTGTTTAAATCAAGCAAAAAGATGAAGTTTGAAAATTTAAAACTTGTAGGCTAATGTTGAAGTGGAAATGGCTAATTCAAGAAGCAATTAGATGCCCCCTTTTTCTATTTCACATTTGGTCAAATAAGAGGCAAGCAAGGGATATTACTTTACTTGGTTAATATTAAAGCAAGAGGAAGGAAAAAACAAACAAAGAAAGAGCCAATCACATGCAAGCACTTGTACAAGCAAAAGCAAGAAGGGACATTTACTTAAGTTCTTATCTCTTCTTCCTCTTCCATTCATACTTTAGGCCACCAACATAACCAAAGAGAGAGAGGGAGCTTTAAGAACACTTGAAGCATACCAAGAAGAAGCTAGGGTTTCCAAGCCAAAAACCAAAGGTAAGAGCATGAAAACTTAGTGTTTATGTCTCCTAATCACCTTGGAACCTCTTCTAACCTCTTCTCCTCCTTGAAATCCATGGATAGCAAGCCAAATCAAGAGAGGTGAGAGAGTTAACAATGACATTTTAGAGAGAGAAAGTGGTGAAATTAAGAGGTAATCTCATAAATTTGATCATCTTGTGTTATATATTGTTGCTTTGAATGTTGTTGTGGTTTTGGCATTGTTATTGCTTGATTTGTATATTTGGGAAGATGAAACCCTAAGGGGAAATGCTGCAAAAATTTCCTCTAAACATGTTCATTTAATTTTTTAAGTAGTTAATCATGAGATTAGAAGTAGAAAGGAAGTGATTAAGCAAGAGAAATCAAGAAAACACAACTTTCCTCCTAAGAACATCATTTTCGTCTAAGAGGCAGAATATAAGGGTAGAGTTGGAGTTTTGTAATTCTGATGCTTCCATTGAATTTATAAGGAAAAATTACACTAGCATGCATGTGTTCATTATTTTTGGATGTTGGTATACAAATTTGAAAATTTATGAAGTTGAATGTGCATACTGTTTGATCTGCCTCCTGTGAGTCAGAGTTGTTGTAGAATGATTTTAGTGGACCAACCTAGTCCAAATATTATGAAATTTTACAGCCTTAAATTAGACATGTAGAGATTTAATTTAGTGGGTTGAACACAATTTTTTTACAAGTAGGTTAAGAGATATGATTTTCCAAAATTAAGCCCCGTTTCTAGAATGTAATTTAGAATAGGGCATGTTTACCGAAATTCTGGGACAATTTTGATGACAATGGCCAAACCTAATTATTTTTTCATGAAAATAAGTTTAAATATCTACATTTATACTTTGGAATTTCCTACAATTAAGTATGATTTTCCAAAGTTGACTGAAAAATCTGTCAGTTTCTGGAAAAGAGTGAAATTGCACTGTATCCAATTGTATTATGCAGAAACTGTTATAACTACATTAGATAACTAACACAATGAATTTATAAATGAGTTATGAATAAATAATAACTCATTTATCCTAAATTTGGAATTTTATGATATATCAAAAGTCTGAGCAGCAGACAGAGCAATAGTAACACTTTCTTTCATGCACTATATGATTATATGTATAATTTTTGGATGACATCTTCTGTAACATGAGCATAGTATCTTGGACACTCACATTAGCCTAGCTGTGATCTAATATCTAGTGATGGTGCAAGCAAATAAGTCAGGGTCTAAACAGTCGTTTGGCCTTGGACAATATGCATACAACACGAGTTAACATCTTATACAACATGGCGCATGACATATTTATTTTTGTATCGTATATGCTAGATACTATTAAGATGCTCTGAATCTCACCCTTTCCATGAATGTACAAAGTTTCCAACAGCAAGCAGTGGATCAAAGGGCAAAACTGTAATTTCTAGCAACAAAAGGTTCCGAATGAGCTCGAAGCAAATGTTGGTAATCTGAAGACCTTTTATTTATTTTAAGGTATGTAATTATTCTGTATACCCCTATGGGAAATTTCTGTATATAAACAAGCATTGTATCAATAATATCAGTATTTTTATGCTATCCTTATGTGCCCACTGATCTGCGCAATTGCTACTCTGAGTAATATCAATAATAAAGCGAGATCTTACAAAAGGCACCTTGGTATTTATAAATGGAACTGATGGCCCAATAGTTCGGATGGTATTTACAAGACATGACGATAAACATTGGAAGTTGAAACGCTACGTATTTACACCAGTCGTATTTGAAATATATTCTAAAAAATAGTTATCAAACCGGATGCTCATCTTATCTAGTGAAAATAAAAAAGTGAACGTTAGAGAAATAAACAACTTTTATACCGGTCAAGACTTATACAATGGTTCAGATTAACATGAATATAATTAAAACTGTAAAAAAATTATATAATTAAAAAACAACAGAGTAAAGATAAAAGACACAAGATCAGGATCAAGATGGAACAAGATGAATATTAGAAATCAAAATATTTGTTTCTTTAATAATATTTTTTATGCTACTCGATCAAGGGCAGCATTAGTACATAGATTTAAAAAATATATATTTTATATAATAAGAAAGCTCTCAATCTTTCTTCTCATCGCCAGAGGCAGAGGAGGATCAAGGGGAAGATGAAGAGGCAAGGTTGTTCGAAAGAATGTACTCGACGTCATTCCATGGAGTATAAGGATGAGCTTACTATTGACATGGAGCTTCCAAGGCATCTATATATATGATCCACCCTCACATGGAGCTGCTGAAGAAGTTACTTGAATAAAGGAGGCAGACCAGGAGGCAGTGGAGGTGGCTATAGAGGAGGAGGAGGAAAAGGAGGACGAACAAAATTACCCCTCTCGCATACCATATTGATATATTCTAAAGACGAGAGGAAGAGGAGATGAATATGAAGAAACTAAAGCAATGAGGATTTTAAATACATCAAGACAGATGAATATTAATTAAATAATTTATTAAAGTGGCCTTAGATTTCAAAGATATGCGTAGTTAAGAAGCTTACTTTGGAAGCTGAAAAGAGTTTGAAACATTTAACACCAAGCATAAAGAAGCGACAGCATCTCAAAGAATAAGTAAACTAGATGTTATAGCATCTAGTGTAAGAAGAATTTATGCAACATCCCAACAACTTTAATGTAAGGATTAATTTATGAAAACTAGATAGTAAGCTCAATTTTGGAACCTACAAAATTTAAGAAAACTTAAATTTGACAAAGGAAAAAATTAGGACCTAGTGTGTGTAATTAATAGGATAAAAATATACCTATATATATATATATATATATATAACTTACCAACACACACTAACAATTAATCAATCACTCTCCTCTTCGTTTTGCACCACACACTTACTCCTCTTCTTTCTCTCCTCATTCACACAACACAGCACATACATGGCATCTCACGTACAGCCCATTTTCTGATATGATTTTCCTCCATCAGCAACAAACACACATGGTCCATACACAAGCACACACCTACGTACTCCTCCTTTCTTCATTGACATTTGGACAGCACACACACATACACATTCAGCCCCACCATAAATAAACATTCTTTTCCCTCTCCATTCATTTCATATTCATCTATCATCTGCAGAAAAAAAATGAAACAGAAACAGAAACACAAAAAATAGAAAAACAGAGAGAGAGACAGACGAAGGAAGAAGAAGCTCCAAATCTCACACACAATATCATAAACGTATTTAGGTAAGTTTCTTCTACTTTAACCTTGGATTTTCATTAGATTTATGGCTGTTTTCTGGGTTGTTTTGCCGCTGGAAGTGATGAAGTTCACCAAAAACGTTTCTATCTTCAATCAGTTTTAAAACCAGCAATTTTGTGCCCGTTTTGCATGAGATTTTTTATTCCTTTTCTTCTGTAAAAATGTCCCCAAATCCAAGGAACATGTTTAGGAGTATGTAGAGTCAAAATATTTGAGATTGGAGTCTAAAATCATGGCTGCATGTGAGTTTTATCAACTCTGCTTTGGTCGCCGGAAAAAAGAGTTTTTATCAGAAATTTATAGAAGCTCAAACGGTGGCTACAGATGGAGTTTTTATCTAATTATTTTTTATGTGGAAATTTTAGGATGTTTAGTATGAAATAGAATCAAGAAGAGCACAATTTTAGATCAAAACGAATGAGTTATTAATTTTTAAATATAGACTGTCAAAATTGATATTTTTCAGAGTCAGTCAGTTTCGGGTAGCTTTATGGCTAACCAAATCATATCTATTATTTACTAAAAGTTACAGGGAGGTATTAGACATAGCAAGCTTTAAAATGAGTGGTAGAACAAATTATGTGAAAATCTATAGAGGGAGTTATGAGTTTCGAAATATGGGCTTAGAAACAGGTGCAATCCTGGAAGTCCAGATTCTAGTAGTTGGTTTCCTGGTGATTTTAAATTATGTAATCTTTCCCAATGGCCATGAAAATTTCCAGAATTCAAATACATAGTATAATATTTAATTTGATATATAGTTTGTGTTATTTGGATTAGTATACTAAGAGATATGAATTTTTGACTTTGGTTGCTCTCAAACTGTGTTTTTGGAAAACAGATTGTTTTTGTCGAACGTTTGGAAATTCAAACTTTGACAAAAAATTATGAAACTTTCCAGATTTAAAGTATACATTCATAGCTTTAATTTGATTGGTAGAACATAATTTTTGGACAAGTATATTAGGAGATATATATTTTCAAATTTGTCCTCATTTTCTGGAGAGTAATCTAGAATAGGGGTATTTCAGGAAATTATGGGACAAATATGGTGAATTTGAGAAGAGTTTGATATTTTTCGATGAAACTAGACTTCAAGAGCTTCATTTATGCTTTAGACCCAGTCAATTTGGAATTTTCTAGAATTCGTTATGATTTTTCAAAGTTGACTGAAAAATCTATCAATTTTCTGAAAAATAGAAAAATTGCACTTTGCAAAGTTATATAGCGTATAAGCCACTGAAATTGAGATAATCAGCAGAATATAATTAAAGATAGTAGTAATACAAGTAATAACCAATTGCTTATTAATTTTAATTTATAGGAACTTGTAAAAGCTCGAGCCGAAGAAAAAGTTTGGATAAACAGTTGGACTGGAAAAGGACCCAGGTAGTAATTCTTTTTTTCATACACTATGTGATTATTTATATGTTATGTATTCCATTTTTTATAACATGACATTGCCTGTGGCACAACACGCGAATAAGCAGGGTCTAAACATATCGTTTGACCATGGACACAAGTTTAGCCGGGGTTGCAAACAATCGTTTGGCCTTGGACAGTATGCATACAACATGAGTTAGCATTTTACATATCATGATGCATTACATATTTATTTATCGCATTTTATATGATTGATTGTACATTATTACTGAGATTCATTCGAATCTCATCTTTTTTCAACATCTAAAAATATTCCAGCAGAGGATAGCGGCTCTAAGGGCAAAACCGTAATTTATGGCGATTGAAGATCTGATACTAGTCAGGAGTTACAGCTGATTATCTTTAGTTGTAGAAATTATTTCTTTTGGATTTGTTTATATTTTTCAAACCATATAAGGATTTTCTGTAATATAAGTAAGTACTTATTATCAGTATAGTTTCACTATTTTTGTATGCTATCCGAACTGCGTATTTATTATTCAACGAATATTAGGATATTAAGGGGTTTGACAATTTAAATTTTTAAATTTTCTTAATATTTAGCACTTATCAACACCAGTGTGGAATTTCTGACATTTAGAGCAAAATGGTGGATTTCCAGAATTTCCTCTCATACAGCTATTCAATTGAGACATCCACAGATGATTTCTTCTATCACCAAATGAATGGTACCAAGTTTGAGCTTTGTGATGCTGATAGTCCTTATTGTGGCCCTGATAACCTAGGGTGTTCTCCATGCTAGTATTGTAAATTCCTGGACCTTGCCTATTGCTTGGCATAGCCTCAGTACGTTGGCGTTTATGATTGCTCCTACTCTCTATTATTCGAGATTCAAAAGGTGTAGCACTTTCAACCACGTCGTCATAAAAATCATAGTAGGCTCTAGCCATAGACCTGAACAAATGATCTGGTAGTCCTTAGACAAATTGTTTTGCTCGCATCTCTTCCATAGTTACTAAGTGAGGGGCATACCGTGACAATCGAGTAAATTTCACTTCATAATCATTGGCATACTCATCATCAATCTTCTTAAGCTTTTCAAACTCTCTTGCATTGGCATCTATAACAGTCTGTGGTAGAAATCGCCTCATAAATCATAGTTTGAACTCCTCCCAAGTTAAGGGGTGAACCTCATGGCATTCCCTCTATCATTGCTTCATACCATTCTCTAGCATTTCCCTTCAAATGAAATTCAGCAAACTCAGCCATTTTAATTGATAAACACCCCAATACTCTACAAAGTCGAGAAATCTCATCAAGGAAGTCATGTGGATCCTCATTTACCACTACACTAGAGAATGAAGGAGGTTTAAAATTCATGAAGTCTGATAAAAGAATTTCCACTCATTGAGCTAAGTGTCACCTTATTGCTATTTGACTCTCTTGCTCAGGCATCATGTTAACCCAATGTTGCTGTTGTTATGGTTGTTGTGGCTGCTATTGGTGGGCTAACATTCTCATCATTTCTTGCATAGTCTGTCGTGTTTCACAAAACTCAGCAATAATGTTATTTAGAGTTGGCTCTCCATGCCCTATCTTAGCGGCCGTATCTCCTATTCTTCCTCCCAACAGAGCTATGTGCACCTTGCCAGATTGGTGACCACTACCAAGCAGCTATTCTATGAGTTATGATTCTTTCCCTAGGTGGCAAATTCTCCCTATAATATTAAGATAAATATATGAGTTTACCAATTTGCTCAAATAAGACAATAAGGCTAACTACGACTTAAACTAACATCTAAAATCCCGTGATATGGACTTGGTTGCAGAAGACTCCTGCATGTATTATGTGCTAGCCAGGGACACAGGTACAAACAAGATTATGCTACCACCTTATCTTGTGACTACTATGACCTATACGTAAAAACCAGGCTCTAAAACCAATTTTTTCATGACCCAAAATGTAGGACATGACCGGATCATAGACTAAGCTAAATTAATGCTACTTAGTCTAGCTAGCAGATTTAATTGTCTTTGTGTCCTAGGGTCAAATGCAAACTATTTTTAATCCAAGAATTGTAATACAATGCAACACTCGAGTTGTCTCACTCAGAGACCCTTTTATTTTGACTTCTCTAGATAAAATTAGGTGCTAAAACATGGTTAGAAAAGGGGTCTTGAAATTGGTTTTCTCTAAATTAAAATTCATGAAAATAAAGCTATTTCTACTCTTTTTGGTATTTTTGGAAAATAGTGAAGAAATGTTTAAATTGAAAGTGAAAATATGAATGATGGATGCTCCTAGCAATGAAGAAAATGACTATCCTTACTCAAAAAGATTATGGGAATTAAAATTCATTAAGTCTTAAAAAAAACCTGAAGATAACACTTAAGTTCAATATTCTCAATTAATATTAGTTCTTACAAATATAGCTAACTACTACCTCTTGAGATATTGTTTAAACCCACTTAATGTGCAATTAAAATGGATAAATGTAGCTTGCTTCCTCTTGATATGAATGCGACAACATGACACTCAATTAATCCAAGTCAATCATACTATCTAACAATAATACGTAGATAGCACCATATCCTTGAATCAATAAGGAAAGTACATATATATATATATATATATATATATATAAATCCAACAAGGAACAAAAATCCAATCCAATGGCATAGGTTAAATCCACAAAACTATTCAAATGGTACTAAAGTCTCAACCGTGCATAAATATAATCCAAAAACTTAGCCAATCAAAATATACAATGAGAAAAAGAATTGAACTAGATAACTCCCTGTATAGTCCATTGAGCTCAAGCACAAGAAGTAAGAAAACTAGCTGCACATAGCCATTAGAGAATCCACACAATCTGCAATTTGTTGAAGCATTACACAGGACTGAACACCGAATCTGGGAATGGAGAAAGAAGATGGAGATGGTGGAGGAGATGATAATGCCAGTGAAGATGGGTAAGTCGGGTCTGTGGTGAAGATGACGAAGGTTAGGTAGTTGATTGTGGTTTTGGAAGTGGAGGAAATCGGTGGAGAGAAAGAGAGAATGGAAAAAATGTAGTGATGGAGTGAACGGGAACACCGAAATCTGGGAATGGCTTCGCCGGAAACTGGGTAGTCATACTGCAAAGTTATGAACTCCGCCGGAAACTGCAAAATATGCCTCAGACGACAGTGGTGTATAGAGAGAGTATGGTGGTTAACTGTATGGGAACGGGGGTTCTGTAATAAAGATAACAATGGTGACGGTGAAGAATCGAGGAACAACAATCGTGGCTAACGGAGGAAGAAGGTGACGGTGGATTCAGCTTCTTCCTCCCCACTCTCCGATCGAAGCTCTCTCTCTCTAATTTAAAAAGGCCGCGGTGCTCCCTTCCTCCCAGCTCTCTCAATCTCTACCGCCTCTCTTCCTCCTAGCTCACAGGCCTCTCCCTTCCAAATGTCAGGTCTGGTCTTTTAGCTGAAGAAGGTCTTGGTCAAAATAGGTTTTGACCAGGGACCTATGTTAAACGTTTAAAAGATTTCGATGAGGGACTAAAATTAATATTTTTGAAATATTTGTATATTTAAATATAATTATAAAAAAGTATGGGATTTTTCTGTGATTTTCTCTAGGTCATTTTCTACAGAGTTTTGTAATTTTCAAAAATTGTGGGCCCTTTTCTGTAGTTTTCTGTAGTCCTTAAAATGTTGATTCTGAACCTCTAAAATTTCCAATTTTCTTCCAAAATACCTATAATGCAAGATTAAACACAAGGCAGTATTGAAAGTTTAAAACATCATTTTGTATGAATAATTAACAAATTTTCAACTATTTTTCCCCTAATTACAATTAATTCAATACAAATGTCCCTAATTAAAATTAGTGTTTAATCATGTCATAATGTCCCACAAAATGCATTAAAAATTCCAATTTAGTCATAAGAAAATCATATAAAAATTTGGTTTAATCACTAGCCTAACTTAAAACGCATCCACACAATACGTCGTAGATTATCTAAAGAAGCTAATATTCCTCAATAGTAAAATCATCACATAAGTTCCAACTCAAGGAGAAAAAAAGAAAATCAACAAGTCACCAAAATAAAAATCAATTAGTGTCCAACATAAAGATCAACAAGTGCCTCACCTACAGTCCAAATAAATATGACCCTGACTTGTCCATAGTAGTCACGACACCAAAGGATTTGCCTTTTTTCTAACTTGTCTTACCTAAAATACATCCATGGAATTCACTACCAAGGCTCTACTCAGTTGCAAACTAATCTGAAAAAGAAAAAAGATATAATAAAAGGGTGAGTCCACTAACTCAGTGAGGTATAAGTAATAAAGTGTGTGAAGGGGAAGCAAAGGGCACAAGAGAGCTTTTCGAAATATTTTTTTGAGAAAGGGAACTTTGAACAAAAGAAAAATCAGATAATTTCATATGCCACAAATCACAAGATATTCACTACACATATATATACACAACATTTATGCCATACACTATATACCGTACAATTCTTACTAGGGAATAACCGTCCCATTATATATACACTTATACATCTCATATATATACAATATAGATTTGGAGAATAATCATCCCATTGTATATAACTTACACGCCTCACACACACACACACATCTATATACATATACATATGGGCGCATGTACGCACACACATATATGTATAAATATATGTGTACACACACACACACATACATATACATACATACTTACATGTATGTGTGTATGTATGTACACATATATATGTGTACACACACACATGTATATATATATTCTCTTAATTTATAATAGATACATCCCAAGAGGAATTTTCATTTTCAAAAAGAATAAATCAACTTATTTATTTTCAAAAGAAATAAGAGGTTTTGAAATCAAATTAACCAAAAAGAGATATTGAACAAAAGTAAATAATTGTTGAAAACAAGTAATTTTTTTCCATAACAAAATAAATCAATTTAATATCCCTTTAGTTAAAAAAAAGATAACTTTTGAAATCAAAGAAATTATGAAAAGGGAGGAAAGCATTAAGAAAATATACTAGTGGAAATATCTAGAAAATATCCAAGAGAGATAGGGAAAAAATTTGGATTTTCTTTCCAAATATATCAAATAAAAAAAAACATGAACATTTAGACAATGTCACTGCTACAAAACAATGGAGGAGTGGCGCTTATATTTTCAATAAGGTGTGGTGTTTAGGAAGCACCATATAATCAGACGTCACTAAAAGAAGCTGTGGCATTTGGAAGTGTCACAGCATCTAATGTTTTTTAATAAAAAAACCTTCCTGTAGCGCTTCTTGGAGGAAAAGCCATAAGAAGTCCTAGACATCACTAAAAGAAGCTATGGTGCTTGGAAGTGCCATAGCATATAATTTTTTTTAATAAAAAAACCCTTTCTGTGGCGCTTCCTGGAGGAAGAGCCATAGGAAGCCCCACTTCCTCTAGCTCTTCCTACAAGAAGCGCCATAGGAAGTGGCTGATTTTTTTTATTCCTGTGGCCTTTTTTAAGAAAGCACCACAGGAAGTATTTTTTTTAAATTATATTTTTCGTATTTTTAATTCATAACCCTATAAATTACAATAGTAAACTATTTTAAACACAAATTTCTATATCTACAACAAAATGAAGAAAAACATACAACAAGGAAATAACTCAAAAATGATACAAAAAATAACTAATTAACAAAATCAGTACTAAATATATTTACAATAATTGTGAATAAAATACAACAAATTCAATTTGTCCAAGTACATATTCACATCATTCCTGGATCACTTCATTGACTTGATGGTCAGTTAAACTGTCACAATAACTAGTATAAAATATAGATTTTACACCATTTTTTACACTTGATAAAACAGGACACGTGTAGAAAGTGTGACCAGTGACATTTTTGTAAATATATGAAGATAAAGGAACTTTCTACACGTGTTAGAAAAACAACACGTGTAGAAGGTAAATTTTTTTTAAAAATTCTTTTATAAATTAGCATTTTTTAGATGTATTTTTAGAATCATGTGTGATTCATGCCTTTAATTTTATTTTAAAAATTTTAATTTTTTTTAAAATAAATAATGACTTTCTACACGTGTTGGGATCCCAACATGTGTAGAAAGCCATTTTGAGTTTAATTTTTTTAAAAAAATATTATCACTTTCTACACAGGTTGGAAGTTCAACCTATGTAAAAAGTCTGTTATTTACATGGGTTTGGATACAACCCGTGTATAAAATGGACTTTCTATACGGCTTAGGCTCCCAACCAGTATAAAAAGTATTTTAATTTTATTTTAAAAATTTTTTAATTTTTTTTAAAATAAATGATTACTTTCTGCACGGGTTGGAAGACCAACCTGTGTAGAAAGTATTTTAATTTTAATTTTTTAAGAAATTAATGATTACTTTCTATAAGGGTTAGAAACCCGACCCGTATAAAAAGTGACTTTCTACACTGGTTGGAAGTTGTATTGTTAAAAAAATTTACTTCCCATGCCCTTTTTTCTTCAAACCCTCCAAACCTGACAATGCATCTTCAATCTTCAATTAGAGTTATTTTCTTTAACCTCTGATAATTCCAAGCTCCTACGGAGAACAATCCCCGGCGGTTTTGGCCTCCCCTTGTTCGGAGCCATTGCTAGCTGATTCGATTTCTTCTCCAACCAAGGCTGTGAAAAATTCTTCTCCTCTGGGATCCAGAAGTACCACTCCATCATGTTCCGAGAGTTGTTGCTGTCCTCGACGCCGCCAGCTCCTCCATCCTCTTTGACACATTGAAAGTCGAGAAGCGTGATGTCTTCATTGGAACTAACATGTCGTCCACCGCCTCAAGGACTTGCAGAAACATAGCAAAGCATTTGATAAGCTCACTAACCTAGTCGAGGACTGCCAGCTCGACTGTTTTGTGTTAGGATTATTACAGAGCACCATTTTGGAGAGTGTAGGATGTATCTGGTTCAATCGGTCTGAGGCAAAAGATCGAGAAAATTGTTGCCAAGAAGTGTGTTTAAATGAAAATTTGAGGAATTTATATTTCCTATTTCATTTTTTTGACTTACTGTTTGACATTCTTCAAATTGAGGAACCATGTCCAGGGAATTGACAATAACCACTTCTCATATTTCCTGAAGGAACTTGTGTAAATAATCACTACACAGTCATGTTCAAGAAGGTACGTGAATCTATGAAAATTGCAGTTGTGTTCACATATATGCTTATGCAATGGGTGTTCTTTCTTTTTCTTGTTTCTACTTTGGTTGTATTCCTTATCTATCATCAAAACATTTAACTTTCTGTTGACGTTTAGGGTTCATTTGAACTTGGCTGCACAGTTTGCCCAATTGCAATAAAGTATAATAAAATATTTGTGGATGAAACTGAGATGAAGAAACTCATATTATGTCTCTTCTTCGTCACACTTGGATCATTTGCGTTTGTGTATATAAAGTTGTAGTTTTTCCCTGTAGACTTACATGTTCAAGTACGACTCTGTTCATAGCCAATGGAAGCACCATGACAGTAAGGTTAAGGACTCCAAGACCCTTCTCTTTGGTGATAAGCCCGTCACTGCTTTTGGTACAAAAGTATGGTTCTCTAATCCCTATATGCCTTATATTAACCCAACTAGCTTGTGTGTGATAAATCACATTGTTCATGGCTTATTTATAATAATATATCCATTATTTGTCTGGTTAGGAACCTAGAGGAAATTTCGTAGGGTGAGGAAGGAGCTGATCATGTTGTTCTGCTAGTGGGCTTGCACTGCTTCTTTATCATATAAAGCTATGAAGAATTTCTGAACATATTTTCCTGGCTTAGGTTATGATGAGAGAAATTCTACGAAAAATTCATCTTTAGTAGAATATTTAGTCATCATTAGGCATATCTTATTATTACATATGCTATATATTTGAATTACTTGCTTTTATGTACACTAGTATGTGGTTTGTTTGCGAAAATGCAGCATGATTTGCAACCTTTATACAAGTATCTTGGATTTATACTTGCTCATTTTATTGTAACAATAGAAAATTTTAAATGCAATATTTAATTTGATTAATTCTTCCTATTCCTCTTCTCTTCATAAATTCTGCATTTGTTTCTCACAGGTGATGGAAATAAATGATAGAGATGGAAGTGTCAAGTTTATCTGCCTGGGATCAAATCTAGCTGATAATCAGAAACCACAGTACACAGTGCCTCCCAATGTGTGGTTTGGTTCATTCTCAACAAAGGATTTTGATATATCAACAGATGCATAAGTGCAAAGAACTCCTCCTAGAGATCGTGAAAGCCATTACTCCCTAGTAGGTTGCGCATGTTTGGTATTGGATTAGACTTTGATTGTACAAATTTCATTGTAAAAGTGAGGCCAAGTTTGTTTACCTGTATTGATATAGTTTCGTTAATATTTCAGATTGGATTTTATAATAAATTTGATATTTCAGATTAGTTTTGTTGTAATGGTTTTTATTTTTCAGGTGTTTGGTTGTTTATTATCATGTAAACGGGTTTGTAGCATAATAAAAAATATTTTTTTTAAAATCAGTTTCTATACTTGGCGAACAAGAAGAGGTGTAGAAAGTGAACTTTCTACACCTGTTATGAGACAACAGGTGTAAAAAGTGGGACTTTCTACACCTGATGTGAGACAACAGGTGTAGAAAGTGCCAATTTCTACACGTGTTTTAGAACATGTGTAGAAAGTTCGGACTTTCTACACTTGTTGTTTCTACACCTGTTGTATGCCAAGTGTAAAAAGTTATTTCCGTCACATGTAAAAAGTCTTTC
Source organism: Albizia julibrissin (assembly GCA_037074505.1). Lineage (NCBI taxonomy): Eukaryota > Viridiplantae > Streptophyta > Magnoliopsida > Fabales > Fabaceae > Albizia > Albizia julibrissin. The sequence continues at coordinate 42,718,215 of CM073480.1, read as the reverse complement.
CTGCACTAGCGAATGTTTATCTTCATAATACTACATATATGTACAATCATGCACAAAATGAATTAAAATCACTAACACTTAATTATCAAGCATTAATCAATTAAATTTAAAACACAATATGAATTGCAACTAAATGACTTACTTTTTAAGGAATAAAAGGCTGATCATGTGTAATTACATCCATTATGAATATAATCATTGTTATTGGGTGGAAAGGAAACTACAACAATATAACGAACTAGTTAACTCAATTTTTGAATAAAAATTGTTTAATAACAAAATTTGAATAAATTTATATATTAATACCCATATCTTCTTCCAGACATAGTTATTGACAAGGTCAGCAGTTTTATATAGCTTAAGGAAGAAGAGGCTCAATATGCAGTCAATACGCTAACAAAACAAATAGAAATTGATTACTTTTGGTTATTTAATCAGGCACACAAATATTTATGCATACATGCGTATGCTTACCTATTGAACAATCACAACATATAAGGACGGTTTTCTGGAAGACCTCCAATTAGAGGATCTACATAGTAAATGCAAGGGTCTCTAGGTTCTATTGGATTGATAACAATCAATATCCAATATTCCCTAAAATAATTTAAAATGTTTTCTTCAACAATCATGTTATGGTAAAAGTTAAACAATAAAACAATATACATTGAAATACTACCACTAATAACTTACCCCACATTGTTATGCCACTAGAAATAGCGTAGTTGGTATTGCTTCCTTTCTAAAGTAATCTTTCATATCATTAGATTGTACATGCATATCTACTCTGCTCCCATGTTGGCCAACGAGATAAGTGTTGACAAATAAGAATTGGACCCTGTCTGTATCCATTAAGATGCCATGGTAAAAGTGCCTTGTACATAAAAAAACCCAATGTTGTTGAAACTAAAAAATTGAATGATAAATAATAATAACAGTGATAAACAATGATGAATAAGTACCTAATCTAGATGTTGATAGCCGAAGCATTGACCCATCCACGACTAAATATTTCAGCCAACACATTACCATTAATATGATAAGCTAAACCACTAATACTGTAGATGTGTCTATCCAAATATAACTCCAGACCTCCTTCAGCTTAAATTAGGTGCAATCGATACTAATTGATCATGATATGAGGTTGTTTTTCTTTTGCTCTGTTGGCTAGTTGAGGCCTTGGACTTTGTTTATATTGTCAAACACTTTGAAATCTTGACATGCAGTTGAATTTGTTTTCCTTTAGATTGCCCAGCCTGCAAAAAATATGAAATTAAATCATGTAGTTTTAGATGGTTGTACAACAGAAAATTAAAGGGAATTGTAAATGAACTACCTTTTCACATGGCTCGATAAGACCTATTGGCCAAACAACATAGCCACCTACAACATCTTTCACCATTGTTTCCTCATCTCGCGAAGGGATCCGTAAGAGAGCATCTTTATTCATGCAAATGTCAACCCTTACTTGGAATGTGTTGTCCAGCAATGGTGAATTGTGCAGTGTATCATTATCAGTGTTGTACGCAACACCCACTACAACCGCGTGCTTGGAAGCTTGATCGACGTATAACTTGCACGTTAACTCGCCCTATGGAAAATAGAGTTAATCTATTGAGGTTTGCTAAATTATAATGTAACAAAAAGTTAAGTGGAGAAGAAATTAATTACTAAAGGAAGAGGGATTTAAGGCATAAAAGTGCAACTATCTCTGACACTTGGGCTGTCACAGGTGGGAACATTTTTTGTTACCCTACACTACACCAAGTGTTCAATTTGCTTCCTTAACTGCGCATTTTGTTCTTGTATCAAATGCATTTGCTCCAAAAATTGTTCTTCCATTTGTTGCTTGAAGCGTATTTGTTCATGAAGTTCTTGCATTTAATGCTTGAAGCTATTCATCTCCTCACGTAGCTGTAAAATGTCACTTTTATTAGAGCATTTCTGGAGTCTGAAGTATGATGTTTAGGTTACTACAAAACTAATACCCTGAATAAGACCATCAAACTCAGGTACTCCTAGTGTTTTGCTCAACAAATCATTTCGATCAACATAGGTGGTGACAAATCCCTATTTTTATTATATTTTTTCATATTTCATGTGGGGTTTTTGTCATAATAATTGAGCTTAAACGATCCCTTTTGTAATTAATTGTAATTAAAGGAGTTTTTATAAAATTAAGGTTGAAAAAGGTAAAAATATCATATATTTTACAAATTACCTTAATTGATTAATTTTTGGAAAATAAGGTATTACATTTTAAGCTTCTTTTCTTTACAGATCAATTTGTAGAAAATTTCAGACAAAGGTCCTCAGGTTTTGAACATGTTGGTTGGAACCACAAAGTTTTCATGTTCTAATTTTAGTCCTTCCACAAGAACTTTTGAATATTTCATTTTAGTCCCATGGTCAAAACGCACGTTTTGACCAAAGAATCCAATAACAATTAGAGGACCTGACCTGGTCTTCTGGCATAGGAGAAAAACATGAATGAGCTGAGATAAAAGAAAGGAGGGAGGCGGCAGATGGAAAGGGAAAAGAGATTGAATAAAGGAAGGAGGTAGCGGAGCAGCTTCAGGAGGTGATCATCAATACTACATCACCATCATATCCTTCCATCTTCATCACCGTCGTAACTCCTCAGCCAAGCTGATGTCAAACCGAGACATAAAGGGGGCTGTGAGCTGAAGGTCTGGTCTGATTCATTTGGGAGTAGCAGGAAAAAAATCACAGAAACAGACGAGAGACACGAAAAAGAAGAGAGAGCCACGAGAGAAGGTTCCAGAACATCATCACCGTGGAATATCCAGAGGCAAAGTTTCAGTTGTGTTCTGGATTCTCTTATCATCATACACCATCATCTACGCCACTTATCATCATTTTGCATCCAACTTCATCGCTGGCATTTCCATTATTCGAGCATAAGTCCTCTCCTCTGTCTCCTTTTGGTTTTCTGGGTTTAATTTCAGTACAAGCCAAATTGTTTTGTGCTAATTAGTTAATCAATTAAATGTTTTACATGGTTGGATGTGTGAATTTAGGAGTGATTATTTTTCTTGAAGCTATTATCATGAGTAGGTAGGCAATTTTGTGCTCTTGGAGATGATTTGGAGATGGCCTTAGCTCACATGTACTTCAAAAAGGGAGTTTATTTTATCCATAGCTCATTATATTTGTGATTTCCTAGGTTTAGGAATTCATTTATATATTGAGACTATAATTTTAACTATGTTTTATTTTATAAATTGAGTTGTTGCGATTTTGGGTTTATAATGAGGATTTAAACTCATCAATATATATGGTTCTATATATATTTTTCTATGATTCCATTGCTTTCTATTTATTTAACATGGTATTATTGGATAGCTTGATTGAATTGGAATTACAGTTGAACCTAAATGCTTTACTTACTTCATAATCACACTCTAAGGGGTTTTAATAATGCTTAAATTAATAGGTTCATGAGTTTAAGCGTTAGACTTAATGATAATTAGGGTTTGGTATATTAGGAAACTTAGAAAAACTCATTGCACTAAGAGAGCTTAATAGCATTTGAAGAGTAGGGGTCTCTCTCTTGTGATGTTAGACTAAATGGTAATTGGAGTTTGGTATATTAGGAGCTTAGTGTATTAACTCCCCAAATATTTTAATTAAGCAAGGATAGCCATTGAAAACCATTTGCAAGAACATCTTCGTCACTTTCATCTTTCATCCATTTCCATTCCTCATTAATTGAAAATCCCAAAAATATTTACTTTAATTGCATTGAATTCATAATTTTGAAAATCAATCAATCTTGTTTTACCGTTGTCAATTTTGCATTGTAATTACTTAGTTTACTAGGAATTAGTTTCATAATAGGCTCCTCAAAGTAAAATGACTAGAGTTGTGCACTATATTGCATTAATTTGGTTTATTCTTGATAACCCTGAGACGACTAAATAGAGCTTATTTCAAGTGGCGCCAATACGGGGAGCCAAGAAATTGGTTTCCTAGTAGCTAAGTGTCAAGTATTTTGACCTGGGTGAGCCTTAGGATTTTTGCATTCTAGTATTTTCATACTTAGTCATAGTTTAGGTTGCATTTGAGTTAGTTTTTCATTTTGCATCTTCTATAGAAAATTTTGCAAAAATACAAACAAATATCTTGATTTTCATTTGTTTTTGCATTTGCATTCTTGCATTTGACTCACTTGAATTTCAAATGACTTGTATTTGGTTGATGTAAAGTGGTGTGATTGTTACATTGATTGCTTGAGAGCTTTGTATAACCGACCACTTTGATAGGACATTTGATCGTTCTATTACTTTTGATTTTTTCATTGACTTGAGTGATTGTGTTTCTCAAGGTTCAATCATGGATAGTGATGATAATGGTCAACCAAGGAGAATAACTATAAAGGGTGTCACAAGATCTGATATAACTAATGATTCTTTCAATGTTGCATGCCCTAACTTTGAGGTCAATTTTGAGCTTAAGGGACCTTTACTTGCTTTATTACCTCGTTTCCATGGACTTAAAAAGGAAAACCCTTACAATCATCTCAATACTTTGCACTTAGCTTGCTCCAACATGAAGCCTATTGGTGCTCATTTAGATGATGTGCTATTGAAGGTGTTTTACTTCACTTTGGAGGGGAAGGCTAAAGAGTGGTATTTGATGCTACTAAGGCATGTTAGTAATGCTTTTTATTCATGGGCTAATTTGCAAAAAGCCTTCTTGGACAAATATTTTCCTGATGCAAGGATTGCGGAGCTAAAAAAGGAGATCTATTCTATTAAACAAAATCATTTGGAGTCATTCTATGAATATTGGAGCCGGTTTGAAGAGCTTCTAGCTAAATGCCCACACCATCAAATCAGTGGTGAGAAGTTGATTAAGTATTTCCATGATGGTCTTCTACCTAATGAGAAGGATATTCTAGATGTCGCAGCTAGTGGTTCTTTGAAAGATTGCATTGTTGAAGAGGCATGGGTTTAAATTAAGACAAGGGCTAGAAATACTCAACAATATAATGTGAGATAGTTAAGGGGAGTCTATGATATTGGTTCCAACAAGAGGATGGACTCACTTGAGTCTAAGTGGGACACAGTCACTTCTCAACTTTCTTTCATTACTTTTGAGCTTCAGAATCTAAGCATCCAACAAGCAACTACTTCTCCTCATTCACAAGCTCTTGTTCTATCTAGTTGTGGTTTTTTGATGCACATTACAAGTTCATGTCCTAACCACTTTAAGGAAGTTAATGCTATGCATCAAGGGAGACCAAACTCAAAGTGACATCCTAATTCTAACACCTATAATAAAGGTTGGAAAGCTTATCAAAACTTCCAGTGGCATAATGATAAACCTACTCACTACAACGCTTACACTTCTCAAGCTTTACAAACTCAACCTTATGTTTCAAATAATGATAACCGTATCTCACAACTTCTTAAGTGTTTCCAATCTATGCATGATGATATGAACAAGAAAGATGCTAGAACTGAAGAAAGATTTACAAGTTTGGAACGTAAGATGGAGCAATGGGAGACTAAGATCGTTAACTTGAATTCCTTTGTCACTCAACTTTCAAATGGCATTAATGACAAGCAAATTTGGTCTAGTGGTGCTATGTCTTCTAATACAGTCATTAATCATAAGTATCTCAATGCTTTGACCTTAAGAAGTAGAAAAATATTAGGGTTTAAGGACAATGATGATGAGGAAGTGGATGAGGAGATCATAGTGGATCTACCTCCAAGAAGTGATAAGATTCTTCCACCCTCCCAATTGCAAGAAAATGATGAATCTTCTCAAATATCTAAAGAGCAAGCTCCTTATTTTGAAAGCAAGCAAGAGAAGAAACTCCTTGAGAATACTTCAAAGAAGCAAGATCAAAGACAAAAAGGAATGGTGATTGCACAAGAAGATGAAATAACCAAGAAGTCATCTAACCATGAGCTTTCACTCAAAGGTTATGAGGTAAACATTCATGACCTTCTTTTTCCTTATTCTTATTTAGCTAGTCAAAGAAAAGCTGATGAGAAACAAGATCATGACTTGCTTGACATGTTTAGTAAGATTGAAGTGAATGTACCATTGCTTGATTTGATTAAGAATATTTTTAAGTATGCCAAATTTCTTAAAGAGTTGTGTACACATAAGAGGAAATTTCAACTAAATAAAAGAGCACAATTATTCTCTAGTGTGTCTGTTTTGTTTAAGCCACAACTTCTAGTTAAATTTCAGGATCCTAGTTCATTCACCATTCCATGTACCATACAAAAGACTACAATCCCTAAGGCATTGCTTGACCTAGGAGCTGCTATTAATATGATGCCTAAAACTATATATAGAGAGCTAGGGGTAAAGACCTTGAAACCTACTTCTATGATGCTACAACTAGTATATCAAACAATAAAGTATCCTGATGGCATCTTAGAAGACATTTTAGTTCAAGTTGAAGATCTAGTCTTCCCTGCAGATTTTTATGTGCTAGATATACCTAATGCTCGTGGGGATGGGGCTTTAATCATAAGTAGACCTTTCCTTAGAACTGCTAACATTGATATTAGTTTGCAAATAGGTTCTATCACTATGTCTATTGGGGATAGGTCTGTACATTTTAACATGTATAAGCAAATGAAGCAACCTCATAAAGATTATTCTACGTGTTATGTCAATTTTGTTGATAGTTTTCTTATTGCTAAGCATGATGGTGAAAATGATATGCACACCTCACCCACTGATTTCACTAACACTTCTTTTCCCTCTTTCACATGGTGTTGATGTGAGCTGTCCTGACACTTCACAATTGGGTTACACTCTTTCCACACCATCGAATTGTTTAAAGACTATTTAAATACTGAATTCAAGAAAGGCTTTGTTTCTGATAATCTTGTAGGAGTTAGTAGAGCTGAGAAGGCTTCTAAGAAGGAGTTGTCCAATTTTTTCAAGAAGCCACGTGCCTTGAATGTTAAACATGGACCATTGAGGGTGCTTTATGTTATTAACTCTGTCCTATCTCAACCTCCACCTGAGACGATTAATGAAGAAAAGGTTACTGCTGCTATGGACATGGAGAAAGTAGAAAGTAAAAGGGAAGTAAAGTATCATATTCCTCTAAAACTCTGATTCAAGAAGATGTATAGTGTAATATCCTGAATTTTGGGACTAGAGGTATAAGATTAAGCCTGGATTAAGTGGACTGCTAGACCCTGGTTTAGAAAATGTCCCTATGAGGCATGTTTAAATTCTCTAAAATTCCTTTATATCATTGGATATTAAAAGGAATTATATTGGTGAGCTAAAGAGCTTGGGGAATAACAAAACGAAGTGATTGGAAGTCACACACAATATAGTAAAGTGGAACACAAAGTAGTTTTGCCACCGGTGAAATTCCTGGTGTGGCAGTGGTGATTGTGTGACCTTTTTTGATGGGTAAATGATGGTAAAAAGTTATGAAACTTTCTAAAATGAAATTATACTTATCAAGATTTAATTTTATAGGTTATATAAGTCATTTGGAGTTGTACACAGAGAGAAATGAATTTTTGTAAGTTAGCCCAACGAAATTAATTATTTTCTGAGACAGCATTCAAGGATTAAAATTTTGGAAAGCGTGAGCTTCCAATTAACCAAAGGTTATATTTTTTATTAACAATAGACTCAATAAGGGTCGCATAACCTTTGGAACTACCCTAATTGGATATCTACAAAATTAGATATGAATTTTCAAAGTTAATGAAAATTCTGCAGAATTTGGTATTTTGTGAGAAAATTTATTATTTGGGCCAATGAGCTTGTGACACGTGGCAAATAAAATATCTGATTCATATATCCATTAAATCATCATCTTCCTCCTCATTTTCACCGAGAAAATAACCAAAAGAAAGAGGGAGAGAGTGATCGGATGAAATGGAGAGAGGAGAGAGAAAATTCTTTCCTCCGAAACACTGCCGAAACGACATCCTCTCTCAAAGTACCCTTCAGGAAACTCCTTCTACTCATTGAGATCTTCATATCTATGATTTTGGATTTTTGTTTGGAGGTGGTTGGCATCATCTCACTTGTCGGGGTGTTGCCGGAATTCCGAACCGTTTGTGGAAACGGGTAGAGGTAAGCGTAAGCTTCCTTTTTAACTGATTGATTTGTCATTTGGATGAGTATAAAGGAAGTTGGGTACTATTCATGGCTAGTTTAAATTAGTGTTTTCAATGGCTAAATCATGTCTAATGAGTGTTTAAATATCTAATCACTTGACTAGATGTAGAAAGGAAGAGATTAAGCCAAAGAAAATAAGAAAACAACATATTGCACCTAAGAATATGATTTTCTGCCCTATTTTGACGTGGATAAGGAGTAATAATTTGATGATTTTGATGCTTCTATTGGCTTTAGGAGGCAAAATTGTGTAGGTATGCAAGTGTTCATGATTTTTGGAGGCTTGTATATAAATTTAGAAATTTAGGAAGTTTGTATATGCATCATGTTGATTCTGCCTTTTCTGTACAGTGGAAGTTTGCGAGATTTTTCATATGATAAATCTTGTCCAAAAATTCTGATATTTTTCAGGATTAAATTATACATGTGGAGCTTTAATTTGGTAGGTATTTTGTAATTTTTGGAAAATTATAGTAGGAGATATGAATTGTTAAAGATATGCCTTGTTTTCTAGAAAGAATCTGAAATAGTAATGTTGTACGAAATGTTTCATAAGGAAAACCTTATCCAAGAATTCTAAAAATTTTCAGAGTTAAATTAGAGACATATAGCTTTAAGTGAATGGATAGTTTGTAATTTTTTACAAGTATATTGGGAGATATGCATTTTTGAATGTCTGCCCTATTTTCTGGAAGAACATCTAAAATAGTTGGTGTTTGGAAACATTCTGGGAATGGTGTGGTAGTGGTGTTTAAAATCAAGTATTTTTATGTAAAACTAAACTTAAAGGGATTCAAATAGAGTTTTAAACCAGCTCAATTAGAGTTCTATAGAATTAATTATAATTTTTCAAAGTTTGGTCAAAAATGCTGGTAGATTGAGTACCATTGGAATTTGAGTAAGAAATTGGCCAAATGTAATTAATTAGAACTCCAAGGGTAAAAGTGAGCCTTTGAGGCTCTAATGTAGCCATTAGACATTCACCCTTCATGGCTTTAATGATGTCATTCTTATCTAGGGTCATGAAGTGTTAAAGAATAAGCAATGGTTGGCGGATCAAGGAACAAGAAGAGAAGGACATAAAGTCCACCAGGTAGTGAACTTACCCTTTCTGCATATATGTGATATGTATGTCTTGCATTGATTATGTGACTGCTTTTCCTATTTGTGTGGAACATGTATGATTGGTTGAAGCTCTGTTATATTTGTGCAATGGCCATATGTATGTCATAACATCGAGCATGCAGTATGTCATTATGTTGGCATGAAATAGTGTAGGCAAGCATGTCATGCATTCATATATATCTGGCATGCATAGTGGTAATGTTTGCTACTGAGATTCTCTTGAATCTCACTCCTCCCAACCAATCATTCAGACAGGTGAGCATTGAAAATGTGCTGAGATCAGAAAAGAGGTATGCACGAAGAGGAATGTTGCTGGTTGTTTGAAGACCTTTTAGTTATTAAGGTCTATAAATATTGTGTAAACCCCTAGTGGGGAAACTTTTGTATTATAATTAAGAATATTATATTATTATTATCAGTATATTCATGCTATTCCTGTGTGCCTACTGAAATACGCATTGCTACTCTGAGTAAGATTAGTAATAAGGGATATATGAGGCGGGTCTTTACATATAGGTGTCGACTTCCAATCACTATTACACCACAAGTTACTTTGGCATACCTTCAAATCTTTTGAAAGCTATAAAGATTCCTTCTTAATCAATAGTGAAGAGAATCAATTTCAAGTTGGTGACAAGTTCTTTGGCCTATCTTCAATATATACAACACTAGGTGATGAACAATAAACACATTTTGTTGGCCCATTTGAGATCCACTCTCTTTGTCACCACGAGAAGGTCATAATGAAGGATGTTCAAGGAAACTATTTCCAAGCAAAGAAAGAGTGCCTTCGTCTTTTGAAGGGGAGCTATAAGCCTCCATAAAACTCAGGTTGCTTCTTTCCTTTCCTTGTCTTACCTACCATGCTAGTGATTATTTATGATATGTTGTTAGGCATGTGTGTTTGTAGGATAAGTGTAGAGGAAGGGGCTATTCTAGTAGAAAAGGTATTTTTTAGGATTTTATTAATAGTAGATTTAGGATAATAAATCGCCATTGCATGTGTATCTTGTAAAACCCTGTCTTATTATTAATATTGCTCAGAGTAGCAATTGCGTAGCTTAGTGGGCATATAAAAATAGCATAAATATACTGATATATTGAAACAATATTGCTTGATTACATATAGAATTCTCCATAGGGGTGTACATAATAATACAGACCTTAACAAATATAAAGGTCTTCAGATAACCAACACCTCCTCGTATTGGCTCGGAACCTTCTGTCACCAGTAATTAAGATTATGCTCTTTGAGCCGCTGTCTGCTGCTGGAAACTTTAAATATTTATGGAAAGGGTGAGATTCGGGAGAATCTCAGTAGTAACATGCTTTCAAACATATAGAATGCGAAAATAGATATGATATGCCATGTCATGTAAGATGATCGAAACTATGTGTACACTTGCCCAAGGCCAAACTATATGTCTGCACCTTGGTCTACTTGGCGCCCTTGTTGGGTCCCTGACCACCACATGGCGACTTGGTGTGTCAAAAACACTAGCTCATGTTACAGTGAATGACATATACAACATTTAGTAATCACATAGTATATGTAGGAAGAAGTTACTACCTGGAATGCGCCCTTTCCTTGCTTGTTAATCGGTCCAGCTCTGTATCCGGCTCAGGCTATCGGTATATTCTAAAATTACAAATATAGGATATATGAGTTATTATTTATCCATAACTCATGCTAAACTCATTGTGTTGGTTATCTTGACTCAAAACTGCAAAATTACAAAAATACCCCTGGGAACCCGGTCCATACCCCTTCGTACCCGGTCAAATTGTACTATTTCAAAAATCATGACCAGGGCTAATCCTACACAATTTTGTGTGTAGAATCCATTTTTGACCTCAGATTAGTCAAAATCAGGCTCAAATTACGAAATTACCCTTGGCAGCCCCTAACTTAGGGTTTTAAGGGTAGTTTGGTCATTTTGCATTCTAGGGCTTTTCTCACTTCGCAGTCTACATGAACCCTACACAATTTTCCCTTCTAAACTCAATGGAACCATCAAATTTATGAAATTCCAGATCAAACAGGACGAAAATGCCCCTGGACCAGATCTGAAAAATTAAGGGAAAATGTGTTTTCTTAATTTGAATCCATAAACCTCCTTCTTTACACCTCTAATCACTTGTTTAATCACTTAAACACCATTCCCCCATGATTATTAGAAAATTGGGCAGCATAACCCCTTAGGGTTTGAGCTTCCCAAATTTACAAAATCAAGGAAACAAAGCCAAATCAACCACAAATCATCATCAACAAGCAAGAATAAAAAAGATAATCAAGGTTCTTGAGATTACCTTTGATTTCTCTTCTTTCTCTCTCTAAAACGTCACTGTTCATCATCTCCTCTCTCTTGATTCTTCTTGAAAAACATGGATTTCATGGAGGAGAAGAGGTTAGGAGAGGTTCCTACATGATTTGGAAGCATAAACTTGAAGTATACATGCTTCTTACCTTGAATTTTGGAAGAACCCTAAGCTCTTCTTGCTTCTTTCATTCAGCTGCTCCTCCTCTCTCCTTTGATCAGTTTTTGTCCGAGAATAAATGAATGAAGATGAAGGAAATGGTGATTTAATGAATTGGTCAAAAGTGGCTTACATGTGGTATGTTCTCATTGGTCCAAAATATATAGTTTTTGTTTAATATTACAAACTAATTCTATTTCCCTTTCTTGCTCCCTAATTCAGCATAATTCATCTCAATTAAAGGGAAAAACAAATATCTGATTGCTTTATTGGTCAAATGACCATTTTGCCCATACATTTTTGTGATTTTCGCACATGCTGGAAAACAGAGCAGAATTTTCACCAAACTTCGAAAATTCATATCTAATTGTATAGATATCCAATTGGGGTGGTTCCAAAGGCTACGTGACCCTTATTAAGTCTAGTTTTAAGGAAAAATATATAATTTAGCCAATTGGAAGCTCAACATTCCCAGAATTATTGTTTTTGGACGCTGCCACTGAAAATCGCCAGCTTCACTGGGTTAACTTCAAAAATACATATCTCTTTGTGTACAGCTCCAAATAGCTTATATGACCTATCAAATTAAAGCTTGATAAGTCTACTTTAATTCTGGAAAGTTTCATAATTTTTGGACATCATTTGCCTATTTACAAATGTCACACAATCATGACTGCCACGTGGAGAAACACACTAGTGGCAAATTTCATTTGGTTCCCAACATAGTCTTGTTGTGTGACCACTCATTGTCTTATTTTGTCACTTAATGTGGTCTTTAATGCACCATTTTATTTCCCTTTGATGCCACCAAAGGTGTTAAGAATTGTAGGGATTAAAATCGTGCCTTACTGGGATACTTGCTAAACTGGAGCTTAGCAGTCCACTTATTGTAGGCTTATCATCAATTCTCTTGTCCTAAAATTTGGGGTGTTACATTTCTCCCCCTGTCAATAAAATTTCGTCCTCGAAATTTGGTATCAAATCATATTGATTTCCTTGGGGGCATGTTAGCTCTGTTGTACCTTGTTTAACGTACCAAAACCCTGTTTAACATAACACAGAGTACTTGTTAGGCCTTACTGCCTAGGGACACTGCCCCATGCAATCATACATATCGGGTCTTATTACCTTTGTTTACTATTTGACATATCGTTGATTGCTTAACAATTCGCTAGCTTGTAGATATACTAATTCAACAGGTCTTACATTCGGTTGACTCTCAGTCCGATAGTAACTATATGCCTCAATGCCTTGTCGGGACATCGCCCAGTATAGTTAGCCCTACGGCTTAAATCATTCCACTCTCGTTGCATTAAATAGTCCAGTCTTACTGCCCTGTACAAACATGTACACTAGGTCTTACTGCCATTTTGACTGCTTGTAGACCTTACTGTTTGTCTTCTATTAAGTTTACATGTTTGTTCGGTGTTCAGGATCAAATGATTATTTAACCCTTATTGACCGTATTGCATACACTTCTCGGAATCAAATTACTATTTGACCCTTGCTGCTCATATTGTATGCAATATCTCGGAACAGGCATCAACCTGTCCATACTTGTCTCATGTTCTCAAATCAACATCAATTGTTGTTAGCTCTACAACACAAGTGAGGAAATTAGCTTTGTGAGACTACAATTGTTGTGATGCATGTGCCACTACTCGGCTCTGCTGCATCAAATTGCATCCCAATCCATACTTGTTCACATTTATATAGACCACAAGGGTTATCGGTAGATCTGGGATTATTAATATAGTATTGTTGAGAGGAATCCGCCACCATCACACCTTACTACTCTAAGACTCATCCCAATCTCTGTTCACATGTGTCACCACAACCATACAGATCGTGTGACTGTAGACTACATAGGTGGTGTCACTATATACCACACTGGTCATATTGTTGCAAACCACACAGGTTTACATGGGTAATATCACTGTATATCATGTAGGATGTAACATTGTTGGCCACACCGCCTCAGCCGCATGTTTTATGCCCCACCTCACGACGGTGACAACCAAGAGCTCAGGATCGTCCCAGACGCCCAAGGCACCTGGTCATGTCGGGGTAAAAGCCCTCGATCATGAGGTTGAATAACATGCTCTGATGGGCTGCCTCATTGCTAACCACCATACAGGTATCTCATTGCGACCACACAGGTAATACTGCACACCACGTATGTTGTGTCATTGCTGACCTTACCGGTTAAATCACTGTATGCCACACAGGCTACATTATTATAGACCACACAGGTCTTATTGCGATTTGGGATGATCACACTGGTGCGATAACAACCTCTCTTGCAACTTACAAGAATTGCGCATAGATTTGCTATGCTTCTGCTGCGCCACTCTGATGTGTTATTTCCTCATGAGAGCTAACATTGTCAAAAAGATCAAATATGAGTTCTATAGAAACCTCTCATGACATTTGACTGAACCCAAATGGCCACTATCAAACAAACACAAGATAGGTGGGGCTATATAATCTGCTCGCACTTATCTTACTACCTTAACATCACATAAATCGATAATCACTTTCCTTAATTGTACCCAATAGGTATCGTAAAACAATCAAGATCAATCGTGCCTACTCAATAGGCTTGCTAAAAACAATCACGATCAATTGCACCTATCCAATAGACATACTAAAATAATCAAGATCAACTGCGCATATTCTAACCTTCATGGTATTTGGGTAATATCCTCGAAACATTACTGAAGGTTCAACATCATTCGTTAGGTTCATAAGGTTCAACTTCTTTATAGAATAAAACCATAGTGCAACCTTAATTGCATTGTGATCCAAGCACTATTTCAGCCTAGATCTTATTTTAAGCTTATCCTCAACCTTCAGTATCATCAAATCAAGTCCTTTAGGTTAGATATACGACATATTCACTACACATTATGTATCACCGCATAGCATGCCTACATAACAATAACCCCACGGGATAACTAAGGATCGTTGCTTAACATGGCGAAACCTCAAATAATTTCTATGCCTCGAGTTTTCATAACCTTATCAAATAAACTTTTCTGAGCAGTACTCACTGCAACAAAAATGGTTCAGATTAAATATCAATGCTTATTTCATCATCTCTTTGCCTCTAATCATTCTTTGTGTCATTTAGGAACTTCTAATCATGGTTTAAACCTTTAATCAAAAGGTTTTAACTTTCCTCATAACTTGAGGGTATTTCGGTCATTTTACACTATGTTTGGTACACAAACACTCTTGTAATAACATATAATTGGAGTTTATAGTAGCTAGGGAAAACCTGTAACTATATACAACCTCTAGACTGCTGAACAACATGCTCTTGCTCCTTTGCATTACATAACATATCATGTTTATGTAACTTCCCAGGGGGTCACTCATCCTTAGATTTTCCAGGGTTGAGCACGCTTAACTTTTGTGTACTCGTACGAAAACGTAGATACCGACTCGAACTGCTTCCAGCCACCGGTACCCCGTGCTTGCCCTCGTCTCATAAATTGTGCCCACTGTCTCCGAGCATTAAAATATTGTGCATAGACTGCATATCAGTGCCGGTACATGCACGATAACACGTACCTACGATTTGCTCCCTAAAATCCATAAAATTGTCTGTTAGACCCTGCTCAGTTATCTTGTTCTTCTTCCGAACTAAACCACTGTATCCAGAAAGAAATGCAGTGTTGTGCAGATCCCATTGTCATCCATGTCTTTAAATCCAGAAGACATTGCTCACAAAATACTAGGATCAGATCGTCTGAGTACATTGTATGCTGGTCTATGGGGTGTTATGCTTTCAGACAGCCCGCAGATACATACCCTGGACGTCCTTCTATAGCTCTTAATTTGTCATTGGTCATGCATCTCGTATATCGTTCCAGCACTAGAATCAGTAACAGAATCTAGATCTGACTCTGTCTTGTCTGTTTGACATTGTCCTCTCAGTTTATAGCTTATCAATGTCACCAGTGAGAGATGACTCATAGGTGATACCAATCAATGGTGTAGCCAATACATTGGCCTTGGTTGTACCCGCTTCCTCAGGTTCTACAACGTCCTTATACCACCCTCAGACCGCGATTACGATATTGGTTGCCCTCCGGGTACTCACTGTTTCTCCAGGGATTGTCTATTCCTTTCAGGGGCTTAACTGTACACCAGCCAAAGTAATTCACTTCGCTGTTCCCATCTATATATATCAAGCATATCAGTATACTATTCTATTGCCCAAACTACTTGCACTATGGCCAGAACTACTGCTCTGATACCAAAAATGTAAAACCCTGTCTTATTATTAATATTGCTCAGAGTAGCAATTGCGTAGCTTAGTGGGCATATAAAAATAGCATAAATATACTGATATATTGAAACAATATTGCTTGATTACATATAGAATTCTCCATAGGGGTGTACATAATAATACAGACCTTAACAAATATAAAGGTCTTCAGATAACCAACACCTCCTCGTATTGGCTCGGAACCTTCTGTCACCAGTAATTAAGATTATGCTCTTTGAGCCGCTGTCTGCTGCTGGAAACTTTAAATATTTATGGAAAGGGTGAGATTCGGGAGAATCTCAGTAGTAACATGCTTTCAAACATATAGAATGCGAAAATAGATATGATATGCCATGTCATGTAAGATGATCGAAACTATGTGTACACTTGCCCAAGGCCAAACTATATGTCTGCACCTTGGTCTACTTGGCGCCCTTGTTGGGTCCCTGACCACCACATGGCGACTTGGTGTGTCAAAAACACTAGCTCATGTTACAGTGAATGACATATACAACATTTAGTAATCACATAGTATATGTAGGAAGAAGTTACTACCTGGAATGCGCCCTTTCCTTGCTTGTTAATCGGTCCAGCTCTGTATCCGGCTCAGGCTATCGGTATATTCTAAAATTACAAATATAGGATATATGAGTTATTATTTATCCATAACTCATGCTAAACTCATTGTGTTGGTTATCTTGACTCAAAACTGCAAAATTACAAAAATACCCCTGGGAACCCGGTCCATACCCCTTCGTACCCGGTCAAATTGTACTATTTCAAAAATCATGACCAGGGCTAATCCTACACAATTTTGTGTGTAGAATCCATTTTTGACCTCAGATTAGTCAAAATCAGGCTCAAATTACGAAATTACCCTTGGCAGCCCCTAACTTAGGGTTTTAAGGGTAGTTTGGTCATTTTGCATTCTAGGGCTTTTCTCACTTCGCAGTCTACATGAACCCTACACAATTTTCCCTTCTAAACTCAATGGAACCATCAAATTTATGAAATTCCAGATCAAACAGGACGAAAATGCCCCTGGACCAGATCTGAAAAATTAAGGGAAAATGTGTTTTCTTAATTTGAATCCATAAACCTCCTTCTTTACACCTCTAATCACTTGTTTAATCACTTAAACACCATTCCCCCATGATTATTAGAAAATTGGGCAGCATAACCCCTTAGGGTTTGAGCTTCCCAAATTTACAAAATCAAGGAAACAAAGCCAAATCAACCACAAATCATCATCAACAAGCAAGAATAAAAAAGATAATCAAGGTTCTTGAGATTACCTTTGATTTCTCTTCTTTCTCTCTCTAAAACGTCACTGTTCATCATCTCCTCTCTCTTGATTCTTCTTGAAAAACATGGATTTCATGGAGGAGAAGAGGTTAGGAGAGGTTCCTACATGATTTGGAAGCATAAACTTGAAGTATACATGCTTCTTACCTTGAATTTTGGAAGAACCCTAAGCTCTTCTTGCTTCTTTCATTCAGCTGCTCCTCCTCTCTCCTTTGATCAGTTTTTGTCCGAGAATAAATGAATGAAGATGAAGGAAATGGTGATTTAATGAATTGGTCAAAAGTGGCTTACATGTGGTATGTTCTCATTGGTCCAAAATATATAGTTTTTGTTTAATATTACAAACTAATTCTATTTCCCTTTCTTGCTCCCTAATTCAGCATAATTCATCTCAATTAAAGGGAAAAACAAATATCTGATTGCTTTATTGGTCAAATGACCATTTTGCCCATACATTTTTGTGATTTTCGCACATGCTGGAAAACAGAGCAGAATTTTCACCAAACTTCGAAAATTCATATCTAATTGTATAGATATCCAATTGGGGTGGTTCCAAAGGCTACGTGACCCTTATTAAGTCTAGTTTTAAGGAAAAATATATAATTTAGCCAATTGGAAGCTCAACATTCCCAGAATTATTGTTTTTGGACGCTGCCACTGAAAATCGCCAGCTTCACTGGGTTAACTTCAAAAATACATATCTCTTTGTGTACAGCTCCAAATAGCTTATATGACCTATCAAATTAAAGCTTGATAAGTCTACTTTAATTCTGGAAAGTTTCATAATTTTTGGACATCATTTGCCTATTTACAAATGTCACACAATCATGACTGCCACGTGGAGAAACACACTAGTGGCAAATTTCATTTGGTTCCCAACATAGTCTTGTTGTGTGACCACTCATTGTCTTATTTTGTCACTTAATGTGGTCTTTAATGCACCATTTTATTTCCCTTTGATGCCACCAAAGGTGTTAAGAATTGTAGGGATTAAAATCGTGCCTTACTGGGATACTTGCTAAACTGGAGCTTAGCAGTCCACTTATTGTAGGCTTATCATCAATTCTCTTGTCCTAAAATTTGGGGTGTTACATATCTTGCCTGTATCCTTCATTTGTGCTTACTTGTTATGTCATGCATTGAAGACAATGCAAGAATTAAGTGTGGGGGAGGGATTGCTCTAGTCACAATGTGTAACCACAATGTTTTGGTTCATAAAATTTGAGGAAAATTGAAAAATTTTTGAACTTGGAAAAATTGGTTTTATGAAGTGCTTAATGGACCCTTATTTTCACTTTACTAACGTAACTCCTTGACATTTTTTTTAAAAATTTAAATGCACTATGATTGTGAAAATCAAGCATTTCCAAGTATGATTGTATGAAGCTTATATAATCCCTTTGCTTGATCAATTGAGAAATTGGAGTTTATTTAATGCAATGTTATTAATTTGGATGCCTAGCTTGATTTTAGGAAGTTGGTATGGTAGAGAAAACCCTTGTTAAAAGATTCTTGAGCCTTGATTCTATTTTCTCATCATGTGTGTATTCACCTAGTCTTTAGTTAATCTCTAGAACTTGTCTAGGTTCTTTTTCAAAGCTACATTAATGCCTTGGATTTATAGTATGATAGGGGCATTCATTTCTAAACCTATTGACCTAAACACAAACCATTAATCATTTACCTTTGTTTACCCCCTTAAGCCCTTCACTTTCATTTCTATTTCATAATACAAATGCTATGTTTGTATCATTTATTACATTTTTCCTAGCACTATGATTTTTTTTTTTAAAAAATTACTATTGTATATGTGAAAAGAAAAGTGCCATGTGAGTAGTCAAAAGAAAGAAAAAAAATAGAAAATAAGAAAAAGAGAAAGTGTGAATATATAAAAAAAAAGAAGAAAGAGAAAATTCAAAGAAAGAAATAAACAAATAAGGCACTATGGTAAAATATGTGAATTAAGTGTAGTTGTGGAGTGCCAAGTGGTCCAACAATTTTTTTGGTACAAGCATAGTGTTTGTTATAATTTCCATCTATTTAACCTTTTCAACATTACAACCTTAAGAAGTTCCATTGACTATAGATTCATGACAAAACTAGGAGTAGAGATAGTAGAACCTTTACAAGCTTATAGTAGATGCTAGAATAGGTGAATTGAGTAAAATTTCCTATGATTTGAGAGATGAGAGAAACACTTATTCCCTTGAGGACTCTATCATATCTATCTCTTTTGATTTCGTTATGTGTTCAAGTTGGTTTCTTTACATTAAAGAATTCCATGTGGTTTAATTGATTTGGGATTGTGGTTATTTAATTTTTATCACTACTACAAAATATAGATTTTACGTCCCTAAAAGACGTTCCTTTTTAAAAAAGGGAAGTAAAAAATAAATACGATGGCATTTTTGTAATTGTGGGTAAGAATTAAGTAACTTTAGACGTCTCTTTTTAAAAAGGGACGCCTAAAGTCTAAAAAAATTAAAAAAAATTATTTTTTTTTACTTTAGGCGTCCCTTTTTAACTTTAGACGTCCCTTTTCAAAAAGGGACGCCTAAAGTCTAAAAAAAATTAAAAAAAGGGACGCCTAAAATAAAAAAAAATTAATTTTTTTTAGACTTTAGGCGTCCCTTTTTGAAAAAGAGACGTTTAAAGTCAATTTTTTTTTACTTTAGACGTTCCAAATTCAAAAAGGGATGTCTAAAGGTAACGTAAATTAGTCAAATTGATACTGACATCACTCTTTTTAAGGTTATGTCTACCTCCGCAAGCTAACTTCCTTGATTCAAATTTCAAAACTCTCATTTTCTCTCGAAGCTGAATCTTCCACCACTCTCTTCAAGCTTATTTTCCACCATAACTCTCTCTCTTACTCCCTTTCATTATCGTTGTTCTTTTTTTGAAAGTCAACCTCCTCTATCTCCACCACCATCATTTACCGTCTTCCTCTCTTCCTCTCCATTGTTGAAGCTCGTCGCCATTGTTCTTCTTCGATCTTTGATGCTGGTGGTTCCTCCTCCCTCCCTCTCCCGCCATTGGCCTCCATCCTCCCTCTCCTACTGTGGCCAAAAGATATGGATAATTACTTTTTCTTTTTATAGGCTAAGTTTTGAACTGGGATTATTGTATATGTATTTTGTTGTGTTAAGATTTAGATTTATCTTCATTGTAGATTCATTTTGATTTATCATCCTTCACCAATATTAATCTGTAAGGGCATTTTGGTTTATGAAAAAATGTTCGATCTTATTTCTGTAGATTATAATTGTTAGGCAGTGAAAAATATAAGCGAATTTTTTTGTTTAAAATAAAACAACTTTAGACGTCCCTTTTTAAAAAAGGGACGTCTAAAGTTTAAACGTCCATTTTCTTAAAAAGGGACGTCTAAAATTTTATTTTTAAAAAAAAAATTAGACATCGATTTTTTAAAGGACGCCGTATCCTGACTTTTTTACGTCTCTAGTATAGGTGTCCCTCTTTTTTTGGACGTTAAAAGGGCTAAAAAAGGGACATTAAAGTGTTTTCTGTAGTAGTGTATGTAATTGTATTTTTGAATTACTTGATGATTACAATGCTGGACATATTTTTGGAAACATTGGTTTTATTTTTCTCGGGGGTGCAAAAGGCTAAGTATGGGAGAATTGACAAATCCCTATTTTTATTATATATTTCTATATTTCATGTGGGGTTTTTGTCATAATAATTTAGCTTAAAATATCCCTTTTGTAATTAATTGTGACTAAAGGAGTTTTTATGAAATTAAGGTTGAAAAAGGTAAAAATATCATATATTTTATAAATTTCCTTAATTGAGTAATTTTTGGAAAATAAGGTATTACATTTTGGGCTTATTTGCTTTGCAGATCAATTTGTAGAAAATTTCAGACAAAGGCCCTCAGGTTTTGAAAATGCTGGTTGGAACCACAAAGTTTTCATGTTCTAATTTTAGTCCCTTCACAAGAACTTTTAAATATTTAATTTCAGTCCCTTGGTCAAAACGCACGTTTTGACCAAAGAATCAAATAGCAATTAGGGGACCCGACCTGGTCTTCTGGCATAGGAGAAAAACGCGAATGAGCTGAGATAAAAGAAAGGAGGGAGGCGGCAGACGAAAAGGGAAAAGAGATTGAATAAAGGAAGGAGGCAGCGGAGCAGCTTCAGGAGGTGATCATCAGTACTACATCACCATCATATCCTTCCATCTTCATCACCGCCGCAACTCCTCCGCCAAGCTGATGTCAAGCCGAGACACAGAGGGGGCTATGAGCTGATGGTCTGGTCTGATTCATTGGGAGAAGTAGAAAAAAATCACGGAAACAGAGGAGATACATGAAAAATAAGAGAGAGCTATGAGAGAAGGTTCCTGAACATCATCACCGTGGAAGATCTAGAAGCAAAGTTTCAGCTGTGTTCTGGATTCTCTTAACACCATACAACATCATATACACCACTCACCATCATTTTGCATCCAACTTCATCGCTTGCAATTCAATTATTCTAGCCCCAAGTCCTCTCCTCTGTCTCCTTTTTGTTTTCTGGGTTCAATTTCAGTAGTTAATCAATTAAATGTTTTACTTGGCTTGATGTGTGAATATGGGAGTAATTATTTTTCTTGAAGCTATTATCATGAGTGGCTAGACAATTTTGTGCTCTTAGAGATGATTTGGAGATGGCTTGAGCTCACATGTGCTTCAAAAGGGGAGTTTATTTTATCCACAGCTCATTATATTTGTGATTTCTTAGGTTTAGGAATTCATTTATAAATTGAGACTATGATTTTAACTATGTTTTATTTTATAACTTGAGTTGTGATTTTGGGTTTGTAATAAGGATTTGCATTCATCAATATATATGGTTGTATATATATTTCTCTATGATTTCATTGCTTTCTATTTATTTAACATGGTATTATTAGATAGCTTGATTGAATTAGAATTGTAGTAGAACCTAAATGCATTACTTACTTCATAATCACACTCTAAGGGATTTTAATAATGCTTAAATTAATGGGTTCATGAGTTTAAACGTTAGACTCAATGGTAATTAAGATTTGATATATTAGAAAACTTAGAGAAACTCATTTCACTAAAAGGGCTTAATAGAATTTTAAGAGTAGGGGTCTCTCTCTTGTGACGTTAGACTCAATGGTGTTGGGGTTTGGTATATTATGAGCTTAGTGTATTAACTCCCCAAATATTTTTAATTATGCAAGGATAGCCATTAAAAACCAATTCTAAGAGCATATCACTTGCATCTTTCATCCATTTCCATTCCTCCTTAATTGAAAATCCCAAAAATATTTACTGTAAGTGCATTGTGTAACATCCTAAAATTTATTTAAAGGTTAAATTCCCAAAAAGAAAATTAAATGGTACTAGAGATTAATCTTGAGAATTGAAAGCCAAATTATGAAACCTATGAAATATATGGGATCTTAAATTAGAAAAAGCAAAAAATTACGGCATTGTGTGTGTAATTAATAGGATAAAAATATACCTATATATATAATATTAAAACACACACACCCTTTTTCCCTTGCTTCACATGAGACACACGTACACACATTCAATTAATTAAATAAACACACTCCCTCTCCATGTTTCATTCATTTCTCACACACACACACAATCACTTATTAATTAATTAAACACCCATGTGTCACACACACACACACTTTCATTTTTTTTAAAACACCCTTTCACCTCTTCATCACTTCACTTTCGGAAGCCAAGGAAAAGAAAAGAGAGAGTGAGTGAGAGAGAGAAAGAGACACATAATAGAGAAAGAGGGATACGTAAGAGTGATCGGTGCTACCAGAGGAAGGAAGAGGTAATTACAAATTCAACATACAACTTCAAATCCTAATATAGGTGAGTTCCCTTTACATATTTTTAACTCTTTCTAGTTGATTTGAGGCTACTTTTGGGTAGTTTGGGAAGCATAAGAATCTAGTATAATGAATCATTGTCTTGTGAGGTCTTGTTTTAGCCAAAATAGTGCATAAGGAAGGAATGAGAATTTGATAAATTTGAGGTTTTCAATGAATTATATATGAAAAATTATATGGGAATACATGAGATTATGATTTTTGGATGATTATAAGTCTAGATTTTTTAGAAAATAAGAGGAGTTGTTGTTCGGTTAGTTTCTCTGAAATCATATTGGTTGTAAAATAAATTTTGGTAACCAAAACTGGTCCGAAAATTATGAAAGTTTTCAGAAGGAAAGTAGACATCTTAAGCTTTAATTCGATATATAATATGTATCATTTGGGTTTATAAATAGTGAGATATGAATTTTTAAAATTAGATGATGAATCTGGAACGTTTTCTGGTACAGATGGGGTTTGACAAAATGATGGAAATTTTTTGGCTATATTATCTAAATGGTAATATTTTTTTTCTAAAACTATATGTAAAGAGGATCATATAGGATTTTGAACCATCCAATTTGGAGTTCTAGATATTTAGTTATGAATTTTAGAAGTTAAGCTATTGCAATTGGAAAGATTTTCTGGCAGTGCGAGACAAATTTAAAACTGGGAATTATTCATGGATATCTGGTAGTTAAAAGTATTTTTATATTAAAATAGACTTCATAAGTGACATATATAATTTGGAACCACCTTAATTGGATATTTCTAGGTCAAGATATGAATTTTCAAAGATTATTGAAAATTCTAACAGAATTGAGTAATACTACAAAAATAAAAATAAGGGTATTTTTGAAATAATTGGGACTCTAAGGGTCAAGTTAAATACTAGAGTTGGTATGAGTCCATTAAATACCTATTGGATTTAAGGTATTAGCTATAATGATAACCTACCAAAGTGTCTTAAATTATTTTGGAATAAGTAATAATTCGCCCGTCCCTAAATTATAAATTATAGGATTTGACATTTGCCCGAGACGCCTAAGAGACTAAGAACTGGAACCAAATTTGGAAAGACTGTCAGGTAGTACCTTATCTCTTATATCATATGTGATGTCATGTATGTGTACCATACCATCTGTATATGTATGAGACAGATAGTCCACAGGCGGTAAGACCTGTAAGTACAAGTTACACCGAGAGTTACCCGGGGGCGTTTTAAGCCAGGTAGGTTTGAGACAGAAAGCCCGTGACTGTACCTTGTATATGGCAGAGGCCCTGGACAGCCAGATTGTGAATCTCAAGCGTTGTGAGTCTGTGATAAGGGACCGGTTAGGCCCTTTTATGTGTTGCATTTCTGTAAGTTGTGCTGTTTGATGATTTGTTTTACATGCTTAGTATTTGCATATTATATGAGTGATCTGTGTACTACTGAGATTCTTTTGAATCTCACCCCTTTTCCAACAAATGATATACAGTAAAGGCGTCCAGCTCTAAGGGCAAGAAGCTAATATAGACGGACGAAGAAGAGGCAAATAAATTATGGACTGTTTGGTTATTATTTTATTTTGGATGACTGTAAAATATTTATAAGTAGTAGTAGTAGCGATGGTAGTACTAGTACTTGCGACGCAGACTGTATAAGTTGTAATTCGTACGTTAGACTTTCGATAATGTATTAGTATTCAGAAACCCATAAGTTAACCATCACGACGCGAGCTATGGATAGAAAATGCTCTGTATTTTAAATAAATGATTTTGAAACTGATAAAGATAATGAATTTACAAATTAAAATTTAGACCATACATATTTATTTTAAAAAGTTTTTGAAAATCCTATACAAATATAAGATTAAACTCTATCTTAAATTGGGACTTTAAATTGTTTTGGTCTCAGGTTTGAAACCATTATATATTTAAACTAATATAAAGGCTTTAGAAAATAAGGTGTTACACATTGAATTCATAGTTTTAAAAATCAATCAATCTTGTTTTACCGTTGTCAATTTTGCATTGTAATTACTTAGTTTATTAGGAATTAGTTTCATAATCAGCTCCTTAAAGTGAAACGACTCGAGTTGTGCACTATATTGCATTAATTCGGTTTATTCTTGATAACCCCGAGGCGACTAAAGGGAGTTTATTTTAGGTGGCCAACTCAAGCTCCTCCTATTCATTAATCACTACCACAAGAAAAATTACAATAATATTGGTTATTATAAATCATATTCATTTAAGTGAGCTTGCTCCCATTCAGTTACTGATATCGTTATTACATCCCTCCCATTTGTTCCTTTCCCTGATCTTCGCCCATCATGACAAGGCTTCAGGATTCCTATAGGGTCAACATTTGATAGAGAATTGGCACAAAAGTCACTTGCTTCTTCAACCATGTACCTTTCAACAATACAACCCTCTGGTCGATATCTATTTTTCACATACCCTTTTAAAATTTTCATGAATCGCTCATTCGGATACGTCTATCTCAAGTACACTGGACCATACAATTGAACCTCTTTGACCAAGTGTACGGTTAGATAGACCATAATGTCAAAAAATGAAGGTGGAAAATACATTTCATGTTTACACATAGTACAAACAATTAGCCTTTGCAAATCTTGTAACTTGGTTGAATCAACCACTTTACTTCAAATCAACTTGAAAAACATGCAAAGTTTAGTGGTGTGTTTCTTATATTTTTGGGTAAAATGGAATTTATAACTACCGGTAGGAAATTCTACATGAGCACATGACAATCATGAAATTTAAGGTTCTTTAACTTCAACTCTTTCACTGATACAAGATTCTTTATATTTGAATAGTAGCCCTTAGAAACTTTAATTCTTTACAAAAACTCACAAAACAATTTTTTCTCTTTCCTCAATAGGGTGTAAGCCGTTAGATGTAGATAAATACAATGCCCTTGATCAATCAGTGGCAACTCTTCTCTAATTCCTAACAAGTTCACCAAATCCAACATCGAATTGATACTATCCTTACTTTTTCCTTGGATATTGAGCAACGTCCCAATTAGACTATCACATATATTTTTTATGTGCCTAACATCAAGAAAATATCTCACATATAAAGACTTTCAATATGGAAGTTTAAAGAAAATAGACTTTTTCTTCCAACCACTTATCTCAACTTGTTTTACAAAGGCTTGCCAACATTGTCATCCAAGTCTTTTACCTTTTTAAAACCTGGGCACTAGTCAACATCTTCGGTGGGCTACCTTTTTCTGAGTCACCAATGAAAAACTTTTTGTACTTCCTCCAACGATGTTGTGATGGTAATAATCTTTGATGTCCCATATAAACATTTTTCTTACATTGATCTAGTCACACTAAATGAGTGTCATCTTCACATATAAGACACCTACCATATCCTTTCACGCTGTATCCGGATAAATTACATAAGTAGGGAAATCATTAATTGTGCCAAACAACATGGCTTTCAAAATGAAACTTTCTTCTCTATGCCTATTATACACATTGACTCCTTCTTCCCAAATCAGAACCTAGTCATCAATTAAAGGAGAAAAGTATACATCTATATCATTCCTATGTTGCCTTGGCCCAAAAACTAACATAGAAAACATCATAAACTTACGTTTCATGATCAGTGTGGAGGAAGGTTATAAATCATCAATATCACTGGCTAGGTACTGTATGTATTACTTTAAACACCTGGGGATTAATTCCATCAGTTGACAGTACAAGGTATAGTTTCCTTACTTCATCCGTAAAGTGAGGGTACTTATGATCAATTCTTTTCCATTAAGGAGCATCTATAGGGTGCTTAAGCTTCGTATCTTTAATCCTTTTATCTGCATGCCATGTCAACTATTTAGCAATCTCTGTATTACTGTACAGTCGCTTGAATCTCAAATAATGGGAAAATACAATAGGACCTTCAAAGGACTTTTTCCGTTTTTCCATTCTCTGATTCTTAAATAATATACAATCGTTAGGGCATGCATATATCTTCTCATGACACATACTAGTTGTAGAGCAAAGAATTTTCTTTGCCTCGTATGTGTTGATAGGAAGTACATTTTATTTTGAAAGCATATCTTCCAAAAGTTCAAGCAGTGCAGTGAAGCCCGAATCACTCAATCTATAGTGTGCTTTAAAGTTGTACAATTTCAACACTACTAGAAATCGTATGTATTTTGTACAACCGATAAACAATGGTTTCTCTGCATCACCTTTCAACTTCTCAAAATTTTTAAGACAGTTATGAATAACCTCTTCGACCACATTTAGCATTTCTTCAAGACCATTGTCTTCATCACACATGGTTCAATTAAACTCATTCGAAGTACCGCTCATAGTATGCACCCGATTACTATATGGATTGTTCATCTCACCATACCTTGTCCATCGTGTATATGTTTAATCAATCGCATAACACACTAAATGATCTAGCAAATCAAGTGGACTAATCCGCTTTCCATAACAACAAGATAAGCAAGGACACAAGATTTTGTTAGGATCTTTTGTATGCTCGATTGCAAATATAATAAACTCTTTCACCCTATCTATATATTCCCTTGAACAATGATAAGATGACATCCATTTTTGATCCATCTATACCTTCAACCTATTTTTAAAAAGTAGTTAGTTGCTAGAATATTGCATTTAATAATTACTTTTATCTTCTCTTATTTATTTTAAAATAAAATCAATAGCATAACATCCTAAAAATTGGAGCTTTCCTGGTCTTAATTAAACCCTCTCTTTTAATTGACAAATAATCAATCAATTAATCCTTCTTCATCATAATAATTTCTCACAGCTTATAACGATAGAAATCATATTTGTCAGTTAACACCTATCATAGCTAAACTAGAAACCATTACAAGCCAACAAATTATTTAAAATACAAGTGGTAAAAATAAATAATTATTTTACTTATGCAACTCATCATTAGTTCTTTTTTTGTTTAAAAAAAACTCCATCCTATTCCTATACTAAATATAACCACTAAATAACTAATGTATTGATATTAAAAAACTCAATTAGTTTAATAATTTTTAAAAAAGAATATGCTAATTAATTAATTTAACTATTTAGGTCTTAGATATTAAACTTTCTTTTTTAAAAAAAAACCAAGTTACTTAGGTTTCAATACTAAATTTTAATTTTTAAAGCACAAGCTAAGTACAAAGATTCATAGTTAATTATAGTAAGACCAAGATAGTTACTAATTATGGCTAGGATCTCTAGTAACTCTCTTAGTTTCCTTTTATCCATGGTTTTGATGTTCTTGCATATAGATCATTAAGAAATGGAATCAATGTGTTAATTTTTTTCCTTACTTTCCTAACCAATTCTTATTAAGTGCATAGATTTTGTTTTCTTTGATTGATAATTGTGTACCCAACAAAAAAATAAGTGTATAATTAAAAAAATAATAAATGGTATATTATTGTTTTAAATTTCTAAAATGACGTATAAATTGAAAATTAAAAAAACAACATAAGAAATGGAGGGAGTATTTTATTTAAAGTCATGTTAGGGAAGCTTGTGAATGGCTCAAAAGAGCACTACAAGATAGCAGTGTGTGTGTGTACAGATAGCACTACAAGAAAGGAGTTAAAAAAATTTTATTAAAAAAATAAATGGCATGTATGCATGTGTGTGTGTGTCCAGATAGCATAAAAATTAAAAAAAATGGCATGTATGTGTGTGTGTCCAGAAAGATAAAGTACAGATCTATATAAAAGTTAAAAAAAACATAAAGAGTATTATAACATACTTACAGATTTGTAGTAGGGACTGAATGTATCTTGGACACTGAAGTAGGGACAAAAAGAGGAGGAGAGGAAGAAGAACTGTGAGCTAGATATTGAGTGGGGACTAAAAGAGTAGGAGAGTATGAAAAAAGGGGAACAAAAGGATGAAGGAAAAAGAAGCTTGTGGGACAAAAGGAAACAAAAGGGGGCCAATACGATGAAGGGGACAATGAAATTGACAGAGGGAGCGTATGGATATAAAAGGGGAGGAGGGAAGTGGCTATAGTCTTTTAGCTTGCATGGCTTCTGATTAGTGGAGGGGATTTTCTTTATCCACTGCAATCTTTTGTATGGCCCTTGCCTACATAAAGTTGGACATGTGGGACTGGGTGGCTCCTGGTCAACCAAGCGCTACCCAATCATACCAGCAGGTAGCTATGGAGCTTCCCTGAGCTGCTTCCACTTGTCTCATATGCTGCTTTTCTAAGGAAGCGCCACATACTACCCTCATGTTATGACACTTCCTTAAGGAAGGGCCACAACATCCCAATTATTTTAAAAAAAATTAATTACAAGTTGTGGCACTTCTTTAAACAAGTGCCACAAAAAGTACGCCACTAGTCCCACTTTCTGTAGTAGTGTAGAAACATAGCAACCACGAAAATGAATAGTGCCACCTTACTAATTATACACTCACCTACTGGATCAATCGTAGAGACCCCTTTTTAACTCCTCTATGACCAAACACCTACTGGAGTCTTCACGAGTATCACCTATTGATAATAACGTTTGTAAATATCATTATGAGTTCTCAAAATGAATGTTCCTATTCCTTCCAAGGTTAAATGAGCCTTATGCTAGTTAGTAAGTCATGTTATTGAAACTCAAGAATTTATATTCTTAATAATATATGAGATCCGAGATTATATTATGGGGTTAGAAGTTTAAGTCGTAACTATGAGGAACGAGATGAATCTAGAGATACATTAGGAAGTTCTGGGCTTATGAAGATGCAATAATAGGAAAGATGTGTGGTTGTGCAAAAGAAAAGGGTAATTCTCTTAAATTATATACATAGCACAAATAGATGAATATGGAAGCAAGGGAAGGATGAAAGAATGGAGAGGAAGGGACCTAACGTAATGAAAGAACAAAGAATTTTGAAATCACAGGGCAATGGTTTTGGCAGCGTGAGTGAGAGCGATTATGTGGAGAACGATAGAATTAGGTTTAGATGTTAGGAAGTAAGGCCTCATATAAGGTTTTAAATCTGACTAGAGAAAAAATAAATATTATTAATAAATTCTACTAGCTTGCAAAATATCTTGGATATTATTGGATTTAGTAATATTTACCGATCATTATTATTTCTTGTATATATTTATATGTACGTACTATCACAAAGGAAGATTGAGATTAAGAGGATTGAAGATTTACCGAAGTGCTTTGCCCAAGAAAGCAAGGGATATATGATCGTTCAATTCAACTCAAATCTTCATTCAATTTAACATCTCACAGGTTACAGGACAAGTACTTGCTTAACTTGATCATTAAATTATCCGCAGGATCAAATCTTAACCAATGAGATTCAAGAGCTGCAACGAAAGGTACTAATGAAGAAATTCTTTCTGATCATGCCACCATCAAATTCTGACTAATTAATTTATGGGTTCAAGTGCAAAAATACCTATAAAATTTTTCTAAAGAGCGTCAAATGCCATAAACTTTATTTGGGTGTAAAGATGCCCATAAACTTTTTGAAAATGGGCATTTTTGCCCTTTATTCGATTGCATTTTAGTCCCCCTTTACTTTATCAATTATTATATGATGACACATCTATCTCAACATCCTCATCTCTACCACCCCAACTTTATTCTTTTATTGTTCTTTTAAAACTCAACATCCACTAACATTACGATAAAACTTTCCTTTAGCTTATTAAGTCAGACACATTGGATGTATGCCTGTAGATTATAAATTATTATAAAAGCTCAAATCATATGCATAACCATGAACAAGGCAGTTCATTTCTTTGATTCCATTTATAATGTTGGCATATAAAAATGTGTGTCTACAGGGCAACAAAAATGCTCCAATTAATATGTCAATTGTGGGATTTTTGTGATTTATTTATTATAGTTGAAGTGGAGATGTAGAATAATGTTAAGCACAGAAATGAAAGTACTTTTTTTGTCTAAAACTTTGGGTAATGAAAGAAAACAGGGTTAGAGAAAAACGGGAGGAGCAGGAAAAATGGAGAGACAAGAAAAGTGGGTAAGCGTTTTTTCTTCTACTTAGTGGTATGGATACTCCCATTTGAGTGGGAGGTTGTGGGTTCAATTCCAATTGTAACCTCAAGCAATTAATATATACTTGCCCCTCTTATTCAACAATATATATATATATATTCTCTCTTATATGGAGGAAAAAAATGATATAATCCTAAAATGAATTTTCCAAAATTTTCAGACAGCAGTAGCACAGCTCAAGAACATCCATTTTCCCATAGTGTTGATTTAAATGATCAATTCAATCAACTAACGATATATGATCAATTGAATTACCCAACTATTTTAAGTGGACAAATAATTGTTTAGTTTTAGGTTAATAATGACTCAAAATAATTTCGCAAAGCTCAATCAAAAATTGAATTAATCCTAATGTGAACTTTTCAAAATTTTCAGACGAGTTAAAAAAACTCATAAATCAATAATTACATGATTGATTCTGTCTAAATTAAAATAAATAAAATCAATCTTGGAAATACAGCTCCTAAACCAAATTTCACATATCTGGAAAATGTCATTAATGGACTTGAAATAAACTGGAACGTCAAAGTGAAAACCCAAATGAACAATCCCTGTAAGAAACATTAGGATTTTTTTTATTCTCTAATTGGGCCATTACACAATTTAACGTGGGAAATATTAAACTGGAGCTGAAATTAATCCAGTTGCCCATAAGAATGTCCAAATGGGAAAAACAAATCGGCCAAAGATCCCACTTACTATAAAATAAGTTTTTGGGCAGCTTGACTCCATGGCACAGAGTTGGCCCGCAGGTTTGAGGTCCTTTTATAAATTTTAAATATTTTTTTATCTCTTTTAAAATATAAAAAATAAAATAAAATATAAAATGTATAACTTAAATTATAAATATTATAAAACTAAAGTTTCAAGATATTTTATAATTTTTCAAAATTAAACCAAATCAAATCATCCCTAATAGACTATTGTCTAAGAGTCTGACGAAAGGGGGAAAAAAACCATTGTCTAAGGATCTTTTTGGCACGAGACAAGTGAAGGATAAGGGAAAGGGGAAATTTTAACGAGTTCAATTTAAACGAAATGAATACTTGGGGCTATAAAATTTTGATACAAGAAAAAATGTAAGATAGAAGATTAAAAAAATTAATTAAAAGTTTTTAACCTCATTTTTCTAATTTTTTAAATTAAAGTCATTAAAATTTTTCTTTCTCCCTTTTACCAAACAAACACAAAAACGAAGTAAACAATATAAATCAAATAGCTAAACATTAGCAGCAAAAATAAATAATGTCAACATCATGAATATTGACCTGTCGCTTGTTAGCATAACAAAGGGAAAAGAGAAACATTTTTTTTTTTACTTTTTTTTTAAAATAAAAGCAAGAAGAAGAAGAAGAATGGGTATGAAAATGCACACAATCAACTACTCTAGGGGGAACACTTTTCAAAAGGATACGCGTAATGAATGGATATATATCAGCATGAATGACATTAATTTGTATCTGGATTGGAAAACTTTTGAAGAGTGTGAAGGTGCCAAGTTTTGCTCTTGATGCAAGGGTATATTTCTCTTACTTAAGCCAAAGAGTATACTCAGAAAATTAATAATGCTTTTAGATTATATCTATGACCATCTTGATGTTATAGAAGGAACAACTCCTTTAATTTAACCATTGAAGATAATGAAGATCCTATGCGCGTAAGGAGAAGTGGCCAAACCATATTTCCCTAGTATAAGCCTGACCTTTATTACATATCAAGACTCAAGGCTATACTCGTAAACCTTTATATACATCTGTGTGTGTGTGTGTGTTTTCGTGCACGCACTTACATACAAAGTCTAAACTAAATCCTATATTACACATACAAATATAAATATTACACTAATGTTCTCAATTTATCAAATTACAGTTTTTCTAATTAGGATAAATAAAAATATAACACAACACAAATGTTCTACAAAGTGATAATTGAAATTTAATCTCTGGTTATCTTCCTCAATCTTCATCATCATCAAAAAAATAAAACATTTTAATTCTGTGTTGAAGAAAACTCATGTCGCTGAAGTTGTTAATTCAATAATATTAACACATTCATATTCATCACCTAAAATAAATATTTATCAAATGGATGTGTCCTTGGGCCCTCTGCTACAATTTCCTGGATGCATGCATAAAAATGTAATTAAAGTAAATTTCTGAAAATGAAGAGTTTGAAATAAATGTAATTTGATGCAAATAAGAACACAAATACCCGATGCCACCTCGAGTACTTAATATGAAGAAATAGAAACTAGTTCAATCTATAGTTAAATCTTTCATTTGTTATATGTTCGTCGTTTAACTTATTGCAAGCATACGGGTTGCAAGTAATAGTATAGTGTAAAAAAAAAAAGTATTGTTTCACAAGGACTATGACAAAAGCGAGTTAATTAATGGAACCATGTTTTTAATTAGGTTAAATAAAATCATTTGAATTTGATCAAGTTGAATAAAGATTTTTAATGAAAATAACAATGGAAACAATGGAAATTGGGAAATTGGGTCTAACTTCAAGAGATTATAAGCTTAAGATTAGTTCATCCTCATTGTATTTCATAAAACTATGCAATTGTCCACTTATGTTGGTTAAATGAGTCTATATACTAGTCAAAGATTCTAAAATGATCAACCAAGCTCCCTCATGTCAAGATTGATTTTTAATCTTCATTAAAAATATTCAATCTTTTGTTAATAATTAATGAAAACCATCTTTTCAAAGAAATCCTTGAAAAGACTATGCTAGGTTGTTAGATATATCTCTATTCTAACAACAAACCATCCATTTAATCCCTAAACTTCAAGGGTAACATATTTTTTCTTAAGTTCTAAAATCAAAAGAGCTCCCTCAAGCATCTTTTAGTTGAACTACTCTATTCATGTGGTGATCAAGCACAATATAGCATTAAGCACAAAGAAAAATCAACATATATACTCATTAACCAACAAAAGCAAGATAATCTAGTAGTTTAAATCTATACAATGGGTAAAAGTAATCTTAAATTAGAGTTTTTATCCACTTATGGTTTGTACATATCAAAATCTTAGCACAAAAATTAATCCATATTAGCAAAATAAGAGAAAGAGGGAGAAGAACAAGAAAAACCCAAGCATTGAAGCTTCAAATCTCTTCTCACTTAATCTCAAGCTCCAAGCTCTTCCAAATGCAAAACCCTAGTAACCAAAATGTCCAAGAAGTCCAGAATTAGGTTATTTTCGGCCTGTCCTGTCAAACTTCTTAACAATTTAATATTCACATAGTATTAAATGCATAGTTCATAGGCGTACAGATATAGCAGAAATATACTGATAATAAGTGATTGTTTACATTACAGGAAATCCCATAGGATTTGAAAAATATATATAGAGACCAACAAAAATAAAATTTGGAACTAAAGATAACCAGCAGCAATTTCAATTGAATCAGACCTCAGTCATTGGTAATTACAGTTTTGCCCTTAGAGCCGCTACCTTTTGCTGGAATATTTTATATGTTGAAAAAAAGGGTGAGATTCGAATGAATCTTAGTAGTAACATATAATCTAACATAAAGAATGCGAAAATAAATATACAATGTCATATCATGTAAGATGATCGAAAATATATGTGCACTTGCTCAAGGCCAAACGACATGTTTGCACCCTGGTCTACTCGGCGCCCCTGTTGGGTCCCTGACCACAACTTGGCAAATTGGTGTGTCCATTGACACTAGCTCATAATACAGAAAATGACATATTCAATATACAGATAATCACATAATACATGCAAGAAAGAGTTACTACTTGGCTCCTTTCTCAAGTCCCTTGACTGTCCTAATTTTTTGGCTTTGGCTCGGGCTATTTTCCGTTCTTATAAAATTCAAGTTACAAGTAATTGGTTATTACTTGTATTATTACTTCCTTTAATTAAATTCTATTGGTTATTTCAGTTTCAGTGGCTTCTTCACAATACAATTTTGTATAGTGCAATTTCACTATGTTTCAGCGAATTGGCATATTCTTTAGTTAATTTTGAAAAATCATAACTAATTCTAGAAAATTCCAAATTGACTGGATCCAAAGCCTAAATGAAGCTCTTGAAATATATTTTCATAAAAAAAATAGAAAAATCTATAATTCCACCATATTACTCCTAAAATTTCCCAAAATACCCCTATTCTAGATTAATCTCCAGAAACAGAGCACAAATTTGAAAATCCATATCTCCTAATATACTTGTCCAAAAATTGTGATCTACATATAAAATTAAACCTCTAAATGTCTAATTTTAATCTAGAAATTTTCATAATTTTGGGTTAAGGTTTGGTTTTCCAAAATCGCGTGAAAACTAATCTGACTTCCAGAAACATAGTCTGGTAGCAACCAACTTCAAAAATTCATATCTCTTAGTATACTAATCCAAATAATACAAACTATATATCAAATTAAAGCTTAGATTGTATACTTCTGTTCTGGAAATTTTCTATCCATTGTAAAAGATTACATTGCTCAAAAATATGATGAAACTGACGGCCAAAATCTGGACTTTCAGGATTGAACTTGTTTCTAAACTCAGCTTTCGAAAATTATAACTCCCTCTATAGATATAAAAATGATGCATTCTACCACTCATATTAAATCTTGTTATGTGTATTATGTTCATGTAAAATTTCATAATTATTGAATAAGATTCAAATGGTCAAAACACAACACAAATAGGACTGTCTTCTAAAAACGTTAGTTTTGACAGTCTAATTTTAAAATTTAATAACTCATTCATTTTGACTCCAAATTGTGCTCTTCTTGATTCTATTTCATACTACACATCCTAAAATTTTGATAGCAAAATTAGGTGAAAACTCCATCTGTAGCCTCTGGTTGAGCTTCTTCAAATTTCCAATAGAAACTCTATTTTCCGGCGACCAAAACAGAGTTGAGAAAACAAATATGTAGCCATGGTTTTGGACTTCAATCTCAAAGATTTTGACTTTACATACTCCTAAACATGTTCCTTAGGTTTGGAGATGTGATTACAGAAGCAAAGAGACCAAAACTCGCACGTAAAATCGATGAACAATTACTGGTTTAGGTATTTTACGGTGACAGAAACTTTCCAGCTAATTTTATGACTTTCAACAGCAAAACAAACACTCAAAACAGCCTCTAATCCAATGGAAATCCAAGATAAAGATGTATAGAATTTACCTATATTTGTTTATGGTGTTGTACGTGAAGTTTTGAAGATTTTTCTTCCTTCCTTTGATCAACTCTATCTCTCACGTCTCTCTCTCTTTATTTTTTTTCTATTTCATTTCTTTGTTTCTATTTTCTTTGTTTCTCCAGCTGATGAACAAAAATGAAGAGCTGAAGGAGTTGAGAGGTTGAATAAATAAAGAGTATATAGGATGGTGTTAGGTTCAGTGATTTTCCAAGTGTTATGAATGTGAGTGTTTATGAAAAGGAGGGGTCATGTGTGAGTGTGTGTATGGAAAATGTATTGACTAATGATAAAAGGAAATTATGACATAGATGGGGTTGTACGTGTGTGTACTGTCAAATGAAGATTGAAAAATGAAGAATAGGTAGGTGTGAACTTGTGTGGTTTTTCTTCCAAAGGTGATATGCATGGAGAGGTGAGCGTATGTGTGATTGTATGTATGGAACATGTGTTTGCTAATGATGAAAATGAATTGTAATGCAAGGTAGAGCTGTATGTGTGCTACCAAGTGTGGGGGTGTGTTTTTATACACATATAGGTATATTTTTATCCTATTAATTACACATACTAGGCTTTAATTTTTCCCTTTGTCTAATTTAAGATTCCTTAAATTTCGTAGGTTCCATAGTTTGACTTACTATCTAGTTTCCATAAATTAATCCTTGCATTAAATTCTTAGGATGTTACATATCCCTTGCTTTTAAACTGATTTTTTTGATTCAATTTTCAAAACGCATAGTGTTAATATAGCGCATTCTCCATCGGTTTGCTTAGCGAATCCCATAGCGAATTGACAGACATAAGTAGTGCTTTTTCATGTGGTTTCTCTATGACTTTGGCTACAGTGAATTCCACAGCCAAGGGGTAGACAAAAAGGTCTTCTTTTTAGGTAGTTTTGCAATGGTTTGACTACAGCACTACCATAGCAAATGCAGACTTCTCCTCCATAGTGTCCTTTTTCCTTTTCCTCTTGCACTCTTTCCTTCCCTTTACAACTTTCCATGATCTTTGAGAGTTTTTATAACTTGTCATCTTCCACCTACAAGGAAGAAGACTTTATGAGCTCTTCAACTTTCACAAATAATCATAACTAATTGAATTGCTTTTGCCATCTCCCATTTTCTTCTATAATCTCTTTATATGAACAATTTTAACCCAAAAAATAAGTGAAAAGAGAAGAAAATGTGTTAGAATATTCTTGATTTCTAAGTTAACATTACATTAATGTGTTTATCACAAAATAATTTTCTTTTCCTGATAGCTGGTAATCTCGAGAACTTTATGTTAATTCAGCAAATTTCCTTGTGTTCTTGATGCATTTTGACATACTTGTACATCTTTTGAACACTCGAAGATAAGAAAATGCATGTGCATTGTGTTTTTGGTTACACGTTATTATTTAGCTATCCATATTTTGACTTTCATCTTTGCTATTTATTAGATTATGGAGTTTATTCTTTTACAAGGTACATTTTGGGAGAAGAATTAAATTTTTTGAGCCACTTAAAAATGCTTTTGGAAGCATATGAGGATCAAAGTTGACTCAAAAACACACTATTAAAATCAAAGATGAACAAATTGAGGCCAAATCACGAATATTTAAATATCAATGTGAGGTAGAATAAGACTCATTTTCCAAAAGCAAAATGAGTTGTAGCACGTTATATTTGGCTTTGGCAGAATTCAAGTCAGAACACTTGTCTGCAACTCAAAACAATCTAGCTACAGCCAAGTCGCTGATAGTATAAGGCAGAAAAATCAAAGGTTTTCAATTATTTGAAGGCCTCAACTAATCTTTCGCTGACAAACGAAACATATGATAGGCTCTGGGAAGGTCTTGGAGGCTAGAGAAACTTGGAGGAAGGATTGGAGAAGCATTTAAAGCTCTATTCATAGCTTGTTTTCATCTTTCTCTCCCTTTTTTAGGTTTTTATATTGTCTGGGTTGATGTATGTAATATCCCAAAAAGTACTCAAGGACTAAGTGTACTAATGGATAGTGAAATTAATGAAAGAATTATCCCAAGAAATTGTATGATGATTTTAGTCCGATTAGTTATCGATAAATTAGCTAATTTTCACCTAAAATCTAGAATAACCAAAAACTTAATTGGAAGGCAAGATGAAGGGTCAAGATTAACATTTGAAAAGCAAATTAAATCTCATTTCTTTAAGAGGAGGTGTTTTGAGCAACCTTGCAAGAACAAAAGTTGGAGAATCAAAGAAAAAACTTAAGGAGGAGTAAGATGTGAGTTTTAGCTTCATTTTGAACTATGGATTGTGTTGGTTGGTTGAGGATTTTTCCCATGTGAAATCTACCCTGTTTTTGGTCAAGTTATGATTATGAAGATTCATGGTATTTTGGTTGTGTTCATGGTGTTTTATGATGTTTAGAAGGCTTATAAAACTAGTATGAGACTTAAATTGCAAGTTGGGTAATTGTTGGCTTATTTGTCAAATTTCTGCCCTGTACATGACATGGTGAAAGAGTTGTAATTTGATAATTCTGATATTTCCATTGGCTTTAGAAGGTAAAATTGTGTAGGTATACAAGTGTTCATGAATTTTGGATGTTCCTATATCAATTTGGAAATTTTAGAAGTGTGCATGAACATGTTGTGTAATCTGCCCTGTGTAACAGTAGATGTTGTGCGTGATAATTCAAGGGGTAAATCTTGTCCGAAAATTCTGAAACTTTCCAGTCTGAAAGTAGAGACATAGACCTTTAATTTTATAGGTCATAAGTATTAATTGGATGTGTATGCCGGGAGTTACACATTTTTGAAGTTTGGTCATCTAAAACTGGAAAATTCTGGAACAATATCCACTACTAGAAAAAATACTTTTAACGTCCCTTATTTGGGACTTTTAACGTCCTTTTATGAGGGGACGCGTATGCCAGCGACGTAGTAAATTTGGACTTTAGACGTCCTTTGTAAAAAGACGCCTAAAGGGCTGGGTTTAGGCGTCCCTTTGACCAAAAGGGACGCCTAAAGTCCCCGTTTAGAATTTTTTTTATTTAAAAATTAGGGACTTTAGGCTTCCCTTTGACCCAAAGGGACGCCTAAAGTGTGTTTTTTTTAAAATTCCATTTGTATTGTTTCTGGCCACATCATTCTGAAAGCAAATAGAAACGTATACACAAAAAGGAAACATACAGCACGCAGTTTATAATTAACAAAACACAACATCCACCTCTAATGAAACATTCATGCACTACATTGTTGACAGAAATGTTGTCCACTAATATAATAAACAACTACTAAGTAATGTACAGGAAACGATAAACTTCTACAAATCATTGTGTTGAAGAATCCTCTCAGCCAACAAGTCTCTGATCAAATTAATGTCTTCATATAAGTAAGCAGCATCATTATCAAAGATCTACAAATTAGAAAATATGATTATATATACGAAATCAATGAAATTAAAGGATTGTTTAGCAATTCAATTAAAATACAACCAAAATATTATCATTTGATTACCTGTTGAAAATCATTTGTAAAGCCACTTTGAATGATATTATACATGTAAAGTAGAACATAATAGCCACATTCAGTACCACCTGGCTGTTGAGGGCACTATAAATCAAAAGCAATTGGTTAAAATCAATAACATACATCATTTATAAAACAACCGTAAATAAAATAACTTAAATTATATTGAAACCACATACTTTGGGATAGAACCACTTTGGCTTGCGAACAACTCTACCCTCACGTGACCCACCAAGCATTCTATATGTTTGGGTCGCGCTACCATTAAAATGTAAAACATTTTAAGTTAGAACCATTAAAATGTAAACATTTTAAGTTAGAACAATTTATTTAAATCAAGCATTTCTTTAATTAATAAAAAAGAAATAACTAACGTGTTGAAGACTGATTTTGTGTCTTTGTCTGGCTTTTTTGTCAAGGAATCAAACCAATAGATTTCATTGAGGCGTGGGCAAACAACACACAGGCTCCAATGGTAACTAAAACAATACACAGATTAAAATGAAGTTTAGATTAGAAGAAAATTATTTCTCAAACATCCAAATTAAAAATAAAATTTTTTACTACATACCCTTGAACAATTGGCGCTAGATAACATCACAATTTGGTCGCTGCCATTGTGAAGCCCACATAATGCGTCCTTTGTGCGACATCATTTTTATCTGATGTCGTATTTGCCGGACACAAGAATCCATATAAATTTGATCTTTGCATATCAATGCACATGTGGTAGAAGGACCTAAAATAGAAATAAAATGACCAATAAATTATTGAACTTATGAAATCTTGAACTTAGAAAAGAAAAACTAACCAAATGGCAAGTTTGACCCATCCTGCATCTATCTCCTCCAAATGCACAAACTCCTTAAGATCTTTATTGTCGATCGTGTAGGGATACGTCAATTCTGTACCCACAATCCCTGGAGGCATATTGAAGTTGACTTGGGGAATACCTTTGTACATCTGTTGGAGCCGTGCTAGAAAGGGCCATTTTTGCGCATGTTGCTCCTCCTATAAGCATAGAAAACAAAACCAATTATATTACAATGATGCCAATAAATGTCAAGTGATATGAATATAATTCCTACCATTGGTGGGGTTCCCAACGTGCCAATAAGATATTGAGGCCAAAGGATGAAACCTCCAATTGCCTGACCCAGCGTGGCAATCTCAACGTCAGGGATAGGGATGGCTGCACCTTCTTCCCCCTCATGAACATGTGTCACTGTCACCCTACATAAATACTGTGGAATTTGATTATGATGGTGGGTAGTAGCTTTTGTGTAAACGAGAGCATCGGCTACAACACGAATCATGTATGTGGTGTCCAAATAGAGGATACACGATTCACCCGACTCCGGAGTGGCAGAAGGCTGGCCCAGTGGTTCTGTTATGTGAGAAGGCTGGCCATAGGGTTTTGTACTACGGGAAGGCTGGACAAGACTATGGAAAGGAGCGGCAACAAGTTCTGGAGTGTGGGAAGGCTGGACAAGGGGTTCTGGATTGTGGAAAGCCTCGGTAACGAGTTGCGGAGTGTGGGAAGGCTGTACAAGGGATTCGTCCGGCGGGTTGTGACTTCCTTTAGTGCTGGGGAAGGCCGGGGATTCCTCGTTTCTAACCCTAGTAGCCTCCATGTGATAAAAATCAAACCACGATTTCATTTCACCACGTAGTTGTGTCATTAGCTAATCTCGGAGCTCCTCTCGGATTTGATCGCGAAGCTTATCCACAAACTCTTGACTGGGTTCAGCTTGTGAAGAATATAACGAGGCTTTACCAAAATACTTCGAAATACCAACTCCTCTTGGCTCCCCTCTAACACGGCCGGGGTATTCAGCCTTCCCAATCGCCGTGGCCAATATGTCCATCCGTCCACTTGGAGTGAACGAACCTTGGCTACTCTGCTCTTCGAGTTCGTCCTGTAGCATACAATTCGTTAGGAATACCCATTTAAATGCTAGAAATGTGAAAGAATTTTACAATTAATTACTTATGCTATTACTACTTACAATCCTCGAGGCAACCTCAGCAATAGTAGGATTTATATATTTCCCACCCTTAATCCTCCCTGCTTTCCATTTTTTGTGACGTGGAGGAGGAGCTGGCTCTTGTACAACAACGGAAGGATCCGATTTCGCAGCTTCCTTCATTTTTTCCAGCTCTTCTGCCATCATCATCCGCTCCAGCTTCCTGTAGCCACCCCGAGACATGCAATGCTGGTACTGATTTTCTTCTTGCCTCTGTGTGTTCGCCGCACTTAATTCCTGTTTAAGGGAAAAAGGGAAAAACAAGTCATTAGTGCATTAACTATATTCAAATTATAAATTTTCATACTGAAGACAGAAAATTTACCAAAAATTCAGGAGCTTGTCGTTTAGCTACAAACAACCTCCAGTCCTCTGGAGATAGATATGAATATTCCTGACAAGGATCAAGATGACTCTTGTCACCTCTAAGGTACTTCCTGGAGAGCTTATTTTTAAAATCCTTCCAGCGCAAACGAACCTCTCCCATCCAGTGGTTGTACATTTCTGTGGTGTCAGGAACATCGAACGTTTGCTGCAAAAATGGAGACAATTAAACTTGAATAGGAAGAAAGGTCTAAATACATAAAATGTATCGAAAGTTATGTACCAAAATCTGTTGCCATATCATGGTTTTCGTCTTTTTGGGAACCTGCCTCCAATTATCATAGATGATTCGGACTTTGCTTCGACCCAAAAAATCAAGATAACTAATGAAGTGGTCTTCCTCAGGACCTATTGGATTCATGTTGGCATCAAACTCTATGTGAACCCTCTCCTGTTCATTGCAGTGGCGCTTCGCCAATACAGCCATCTTCGTGGCACCTCTTGTTCTTCTCGGAGCGGGTGGCTCTTCTTGCCTTTCATTATGCTGCTCGCTGTCGCTCCCTGAGTCACTGAAACTTGACATATTCCTAGACACAAAAAAATCATTGTCAGAGAGGTAAGTATATTGTCAGATAGGTAAGTAGATTGCAGGTATCTGTATAAACTACATTAAGGGAAAAAAACACATAGGACATAATACAGTTTTATATAGTTAAAGGTCTTACTTCATATTGTTTCCCATATTCCTTCACAATGATCATTTCTTGCAGAATAATCTTCATCATCTACCAACTCGACCTCACTTCCTATAGGTGGATTTGTTGTTAAAGGTGGTGTGTCGTCAAGGTTGAAGGTTGGATCACCATACTTTTGTTTTTTGCTTTGAAGTACAATGGACATATTTTTATTTGTAGGATCTGTGACATAAAACACTTGCTTCGCCTGGCTGGCTAGAATGAAGGGCTCATCTCTATAACCAACTCTTCGAAGATCGACTGAGATAAATCCAAATTGTGAATCTATTACTACAGCAGCATTGCTAACCCACTTACATTTGAACAAACCAACTTTGAACTTGTTGTAGGTCATCTCCCATATTTCTTCTATAACTCCATAATAAGTCGTTGATGCACATATGGGGTTTTTGTCTTTCGAACTAGAAAAGTGCATAGCTTCAGCTTCAACCATCACCCCACTATTTTGCATGGTACTTCTGTCATCTTGCTCTTTTGTGTAGAATGAATACCCATTTATGTCATAACCAGTCCAAGTAACAACCTGAAATGAAGGCCCCCAGGCTAGCCAGTTGATTGTCTCGGACACACCGATCTCATGCGAAACCTTCTCCTCAAACCACTTAACAAATGTCTTGTTTTGCTCAATAGCTATTTGCATGTCACTCTTCTTTGGATTCAAGTTCTTCAAAGTCTTTTTGTGCTCATCTATGTATGGCTGAACTTCTTCCATATTATTCAAGATATACAAGTGTGCTTGCAACACCTCTTCATGCTCCGCAGTCTTCACTTTTAGTCCTCGTATTCCCTTGCTTCTCCCCTCTTCATGCCGAGACTGTTCCTTTTTACCAGATAGATAATCTTTACAAAAGTCCATAGCCTCTTCAACTACATATCGCTCAACTATTGAGGCTTCAGGTCGATAAGGATTTTTAGAATACCCTTTTAAGATCTTCATGTATCGCTCAAAAGCCTTACCTCCCTTAAATAAACTGGACCGCAAAGCCTTACCTCCCTTACTAAATGAACTACCAAATGCACCATTATATCAAAAAATGATGGAGGAAAATGCATCTCTAGTTGGGACAGAATTATATAACCCTCATTTTCTAGTTCATCCAACTTCTCAGTGTCGATGACTTTGTTACAGATAGCATTAAAGAAAACACACAATCTGGTTATAGTAGTTCGCACTTCTTCTTTCATAATGCCTCTAATGGCTACTGGTAACAATTGTTGCATTAACACGTGATAGTCATGGGACTTCATTCCCACTAACTTCAAATCATCCATTGACACACACCTGCTAACATTAGAAGAGTAGCCCTGTGGGACCTTAATTTCATGCAGACACCCACACAAACTTCTTTTCTCCGCTTTTGATAGCGTATGCGCAGCTGGCTCCATATATGCCCTCCTACCATCATCTCTTAGTTGTGGATGCAACCGATCTCTTATTCCCATATCAACAAGGTCAAGTCTCGCGCTTATTCCATCCTTGGTCTTACCTGGGATGTGCAAAAGCGTACTTACAAGGCTGTCACACACATTTTTCTCCACATGCATCACATCAATACTGTGTCTTACATCAAGACAATGCCAATACGGAA
Organism: Albizia julibrissin; assembly: GCA_037074505.1. Lineage (NCBI taxonomy): Eukaryota > Viridiplantae > Streptophyta > Magnoliopsida > Fabales > Fabaceae > Albizia > Albizia julibrissin. Next base: position 42,673,582 of record CM073480.1, on the reverse strand, counting down.
GATCAAATAAAATTGACCTCTTCTTCCATATATTCTTCTCACCCTTAGTCCTTTGATTTTTACCAAAGGTCACATTGACACATTCTACCCGACTATAAACTTCCTCCCCGGTTAAGGCCCTTGGTGCAACTCCATGTTCTGGTAAGCCATCAAAACGCTTTCTCAGCCTACGATATGGGTGGAATCGAGGAAGAAACCTCCTGTGGCCAAGGTACACTGTTTTTTTGCAATGCTTAAGTTGTCGAAAGTGTGTATCTCCTTCACAGATTGGGCATGCTTTATGACCCTTCACACTATACCCTGACAAATTTCCGTATGCGGGGAAGTCGTTTATCGTGGTAAAAATCATTGCACGCAACTTGAAAGACTCTTTCTTATAAGCATCGAATACATCCACACCTTCCTCACATAACTTCTTCAAGTCCTCAATCAAAGGAGCCAAATACACATCGATGTCATTCCCTGGCTGTTTTGGTCCAGAGATCATCATAGAAAGCATAACGTACTTGCGCTTCATACATAACCAGGGAGGGAAGTTGTATATTACAAGGAGAACTGGCCACGAACTATGTATACTAGTAAGAGTTCCATACGGATTTATTCCATCTGTATAAAGTCCAAGCTGAAGGTTTCTCGGCTCGCTGCCAAATTGAGGGAACATTTCATCTATCTTCTTCCACTGTAGAGAGTCGGCCGGGTACCGAAGATATTTTCCGTCACAAATTCTCTCATCAGAATGCCATCTCAACTTCTTCGCTTTTGTTGCGGTCGCAAACAAACGCTTAAACCGTGGTATTATTGGAAGATACCATAACACCTTCGAAGGTTGCCTTTTACTTGTTGTCCCTTCTCTACAACCACCGTCTTTCTTCACTTTATATCGTGATGTTTTACAGTTAGGACACTCACTAAGACCTGCATACTCCTTTCTATACAATACACAGTCATTAGGGCAAGCATGTATCTTTTTGTACTCCATACCCATCATAGACAAGATTTTCTTTGCCTCATACATACGGTTTGGAAGTACATTATCTTCTGGAAACATATCACACAATAATTCCAATAGTAATGTAAAACTACAATCGGTCCATCCACAAGTTGCCTTTAAGTTCACCAAATGCAATGTTCCCGTCAGTCGTGTGTACTTACTCCCAGGGTATAATGGTGTCTCCGCATCACTCCGCAGGCTGTCAAATTCATGTGCCTGGGCGAATGATTCAACCTCGGCATCGTGAATCATTTTCTCCATTCTATCTTGTTCTATAACATCCACTCCTTCCTTCTTGTGCGACGGAAAATCAGTAATTACTTCCTCACCATGCCATATCCACCTTGTGTATCGAAGATTTATTCCATCACAAAGTAGGTGATCCCTTATATCATCAACATCTTGTCGACTCTCGTTTAAACAATTCACGCAAGGACAAAAATACTTCCCATTTTTAGTTGGAGCATTCCTTCTAGCAAATTCAATAAACTCTTCCACCCCATTCTCATATTCTTCACTAGTTCTCAAAGTATTCATCCAACTATGATCCATTGTTTTACCACCTAAACCATTCCCAGTAACACTCAAGTTTATAACAATATAATTGTTAACTATGAGATTGCCTTTTATCACTTTTTTCAAAAAACATTTCGGAAGCATTTCCCATTAAGTGTAAGATCCCACAATTTTAATAACAAACCATTTCACTTTAATTCAAACAAAAAATAAACAATAAAGTAACTTAGGCAATTAAGGACAATATCAACAATTTAAAATATCAATTTTTCTTTAGGGAACTAATATGTTTAAATTAGTACAAGTTAAAAGTTCTATGCACCTACATAATATTAAAAGTTCTATACATGTATTCATTATTTCAAACTGCCAATGAAATTAAAATCAATTGGTTAATGTTGAAAATTACTTGTTGATAACTTGTTTTATAAAATAAAACAAGTTATTATATGTATGTTTAGATTTTAGACTTAAATTTGCATTTAGCACTCTAAAATGTGTCTTTTTATATAGCACTCAGAGCTTCCTAAACATGTTTTATTTTATAATTAAATAAATTATATAACTTATTTAATCTAAAAAAATTAGTTAACTAGCAAAACTACTATATGTACTTATGGAATCTCTAGCATACATATGTACTTATGGCATATATGAGTGGCTTATAGTTTCTAGAAAAACTACTACTTTAAATTAAACGGTCGATCATGACATTAACTAAAGTGAAATAAAATAAACCAAAAGCAAAAAAAAAAACAAAAAAGCTTACAGGTTGGAAAATGGCGTGATGAAGAGGTTGGGAGAGGGAGGAGGCGCGCGCACCACTGTGAGAGAGGGATGAGCTCCGATGCTACAAAGATCAAGGAAAATGAGGCTTTCACTGGTGGGGATTTCACCACGTAGTCGTCTCCCTAGCTAGTTGGGGAAAAAAAGAAAGAAGAGAAGACTCACCACCAAACACTTTCACGCTGCAAGAAGCTACTTTAGTAAGGCGGAAGATCAGAAAGATACAGGGGGTGAGTATTGAAGTGAGATGATAGAATGAGGAGATGAGAGAAAATGAAGAAGGAGGGATACAGCATAGGACATAATACGGTGGAAGGAGGCTAAGTGTTTTTGAGAGAGGGAGGAAGAGTGACGGTACGATCGGAATGGAGGGAAATGGTGAAAAAGTGGAGGGAATTGTGTTTAGGCGTCCCTTCTTTAAGAAGGGACGCCTAAACATATACATTAGGCGTCCCTTCTCTGTGGGGTGCATGCCAGCCACGTGGCTGGCATGCACCTTTAGGCGTCCCTTCTCCAGAAGGGACGCCTAATGTCTCCTTTAGACGTCCCTTCTTCATGAAGGGACGCCTAAAGATTAAAAAATCTCTCTTTATTTACGTAAATGCCACTGCGTACAGTTTTTACTTCCCTCTTCAAAGAAGGGACGTCTTTATGTGACGTTAAATCCCTTTTCTGTAGTAGTGATCCAATAACTAGAAATTCTGGATTTCTGTACGTCCAATTGGCTAAGTAAAGTATTTTTCCCTGAAACTAGACTTAATAAAGGTCACATAGGCTTTGGAACCAATCCAATTGGACATTTTTTCAAAGAGATATGAATTTTTAAAGTTAGTGGATCAAATCTACCAGCATTTGTGGCTATGCGAAAATTGCAAAATGTAATGACATATTGTAATTTCTTTGTACACCAAGGGTAGAAATTAGTCCCTTGTGATAATTTGACCATTTTAACTCATTGGTTGACTTGGTAAAGTTATCATAATAACCCTAATGATAACCAACATTAGAAAGTGATTTATAAATGTATTGGGCTAAGTAATAACCCATCCATTCATGAATTCCCACATATAGGATTCGATATCTGTCCGGGACGACCAAAGAAGTGGTAACACACCTCGGAATATTGGAAAGGTTAAGGTAGTAACTTCTCCCTCATATTCTATGTATCCTGCTTCATGCATATTATTGCCATTATACATACTTGAACTGTGAACATGAATCGGGCCGAATTGCCCTTTAAGCATTCAGATGAGAAGGGCTTTGGCCCAATAGAATACCCAGCGCTGTGGGAAGGGACAGTACGTCCTTGAATAGAATTATTTATTGAATGAACATATCTCTGAATGTTAAATGAATATTGAACTGTCTGGTATGTGGTGGTTGTTATGGCATGTTTCTTCGTATGTATTCTATATGAATGTTATTTGTTACTACTGGGATTCTTTTGAATCTCACCCTTTTCCAATAACTAACTTGCAGCACGGGCTAGTAATTCTCATGGGAAGAAGATAGTCACGGACGGGTAGAAGTGAAGACCTAGAATTTATTTTCTGTTGGTTATCTAACTTTTGGATCTGTATATAATACTGAATGGTATTTTGGTAAACTTAGTACTCATGGTGGTAGGAATACACCAACTGTAAACCTGGAAGGTTGTATGTAACCGATGTAAATTATCTAGAACCGGGTGACAGTACCAAGTGGACCCTTTTAGTAGTGAACTTATTCTAATTATCCGCTAAGAACTTCAGTAAGTACTCTGATATTAAGAAATGGAAATAGACCCGAATGAATTAAACCAATTTGAAAAATGAAAATGAGACCACAACTAAAATATTTTGAAATACCTTTCAAAAACCCACTTAACTATAGGATCGACCCTGTAGTGAAGTTGGGATCCCAAATGGATTAAGAACTGCTTTTGGTCTCTCATGTGGTATCAAGTCATGTTTTCAACTGCTTTGTACGGTACAAAAGTAGGGTGTTACAATGTACTTGTGATTTAATGTAGTTGAATCTCTTGTATATCAAATTATGCCAAATATACTTTCATTCTTCTAGGATGATTTGGATTTTAATCATGGATTCATGGCTATATATTTTCTCTCTATTTATTTGTAATTAATGCTATATATGTTTGATTTATTGTGGAGTGTTGCAACTTTTGGTGGTTGGCCACAAATTTATAGAAGTTAGGGTTGTCTAATCAAGCTAGTGATAGGGAGATTAGAGTGCAATAAACATTGTGAGATTGTGAAATTCGTAATGATGGATGGAACAAAGTCACATTAGATTGTGCTTAATGAAGCTAATTAACTAATTTGTCAAGAGGTTGTGGATTAAGTTGATTAGAAAACTTCTTTGACATTGAGAAATGCTCAAAAGTAAATTCCAATTACTAACATATAATTTCATTAAAATAAATTACTAAGAGGGTAGTCAACCTTTACAAAGTGACTAAGTGAATAATAATCCTAGTTTCCTCTTAATTCTAGGATCACACTAATATTTAACTTCAGTAAAAGTTTGCTCTATGGTTTCCATTAACTCCCAATATTTGTGTCACTTAAGTAGGTGAAAGTGATAATTGATATATGCTTGTCTAAGTTTTCTAACCAAATTCTTGTGGGGGGTGATAATTTTTTTTTAATCACTTTTATTACTTTCACAACTCGCGCACTTGCAAAGCGAATAACCACCGACGCCTGTTGATAAAATAGTGCAAAGTAATAGATAAGATAACTATCAAGCTTTGACCATACCAATTAACACATAAGCTATTAACTACAATATAATAGCTATTGAGTATAACATATTAGCGATTATTTACTCTTTCACCATGTTTGCAATTCTGTTACAGATTTAAGAAAGTTTCGGGGTAAGAAATTTACCACGAGATTAATCATTAACTAGAATGTAATTGTTATTGATCTTAACAGGTTAACGAACCCACACTTCTCACTGATGAGTTTATATTCTGTTACAAGTATAACAAAGTTTCAGTGTAAGGGATTGATTACAATACATTTGTCATTAACTGCAATCAAATTGATATTGGCCATTACATATTATAAATTACCCACTCTTTTTACCAACAACTTTACGAATTTGTTACAAATTTAATAGAATTTGTTACAATACGTGTCAACATGGCCTACTCTTTGCCAGATAATTTAATTCAATCAAATAATTGAAAATGGACAAGTTGGCTAAGAACTTATAGAAGAGTAATTATAAAGAAAGTGTCGTCTTCTATTGTTGCAATAATAAGATAATGTTAACAAATTAGGGCGACACCCTTTCAACCTGACCGATGCATCCTTTCTTCTTTTCTTGATGATTGACTCTTGGCTAAACTTGATTCGAAACATTATAAATAAAATGTTAAATCTCTGTTTTCTCTCTTCTTTTAATTAAAATATTTGAGGGTTTTGATTGTTTTCAGGAAATACATGTTCGTCAAGAAATGTACAAGAACAATGTCACGTGGACAGGACCAATTGCAGACGGTGAATCCAAAAGAGTGGCATTAAATTCAAATATAAAATTGCGCGTTAGTTGGCTAAGCACTTATCAACCATGAAACGGTACGGTCAGTTATCAGAATTAATTATTATTTTTTTCCTTTTACAAATTAAAGTGAAAGTGAACACTATTGTCTAAAAATATTTATAGTATCCATGAACTTTATGAAGAGCATGCGTACGGTATTACAGCCTTTGCAAGTGTGTCAAACCCCTTAATATTCTGATATTCGCTATATAATAAATGCGTCATTCAGATGGCATACAGAAATAGTAAAACTATACTGATAATAAGTACTTACTTATATTACAGAAAATCCCCATATGGTTTGAAAAACATAAAAAAATCTAAAAGAAATAAATTCTACAACTAAAGATAACCAGTTGTAATTCCCAACTATGACTGGACCTTCATCTGCCAGTAATTACGGTTTTGCCCTTAGAGCCGTTGTCCTTTGCTGGAATATTTTTAGATGTTGAAAAAGGGTGAGATTCGAATGAATCTCAGTAGTAATATACAATCAGTCATATAAAATGCGATAAATAAATATGCAATGCACCATTATATGTAAAATGCTAACTCGTGTTGTATGCATACTGTCCAAGCCCAAACGACTGTTTGCAACCCCGGCTAAACTCGTGTCCATGGTCAAACGATATGTTTAGACCCTGGCTTATTCGCGTGTTGTGCCACAGGCACTGTCATGTTACAGAAAATGAAATACACAACATATAAATAATCACATAGTGCATGAAAGAAAGAATTACTACCTGGGTCCTTTTCCAGTCCAACTGTTTATCCAAAACTTTTTCTTCGGCTCGGGCTTTTACCAGTTCCTATATATTAAAATTAACAAGTAATTGGTTATTACTTGTATTACTACTATATTTAATCATATTTCGCTGATTATATCAGTTTCAGTGGCTTATACACTATATAATTTTGTATAGTGCAATTCTTACTATTCTTCAACAAATTGGCAGATTTTTCAGTTAACTTTGAACAATCATAACTAATTCTAGAAAAATAGAAATTGACTGGGTCCAAAGCCTACATGAATCTATTGAAATATATTTTCATGGAAAAATATCAAAATCTACCCAGATTTACCATATTACTCCCAGAATTTCCCGAAATACCCCTATTCTAGATTAGTCTCCAGAAACATAGCATGACTTTGAAAATATATATCTCCTAATATACTTGTCCAAAAATTATGTTCTACCCGTTCAATTAAATCTATGGATGTCTACTTTAAATCTGGAAAGTTTCACAATTTTTTGGCAAGGTTTCATTTTCCAAACGTTCGACACAAACAAACTATTTTCCAGAAACACAGTTTGAGAGAAACTGACTTCAAAAATTCATATCTCTTAGTATACTAATCCAATTAACACAAAATATATACCAAATTAAAACTAAGACTATGTACTTCAATTCTGGAAATTTTTATGGCCATTGGAAAAGATTACATAATTCAAAAACACCAGGAAATCAACTACTAGAATCTGGACGTTCAGGATTGCACCTTTTTCTAAACCCATATTTCAAAAATCATAACTTCTTCTACAGATATCCAAATGATGCATTCTACCACTCATTTTAAATCTTTTTATGTCTACTATCGCCCTGTAAATATTCGTAAATAAGGGATGTGATTTGGTTGGTCATAAAGCCACATGAAACAGAATGACTCTGAAAAATATCAGTTTTGACAGTCTAACTTCAAAAATTAATAACTTATTCGTTTTGACACCAAATTGAGCTCTTCTTGATTATATTTCATACTACACATCCTAAATATCAAAAAGAACCAGATGAAAAATCTATCTTTAGCCTCCGTTTGAGCTTCTGAAAGTTTTCTATAAAAACTCTGTTTTCCGGTGACCAAAACAGAGTTGATAAAACTCACATGCAACCATGATTTTGGACTCCTATCTCAAAGATTTTGACTCTACATACTCCTAAACATATTCCTTGAGTTTTGGGACGTGTTTACAAAAGAAAAGGAATCGAAAATCTCATGCAAAACGGACACAAACTTGCTGGTTTTGAAACTGAACGGTAACAAAACGTTTTTGGTGACTTCTCTTGATTCCAGCAGCAAAACAACCCAGAAAACAACCACAAATCGAATGGAAATCCAAGGTTAAAGTAGAAGAAACTTACCTAAACACGTTTATGATGTTGTGTGTGAGATTTGGAGCTTGTTCTTCCTTCGTTTCTCTCTCTGTTTTCTGTGTTTCTGTGCTTCTGTTTCTGTTTCATTTCTATTTTTCTTTTCTGTTTTCTTCTATTTTCTGTTCTTGTTTCTTCAGCTCTTTGAACGTAAATGAAGAGATGAAGGAGGTGAGTGGTTGATTAAATTGAAGATGCATGTGATGTTGTGGATTTCCAAGTGTCATGTATGTGTGTGTCTACGTAAAGGAGGATGTAGGTGTAAGTGTGTGTGTGGTGCAAGTGTGTTGTGTTGATAGCATGAAGTTATAGGGCTGTACGTGTGCTTGTGTGCTGTACGTATGTGTTGGCCAAATGAAAGAAAAGATAAGGAGTATGTGTTGTGTGCTGTCAAGTGTGGGTGTGTGTTTTTATACACATATAGGTATATTTTTATCCTATTAATTACACACACTAGGTCCTAATTTTTCCCTTTGTCAAATTTAAGTTTCCTTAAATTTTATAGGTTCCATAAATCGGCTTACTATCTATTTTCCATAAATTAATCCTTACATTAAATTTTTGGGATGTTACAATTCTCCCCCCGTAAAATTAATTTCGTCCTCGAAATTTGTTACATATATGAAGACATAAATTCTGGATATCATCTCTTCATGTCTTCTTCAGCTTCCCAAGTTGCTTCTCTGGGAGATAACCCCTTCCATACCACTTTGATGAATGGAATACTCCTATGTCTTAGTTGTTTCTCCTGTCGATCAATAATTCGGTATGGTGTGACCTCATATGTCAAATCATCTCGCATGTCAACCTCTTCATATTCAATCACATGTTCTAGATCAGGTTGATATTTCTTCAGCTGTGAGACGTGGAAGACATCATGTAGTTTACTCAAACTTGGGGGTAAAGCTATTTGATACGCTACTGGCCCAATCTTAGACAAGATCTCGAAAGGACTGATGTATCTTGGGCTAAGCTTTTTCACCTTTAACGCCCTACCAATACCAGTAGTAGGTGAAACCTTCATGAATACGTGGTCTCCAACTTGAAACTCAAGAGGTTTTCGCCTTTTGTCAGCATAGCTCTTCTGTCGACTTTGTGCAGCTAGTAACCTCTGCTTAATCAACTTTATTTGCTCTGTTGTTTGATCAACAATATCTGGCCCGTACATCTGCCTCTCAGATAACTCTGCCCAGCATAAGGGTGATTGGCACTTCCTTCCATACAACGCTTCGTAGGGAGCCATTTAAATGCTCGAATGATAGCTGTTATTGTATGCGAATTCCGTCAAAGGAAGGAATTGGTCCCAACTACCTTTGAAATCAATCACGCATGCTCTGAGCATATCTTCTAATGTCTGAATTGTTCTCTCAGTTTGTTCGTCTGTCTGAGGATGATAGGCCGTACTGAATCGGAGCTTAGTACCCAAAGCCTCATGTACCACCTTCCAAAATTTGGAAGTAAACCGAGGATCTCTATCAGATATGATGTTCTTTGGGGTACCATGTAAACGCACTATCTCCTTGATATAAATGTCTGCAAGTTTATCGGGAGAGTAGTGTATGCTGATTGGGAGAAAATGAGTTGTCTTCGTGAATCGATCTACAATCACCCAGATGGCATCATGGTTTCGGACTTTTGGTAATCCTGTCAGGAAATCCATTGTGATGCTCTCCCATTTCCACTCAGGAATTGCAGGGTTTTTCAGTAGTCCTGAAGGTCGTTAGTGCTCAGCTTTGACTTTCTGACATGTAAGGCAACAAGCAACAAACTTTGTTACATCCTTTTTCATGCCTGGCCACCAATATGTGGATTTCAGATTGTGATACATCTTAGTTGCTCCTGGATGCAGAGTATATTTAGTCTTGTGTGCTTCTTCCATGATTTGTCTTTTCAACTCAGGTTGTGGTGGAACATATATTCGCTTCTTGTATCTGACTAGCCCACTTGGTGACAAGTCATATTCCTGAGTTTCTCCCTTTGTAATCATGTCTCTAAGAGACTGTACGTGTTTATCTTGCATCTGAGCTTCTTCTATAACTGCTCTTAGATCATTCTCTATCTGACTGATACTACTGCTGTTAATCATGATCTGGTTAGACAGATTAAGATCTCTAAAATCTTCAATCAGCCTTTGCTCATGAATCATCAAGGCTGCCACCTGCACTGTTTTGCGGCTCAATGCATCTGCTACTACATTAGCCTTGCCTGGATGATACTTGATCTCTAGATTATAGTCTTTAAGTAACTCCATCCACCTGCGCTGCCGCATATTGAGCTCTTTCTGATCGTATAAATATTTTAAGCTCTTGTGGTCACAGTACAACTCTACAGTCACCCCATAGAGATAGTGTCTCCAGATTTTTAGTGCAAATACAATTGTCGCTAACTCAAGATCATGTGTAGGATATTTTTGTTCGTGAGGCTTCAGCTGACGAGATGCATATGCCACTACTCGGCCTTGTTGCATCAAAACACATCCCAATCCATGCCCACAGGCATCTGTGTAGACAACAAAGGTCAACTGTGGATCTGGGATTGTTAGCACTGGTGCTGTTTTTAATTTCTGTTTTAGCTCTGTGAAGCTCCTCTCACAACTGTTGTCCCACATAAAAGGTTGAGTTTTTCGTGTTAACTTTGTCAATGACAAAGCTATTCTGGAGAAATTTTGTATAAATCGTCTGTAATAACCGGCAAGACCCAGAAAACTACGTATCTCAAATACAGTTTCTCTCCTCTTCCAGTTCAGTACTGCTTCCACCTTATTTGAATCTACTGAGACTCCTTGCTGTGAGATCATATAGCTCAAAAATTTAACTTCATGTAACCACAACCTACATTTTCTCAACTTGACTTGGAGTTGCTTACTCTTCAACATGTTCGTCATTGTTCTATACAGCAAAAAGTGCTTGTTGGATCTTACTGCCCAGGGATACTGCCCCATGCAAACATGTACCTTGGGTCTTATTGCCTTTGTTTTCTATTTTGCATACTCTGATTTCTTAACAATTTGCTAAACTGAGGAATACAAGTTCAACAAGTTTTATTATCTCAGTACATATAGTCCGCTAATGATTCTAAGTCTCATTACCTTATTGGGACTCTGCCCGATATATTTAGCCTTACGGCTTATGCCGTTCTGTTTTCAGAACTCTAAATATTTTGATATTACTGCCCAGTACAATTGTGTATGCTAGGCTTACTATTTCTATGTATGTCTTTACTCTTGTTTGTCTATAACCAGCTCTGTCTAGAAATATGTCCATTTACTCGGGGTTCAGGGTCAAAGGACTATTTGACCGTTACTTCCCGTACGGTGTGCATTATTCAGGATCAAGGCAATGATTTTGTTCCAGACCAAAATGATTGCTTTATCCCTATTTGTCACATCGTGGTATCTTTACTTGTCATATAAATGTTCTAGAGCAGGTATCAACCTATCTGTAATTGTCTCATACTCTCAAATAAAATTAATTGTTGCTAGCTTTACAACATGAGTGGGGTAGTTGATTCAAGAATTGTTAACATCGTACTGTTTGAGAGGTACTTACCACCATTATGCCCTACTGCTCTAGGGCTCATCCCTATCTCTATTTAGATGGGTCATCAAAACTCATACAGATTGTGTGACCATAAGCTACATAAGTGGTGTCATTGTATACCATACTGGTCATGTTCCTGCAAACCACATAGGTTTACATGGGTAATATCACTGTACATCACGCAGGATGTAACATTGTTGGCCACACCGCCTCAGCCGCATGTTTTACGCACCGCCTCTCGACCATAGGGTTACTTGTGCTTTTCACCAGTGCAACCAGAACTCTCATCTGGCTATGTCAGGGGTGCATTCTGATCATGGGGTTGAATAACATGCTCTGATAAGGCTGCCTTATTGCTGCATTATTGGGACCATATAGTCATACGGTATACCATATGTGTTGTGTCACTGTCGACCTCACAGGTCATATTGTAATGTGGGATGATAATCACTGGTGCAACTGACAACCTCTCTTGCAACTTTCAATAATTGTGAATAGGTTCACTATGCTTCTATTGTGCCACTCTAATATTCTATTTTGTCATAACATAAGGGTATATCGGTCATTTCACAACATATTGGGTAGACAGGTACTCCTGTAATAACATATAACAGAGGTTTACAATAGATAGGGAAAACGTGTAACAATATACAGCCTCTGAGCTACTGTATAACATGTTCTTGCTCTTTTACGTTACATAACATGTTCATGTAACTTCCCAGGGGGTCACCCATCTCGATATTTTCCTGGGTTGAGCACGCTTAACTATTGTGTACTCGTGCAAAAATACATATACCAACTCAAAATGCTTCCGTCCACCGGTACCCCGTGCCTGCCCTTATCTTAAAAGCCATGTTTACTGCCTTCGGGTATTAAAGTATTGTGTAGGGATTGCATATCAGTGCCGATACATGCACTCGGACTCATACACTGTGATTTGCTCTATGAGATCCGCCAAGTTGTCTGTAGCTTATCTTTCTGACACTAGTCAGCCTATTGGTGATTCTAGTCTAGGTTAAGGCCCACACTCTGGCCTCACCTAACGGATCCAGGTCATCCTTATACTACCCTCTAGGTATTTACTGTTTCTCTAAGGCTTGACTGTGAACCAGCCGAAGTAATTCACTTCGTTGTTCTTGTCACTGTATAATCAAGCATATCAGTATACTATTCTGTTGCCAGAACTACGCACACTATGGCCAGAACCACTGCTTTGATACCAAAATTGTCAAACCCCTTAATATTCTGATATTCGCTATATAATAAATGCGTCATTCAGATGGCATACATAAATAGTGAAACTATACTGATAATAAGTACTTACTTATATTACAGAAAATCCCCATATGGTTTGAAAAACATAAACAAATCTAAAAGAAATAAATTCTACAACTAAAGATAACCAGTTGTAATTCCCGACTATGACTGGACCTTCATCTGCCAGTAATTACGGTTTTGCCCTTAGAGCCGTTGTCCTTTGCTGGAATATTTTTAGATGTTGAAAAAGGGTGAGATTCGAATGAATCTCAGTAGTAATATACAATCAGTCATATAAAATGCGATAAATAAATATGCAATGCACCATTATATGTAAAATGCTAACTCGTGTTGTATGCATACTGTCCAAGCCCAAACGACTGTTTGCAACCCCGGCTAAACTCGTGTCCATGGTCAAACGATATGTTTAGACCCTGGCTTATTCGCGTGTTGTGCCACAGGCACTGTCATGTTACAGAAAATGAAATACACAACATATAAATAATCACATAGTGCATGAGAGAAAGAATTACTACCTGGGTCCTTTTCCAGTCCAACTGTTTATCCAAAACTTTTTTTTCGGCTCGGGCTTTTACCAGTTCCTATATATTAAAATTAACAAGTAATTGGTTATTACTTGTATTACTACTATCTTTAATCATATTCTTCTGATTATCTCAGTTTCAATGGTTTATACACTATATAATTTTGTATAGTGCAATTTTACTATTCTTCAACAAATTGTCAGATTTTTCAGTTAACTTTGAAAAATCATAACTAATTCTAAAAAAATCGAAATTGATTGGGTCTAAAGCCTACATGAAGCTATTGAAATATATTTTCATGGAAAAATATCAAAATTTACCCAGAATTACTATATTACTCCCATAATTTCCCGAAATACCCCTATTCCAGATTAGTCTCCAGAAACATAGCATGACTTTGAAAATCTATATCTCCTAATATACTTGTCCAAAAATTATGTTCTACCCGTCCAATTAAATCTATGGATGTCTACTTTAAATCTGGAAAGTGTCATAATTTTTTGGCAAGGTTTGATTTTCTAAAAGTTCAACACAAACAAACTGTTTTCCAGAAACACAGTTTGAGAGAAACTGATTTCAAAAATTCATATCTCTTAGTATACTAATCCAATTAACACAAAATATATACCAAATTAAAACTAAGACTATGTATTTCAATTCTGGAAATTTTTATGGCCATTGGAAAAGATTACATAATTCAAAAACACCAAGAAATCAACTACTAGAATCTGGACGTTCAGTATTGCACCTTTTTCTAAACCCATCTTTCAAAAATCATAACTTCCTCTACAGATATCCAAATGATGCATTCTACCACTTATTTTAAATATTTTTATGTCTACTATCTCCCTGTAAATATTCGTAAATAAGGGATGTGATTTGGTTAGTCATAAGGCCACATGAAACAGAATGACTCTGAAAAACGTCAGTTTTGACAGTCTAACTTCAAAAATTAATAACTTATTCGTTTTGACACCAAATTGAGCTCTTCTTGATTCTATTTCATACTAAACATCCTAAAATTTCCATATCAAAAAGAACCAGATGAAAAATCCATCTTTAGCCTCCATTTGAGCTTCTGAAAATTTTCGATAAAAACTCTATTTTCCGGTGACCAAAACAGAGTTGATAAAACTCACATGCAACCATGATTTTGTACTCCTATCTCAAAGATTTTGACTCTACATACTCCTAAACATGTTCCTTGAGTTTTGGGATGTGTTTACAGAAGAAAAGGAATCGAAAATCTCATGCAAAACGGACACAAACTTGCTGGTTTTGAAACTGAACGGTAACAAAACGTTTTTGGTGACTTCTCTTGATTCCAGCAGCAAAACAACCCAGAAAACAACCACAAATCGAATGGAAATCCAAGGTTAAAGTAGAAGAAACTTACCTAAACACGTTTATGATGTTGTGTGTGAGATTTGAAGCTCGTTCTTCCTTCGTTTCTCTCTCTGTTTTCTGTGTTTCTGTGCTTCTGTTTCTGTTTCATTTCTGTTTTTCTTTTCTGTTTTCTTCTGTTTTCTGTTCTTGTTTCTTCAGCTCTTTAAACGTAAATGAAGAGATGATGGAGGTGGGTGGTTGATTAAATTGAATATGCATGTGATGTTGTGGATTTCCAAGTGTCATGTATGTGTGTGTCTACGTAAAGGAGGATGTAGGTTTAAGTGTGTGTGTGGTGCAAGTGTGTTGTGTTGATAGCATGAAGTTATAGGGCTGTATGTGTGCTTGTGTGCTATACGTATGTGTTGGCCAAATGAAAGAAAAGATAAGGAGTATGTGTTATGTGCTGTCAAGTGTGGGTGTGTGTTTTTATACACATATAAGTATATTTTTATCCTATTAATTACACACACTAGGTCCTAATTTTTCCCTTTGTCAAATTTAAGTTTCCTTAAATTTTGTAGGTTCCATAAATCGGCTTACTATCTATTTTCCATAAATTAATCCTTACATTAAATTTTTGGGATGTTACAAAGTGAATGGCGTTGGATTATAGTTTAACAACTGAAATGAACATATACTCTAATTTTATATAAAATTTCGTTTTAATACTTTAAACTTTGAAAATATCGTTTTTGTTTCTCTAACAGTAACATCATTAATGTTTAAAGACTTTAAAGACTAAAAAGACATTGGCTAAAGTATGTAATTGATCCTTTATGTTTGTATCTAGTTTTATAATCTCTTAAGTTTATAAAGTGCATTTTTAGTTCTTCAATCTTAATATGGTTAGTTTTATCAAATAGAAACTGTGACTCATCAAATTTAAGTGATGGTTGTACAATTAAATGCTAATAAAGCATTGTTGCATTTTAATATAATATTTTTTATATTTTAAGTTGTGCAAATTTAAAAAAATAAAATGGAAAAAATCTATCTTTAAGAATGTTTTGTCAGTGTTTAATTTTACAGTCATTTCTTAAATTTGATAAATTGGCATTTTCTGTTAGATAAGATTAATGATGTTTATATGTATTGAAGGACTAAAAATACACTTTATAAACTTAATTGACTAAGATTAAATTCAATACAAACATAAAAGATCAAATGTATATTTTAGCCAAAAACGTTTTATAAAATTATTGGACCAAAAAGAAACATTATATAGAGTTAAAGGGCTACGAGCTTGTTTAGTTTAACCATATTGCATGACTGCAATGGTAATCACGGTTGCATTACCAAGAGAAGAGTATTTTGTTGCTCTTTAGCATGGTAATAGGGTTTACCATGGTAATGATGATTACCAAAAGATTAGTAATCCACATTTATACCTCCCCACATGAATACATATCACCACCTCATTGCATGGTTGAAAAAGTTCAATTTACTATTTAGTTTCATTTGTCTTTGTTTCACTTATCTCATTTCACCCATTTCCCCATGTCACAACTACCACCACAATTACCTCCTCCTCCACCATGGTCACTGCCACCGTTACTACCTCCTCTTCCACCATTACACTTGTTACCACCTATCATTACCACCACCACCTCTTTCACCACCGCCGCCACCCCCCACCCAAACTTCCATTACCTTCACCATTGTTGCTATCATCATCATAGCCATGACAGCTATCGCCACTACCGCCACCTCTTCCTCCACTGTTATTGTTGTCACTACCTACCATTGCCACCACTACCTCCTCCTCCTCCACTGCAACCATGATAGCCATTGCTGCCACCCGCCAACTCTTCCTCCACCGTTATTGCTGTCACCACTTGCCATTGCCACCTCTACCTACTCCTCCTCCATTGCCACCCTCGCCATTATCATCTCCACTATTGCCATCACCGCCACCATGACAATTGCACCACCACCACTACCTCCACCTCCACTATTGTTGCTATCACCACCTGACATCGCCACAACTACCTCCTCCTCCTCCACAGCCACCCCCTACTGCCGCCACCCCACCATTATCGTTGTCACCGCCATGACAGTTGTCACCACTAACACTATCTCCTCTACCATTATTGTTATCACCACCTACCATCCCCACCACCACCTCCTCTTTCATCGTCATTGTCACCACTTGCCACCACCGCCACCACCACCGTTATCGTTGCCTCCACCACTACAACCATCACCATCGAACGATTTCCGGTGAGGTTGTGTGACAGTTATGATGAGGCAAAGCGATGGCTTTTAACTATTTTTTCTACAAAGATTATATTAAGGGTAAATTAGTTTGTGTAAAATTTCAATTTTAAATAATTATTAAAAAATAGCTCATTGAAACTTCCTTAAAAATCAAACCAAACACTAGCTTCATAATTAATATTGTATCGCATTATCATTATATCGCATTGCACTGCACTATAAGTACAATGGGATCGAACCAAATGAATCCTACATTAAAGGTGCATTTGTGCGTAATTTAAATGTACCAGAAGAATTATTTACATGCGTTGATTTAAAAAATCATTTACAGGCTCAACAACATTCTTACTTTATCTTCTCTCACTTCATTATTTTCTTATATGAACAGACTAGCTTCTCAAATCCATCGTTACAAGGAGGGGCCGTTGTGTGTATGATGAATATTATATTTAATTTCATTATCTATTTCAATAGATTTCGGATTTATCTGCACACTTTTGTTTAAGTAATCTTGCTACTAAATTTTCACGGAAGATCTCTAATCTTTTTAAAAAAGAGATCAGGTATAATATTTGAATTTTGAATATTATTATTACTTATATGTGACCTTTTTAACTTTTGATAGGTATATATTTTATAATTAAATAGGGGTAGGTTTTGAGATATATTTCATTAAATTTATTAATATTTTATACCTATTTAATTATATTTTATATGTTTTCTATCCTTTAAATAATTATAGGATAAAAAGAAATTTTGATCTAAAAAGAAATTGTAGCTAAAGCCTCATTTTGAATTATTTAGTTTGATTATATATTAGTGGATGACAATTTTTATCATTAATTGTTGGAAATATGATTGGAACTATTTTGATATTCTAAAGGAGCATAGACATAGAAAATTTAGACTAGACTTTCAATTAGATCGTGTAGGATTGAGTATTCAAATGCTGAATATCTTGATATGCTTTTAGGATAGAAATTAATATACCTATGAGTCCTACATAGTCGTATTAGGCTTGCACTTTATTTAGTCTCATGAAGCAATCACATGAGATATTAGGGATTAATATAATTGGAATGCCTTTTATTGAATCAAAAGACACGTAAATAAGAATTCTAGACTGACAAATATAACTTTAAATGCAATAAAGGGGGAAACTAAACACTAGGAAATAATAAAAGATGTAATAATCAAAGTCACCAATTAAAATTTAGAATTCCCCATAGCTTTAACAATAGTTAGATTTGTTTTTATTATAGTTCGCTTTTACTCCTATATTTGATTTGAATTGTATTGACTCAAATTCAGAGAAATTGTAAAGTTAATGTTCAACTGAGTTGTGGTACTGTCAAACCCCTTAATATTCTGATATTCGCTATATAATAAATGTGTCGTTCAGATGGCAAACAGAAATAGTGAAACTATACTGATAATAAGTACTTACTGATAATACAGAAAATCCTCATCTAGGTTGAAAAATACATACAGAGTACAAAAGAAATAAATTCTACAACTAAAGATAATCAGATGTAACTCCTGGCTAGGACCGGACCTTCAATCGCTAGTAATTACGGTTTTTCCCTTAGAGCCGCTGTCCTTTGCTGGAATATTTTTAGATGTTGAAAAAGGGTGAGATTCGAATGAATCTCAGTAGTAATATACAATCAGTCATATAAAATGCGATAAATAAATATGCAATGCACCATTATATGTAAAATGCTAACTCGTGTTGTATGCATACTGTCCAAGCCCAAACGACTGTTTGCAACCCCGGCTAAACTCGTGTCCATGGTCAAACGATATGTTTAGACCCTGGCTTATTCGCGTGTTGTGCCACAGGCACTGTCATGTTACAAAAAATGAAATACACAACATATAAATAATCACATAGTGCATGAAAGAAAGAATTACTACCTGGGTCCTTTTCCAGTCCAACTGTTTATCCAAAATTTTTTCTTCGGCTCGGGCTTTTACCAGTTCCTATATATTAAAATTAACAAGTAATTGGTTATTACTTGTATTACTACTATATTTAATCATATTTCGCTGATTATATCAGTTTCAGTGGCTTATACACTATATAATTTTGTATAGTGCAATTCTTACTATTCTTCAACAAATTGGCAGATTTTTCAGTTAACTTTGAACAATCATAACTAATTCTAGAAAAATAGAAATTGACTGGGTCCAAAGCCTACATGAATCTATTGAAATATATTTTCATGGAAAAATATCAAAATCTACCCAGATTTACCATATTACTCCCAGAATTTCCCGAAATACCCCTATTCCAGATTAGTCTCCAGAAACATAGCATGACTTTGAAAATCTATATCTCCTAATATACTTGTCCAAAAATTATGTTCTACCCTTCAAATTAAAGCTATGGATGTCTACTTTAAATCTGGAAAGTTTCATAATTTTTTGCCAAGGTTTGTTATTCCAAACGTTCGACACAAACAAACTGTTTTCCAGAAACATAGTTTGAGAGCAACTGAATTCCAAAATTCATATCTCTTAGTATACTAATCCAATTAATACAAACTATATACCAAATTAAATCTAAGACTATGTACTTCAATTTTGGAAATTTTCATGGCTATTGGAAAAGATTACATAATTCAAAAACACCACGAAATCAACTTCTAGGATCTAGACGTTCAGGATTGCACCTGTTTCTAAACCCATCTTTCAAAAATCATAACTTCCTCTAAAGATATCTAAATGATGCATTCTACCACTAATTTTAAAAATTATTATGTCTACTATCTCCCTGTAAATGTTCGTAAATAATGGATGTGATTTGGTTGGTCATAAAGCCACACGAAACTGACTAACTCTGATAAACATCAGTTTTGGACAATCTAACTTCAAAAATTGATAACGTATTCGTTTTGACACCAAATTGAGCTCTTATTGATTCTATTTCATACTACACATCCTAAAATTTCCATATCAAAAAGAACCAGATGAAAAATCCATCTTTAGCCTCCGTTTGAGCTTCTGAAAGTTTCCGATAAAACCTCTATTTTCCGGCGACCAAAACAGAGTTGATAAAACTCACTTGCAACCATGATTTTGGACTCCTATCTCAAAGATTTTGACTCCACATACTCCTAAACATGTTCCTTGAGTTTAGGGACGTGTTTACAGAAGAAAAGGAATCGAAAATCTCATGCAAAACGGACACAAACTTGCTGGTTTTGAA
Source organism: Albizia julibrissin (assembly GCA_037074505.1). NCBI lineage: Eukaryota > Viridiplantae > Streptophyta > Magnoliopsida > Fabales > Fabaceae > Albizia > Albizia julibrissin. Next base: position 42,653,428 of record CM073480.1, on the reverse strand, counting down.
ACTGAACGGTAACAAAACATTTTTGGTGACTTCTCTTGATTCCAGCAGCAAAACAACCCAGAAAACGGCCACAAATCCAATGGAAATCCAAGGTTAAAGTAGAAGGAACTTACCTAAACACGTTTATGATGTTGTGTGTGAGATTTGGAGCTTGTTATTCCTTCGTTTCTCTCTTTCTCTCTCTCAGTTTTTCTGTTTTCTGTGCTCTCTGTTTTCTGTTCTGAGAGGTGTCAAGCTGAGGCAATAATGATGAAAGGAGGGAGTTTGTGAGCTGTACGTATGTGTGTTGTATGCTGGTCAAATGAGAAGAGAATGTGTGTGTGTGTTGTTCCAATGAGAGAAGAGGAAGAGAATGAGTCACAATATGCTGTACGTGTGTGTGCTAATAATGCTCCAAGTGTGGTAAATGAGGAGGCTGTACGTGTGTCTTCATGCATGGTGAGTATATGTGTGTTTGTCTCATGTGTTGGTAAGCTTTTAAATATATATATATATATATATATATATATATATATATATATAGGTATATTTTTATCCTATTTATTACACACACTAGGTCCTAATTTTTCCCTTTGTCAAATTTAAGTTTCCTTAAATTTTGTAGGTTCCAAAATTGAGCTTACTATCTAATTTCCATAATTTAATCCTTGCATTAAATTTTTGGGATGTTACGGGTACTATAAGTCCTTGTGAGAATAATACTTTTTTCATAACTTTACTATTTGATATAGCATGTACCTTTACGGAGTCTTTGGCTAAATATTTTGTGCCTACCAACTTTCATTAGTTGTAATCTCGTTTAACTATTGGAATTTTTAAAAATTTATCTGTTGCCAAGGCTAAGCTTATGTTTAATACTTGAAATATGTCAGTTGAATTTTCTTGTTCTTCTTCTTCTTCTTTTTGGCATTTGTGGGGCCTAGAAGTAGTTGTTGAATAGATATTAATTATCTCATTAGAAATCTTGCGTTAGATGATTATTTAGGAACAGGTCGTCTGCTATTGGTTGCTTGTTTTGATAATAGATCTGGACAATCTAGATTTTATAATTTTTGTTTTATATTTTAAAGAATATATAGAATATAGGGTAAAATATCCTATCAACTGATGATATTTAAAAAATAGTGATAAATAATTAAAATAAAAAAGATTTAAAAATCTAAACTATCCAGGTCTATCAAAATTATAGCGAAAGACCCCGGTTGATTATTCACAGCATAACTATCATTTATCACATGACTTTTTTTTTCTTTAATTAAATGAACATATGTACTAATGGCATGAGATTACATGTTGGACCAAACGAGGAACATCTTTTCTTTAGGGGTCTGCTTGGTTTGAAGGGAGGGGAGGGATTTTACTCCCCTTGATTGGCACCATTAAAATTGAAGGAGGGGAGAGAAAATTTTAAAAAACCCTCCCCTCCAAAATGGGGGATTTGAAAGGAAGGGGTAATATTTTGACATGTCCAAACTATTTTACTCACAAATATCTTTATAATTTCTAAATTACCCTTTGCCTTCTTCCTCCTCACAATCTTCACCACGCATCTGAACTGCCAGCTCCCATCGTCCCCTTCATTGTGACCGCGATCTCATAGTCATGACAATCTCCTCTGCCAATCCCCCGTAGCAAAATCACTCCTTTTCTACCTTCAGTTGTGACAACCTTCATCACCAACATCTCCCTCTGTATCACTTTATCTCACTGTCTTGCCTTTCGATAATGGCATCAATAACTCTTCACCTTTATTTCCTTGTCTTTTATGCCATTTCACTAGCACCTTCCCCAGCTTGATTAATGAAGTTTATGCTATTTCAAGTTTTTTTTTTTGCCAACGTTTAGGCCATTTTAATAATCCCAATACATATAATCTCTGTTACTGTGTCTCTATGTATTCGTTTTCTTATTGGCCATTTTAATAATCCCAATACTAATAAGCTTAATTATTATGTAAAGATATATTATAATTCTAGTATTTATAATTTTATTTATTAAATTTTAATAATTATAAATTTATAATTTTATATATTAAATCTCATTTATAATTATATTTTATTAAGAATTCTCCCAATTTAAAGAACAATTTAAATAGAATAAGGATAAAGTTATCCATATAAAAATATTTCCCTCCCCTCCCTTCATGAACCAAATAAAGTAACATTAAAATCTCTCCATTCCCCCCCTTCATTAATCCAAGCAAGGTAATATTAAAATTCTTCTCTTCCCCTCTATTAAAATCCCTACCCTCCACTAAACCAAACAGACCATCAATGTCATTACGAAATAAAGTCTTTGGCATCTTAAAGGCTCTTTATATTTTAATTGGTTGATGATTTTCTCATGCTTAACATACATACATCATTATCCAAAATAGTCTTGATTGATTTCCTAAGGAAGAAATTGTAGGTCTTGTTTGATTTCCTATTTTTAATTTTTTTTTTGTTTTTTAAATTATAAACTTGTTTGATAATTAATTTTTAATCAAATGTTTTTAAAAGAATATGTTTTAAAGAAAGAAAAAAACAAGAACAACTTTTATATATTCTATCAAATTATTTTCCCCTTATAAAATTGGGTAACACTACTATATATATCATATATATGATGGTTATTAACTGTCATACATCACAATTCTGAAATATCATACATGTGGGCGTTATAAAAGCTTAACACAGATACATTATATCCAAACCATTATATATTCGGACCTAATATAATGATTATAATATAACATCCGTTATGTATTGAGGCCATGATATGCCCATTGCTGTAATAATGATTAACGGGCAAACACAATTGTCGTAATGTATGGTAATGCATAACGATCTAATTTTACAACTGTTATTTATCTAGTAACATAGATAATGGTTGTATATGCCATCCATGACTTTTAATAAAAATAAATAACGGTCTCACGTAGATAACCATTATGTATTTAGTACATAAATAGCGGTTTATAAATAAGAACCGTGAACTTTTACAATACATGATGGTTTTTATTTAATAAATGTGATGTATGGATATAAGACTATTCAAGTGAGAGTTTTTGAACTAGTTGATCTCCTCTATATATATAATAGAACAACAATACCTTCCACATTGAGTGGCTATACAATTTGGTATGGATCAAAACATTCCAAGCTTTGTGGGGAGAATCAATGGCAACTATTAATGTATATAAGTGATAATGTAACTGGTGACCTATATGTAATTATGTCTCTTCACAAGAATTAACCCCTATAAAGCAAAGGACTTTGGGGAAACAATATATACCCCCATAAAAAAGGAAGGAGGAGGTACAAAAACGCTTAAACTCAAGGATTTACATAACCCTTGCACCCTTTCTGATATATCATAGTTATTTGTTTTTACCCTATATTCCTTTGCTTTCTAGGCTTAATTGCTGAAGAGACACAAGGTATAAGTGAATACTTACATTATAATATATAGAGAAAAGGAGTGTAATTGATTCTAGCTACAAAGCCTAGAAAATCTTGATCTATCCAAATTGCATAGCTACTCGATGTGGGAAATATTGCTCTATTATATGTAGAGAGATTAGAGCAAGTAGCTTAGAAACTCTCACATTGAAGAGTCTAAAACTAATCAAAATGTTGAATTTCATAGCTTTCAACTTGGTGCCACCTACTCAAGAGAAAAACAAGAGAGGAACATTCAGTCAGAGCAATATGAGATTTCCAAAAAAAAAATAACATCACAAAATCAATAATTCAATATGTTACTTGAACTAGTTTATTTATAAAGCTTGTTCATGTAAGACTCTCAATTGTACAATCGAATTAGTTTATTCATAGAGCTTGTTCAAGTATAACTCTCATCGGTACAACTGAACTAGTTTATTCATCACATCCCTATTGATCTTTTTGAAGTTAACTTTTAGAGATATGGATACCTCCAAAAAAGGAGATATCTTTGCTTAGGGATCCATATCTGCAGAAATCACATAAAAAAAGATTAATAAAGTATGAACATTTAGTCAAAGTAATGGGTTGACAACTTGCTGTAAAGGAAGCAAACCTTCAATCAGAGAATGATGGGTTTTACCAAAAAAACATAACTTCAAAATCACGTTAACATCACCTTCAATGCTTTACCGCATCGTGACTTCATAAAGTCACTTTAATTGAATAAGGAGAATAGAGCACCAAAGGAATGTGACCTAGCCAAGGCTTATGAACAATGAAAACGCGAGTTAAGGCAAGCAAAAGCAACTCATACGACATTCACTAAGACAATTGTCAAGGTATTCCCTAGTGCGGCTATTGCTGAGAAGTCAGACAAAGGCTTTTAATGGTATAGTTTGACTAAAAATGACTCTTGACTGCCAAAAAAGACAACAAAAGTACTAAGGTTACGATGTTGGTGGGTTTCATTTAAATAGACTAAGTGTCAAGTGTGTTCAGAAACTTAAACAGAAGAGGAAGGGTAGAGTTTTCTGGGTTGTCATGCCAAAGACATTAAATAACTGTTGTATCGATAAAACTTTTATTTATTTGATTATATGTATGGTTCGTTGTTAATAACCATGAGGTATGTTGTAACATCATAAAAATTTAATGCAATGATTAATTTATGGAAACTAGATAATAAGCCAAATTATAAAACCTATGAAATTTAAGGAATTTAAAATTAGACAAAGGGGAAAAAATTTAATTAAGGCCTAGTATGTGTAATTAATAGGATAAAAATATACCTATATGTGTATAAAAACACATACACCCACACTTGGCAGCACACATACAGCTCTACCTTGCATTACAATTCCCTCCCATCATTAGCAAACACACGTCACATACATACAATCACACATACACTTACCTCTCCATGTATATCACCTTCGGAAGCAAAACCACACATGTACACACCTACCTATTCTTCATTTTTCAATCTTCATTTGGCCAACACACATATATGTCCAACACCTAATTAACTAATAAATAAAACACTATCTTCCCTTTCCATTCACTTCATCATCAGTTCTTCGTTGAACCAAATAGCTGGAGAAATAGAGAAAGAAAGCAGAGAAATAAATAAACGAAACAGGAAAACAGAGAGAGAGAGATAGACGAAGGAAGAAGAGAAACAAGGAAGCTTCAAACTTCCCATACAGCATCATAAACGTGTTTAGCTAAGTCTCCTCTATTCTTACCTTGGATTTCTATAGGATTTCAGTAGTTTTGCTGCTGGAATCAAGAGAAGTCACCGAAAACATTTTGTCACCGTAAAATACCAAAACCAGTGATTGTGTGTCCATTTTACGTGATATTTTTAGCCTCTTTTCTTCTATAATTACATCCCCAAACACAAGCAACAGGTTTAAGAGTATGTAGAGTTGAAATCTTTGAGATTGGAGTGAAAAACCATGGTTACGTATGAGTTTTCTCAATCTATTTTACTTGCTGAAAAATAGAGTTTCTATCGAAAAGTTCTAGAAGCTTAAACGGAGTCTATAGATGGATTTTTTATCTGGTTCTTTTTCCTATAGAAGTTTTTGGATGTGTAGTATGAAATAGAATCAAGAAGAGCACAATTTAGAGTCGAAATGAATGAGTTATTAATTTTTAAAATTAGACTGTCAAAACTAATATTTTTCAGAGTCAGTCAGTTTCGTGTAGCATTACAAATAAGCAAATCATATCCAATATTTATGACACTTTATAGGGAGGTAGTATACATCTCACGATTTAACATGATTAGTAGAAAGCATTATTTGGATATCTATAGAGGGAGTTATGATTTTTGAAAATTTGATTTAGAAACAGGTGCAATCAGGAAGTCCAGATTCTGGCAGTTGGTGTCGTGGTGTTTTTGAGCAATGAAATCTTTTCCGATGGCCATGAAAATTTTCATATATAAATTACATATTCTAAGATTTAATTTTATATATAATTTGTAATATTTGGATTATTATACTTAGAGATATGAATTTTTAAAAGTAGTTGCTGCCAGACTATGTTTCTGGAAGTCAGATTGGTCTTCACGTGATTTTAGAAAACCAAACCTTAACAAAAATTATGAAAATTTCCAGATCTAAATTTTTGGACAAGTATATTAGGAGATATAAATTTTCAAAGTTGTGCTTTGTTTCTGGAGAGTAATCTAGAACAGTTGTATTTCGTGAAATTCTGGGAGCAATATGGTGAAACTGGGTAGATTTTGATATTTTTCTATGAAAATATATTTCAAGAGCTTCATTTAAGCTTTAGATCCAGTCAATTTTCAGTTTTCTAGAATTAATTATGATTTTTCAAAGTTGACTGAAAAATCTGCCAATTTTCTGAAAAATAGAAAAATTGCACTATGCAAAATTATACAGTGTAGAAGCCGCTGAAACTGAAATAACCTTAGAATATGATTAAAAGCAATAGTAATGCAAGTAATAACTAATTAATTTTTAATTTTAATTTATAGGAATTGGTAATAGCCCGAGCCAGAGAAAAAGTTTTGGATAAACAGCCGGACTGAAAAAGGACCCTGGTAGTAATTCTTTCTTGCATGTATTATGTGATTATCTATATGTTGAATATGTCATTTTCTATAACATGATCTAGTGTTTTTGAGAAACCAATTTCCCAAGTTGTGGTCAGGGACCCCCAACAGGGGCGCCGAGTAGACCAAGGTGCAAACATGTTGTTTGGCCTTAGGCAAGTGTACATATATTTTTTATCATCTTACATGATATGGTATTGCATATTTATTTTTGCATTCTATATGTCAGATTGTATGTTACTACTGAGATTCATTCGAATCTCACCCTTTTTCAATATATAAAAATATTCCAGCAGAAGGTAGCGACTCTAAGGGCAAACTTGTAATTACCGGTGACTGAGGTCCGGTTCAAGTGAGATTGCAGCTGGTTATCTTTGGTTTCAAATTTTATTTCTTTTGGACTCTATATATTTTTTTCAAATCCTATAAAGATTCCTGTAACGTAAACAAGTTCTTATAATCAGTGTATTTCCGCTATTTCTGTATGCCGTCTGAACTATACATTTATTATTATGCAAATATCGAATTTTTAAGGGGTTTGACAATTTTTGGTATCAGAGCTTGTTATTCAATCTCATGATCGAGGGTTCTCACAGTCTAATATGTGACGAAGGATTGGCTCTTACCCCAACATGACCAGGTGCCTTGGGCGTCTGGGATGTATTCTGAGCTCCTAGTTATCGCCGTCGTGAGGCGGGGCGTAAAACAAGCGACTGAGGTATCATTTGTCACTACAGGCCATCTGGGATGTGCCACAAAGATAATTTTTGGTATCAAAACATGTGATTCTGGCAATATCAGAATAGTATACTGATATATAAGAGTATGTGAAATTTACCTCTTCCTCATTTTCAAATATAGCGAATCATAAAGATGGCAATAATAAAAGGCGGTAGAGCTGGTGGTAGAGGTCAAGGTAGTGGTCGTGGTAGAGGTCAGGGCAGAGGAAGACATGGAAATAATAATCAAGAACCGAATGCTAGAGCTGACCCTATGCAACAATTGATGGGAATGATGTTAGAACAACAAAATGCATTAAATGAACTTTGAAATGAAGTGAGAGAAGGACAACAGAAGAGAGATGCTGATGGAGAAGCTCATGGTAACCTTGAATAGATAAGATGGTGGGCACGAACATCCTCCAGAGTCTAAGACAGAGGTGCCAGAAGGTCCAATTGTTGAAGTTGAGAGTATGCAGACTTGGGTAACTCATATGAACCAACATCAGGCAACTATGTTCAATGGAAAGTTTGATCTGAAGAAGCAGAAAATTGGCTACTTCGTTTAGAGAAGATCTTTAAAATTTTAGAGTGCACTGATAACGTAAAAGCCCATCTAGCAATTTATAAGCTGGAGGGTGAAGCTGACCGATGGTGGGAAAGTACTAAGGAAATCCTACAGGTACAAAATATTCCTCTGACATGGGAAGTTTTACAGGAAAAATTCAACGAGAAATATTTCCCCCGTCAATGAGATTGGCCAAAGAGACTAAATTTCTAACAATCCAGCAAGGAAAAAAGGAAGGATTTGATGAATACCTAACTAGATACATCCGCCTATCCCGATACTCCTCATACTTGACATTTTGTAATGATGAACAGTGGAGTTCAGACATGATGATACGTGGATTGAAGCCAGAGTTAAAAGAGAAATTTGTTTCCAAACACTTCAAAAAATTTAATAAGGCAGTCGAGGAGTGCCGAATTACTGAACACAACCTATTAGAGCTACACACCCACAGGAGTACGGGTAATAAGAATACATTTAGTGGCGGAAATGCTGCACAGAAGCTCTAATATCAGGGTGGTTTTCTGAGTGGTAGCAATAAGCCGAGGTAATTCAAGACTATCTGGGAACAGAATCTGCCGATATTGTAAGAATCCTCTTCATCTGGGCCAATCTTGTTCACAAGAAAAGCAAGCAATGACACCAGTCAGGCAGGTTTTCTGCTATAACTGAAATAAACCAGGCACATTGCCAGAGATTATAGGCAACGACAAGAGCCAAGGCAATAAGTTCAGGGTAGGGTTTTTGCCTTAACACATGAGGAAGCTTGAAGATCACCAGAGCTGATTAAAGGTATGATTTCTCTTAATGTTAATCTGGTACAAGTATTGTTTGATTTAGGAGCTAGTCATTCATTCATTGCATATGATTGCGTAATACGACTAGGCCTAAGCATGTATAGGTTACCCTATGAATTGACAGTATCCATACCTACAGGTAACGGGTTCGTCACCACAGAAGTTTATTTAAATTGTATAGTAAAGATTAAGGGGCTTAAGTCTATAGTAGACTTGATTTGCTCACCACTGAAACAACTTGAAGTGATTCTCGGAATCAACTGGCTAACTGCAAATAATGTATTACTAGACTGTGGAAGAAAAAGGGTCATTTATCCCAATCCACTAGTTAAGGCCAACACAAAAATCAACCTAAACTTTCTCTCTGCAACTGAGGCCGAGAAATGTTTATATAAAGGTTGTTAGGGGTATATTGTGTTTTTCTCCATGAATCAGAGGCTGGAATAGCATTGGAGAGTATCCCTATTATGAATGAATTTCCAGACGTGTTTCAGAAGATATCAATGGATTACCCTCAAACAGGGAAGTAGAGTTTGCAATTGAAACTAAACCTGGAGTAAAACCGATTTCCAAAGCCCCATACAGAATGGCGCCAAGTGAGATGGTAGAGCTGAAAAAGCATATTGAAGAGTTATTAGAGAAAGGGTTTATCCGACCCAGTGTCTTGCCATGGAGAGCTCCAGTGCTTTTTGTTAAAAGGAAAGATGGAAGCTTACGACTCTGTATCAATTACCGGAATTGAACAAGGTGACTATCAAGAACAAATACCCTCTTCCTAGAATCGATGACTTGCTTGATCAACTGTCGGGAGCTTATGTGTTCTCAAAGATTAACCTAAGATCAGGCTATCACCAACTCAGAGTGAAGACATAAGATGTGTCAAAAACTACTTTCAGAACACGTTATGGCCATTACGAGTTTTTGGTAATACTATTTGGGCTGACCAATGCACCTGCAGTATTCATGGGCTACATGAATCAAATTTTTCATCTATATTTAGACCAATTCATAATAGTCTTTATCGATGACATTCTGGATACTCTCAAAGTAGAGCATGAATACCATCTGAGAATAGTATTAAACACATTGAGAAGCAAGTAACTCTATGCTAAGCTAAGCAAATGTGAATTTTGGCTTTCAAAAGTTAAATTTCTGGGTTATGTAGTCTCACAGCAAGGGGTCTCAGTGGATCCAAACAAGGTGGAAGCAGTACTGAACTGGAAGAGGCCAGAAACAGTATTTGAGATGCTCAGTTTTCTAGGTCTTGTCGGTTATTACAGGCCATTTATACAGAATTTCTCCAAAATAACTTTGCCATTGACAAAGTTAACACGGAAAACTTAACCTTTTGTGTGGGACAATAGTTGTGAGAGGAGCTGCATAGAGTTGAAACAGAAATTAACAACAGCACTAGTGTTAACAATCCCAGATCCACAGTTGACCTTTGTTGTCTACACAGATGCCTGTGGGCATGGATTGGGATGTGTTCTGATGCAACAAGGCTGGGTAGTGGCATACGCATCTCGTCAGCTGAAGCCTCACGAACAAAAATATCCTACACATGACCTTGAGTTAGCAGTGATTGTATTTGCACTGAAAATCTGGAGACACTATCTCTATGGGATGATTGTAGAGTTATACTGCGACCATAAGAGTTTAAAGTATTTATACGATCAAAAAGAGCTCAACATGCGGTAGCGTAGGTGGATGAAGTTGCTTAAAGACTATAATCTAGAGATCAAATATCATCCAGGTAAGGCTAATGTTGTAACAGATGCATTAAGCCGTAAAACAGTGCAGGTGGTAGCCCTGATGATTCATGAGTATAAGCTAATTGAGAACTTCAGAGATCTCAATTTATCAAATCAAGTTATGATCAAAGGCAGCAATGTCAGTCAGACAAAGAATGATCTAAGAGCAGTCATAAAAGAAGCTCAGATGCAGGATAAAAGCGCACAGTCTATTAGGGACATGATTATAAAGGGAGAAACTCAGGAACATGACTTGTCATCAGGTGGGCTAGTCAGATACAAGAAGTGAATATATGTTCCACCACAAATAAAGTTGAAATAATAAATCCTGGAAGAGGCACACAAGAGTAAATATACTCTACATCCAAGTACAACTAAGATGTATCACAATTTGAAATCCACATATTGGTGGCCAGGCATGAAAAGAGACATGACAAAGTTTGTTGCTCATTATCTTACATGTCGAAAACTCAATGCCAAGCATCAATGACCTTCAGGGCTACTGCAAAACCCTACAATTCTTGAGCGGAAATAGGAGAGCATCACCATGGATTTTGTGACAGGACTACCAAAGATCAAAAATCATGATGTAATATAGGTGATAGTAGATCGATTTACGAAGACATCTCATTTTCTCCCAATTAGCATTCACTATTCTCTCTATAAACTTGCAGATATCTATATCAAAGAGATAGTGCGTCTATATGGTACGCCAAAGAACATCATATCTGATAGAGATCCTCGATTCACTTCTAAATTTTTGAAGGTAGTACACGAGGCTTTGGGTACTAAGCTCTGATTCAGTATGGCCTATCATCCTCAAACAGATAGGCCAACTGAGAGAACAATCCAGACACTAGAAGATATGCTCAGAGCATGCGTGATTGATTTCAAAGGAAGTTGGGACAAATTCCTTCCCTTGGCGGAGTTCGCATACAACAATAGTTATCATTCGAGCAATCAAATGGCTCCTTACGAAGCACTGTATGAAAGGAAGTGCCAATCACCCTTGTGATGGGCAGAGCTGTCTGAGAGGAAAATGTACAGGCCAGATATTGTTGATCAAACAACAGAGCAAATAAAGTTGATTAAGCATAGGTTACTAACTGCATAAAGTCGACAGAAGAGTTATGCTGACAAGAGGCAAAAACCTCTTGAGTTTGAAGTTGGAGACCACATATTCATGAAGGTTCACCTACTACTGGCATTGGCAAGGCATTAAAGTGAAGAAGTTAAGCCTGAGGTACATTGGTCCTTTCGAGATCTTGTCAAGGATTGGGCTAGTAGCGTATCAAATAGATTTACCTCCAAGTTTGAGTAGACTACATGATGTCTTCCATGTGTCACAGTTGAAGAAATATCAACCTGACCCAGAACATGTGATAGAACATGAAGAGGTAGATGTGCGAGATGATTTGACGTATGAGGTCACACCAAACCGAATCATTGAATGGCAGGAGAAACAACTGAGATACATGAGTATTCCATTCATCAAAGTAGTATGGAATAGGTTATCTCCTAGAGAAGCGACTTGGGAAGCTGAAGAAGACATAAAGAGATGTTACCCAGAATTTATGTCTTCATATATGTAATAAATTTCGAGGACGAAATTTATTTTACGAGGGGAGAATTGTAACATCCTAAAAATTCAATGCAAGGATTAATTTATGGAAACTAAATAATAAGCCAAATCATGGAACCTATGAAATTTAAGAAATTTTAAATTAGACAAAGGGGAAAAAATTTAATTAAGGCCTAATGTGTGTAATTAATAGGAAAAAAATATACCTATATGTGTATAAAAACACACACACCTGTTAGAACAAACTTTTCACCCAAGAGGGGGAGGGTGAATTGGGTGATTACAAAATAATCAGATATTTAAATAAAATTTATAAAACTTTAAGGCACAGTAATAAGAAGGAAGAGATGTCACCGAAGTTCACACAGGGGTTTATACAGGTTCGATCTCAACCACTTGACCTACGTCCAGTCCTCAGAAATCCTTCTGAGCCTTTCACTATATCTTCCAAGATTCAGTGGGTTCTTGGCACCACAGTACAACTAGCAAGTTCCTCTAGACCCTTGCTCCCCCTTACACAAGGTAATCTTAAATCCCAACTTAAGGTTTCTCAACCTTAAGTTATCACTATTGGAAGTAAAATGTGTATGATTGACAAATCTCTCTCACAGAGTATATAGATAAAAACTGAAATACAGATGAAGGGTTGAAGTACTAATAAAAGTATTGTTTGCAGTGTTCAAGCGTTTTTCGTCGTACTTCTATTTTTTGAATGGCTGAACATATATATTAGAGGCTTTGAAGACTGTTGTAAATTTGTCTGTTGATTCAAAGATGCTTCTGACAGATGCAACAGTATTTGTCTTCCGTTACTTATGAATTTTGCTGCTGCCCATGAATAGTTGTTTGAATGGTAAGTTCAGTTACTTATCATGTGCGTGATGGTGGAGTACAGCTGTAATACACTTGAAAATATTACCGTTAGAAAATATTTGAATATCATCAGAGTAATATGATTCACTGGGAGTGATTCCTGAAAATCAAGGAAACCATCGGGAGTGATCTTGCTTTCACTAGAGATGGATTTCAGCAACTGAGTAGCGAAATAATATGCCACATGATTTTGACTGTAATCTGGAATAATTAGTAATGATTATCAATATCAAAATCTAACTAACAAAATCTGTTGATTTCCATGGAAGTAGTTGCAAGTGGATCACAGTGATTGTCTGAGAGTGTTTCTGGCAAAATGAAACATTACTGGAGTGAATTTGATGTCACTGGAAGTGATTTGGAAAACATTAAAATCTTCTGTAAGTGATTACAGACTAACTGGAAGTGAATATGAGATTTCATATGCCACTCGAGTGAATTTGGCATAACTGGAAGTGATTTTATAAACAGTGATTTCTTCTTGCAGTGATTCTCAATCCACTGGAAGTGATTTAGCCAAAATACTATATTACTCGAGTGATTCAAGATCACTAGAAGTGATTTGGAAAACAGTAAAATATTCTTGCGGTGATTTTTATTTCACTGGAAGTGATTTAGAGAATTTCAGGCATCACTCGAGTGATCTGTTATTCACTGGAAGTGATTTTCAAAACAGTGATATTTTCTTGCGGTGTTTTCAGATTCACTGGAAGTGATTCAGCAGAAATCACACATCACTCTAGTGATTCAGAATCACTGGAAGTAAAATCTGGAACAGTGAATTTTTCTTGCAGTGATTTTTCATTCACTGGGAGTGATTTGACGCATCACTCGAGTGATTCCACATATCACTCGAGTGATCTGGTTATTTTCCATATCACTCGAGTGATTTTTAATGATTACTCGAGTGATCTTGATTATCACTCGAGTGATTATCTAAATCACTCGAGTGATCTTGCTCAGATCACTTTTATCACTTCCTTTGCTGTTTTATTTGTTTTAATCAAATCCAAAGACTTTCAAAACATGATTTGTTATCATCAAAACATGAAATCTAACATTCTCCCCCTTTTTAATGATGACAAAACATATTATATGACCATGTTCAAAATTTGATTTTCTAAAAACTTTACTTGATTTGTTTCAAAAAATTTGCAACAACTTAACTACAGCAAGGACTAAAAAATATTGTTTCAAAGATTAAAAGTTTTTTACCGCATAAAAAAAATAAAAAGTATTAGCTCAAGGTTCAAAAACCATTATAAACATAAATTAAACATGCATATGTGAAGCATAACTTCTTGCTTTTCATGAGATCATATTGACAGCTGCAAACATAAACACAATATCATTAAGACTATATTCTCATTAGATTAGAATCTTTGAACAAGTACATGTCAGTTTAGAAAGCATATTGAAACTACACAAACTGTAGAAACTACACAAACTGCACTACTACATAACAATAAACAGAATACTATATACTATAAAGAGAACATATGATCATATCAGTTCTTCTCCCCTTTTTTGGCATCATCTAAAGGAGACGCAGAAGGTGTAGATGTCTGAGTAGATGAAGAGGCAAAGAAGGAGATAGGGGGAGAGCTGGGCAGGAGACTGAAAGGAAAAGGTCGTAGAAGAGGGCTCAAGAAGAGTGGTAGAAGTGGAATGAGTAGGTCCTATAACCTCTGTAGTAGCATCCTCAATGAAAATCTCCTCAGTATGAGAACTGGAAGAGGTGTGATATGATGAAGATGATGGAGTTTGGAGGATGGGATCAACCTGTGGAGTATCACCAGCAGGAATAGGGTCAGAGATAAATGATGTGGGAGGTGCAAGAGGAGGAGTGTATGAAGGAATGATATGAGGGTCAAAAAGTGATGGATCTAGAAGTGGAGGGTCTGATGTAAGAGGTACATGTGAAGTGGTTGGTGGTAAGTCAGGGAAAGGAATGTGAAGGTGAGACCTGAGTGCATCCTCAATCCTCTGGATCCTCTGTGTTTGATTTTCCTGGCGCTCAAAAAGAATATTGAAGTTGTGATTCACTGCCTCTACTAACACTTTAACTTAGTAGTTGACTTGATCAATCAATTCAGTGTTAGACTTCCTCAACTGAGTGACAGTAGACTGGATGGCATCCTGAATATATGTCTGAAGAGTAGCCTGAGTGAATGAAGGACTATGAGATACTGCTCTGGAAGACTGAGCCTCATCCATCTTGGAAGGTGAAGGATCCATCTTCTTTGTATGATGATCTCTCTGGCTTGCCTCAGGAGGTGGTGAATGATGTCTCTAAGACTATGAAGAAGCTCCAGCTGGAATAGTGATTCCTATCCGAGTGAGGTGAATCAGCCCAAACTTAGGATTCCTCACTATGTCCCCCTCAGGTGTCAAGTTCCAAATATTGTGCATAGAGAGAATATAGGACACAAGCTGAGGATAGAGAATTGTAGTAGACTTGGAGGAGTGAAGCCTGAACCTCTTCATTTCTTGAAAAATGAGCTCACCCACATTTCTTCTTTCTCTTGTCATAAGAGATGCCATCATTTGAAGATCCTTCCCCGTGATATGAGTGAAGTTCTTTGCCTTGTTAACCATGCTACGGGAATAAATGTAAAACAAGGCTCTCCGGTCATTAGTTAGAGCTGCTGGGGAAGTTGGTAGAGGCACACCAGGCTGTCCTGGTCTAAAAATGTCAACCAGCTCATGAATATGAAAGACTTGGGGAGACTTCATAGGTACATCCTCTATGCCTAGGTAAGTGTTTATAAGATCTCCAGACAGTAGAACTTTTTGATCTCTCACACTAGTTTCAATCCTTTCAACAATAATGTTTCCATGGCTATCTTTCACATCAGCAATCTTTATGTTACAGTAAAAATACTTAACAACTAAGGGATTGTAAGACATTCTCAGTTTCAACCATGGTTCATATTGCTTCAAATAAGGAGTCAAATCAATATGAAATTTCTTTTTCAGCTCGGCCAAATCTACCCAGACAACAGGATAAAAATTTCTCTTGGCAAAATGGAAAGTAAACACAATGGAATCCAAAATTCTGAGATTACCCATGTTAAACCTAGGAGGAGGATCAATGATTTTGGGGGTTTCTTCAACCAGGGACTCATAATGGTACCGACTACCAGAAGCTTAAGAGGCATACCGTGACTTCTGGGGAACAGAGGCAGCTACAATATTGACAGCACGTGTAATCTTGGTCTGTAATGTAGATTCTTGAATGTCTGCTTCTCATCGTTGCTCTTTCCCTTTGTCTTTAGAGCTTGTATGTGATCTTGTAGTCATCCCAATCGGTTCTTCGATATGAATCCCTTTGGGTTTTTGATGAGTCAGATTGGGTTCTTATGCAGATGATACTTTCGGCTTCTTAGACGGTGGAGAGGATGGAGGAGATTGACCGGGTCTTTTGGTTCTCGCCATTGTTTGAACGAGAAAGGAATCTTACGAGAGAAATGGGTGTTAGGGTTCTGTCAGGAATTGAGAGGAATGAGTGCGACTAGGAAGACCTTGTGAGATGGGATTAATCGGTGTAGCAGAGAGTAAAGATTGAGCTTTGAAGATTTGGGTTTATGGGTTCAAGAGATTTCAGAGAATTTGAGAGTGTTTGTGCGAGTGAGAGTTAACGAAAGAGTGAAATGAACAGTAGCGGGAGGGAAAAAGCTGATATAACCAGTTTTTAACAATCACTCGAGTGATTTTGACATTCACTCGAGTGATTTTGGTTTTCACTCGAGTGAAATATAAAAATCACTCGAGTGAAGTCCAAAATTACTTCACAGAAGCTAAAATCATGCTGTAACTACACGACTATTGATTAAAAGATACTCATGTGACTTACCTGTGACAAAATTATCAGTCTAATTACTTGATTTACCTGTGGTTGCAATGTTTCACTGTTCACTCACTCGAGTTAGTCTTTATCATCACCCGAGTGTTTTCCTCTCTGTTTATCTCTGTTATTTGAAGATATTACAGAGCATCCTGCAAAACAACTTTATAGATACTCCGATGCCTAAGTTAGTTATGGTATCATCAAAACATTATGAAATCAACATTTATAAAGGCTAAACAACTTACAATTCAATGGGGTTTACCATTCCCAATTCCCTTCATATATACATGAATTGTTCTCGGGCAAGAGGTTTGGTGAAAATATCAGCTAATTGCAAATGTGTAGGTATGAATAACACCTTGACATCCTTTTTCTGAATATGATCTCTAATGAAATGATGTCTCACATCAATATGTTTGTTTCTTAAATGTTGTAAATGATTTTTTTCCAAACTTATTGTAATAGTATTGTCACAGTAGATAGGAATTTCTTTAAGATATATGCCAAGATCCTGAAGTTGTTGTTTTAGCCATAGTACTTGTGCACAACAGCTTGAGGCTGCTATATATTCTGCTTCCGTTGAAGATAATGATACTGTAGTTTGTTTCTTACTGAACTAAGAAACAACTGCACCTCCAAGGAATTGACATTGCCCACTTGTGCTCCTCCTATCTGTTTTATAACCACCATGATCAGAATCAGAATAGGCAACTAGATATTCATTACCTCTTTTGGGATACCATATACCCAATTCTTTTATGTCTTCCAGATATCTGAAAATTCTTTTCACTAATTCAGCGAGTGATACTTTGAGGCATGACTGAAATCTTGCACATAAACCAACACTGAACTAAATATCAGGTCTGCTGGCTGTGAGGTAGAGTAATGATCCAATCATTCCTCGATATTGAGTTATATTGAAATCAACTCCTTTTTCATTAGCATCCATAAGTACCGTTGAACTCATAGGTGTATCTGCACCATTAGCTTAATCCAATCCAAACTTCTTCAGCAATTCTTTTAGGTATTTAGTCTGTGATATGAATATTCCATTCTTTCTTTGTTTAATTTGTAAACCTAGAAAGAATGTCAATTCTCCCATTAAAGACATTTCAAATTCTCCCTGCATTATCTCAGAGAATTCTTTACACAGAGAATCATTAGTAGCACCGAATATAATATCATCAACATAAATTTGAACTACCAAAACATCATTTAGTTTTCGTTTTATAAATAAAGTTGTATAGACTTTTCCTCGTGTAAAACCAAATTCGATGAGAAATTTGCTCAACCTTTCATATCAGGCTCTACGAGCTTGCTTCAAACCATATAAAGCATTTTTTAGTTTGAAAACATGATTTGGTTTGGATACGTCTTCAAAACCTAGAGGTTATTCTACATAAACTTCCTCCTTGTTGTACCCATTTAAGAAAACACTTTTCACATCTATTTGATATAATTTGAATCATTTGATGCACGCAAAGGCTAAGAGTACTCGTATAGCTTCCAATCTTGCTATTGGAGCATATGTTTGCTCATAATCAATACCTTCTTCCTGATTATAACCATTGGCGACCAATCTTGCCTTGTTTCTGATAATAGCTGAGGATTCATCAAGTTTGTTCTTGAATACCCATTTAGTGCCAATAACCGAGTGGTCTTTAGGCCGGGGTACCAAATCCCAAACTTGATTTCTGTCAAATTGATTTAATTCTTCTTGTATTGCTAGCACCCAATCATTATCTGATAGGGCTTCGTCAATGTTAGAAGGTTATAATTGAGAAATGAATGCAGAAAAGCTAACTTTGTTTAAAACTTTGTTTCTAGTTTTAACTCCTTCATTAACTTCTCCTATCACTTGATCTATTGGATGACTCTTGATGTATTTTGAGGCTCGAGGTTGATCAGGTTGACTTAATTCAACTTCTTTTTCAATATTATTAACCTCAAGATTGGGAGAGTTAACAGAAGATTGGTTACTAATTATCTCATCATCAAAGTTTTTACTAGAGAACACATATTCATCAAATACAACATGAATTGATTCTTCTACAAAACATGTTCATTTATTAAAAACTCTATATGCTTTACTTTGATTTGAATAGCCTAGGAAAAATCCCTCATCAGCCTTAGAATCAAATTTTCCAAGATTATCTTTACCGTTGTTATGAATAAAACACTTACAACCAAATATGTGTAGATGAGCGAGGTTTGGTTTCCATCCCTTGTAGAGTTCGTATGGTGTCTTTCTAAGTTTGGTTCTGATATACGCTCTATTTGAGATGTAGCATACAGTGCTCATAGCGTCTGCCCAGAAGACTTGAGACACATTCTTTTCGTTGAGCATTACTCTTGCCATTTCTGTAAGAACTCTATTCTTTCTTTCCACAATTCCATTCTGTTGTGGAGTTCTTGGTGTTGAAAAATTGTGATCGATGCCATTTGTATCACAATATTTTGCAAATGCTTGATTATCAAATTCTCCACCATGATCTGTCCGGATACCTGCAATCACCATCCCTTTCTCATTTTGCACTTTCTTGGTAAAGGCAATGAATTTACTAAAAGTTTCATCTTTGGATGACAAAAATATATTCCAGGTAAATCTAGAGAAATCATCAACAATAACAAATGTGTACAAATTTCCACCTAGACTCTTAACTCTTGCTGGACCAATCAGATCCATATGCAATAATTGAAGTGGTTTGTTAGTGGTAATTTCAGTTTTTGATTTAAAAGATGATTTAGTTTGCTTACCTTTTTGACAAGCGTCACAAATTAAATCATTCTTGAAGTTTACATTAGGTAAACCAATTACCAAATCCTTTTTGAATAATTTATCTAATTGATGCATATTTACATGGGCAAGTCGCTTATGCCATAGCCAACTCTCATCAGTGTTACTCAAAAGATAATTTTCAGAAATATTTTCATTCATATCAAGAGTATAGCAGTTACCTTCTCTTTTTGCCTTGAGTTTTGACTTCAAATTCTTCTTTTCAATTTGTAGATCCTTCTTGCTAACTATTAGACATTCTTCTGAGTCAAATATTACCCAGTTGTCTTTATCTGTGCTTTGGCTTACACTTAATAGATTGTGACATAAGCCTTCAACATAATATACGTCTTTGATTTTATCCTTGACTTCCCCAAGTCTTGCTATCCTTCTGGTTTGATTTCCTCTAATTTTTACCTTGCCACCTTCCTTGGGTACTAATGTGGTAAAATTCTCAGGATCACCAGTCATATGTCTTGAGCATCCACTATCTATGTACCATTTGTTTGATTTGGATGCTCTGAAATAGACCTGTAGTTAAGGATAATTAAGTTTTAGGTACCCATATCTTTTTGGGTCCTTTTGGGTTAGTACATACAACTTCCTGTTCATGAACCTTCTTAGGTATCCATTTATAGGTTCCTATAATTCCTTTCTTTTTGTGAAAATATGAAGAAGTATAATGTCCTTTTCTATTGCAGTAATTACAATAAGCAAAAGGATTAGATGTGTACACAGAACGTGTGAAATAACTTAAATATGGTTTACCTCCTGTCTTCTTCTTACCCTTTCTTTTGTCTAAATCTGGGTCATATCCTATACCAGACTTATCATTCACAAGACGTTGTGCTTTTAAAATAGTATTTAACATCTCACTTCCTTTTGTAAACTTTTCAAGAGTTTTAGTAAGATCAATATTTTTCTTCTCAAGAGACAAACACTTTTCACAACCTTTATCAAATGATTCTTTAATTCTTTCTTCAAGAAATTTGTTTTTCTTTTTACATGCAATCAAATTTTTAACAACTTTGACAAATTCAGAATGTAAAGCATCATATTCATTTTGTAATTCATCATAGGTAGGATCAAAATCATTTACCTCCTCGTCTGTTTCCTCTAGAGTAACCAGACATATATTGGCTATCTCTTCATTATCGCTTTCCTCATCTGAGGAGCTATCTCCCCATATAGCAGAAACAAATGCCTTCTTTTTGTTGAAGGATTTGAAGTTCCTCTTTTCTTTATTTTTCTGTAATAACTCCAGACATTCTGATTTGATATGTCCAGGTTTACCACACTCGTAGCAGATGATCTCCTTGGCGTCTCTTCTGCCACTAGTTCCACCTTTTTGTGAATTCCTGAACCCTTGGCCTTTATAAAATTTCTTGAATCTTCTAATCATCAGGCCTATTTCATCATCATCGAACTCCTCTTCTTCTTCTTGGATTTTTGCCTTTGTTTTTGTCACACTTAGCGCAAGACTTTTCTTTCTTCTGTCACCAACTTCTTCTAGCTCTCGTTTGAATTTTAGTTTGCTTTCATATTTAGAAAGACTTCCAAACAAAGAAGCTACAGATTGCATTGATTCTCCTTTAGCCTCCTCTATTGCTGTGACTTTGGCCTCCCATTCTTTGGAGAGTATGTTTAATATTTTTCATACTTGGACATTCTGATCATAGATTTTTCCAAGTGCTGCAAGTTGATTAACAAGATGAGTATATCTAAGTTCAAATTCAGCTATTGACTCACCTTCCTTCATACGAAGTATATCAAACTCTGTAGTTAGAGTATTGACTCGATTTCTTTTATTCCCGATGTTCCTTCATGAGCTACTTCCAAAGCTTGCCACATCTCTTTAGCAGTCTGAAGAGTACAGATTCTGAAATATTCTTTTTGAGTCAGTGCACTCTGAATCATCAGAATTGCTTTACTGTTGAGAGTCACAAGTCTTTTGTCATTGTCATCAAATTCTGCTGGTGATTTAGGAACTTTGCGAGATTCTTCAGTCTTTGTAGGCACATAGTTTCCGGTTTCAATCACATCCCATAGCCCGTATTCTGTAGCCAATACGAATACGCGGAACTTAGCTTTCCAGAAAGAAAAATGCTCACCACTGAAACCTGGTGGTCTAGTGATAGAGGCTCCGTCAGGAAGAATTCATTCACCCATACTTTCCATCAGATCATTTTAAGGTTGTTAAACCTGAACAAGAAGACCTGTGCTCTGATACCAAATGTTAGGGCAAGCTTTTCACCCAAGAAGGGGGTGAATTGGGTGATTACAAAATAATCAGATATTTAAATAAAATTTATAAAACTTTAAGGCACAATAATAAGAAGGAAGAGATGTCACCGAAGTTCACACAGGGGTTTATACTGGTTCGGTCTCAACCACTTGACCTACGTCCAGTCCTCAGAAATCTTTTTGAGCCTTTCACTATATCTTCCAAGATTCAGTGGGTTCTTGGAACCACAGTACAACTAGCAAGTTCCTCTGGACCCTTGCTCCCCCTTACACAAGGTAATCTTAAATCCCAACTTAAGGTTCCTCAACCTTAAGTTATCACTATTGGAAGTAAAATGTGTATGACTGACAAATCTCTCTCACAGAGTATATAGATAAAAACTGAAATATAGATGAAGGGTTGAAGTACTAATAAAAGTATTGTTTGCAGTGTTCAACCGTTTTTTGTCGTACTTCTATTTTTCGAATGGCTGGACATATATATTAGAGGCTTTGAAGACTGTTGTAAATTTTTCCGTTGATTCAAAGATGCTTCTGACAGATGCAACAGTATTTGTCTTCCCTTACTTATGAATTTTGCTGCCGCCCATTAATAGTTATTTGAATGGTAAGTTCAGTTACTTATCATGTGCGTGATGGTGGAGTACAGCTATAATACACTTAAAAATATAACCGTTAGAAAATATTTGAATATCATTAGAGTAATATGATTCACTGGGAGTGATTCCTAAAAATCAAGGAAACCATCGGGAGTGATCTTGCTTTCACTAGAGATGGATTTCAGCAACTGAGTAGCGAAATAATATGCCACATGATTTTGACTGTAATCTGGAATAATTAGTAATGATTATCAATATCAAAATCTAACTAACAAAATCTGTTGATTTCCGTGGAAGTAGTTGCAAGTGGATCACAGTGATTGTCTGAGAGTGTTTCTGGCAAAATGAAACATTACTGGAGTAAATTTGATGTCACTGGAAGTGATTTGGAAAACATTAAAATCTTCTGCAAGTGATTACAGACTAACTGGAAGTGAATATGAGATTTCATATGCCACTCGAGTGAATTTGGCATCACTGGAAGTGATTTTGTAAACAGTGATTTCTTCTTGCAGTGATTCTCAATCCACTGGAAGTGATTTAGCCAAAATACTATATCACTCGAGTGATTCAAGATCACTGGAAGTGATTTGGCAAACAGTAAAATATTCTTGCGGTGATTTATATTTCACTGGAAGTGATTTAGAGAATTTCAAGTATCACTCGAGTGATCTGCTATTCACTGGAAGTGATTTTCAAAACAGTGATATTTTCTTACGGTGTTTTCAGATTCACTGGAAGTGATTCAGCAGAAATCATGCATTACTCTAGTGATTCAGATTCACTGGAAGTGAAATCTGGAATAGTAAATTTTTCTTGCAGTGATTTTTCATTCACTGGGAGTAATCTGACGCATCACTCGAGTGATTCCACATATCACTCGAGTGATCTGGTTATTTTCCATATCACTCGAGTGATTTTTAATGATCACTCGAGTGATCTTAATTATCACTCGAGTGATCTTGCTCAGATCACTTTTATCACTTACTTTGCTGTTTTATTTGTTTTAATCAAATCCAACACACATATATGTCCAACACCTAATTAACCAATAAATAAAACACTCTCTTCCCTTTCCATTCACTTCATCATCAGTTCTTCGTTCAACCAAACAGCTGGAGAAATAGAGAAAGAAAACAGAGACACAAAGAAACGAAACAGAAAAACAGAGAGAGAGAGAGACGAAGAAAGAAGAGAAACAAGGAAGCTTTAAACTTCCCATACAGCATCATAAACATGTTTAAGTAAGTCTCCTATATTTTTACCTTAGATTTCTATAGGATTTCAGTAGTTTTGCTGGGTTGTTTTGCTGCTGGAATCAAGAGAAGTCACTGAAAACATTTTTGTCACCGTAAAATACCAAAACCAGTGATTGTGTGTCCATTCAATGTGAGGTTTTTAGCCTCTTTGCTTCTGTAATCTCATCCCCAAACACAAGAAACATGTTTAAGAGTATGTAGAGTCAAAATCTTTGAGACTGGAGTGAAAAACTATGGTTGCATGTGAGTTTTCTCAATCTGTTTTACTCGCCAGAAAATAGAGTTTCTGCCAAAAAGTTCCAGAAGATTAAACAAAGGCTATAGATAGATTTTTTGTCTGGTTCTTTTTCCTATATAAATTTTAGGATGTTTAGTATGAAATAAAATTAAGAAGAGCATAATTTGAAGTCAAAATGAATGAGTTATTAATTTTTGAAGTTAGATTGTCAAAACTGACGTTTTTCAGAGTCAGTCAGTTTCGTGTAGCATTACGAATAAACAAATCATATCCAATATTTATGAAACTTTAGAGGGAGGTATTAGACATCTCAAGATTTAAAATGAGCAGTAGAAAGCATCATTTGGATATCTATAGAGGAAGTTATGATTTTTGAAAATTTGGTTTAGAAACATGTGTAATCTGGAAGTCAGGATTATGGTAGTTGGTTTTATGGTATTTTTGAGCAAATAAATCTTTTCCAATGGCCATGAAAATTTCCAGAAATAAATTACATATTCTAAGCTTTAATTTTATATATAATTTGTAATATTTGGATTAGTATACTTAGAGATATGAATTTTTGAAATTAGTTACTGCCAGACTATATTTCTGGAAGTCAGATTGGTTTTCACATGATTTTAGAAAACCAAACCTTCACCAAAAATTATAAAACTTTTTAGATCTAAAGAAGACATTCAAAGCTTTAATTTGATACATGGATCACAAATTTTGGACAAGTACATTAGGAGATATGGATTTTCAAAGTTGTGCTATGTTTCTTAAGAGTAATCTAGAACAGTTGTATTTCATGAAATTCTGGGAGCAATATGGTGAAACTGGGTAGATTTGATATTTTTCTATGAAAATATATTTTAAGCGCTTCATTTAAGATTTAGACCCAGTCAATTTGGAATTTTATAGAATTAGTTATAATTTTTCTAAATTGACTGAAATAT
This sequence comes from Albizia julibrissin, assembly GCA_037074505.1. NCBI lineage: Eukaryota > Viridiplantae > Streptophyta > Magnoliopsida > Fabales > Fabaceae > Albizia > Albizia julibrissin. The sequence goes on along the minus strand of CM073480.1, from coordinate 42,628,721 downwards.
ATGCCAATTTTCTGAAAAATAGAAAAATTGCACTATGCAAAATTATACAGTGTAGAAGCCGCTGAAACTGAGATAACCTTTAGAATATGATTAAAAGCAATAGTAATGCATGTAATAACCAATTACTTGTTAATTTTTAATTTATAGGAATTGGTAATAGCCCGAGCTGGAGAAAAAGTTTTGGATAAACAGCTGGACTGAAAAATGACCCAGGTTGTAATTCTTTCTTGCATGTATTATGTGATTATCTATATGTTGAATACGTCATTTTTTGTAACATGAGCTAGTGTTTTGGACACGCCAATTTTCCAAGTTGTGGTTAGGGACCCAACAGGGCTTCGAGTAGACGAGGGTGCAAACATGCCGTTTGGCCTTGGGCAAGTGCACATATATTTTTTATCATCTTACATGATATGGCATTGCATATTTATTTTCACATTATATATGTCAAATTGTTTGTTACTACTGAGATTCATTCGTATCTCACCATTTTTCAATATATAAAAATATTCCAGCAGAAGGTAGCGGCTCTAAAGGAAAAACTATAATTACCGGTGACTGAGGTCCAGTTCAAGTGAGACTGCAGCTGGTTATCTTTAGTTTCAAATTTTATTTCTTTTGGACTCTGTATATATTTTTCAAATCCTATGAAGATTCCTGTAACATAAACAAGTTCTTATAATTAGTGTATTTCCGTTATTTCTGTATGCCGTCTGAACTATGCATTTATTATTATGCAAATATCGAATTGTTAAGGGGTTTGACATATGTTATTGTTTTTAACATATCCATTAATCACGGTTTTAAGCAAATAACTATAAGGTATGTTATTTTTTTTAACTTGTTTGGGCAACTTGTGCCCAGATAATTACATTTTTATATTTTATAAAAATAAAACAAAAAAATATCACCTTCTGGTGAGTGGTAACTAATTTCCTGATAGATGATTTGAGATCTCCTATGAATTTAGAAACTTTTGTTTCTTACAATTTGAATGAATCAAAAGTTTCGTAAATTTGCAGTAAACATCACATCACCACACTACTCATTACTATAGGAGTGACATAAATCATCTGAGAGTATGTTAGGATTATGTCACCAATCTCATACTCATTAAGAATGAGATAACCTTAATATTCATGCTTGACAAATATCCGACCAGCCTCCTCACAACATGACCAATGCACTCTGCATGTTACATCATTGCCTCTACTTGGCAGAGGCAGAGGTTGGGAAGCAGGAGCAGGAGCAAGAGGTTGTGGAGGAGGAGAAGGGGGAGAACGAGGTGGTGGAGGTTATGGAGGAACAGAAGTAGGTGGAGGATGCCATTGATTTTCTAACAAGTCTTCAACATAGCGTTTCATCTTGGCGATTGAAAAAACAAAGAGGATGATGAAGAAATAGTAGGATAAATATAAGTAAATAGGGAGTTTATATATATTAGAAGTGATGGGTTCAAACCATCATTACACAGGTTGGAAGTTGAAGAGGAGTAGTCGCGCATAATGGTAGGTAATGAAAAGGTACTTGGTTCTCGTACTGATCATAGAAGAATGAAGAAGCAAAGAGTATTCTCATCATGAGCGTAAGGAAGGGGAAAGCTTTTGACTGTTTAATTGACGGTAATTTAAGAGAAACTGTTATGTGTTTGTTACTGATATAAAGTTGGAAGACAAATCGTTTGCTTGTTCATCTAATATTTCATGACAGTTCTATAGTAAGAACCATCATTCTTATGATACAATATATGATGGTTACAAATTACAACCTTTATGTATTTGCATGGTATTCTAATAAGTGACGATCGTTACTTGATAATCGTAACGTATATTACTTTTTCTTTTAAATTTTAGTGGTTGATTATGCAACCACCATTTTATAAAAAAAATTAAATAGACAAACTAAAAATAAAAAAGTTATGGAGATGTTTTAAGAATCTAATGTATCATTAGATTCTTGCTTTTCTAGTAACTTGACTTCCTTCTCGTTCAAAGTGCGAACGAGAGAGGTAAGTGTCAAACCCCATAATATTTTGAAATTTATAGAATAATAAATACATAGTTCAAAGGGCATACAGAAATAGTGAAAATATATTAATAATAAATACTTGTCTACAATACAGGAATCTTCACAGGGTTTGAAAAATATATACAAAGTCCAAAATAAATAAAAGTTGCAACTAAAGATAACCAGCTGCACTTCCTCTAGAACCAGTCCTTCAATTGCCGGTATTTACGGTTTTGCTCTTAGAGCCGTTACCTTTTGCTGAAATATTTTTTAAATATTGAAAAAGGGTGAGATTCCAATGAATCTCAGTAGTAACATACAATCAGTCATATAAAATGAAATAAATAAATATGCAATGCACCATGATATGTAAAATGCTAACTTGTGTTGTATGCATACTGTTCAAGGCCAAACGACTATTTGCAACCTCGACTTAACTCGTGTCCATAGTCAAACGACATGTTTAGACCCTGGCTTATTCGCGTGTTATGCCCCAGGCACTATCATGTTACAGAAAATGGCATACACGACATATAAATAATCACATAGTATATGAACGGAAGAGTTACTACTTGGGTCCTTTTTCGGTCCAACTGTTTATCTAAAACTTTTTCTTCAACTCGGGCTATTACCAATTCCTATAAATTAAAATTAATAAGTAATTGGTTATTACTTGCATTACTATTGCTTTTAATCCTACTCTACAGGTTATCTCAGTTTCAGCGGCTTCTACACTGTATAATTTTGCATAATGCAATTTTCCTATTTTTAAGAAAATTGGCAGAGTTTTCAGTCAACTTTGAAAATCATAACTAATTCTAGAAAATTCAAAATTAACTGGATCCAAAGCCTAAATAAAGCTATTGAACTATATTATCATGAAAAAATATCAAAAATTTTCACCATATTGCTCCCTGATTTTCACGAAATACAACTGTTCCAAATTACTCTCCAGAAATAGAGCACAAATTTGAAAATCCATATCTCCTAATATACTTATCCAAAAAATTATGTTCTACCTATAAAATTAAATATTTTAATATCTAATTTAAATTTGAAAATTTTCATAATTTTTGGTCGAGGTTTGTGTTTCCAAAATTTCAACACAACCAATCTGACTTCCAGAAACATATTCTGACAGCAACTAAATTCACAAATTCATATCTCTCAATATACAAATCCAAATAAAACAAAATATTTATCAAAGTAAATCTTAGAATATTTACTTTCATTCTCAAAAGTTTCATGGCCATTGGAAAAGATTATGCTACTCAAAAACACCACAAAACCAACTGTAAGATTTGGACTTCCAGAATTTCATCTGTTTCTGGACTTATGTTTCAAAACTCATAACTCCCTCTACAGATATCCAAATGATGTATTTTATGACTCATTTTAAATCTTGAGATGTATAATATCTCCATGTAAAATTTCATAAATATTGGATATGATTAGGTTGGTCAAATCTTAATACGAAATGGACTATCTCCTAAAATGTCAGTGTTTGATAGTCTAAGTTTAAAACTCAATAACTCACTCATTTTGACTCTAAATTGTACTCTTCTTAATTCTATATCATACTACACATCCTAAAATTTTCATAGGAAAAAGAACCAGATAAAAACTCCATCTATAGCCTCTGTTTAAGCTTTTGCAACTTTCCAACAGAAACTCTGTTTTCTGGCAACCAAAACAAAGTTTAGAAAACTTACATGTAACCATGGTTTTGTACTACAATCTCTAAGATTTTGACACTACATACTCCTAGACATGTTACTTGTATTTGGGGACATGTTTACAGAAGCAAAGTGACTAAAAATTGCAGGTAAAATTGTCACATAATTTTTGGTTCTCATGACAGAAACTTTCTGGCGAATTTCATCACTTCCAGCAGCAAAACAAACCAGAAAATCCACTAAAATCCTATGGAAATCCAAGGTAAATGGATACGGTTAGTTCTTTATAATCGGTAGGAATTTGAAATAATATTCCAATAAGTGACAATTTGTATATGTTAATCATTATGTTTTTGAAAATTTTTTTAATTTATTAGTGTCTACTGTTGATTTTATAACCAACCACAATATTACAGAAAAATAGTAAAAATAGAAAAAGACAATGTAAAACAACAAACAAAACATAAAAATTTATGAAGAACAAAAGAGGTATGTTTTTTAGCCAAACTTGTGTGTCCCTGTAAATATTTGTCCATGGAAATTGTGATGACTTGACATGTGAAACTTGGAATCACAAGTTTCACATATCCAATCATCATGAGTTCCATTCACAACTAGTGAGAATATCATGACTACGGAGGAGGAAAAGCTTGTGAAGGAAGAGCTCCAATCCCTGGGGTTTAAATATATAGGTGAGAAATTAATTAGATATTTATGAATAGGTAACAAGAATAAGAGTAGTTGGCAAATGGGGAAAAAGTACGTAGTTGGAGAAGGAGGACAGTCATTTAATATAACCGTTATTTTTATGTTTTTGCTTATGTAAGGTTGGAACACAAATTGTCTGTAAGTGTTACATGATAGTTATTTTGAAAGAACCGTAACTTTTGTCACTAAATAAATTATGGTTATTAACTACACTCGTTATGACTTAAGATTTTGCCTATCAAACTCGAATTTGCCACTCACTAGTCTTACTTTGCCCATTGTCTCCACTTTCCGATATGTTAGGTACTCACCAAAGTTGATTTTAAGAATAATTATTTCAAACTAGTTTTTATATATTTTTATTCTCAAATATAATTTTTTAGAACAATCATCGAAACAGATTTTTGTGCCTCCAAAACTTGTTCCAAAAAAAATTTCATGAAACTATTCTAAGAACAAAAAGATTTAAAACAAAATCAAACATTATAATAATAAAAAAACTAACAAGAGAGTGGCATGGAATATAAATTCTAGTACAAGAAATACCAAAGGTCCGTGTCACCCACTTGGTGTGGGATCTTTTTTATGATTACAATTGTTTTAGGATGTTAAAGTGTATTATTCCTTGCAAGTATCTCCATATTACCCCCGTTCTTAATATAAGAGCCACTTGACTTATTTTTAGAGATATTAATGAAACTAAATAAATCATTTAACCATAGCATATTTTGTATATCATTAATATCATTAGATTATAAGGTTAAGGTGTAAATTTAACAACCAAATTTTTCCCAATGGGTGTCTGACACAAATAAGTTTTGAAATGGGCAAAAATAACAAGGGAGAATTGCTAAAAAAAACCTTGCATTGCAAGCAAATTAATTGTTCATTGCTACCATTGCACACGGTGGGTGGTATGTTGCACACGGGCGGATGATATGTTGCACACAAGGGATGGTGTGTGCACTTTCGTAGGGATGCTTTTTGCACATATGGATGCTGATTGCACATGATGGATGCTTGCTTGCACATTGGTACCATTTAGCAATTAATTTGCTTAAATGGTATTTTTTAACCATTTTTCCAAATAACAATGAACAATTAAAAAGAGTGCAAATTTAACAAAACCGTTAAATTTGACCTAACGGCGTTAAATTATAATAGAAGAAAACCCTTAACAGTGTTAGGTCAAATTTAACGGTTATGTTAAATTTGCACCTGTTTTAATTATTCATTGTCATTTTTTCCCTTCCAAAATTTATTTGTGCCAGACACCCCTCGGACAAAACTTCGTTGCTAAAATTGCACCTTAACCCTTAGAGATTATATATCAATTTATAAGTCAGGTAAATTAGTTTGATGATTGACTACAAATATAAATACTTTAATAAAACTTATTTAGCTTCCTTAATTTCTTAGAAAAATTCAATCGGCTCTTTAATTGAAAACCAAAGGGAGTACTACATATTGACCTATGTATGTGTGTGTTTATAACTTCATGAAATGCAAGTTTTAATATAATTAAACCACATTTCATGTAGAAGACCTCGACTTTTTTGGGTTCCCATACATGTTGTAACATCCCAAAGTTTATTAAAAGGTTAAATTTCTAAAAATAAAATTTAAATGGTACTAGAGATTAATCTTGGAAATTAAAGGCCTATTTTTCCTGAAAATTTGAGAAACAACAATTAATGGTCATAATTTGGCTTAAGAATTTCTAAGAAATTATTTTAAGGCTAAGAATTAATTTATAGGAGTTAGATAGTAAGCCAAATTATGGAACCTATAAAATTTAAGAGATCTTAAATTAGACAAGAGGAAAAATTAAGGCCTAGTGTGTATAATTAATAGGATAAAAATATACCAACATATATATAAAATATTAAAAAAACACACCCACACTTCCCATGCTTCACATGTCACTCGTGCTTCACTTGCTATACTCATGATTCATGCACACTTAAATACACACACACACTTCCTACACTACACACACAACCATTAAAATAAACACCACATGGCGCGCACACACATTTATTTAATAAACAAACACACACCCTTCTACTATAAATACAAGGAAACACACACACTTCTCATTTTCACATCCATTCAGCCAAGGCACACAAAAGAGAAGAGAAATAGAAAATATAGAGAAAGAGAGATAGACGTGAGTGAGAAAGAGTTGAGTGAAGGAAGACGAAGGTGAGAATAGTTACAGGAGAAGAGGAAGAAGGAGAAGTCAGTCACCATAGGAAAGTCTTAAATATTGTTTAGGTGAGTCTTCTCTTTCTCTTTTTATTGTGATTCGGTTGGTTTGTGTTGTTCATGAGGATTTATAGCTATTGTAAGTTGTGTGATTTTGAAAATAAGTTACTATCATTTCTGGTTGGAATAGGGTGTTGATATATGGAGTAAGAATTTGGTAATTTTGATGTCAAAAATAGATTCTACATGAAAAATTCTATGAGAATACATGTGGTTGTAATTTTTGGATGATTGTGTATAAATCAGGAATTTTTAGAAATTAAGAGATGTTGTTTGGTTAGTTTTTCTGGAATAAGTTTAGTTATAAAATTCATTTCGTTAGTCAAAACTGGTCCAACAATTATGAAAATTTACAGAAATAAATTATATGTGTACAGCTTTAATTTGATATATAATAGGTATTATTTGGATAAGTATATTAAGAGATATGAATTTTAGAAAGTTAGTAGCTGGCAGATTATATTTCTGGAAGGCAGATTGCTTGTGGTGAACGTTTAGAAACACAAAAATTTACCAAAAATTATGAAACTTTCCAAATTTACATTAGACATTATGAGCTTTAATTTGATATTTGGATCATAATTTTTGAGCTTGTACTTTAGGAGATATAAATTTTCAAAGTTGAGTCTATTTCTGAAAGAAAATCTAGAGTAGGGGAGGTTTGGTGAATTTCTAGGAAATATTTGTTGATACTAGTTAAACCTAAGTATTTCTCCATAAAACTAAATTTAAGTATCTTCACATAGGATTTGGAACCAGTCAATTTTGAATTTCCTAGATTTAATTATGATTTTTCAAAGTTAACTGAAAAATCTGTCAGTTTTCTGAAAAATAGTAAAAATTGTATTGTGGAGAATTATACTATGCAGAAAATCATTGAAACTGAGATAACCAAAAGAATATAATTAAAGGTAGTAGTAATACAAGTAATAACCAATTACTTGTTAACTTTAATTTATAGGAATTGGTAATAGCCCGAGCCGGATTAAAAGTTTTAGATAAAAGTCGGACTGAAAAAGGACCCAGGTAATAACTCTTTCTTTCATACATTATGTGATTATTTATATGTTGTGTATGTCATTTTCTGTAATATAAGTACAATGTCTGGGACACGCATATTAGATTAGTTTTGGTCTGGGACCCAATAGAGGCGCAGAGTTAAGTTGCGGTTGCAAACATTCGTTTTGCCTCAGACATTGTACACACATCATTTTCATCTTATATAACAGGGTGCATTGCATATTTATTTTCACAATTTATATTTTGGATTGTAAATTACTACTCAGATTCATTCGAATCTCACCCTTTTTCAATATTTAAAAATATTCCAGTAGAAGGTAGCGGCTCTAAGGGAAAAACTGTAATTATCGGTGATTGAAGGTCCGAATCTAGCAGGAGTGTAGTTGGTTATCTTCAGTTATGAATTTTATTTCTTTTAGACTTTGTTTATATTTTTCAAACCCTATAGGATTTGTCTGTATATAAATAAACACTTATTATCAGTATATTTCTACTATTTCTGTGTGCCCTCTAAACTATGCATTTATTACTCTGCAAATATCAAAGTATTAAAGGGGTTTGACATTTTTGGTATTAGAATAATGGTTCTGGCCATAATGCATGTAGTTTTAGCAACATGATAGTATACCGATATGCTTGATTATATAGTGACTGGAATAGCGAAGTAAATTACTTTGGATAGTTCATAGGCAAGCCCCCTGCAAGGAATGGACAGGCCTAAAGAAAGTAGTTAATACCTAGAGGGCAGCCAGTATTATGATACTGGTCTAGGGGTGGTATAAGGATGTTGTAGAATACGAGAAAGGGGGTACAGCCAAGGCCAGTGTATTGGGTACACCCTACTTTAGTATGACCTATGAGTTCGTCTCTCACTAATGACACCAATCAGATATAAACAAACAAGACGATGTCAGACAAACAACTTAGTGAACTTTAGGGAGAAAATCACAAGATATGTGTCCGAGTACATGTACCGGTATTGATATGTCGTCCCTACATAGTACTTTGATGCCCAGAGATAATAGACAAGACTATTGAGACAAGGGCAGGCATGGGGTACTAGTGGTAGGAAGTAGTTTGAGCCAGTATTTATATTTTTACATGAGTACACAAAAGTTAAGCGTACTCAACCTAGGGAAATCTCGGGATGGGTGACCCCCTGGGAAGTTACATGAACATGTTATGTTATGTAAATCAAAGGAGTAAGAACATGTTGTACAGTAGTTCAAAGGCTATACATTGTTACATGTTTTCCTTGTTTACTGTAAACCTTTGTTATATGAGTACCTATGTACCCAATGTATTGTGAAATGATCGATATACTCTCATGTTATGAGGAAATTTGGAACTTTTCAAATAAATGTTTAGAATTTTGATTAACGGTTTTTAGATGACATAATGAATGTTTAGAGGCATGGAGATGATGAAATAAGCATTGATATTTATTCAAACCATTTATGTCATAGTGAGTATTGTCTAGAAAAGTTCATTTAATGAGGTTATGACACTTGAGGTATAATAATTGTTTTGAGGTTTCTTCGTGCTAAGCAATGATCCTTAGTAATTCCGTGGGATTAAGGGCATGTAGGCATGATATGCGGTGATGCATGATAAGTGTTGATTATGCCGTATATCTATCCTAGAGGATCCGATTTGATGATATTGAAGGTTGAGGATAGATTTAAAATAAAAATAGATCTAAACTGACATAGTGATTAGGTCGCAATGTGAATAAGGTTGTACTATGGTCATATTTCATGAAGGAAATTTAAACCCAGTGAACCTTACAAATGATATTGAACCTTCAGTAATATTTTGAGGATACTATCCAAATACCCTAAAGGTTAGAATAAGCGCAATTGATCTTGATTTTTTTAGTATGCCTATTCGTTACAATTGAGGAAAGTGATTACTAATTTATGTAAAGTTGAGGTAGTAAGACAAGTGCGAGCAGTTAGTGTAGCCTCGCCTATACTAGACAATGTTCATTTAGGGATTAATTAGATGTCATAGAAGGTCTCTATGGAACTCCTAACGTAACATTATGACATTGTTAGCTATTATGAGGAAATAAAACATTAGAGTGGCACAACAGAAGTATAGTGAATCAATGCACAATTCTTGAAAGTTCCAAGAGAGGTTGTCAATTGCACTAGTGATGATCATCCCACATCGCAATATGACCTATGTGGTCTATCATGATTTGACCTATGAGGTTAGCAATGACACAACATATGTAGTATATTGTATGACCTGTGGGGTCACAATGAAGCACCTGTGTAGTATATGTAGCAATGAGGCATCCCTATCAGAGTATGTTAATCAACCCCATGATCAGGATATACCATAACATAGCCAGATGAGAGTTCTGGTTACATTGGTGAAAAGCATAAGTAGCCATATGGTCGAGAGGCAATGCGTAAAACATGTGACTGAGGTGGTGTGGCTAGCAATGTTACATCCTGCATGATATACAGTGATCTTACCCATGTAAACCTCTATTATTTGCAGGAATATGACCATTATGGTATATAGTAAAACCACATATGTAGTCTACAACCACACAATCTATATAGGTTGTGGTGACACATGTGAATAGAGATAGGGATGAGCCCTAAAACAGTAGGGCATAATAGTGGAAAATATTTCTCGACAGATGTAGCCTCACATAATCAACTACCCTACTCATGTGGTAAAGCTAGCAACAGTTAATTTTGATTTTGGAGTATGAGACAATTACGGACAAGTTGATTCCTGCTCTAGATCATTAAGGTAATCATAATGTGACAAGTAAGGATAAAGCAATCATTTTGGTCCGAAAAAAATCATCGCTTTATCCTGAACAGTGCACATTGTATAGGCAGTAACAGTCAAATATTTAGTTGACCCTAAATCCTGAATAGAAAGGCATAGTTCCAGACAGACATACTTGTTGATAGATTAGCAATAAGTCCTAGTGTACATATCTGTATTGAGTAGTAAGATTGGAATATTCAGTATTGTGAGAGCAGAATGACATAAGCCATAAGGCTAACTACAACAGTAGTATTCTGATAAGGTAATGAGGCCTAGAGTTACTAGTAGACTATGTGTTCTAAGATCATAATATCTGTTGGACTAGTATATTCTCAGGATAGCAGATTGCTAAGCAGTCAAAGTTATGTCGAACCGAGAACAGAGGCAATAATACCTGATGGGTATATTTGCAAAAGGCAGTGTCCCTGGCAGTAAGGCCTGACAAGCACTCTGTGCTATAGTGAACAGCGTTGGAAACTCCATGCCAAGCTAAGCAAGTGTAAGTTTTTGCTTTCTAAAGTTAAACTTCTGGGCCATGGAGTCTCACAACAAGGAGTCTTAGTAGATCCAAACAAAGTTGAAGCAGTACTGAACTGGAAGAGGTCGGAAACAATATTTGAGATACGCAATTTTCTGGGTCTCACAAGATACTATAGATTATTCATACAGAACTTCTTCAGAATAGCTTTGCCATTGACAAAGTTAACACGAAAAACTTAACTTTTTGTGTGGGACAACAATTGTGAGAGGAGCTTTGCCGAGCTAAAAGAGAAATTAACCACAGCACCAGTTTTAACAATCTCAGATCCACATTTAACCTTTATGGTTTACATAGATGCCAGTAGGCATAGATTAGGATGTATTTTGATGCAGCAGGGCTGAGTAGTGGCGTATACATTACGTAAGCTGAAGCCTTACGAACAGAGATATCCCACACACGATTTTGAGTTGGCAGCAATTATGCTCGTATTAAAAATCTGGAAACAATATCTCTATGGGGTGATCGTAGAGCTGTACTGCAAAACCCTACAATTCCTGAGTAGAAATGGAAGAGCATCACCATGGATTTCGTGACAGGACTATCAAAGGTTTGAAACCATGATGTCATATGGGTGATAGTAGACCGATTTAAGAAGATAGCCCATTTTCTTCTGATCAGTATACACTACTCTCCTGATAAACTTGTAGATATATATATCAAGTAGATAGTATGGCTTCACGGTACTCCAAAGAACATCATATCTGACAGAGATCCTCAATTTACTTCCAAGTTTTGGAAGGCGGTACACGAGGCTTTAGGTACCAAGCTTCGATTCAGTATGGCATATTATTCTCAGACAGACAGGAAAACTAAAAGAACAATCCAAAAACTAGAGGATATGCTCAGGGCATGCGTGATAGATTTCAAATGTAGTTAGGACTAGTTCCTTCTCTTGGTGGAATTCGCATACAACAATAGTTATCATTCGAGCATCCAAATGGCTCCCTACAAAACATTGTGTAGAAGAAAATGTTAGTCGGCCTTGTACTGACAGAGTTGTCTAAGAGGCAGATGTATAGGCCAGACATAGTAGATCAAACCACAGAGCAGATAAAACTGATCAAACGAAGACTATTGTCTACTCAGAGCGAACAAAAGAACTATACCAATAAGAGGTGGAAACCTCTTGAGTTTGAAATAGGAGACCATGTATTCATGAAGGTTTCGCCTATTACTGGCATTGGGAGAGCATTAAAGGTGAATAAGCTAAGCCCTATATATATTGATCCATTTGAAATCTTATTAAGGATTAGGACGGTAGTGTATCAAATAGCTTTACTCCCTTATTTAAGCAATTACATGATGTCTTCTACGTATCTCAGTTGAAGAAGTATCAACCCGACCCACAGCATGTGATCAAATACAAAGAGGTCGTTGTATGAGACGATCTGACGTATAAGATCACACCTAACCGAATCATTGATCGGTAGGAAAAACAACTGAGATACAGGAGTATCCCGTTCATCAAAATAGTATAGAAGGGGTTATCTCTTAGAGAAGCAAGCTGGGAAGATGAAGAAGACATGAAGAGACGTTACCAAGAATTTATGTCTCCATAGAAGTAACAAATTTCGAGGACGAAGTTTATTTTAGGGGGGAGAATTGTAACATCCCAAAGTTTATTAAAAGGTTAAATTTCAAAAAATAAAATTTAAATGGTGCTAGAGATTAATCTTGGAAATTAAAGGCCTATTTTTCCTGAAAATTTCAGGAACAGCAATTAATGGTCATAATTTGGCTTAAGAATTTCTAAGAAATTATTTTAAGGCTAAGAATTAATTTATGGGAGTTAGATAGTAAGCCACGTTATGGAACCTATAAAATTTAAGAAATCTTAAATTAGATAAGAGGAAAAATTAAGGCCTAGTGTGTATCATTAATAGGATAAAATTATACCAACATATATATATATATATATATATATATATATATATATATATATATATAATATTAAAAAAACACACCCACACTTCCCATGCTTCACATGCCACTCATGCTTCACTTGCTATACTCATGATTCATGCACACTTAAATAAACACACACACTTCCCATACTACACACACAACCATTAAAATAAATACCACATGGAGCATACACACACTTATTTAATAAAGAACCACACACCCTTCCATTGTAAATACAAGGCAACACACACTTTTCTCATTTTCACATCCATTCAGCCAAGCCGTACAATAGAAAAGAGAAATAGAAAATATAGAGAAAGAGAGATGGACGTGAGTGAGAGAGAGTTGAGTGAAGGAAGACAAAGGTGAGAGTAGTTGCCGGAGAAGAAGAAGAAGGAGAAGTTAGTCACCATAGGAAAGTCTTAAATATTATTTAGTTGAGTCTTCTATTTCTCTTTTTATTGTGATTCGATTGGTTTGGGTTGTTCATGAGGATTTATAGTTGTTGTAAGTTGTGTGATTTTGAAAATAAGTTACTATCATTTCTGGTTGGAATACGGTGTTGATATATTGAGTAAGAATTTGGTAATTTTGATGTCAACAATAGATTCGACATGAAAATTGTATGAGAATACATGTGGTTGTAATTTTTGGATGATTGTGTATAAATCAGGAATTTTTAAAAATTAAGAGGAGATGTTGTTCTGTTAGTTTTTCTGGAATAAGTTTGGTTATAAAATTCATTTCATTAGTCAAAACTAGTCCAACAATTATGAAACTTTACAAAAATAAATTATAAATGTAGAGCTTTAATTTGATATATAACAGGTATTATTTGGATAAGTATATTAAGAGATATGAATTTTAGAATGTTAGCAGCTGCCAGATTATGTTTCTGGAAGGTAGATTGCTTGTAGCAAAATTTTAGAAATACAAACATTTATCAAAAATTATGAAACTTTCGAATTTTACATTAGAAATTATGAGCTTTAATTTGAAATAATTTTTGAGCTTGTACGTTAGGAGATATGAATTTTGAAAGTTGAGTCTATTTCTAAAAGGAAATCTGGAGTAGGGGACGTTTGGTGAATTGTTGGGAAATATTTGTTGATACTAGTCAAACCTAAGTATTTGTCCATGAAATTAAATTTAAGTATCTTCACATAGGCTTTGGAACCAGTCAATTTTGAATTTTCTATATTTAATTATGATTTTTCAAATTTAACTAAAAAATCTGCCAATTTTCTGAAAAATAGTAAAAATATTGTATTGTGGAGAATTATACTATACAGAAAATCACTGAAAATGAGATAACCAAAAGAATATGATTAAAGGTAGTAGTAATACAAGTAATAACAAATTAATTGTTAAATTTAATTTATAGGAATTGGTAATAGTGTAACATCCAAAAAATTTAATGTAAGAATTAATTTATAGAAACTAGATAGTAAGCCAATTTATGGAACCTACAAAATTTAAGGAATCTTAAATTAGAGGGAAAAATTAGGGCATAGTGTGTGTAATTAATAGGATAAAAATATACTTATATGTATATATAAAAACTTACCGACACATCCAAACAATTAATCACTTGTTCTTCTTTTCGTTTGGCACAGCTGGAGCGTTCTTGAATACATACACCCACGTACTTCTCCTCCTTCTATTCTCATTCGTACAACACACACATACTCATTACTCCTCATCTTTTCCTTCTCATTTGGACAACGCATACACGCACACACACATGCATTAAATAGACTCATATCAACCTCCTCCAACCATCATTTACGTTTAGCTGCAAAGAGAGTAAAAAAAGAGAGAGAGAGAGAGCTAAATCAGAAAACAAAACAGAATAGAGAAGAGAGATACGTTAAGGTAATTGGTGCCAACGGAGGAAGGAAGAAGAAGCTTCAAATCCTACATGCAAGCCTATAATCTAATATAGGTGAGTTCCCTTCACATATTTCTAACAATTTCCATTAGATTAGAGGCTGTTTTCTACTAGTTTGGGTGGCTGGAAGTAAGAAAGTTCGCCGGAAAATTTCTGTTACCGATCTGTTTCAAAACCAGTAACCATTTTACATGGGATTTCAATCTCTTTTCTTCTGTAATCACGTCTCCAAATGCAAGAAACATGTTTAATAGTATGTAGAGTTTAAATCTTTGAGATTGGAGTGAAAAACCATGGTTGCATGTGAGTTTTCTCAACTCTATTTTACTCGCCAAAAAATAGAGTTTATACCGGAAAGTTCCAGAAGCTTAAACAGAGGCTATAGATGGTTTTTTTGTCTGATTATTTTTCTTATGAAAATTTTAGGATGTGTAGTATGAAATAGAATCAAGAAGAGCACAATTTAGAGTCAAAATGAATGAGTTATTGAATTTTAAAGTCAGCCTGTCAAAATTGACATTTTTCAGAGTCAGTCCATTTCGTGTTGCTTTTTGACCATGTGAATATTATCCAATAATTATGAAATTTTACATCGATATAGTATACATCCAAAGCTTTAAAATGAGTCATAAAATGAATCATTTGGATATTTTTAGTGGGAGTTATGATTTTCAAAATTTGGGTTTAGAAACAGGTGCAATCCTAGAAGTCCAGATTCTAGTAGTTGGTTTCGTAGTATTTTTGAATTATGTAATCTTTTTAAATGACCATGAAAATTTTCAAAAATAATGTACATATTCTAAGATTTAATTTGATATATAATTTGTGATATTTAGATCAGTATAATTAGAGATATGAATTTTTAAATTTAGCTGCTGTCATAATACGTTTCTGGAAGTTAAATTGGTTTTCATGCAATTTTGGAAAACCAAAACTTAACCAAAAATTATGAAACTTTCCAGATTTAAAGTAGACATTTAGAGCTTTAATTTGATATGTGGATCACAAGTATATTATGAGATATGGATTTGCAAAGTTATGCTCTGTTTCTGGAGAGTAATCTAGAATAGTTTTATTTCATGAAATTCTGAGAGCAATATGGTGAAACTTGGTAGATTTTGATATTTTTTCATGAAAATATATTTCAATAGCTTCATTTAGGCTTTGGACCCAATCAATTTGGAATTTTCTAGAATTAGTTATGATTTTTCAAAGTTGACTAAAAAATCTGCCAATTTTCTTAAAAATAGAAAAATTACACTATGCAAAATTATACAGTGTAGAAGCCGCTGAAATTGAGATAACCTTCAAAATATGATTAAAAGCATTAGTAATGTAAGTAATAACCAATTACTTGTTAATTTTAATTTATAGGAATTAGTAATAGCCCAAGCCGGAGAAAAAGTTTTGGATAAAAAGTCGGACTGAAAAAAGGACTCAGGTAGTAACTCTTTCTCTCATATACTATGTGATTATTTATATGTTGTGTATGTTGTTTTCTGTAATATAACAGTGCCTGTGGCACAACACGCGAATAAGCCAAGGTCTAAACATGGTGTTTGACTATGGACATGAGTTAAGCCGGGGTTGTAAACAGTCGTTTGGCCTTGGACAATATGCATAAAACACGAGTTAGCATTTTACATATCATGACGCATTGCATATTTATTTATCGCATTTTATATGATTGATTGTATGTTACTATTGAGATTCATTTTAATCTCACTCTTTTTCAACATTTAAAAATATTCCAGCAGAAGGTAGCGACTCTAAGGGCAAAACCATAAATACCGGTGTCTAAGGTCCGATTCAAATGAGATTGCAGTTAGTTATTTTTAGTTTTAAATTTTATCTCTTTTGGACTCTATATATTTTTCAAATCCTATGAAGATTTCTGTAACGTAAACAAGTACTTATAATCAATATATTTCCACTATTTCTGTATGTCGTCTGAACTATGCATTTATTATTATGGAAATATCAAATTGTTAAGGGGTTTGACAAATAGCCCGAGCTGGATTACAAGTTTTGAATAAAAGTCGGACTGAAAAAGGACCCAGGTAGTAACTCTTTCTTTCATACACTGTGTGATTATTTATATGTTGTTTATGTCATTTTCTGTAATATGAGTACAGTGACTGGAACATGCATATTAGCTGAGTTGTGGTCTGGGACCCAACGGAGGCGCATAGTTAAGTTGGGGTTGCAAACATTCATTTGGCATCAGACAGTGTACACACAACATTTTCATCTTACATAACATAGTGCATTGCATATTTATTTTGACATTTTATATGTCAGATTGTATGTTACTACTGAAGTTCATTCAAATCTCACCCTTTTTCAATATTTAAAAATATTCCAGCAGAAGGTAGCGGCTCTAAGGGCAAAACTGTAATTACCGATGATTGAAGATCCGGATCTTTAGTTAGTTATCTTTAGTTGTGAAATTTATTTCTTTTAGACTTTGTTTATATTTTTCAAACCCTATGGGAATTGTCTATAATATAAACAAGCACTTATTATCAGTATATTTTCGCTATTTCTGTGTGTCCTCTGAATTATGGATTTATTACTCTGCAAATATCAAAGTTTTAAAGGGTTTGACACATGTGTACGATTAATATCAGAGGATGGAACATTGGCCCAAAAAATAGAGAAAATTATATTCAGGTCTCTAACAAGAGAAAAAAATGAAAAAATAATCCCTAGAAATCATAAATTACTAAAAAGTCCTATAAGACTTTTTTATAATAAATTCTAATTCCACTAACAAGTCTAGGGGCATCCATTACCAAATTTAGAGGCATCTATTGATAAGTTCATAATTTAAATTTATTGCAAAAAATTTCTATTAGACATTTTAACAATTTTAAAATTTCAATGGACTTTTTTTTTCATTATTTTTCTCTTATCCAAGACTTAAACGTAATTTTCCAAAAAAATAATAGAGGTCGGAACATATAAAATGTGATGACGTGTGTTATGGGATTGTCTTTTTATGATGTACTTTGTTTTCGTACGAACTCGTTCTTGTATTTCTTGACCAAGAAGTGTACTATTTTCTAATGTAAAAAAAAAAAAAAAGATTATTATTTTTTCCCGCTTTCTTTTCCCATCGTACCAAGTGGCACATTGACCAAGAATTAAAAAAAGAAAGCACAACATGGATTCACATGCACGGCCTGCTAGTATCAGAATGAAATGTAGCTGTACTGATCAATACCCAACAGCCGCTGTGTAAGAAATATTAATGAAATATTAAAAAAACAATTCTTTTCAGAAGAGTTGATAATATTAATGAATTTTTCTGCTAACAAAGTTTATCAAACAAATTAATGAATATTCCTTCTAGATGCCGTTTCTTCCATCACTTATCACTCGTCGATCGTGAATGACGACCTGTGTGTGTGTGTTTTGATCTGAACTCGAGAAACTTGTCAAATATGCAACTTGAGACTAAAAAATTGTTAGAAAAGAGCCGTATCATTCAACTTCCTAAGCATTATAACATTTATTTAGGTTTTCATTCAGAACTCATCATAATGGTGTCTGTACTCATCAAAACGATGAAATCTAAATCGTTTAAATATAATCTAAATAGTTTAAATTAAAAATTTTAAGAAAAAAAATATTTAAATACTATTTAAATTTCAAAATCCTAAATTAGTTGTGTTGACAATAAGAGTAATAGGATAGATAAAAAAAGTATAGCAATTGACAACTCATGTTTTTTGGAAATCAATTTTTTGAAATTTTGAAATTCAACTGATATTTAAGTATCTTTTCTTCCAATTTTTAATATATGATTTTTTAAATAATAAATTCAATTTTTAGAAAGGATAGTTATAAGATTATATTTATTTTAAATTCTATATATATTACAATAAAAAAATATTTAAAATATAAAATTGAATTAAATCTACCACTCAAAATCAATCTAAACTGGTGATGAGCACACTATGTTCATCAAACTGATGAACACAAAATGTGCTCCCATATAAATGGATTTAGATTTGGTGCAATCTAGACCGCTTAGATCTAATCTCGATGGTCCAGATTTAGTTTTCTATTTTTAAAAAAATATTTTTAATGCATATAAAATTTAAAATAAAGATAATATTTTAAATGTGAATTTAAAAAAATGATTTTTATTTAAAAAGTATCAATTGAAAATTTTAAATTTAAACCATTGAAATTGTATTGGTTAAGATGCAATTGCAAATTTCCCCTTGAATATTTCATTAAAGTGCACTGGCACCTGAAAATTTGTTGGGTTCAATGTTATCCCATCTGTTAACAATTGTTAATTTTAATTGTTAAGTTCATGAATTGACTCAAATGATACACATGATACAATGGTGCTTATCACTATGATGAGCACCAAAACGGAGTTTGATTTATATTGGTTTCTTCTATTTAAAGAATTTGAAAACAAAGTTTTGTTCCTTTCTTAACCAAAGGGTTCTGCTAAAATTACCAAATGATTACCCCAAATATAACATTATTGATAATCGCATCTTTAAAATCTGAATAATTTACAAAAATTTAAAGGCAATAAATTGTATATAATTATATCTAGGGTTAAGTTCAATTTTACCTTGGAAGTTGTCACATAAGAGAAATGTTGCCTTGAAAGTTTTTTGAAAAGCAACGTCACCCCGAAAGTTTCCAAATCATAGTAATCTCATCGTAACCAATATTCAAGTTAAGTTTGACCATTAGTTAACTAGATATGCTGAGCTGGTAGGTCCACATGTCATCCACATCATTTTTGTTAAGGTGTATATTTGTTCGGAAGTTTTCACTTAGAAGCAATGTTGCCCTAAAAATTTTTTAAGTTAAATATTGTTTTAGACATTTTCAAATTATAGCAATGTCACCCTGACCATTATCCATATTAAGTTTCATCAATTTTGACCAAATATATTAAGTTGGCAATGTGCTTAATGTAACACCTCATTTTGAGCCATCAATATTCCTCCTATGTAATTAATACATTTAATGGAATAAATGGTGTTAGAGATTAATCTTGGAAATTAAAGGCCTATTTTTCCTGAAAAATTCAAGGAACAATAGCTAATGGTCATAATTTGGCTTAGGAATTTTTGAGAAATTATTTTAAGGCTTCATAAAGCTAATTAAAGAAGAGAATCCTAAAAAAAATTTAAGGATTACTTTTTGGGAAACAGTTAGTAAGTCAAATTATGGAACCTACAAAATTTAAGGAATTGTAAATTAGACAAGAGGAAAATTAGGGCCTAGTGTGTGTAATTAATAGGATAAAAGTATACCTATAAGTACATATTAAAACTTACCGACACTAAGAGATATACACACCCACACTTGGCATTTTATGAGAGCATACGTACAGCCCACTAATTATCTTCCATCATTAGTTAACACATGTTCCATACATACACTCACACCTACATCCTCCTTTAGACAAACACCCATACTCTTGCCATTTGGAAAACCACCGAACCCAACACCATCACATGCACTCTTAATTTAGTCAAACTCCCAACTCCTTCAGCTCTTCATTTTCATCTAGCAGCTGGAGAAACAAAGAAACAAAATAGAGAAAGAGAGAGACGTGGGTGAGAGAAGCAAAACGAAGGAAGAAGACATTTGAAGAAAAGAAAGAAGGAAGTGTTAAACTTCACATGCAACACCAGAAACATTTATAGGTGAGTTTTCTTCACCTTTTCCTAGCTTTTACCATCTGATTTGGGTGATTTTCTGGGTTGTTTGGGTGGTTGGAAGTGATAAAATTCACTAGAAAGTTTTTGTCACCGATAAGTTTCAAAACCAGTAATTGTGTGTCGATTTTACATGGGATTTTTAGTCTCTTTGCTTCTGTAAACATGTCGTCAAATATAAGAAACATGTGTAGGAGTATGTAAAGTCAAAATCTTAGAGATTAGAGTGTAAAACATTAGCTACATGTTAGTTTTCTCAACTCTATTTTGCTCACTGAAAACAGAGTTTCTGTCAGAAAGTTGTAGAAGCTTAAATAGAGGCTATAAAAGGAGTTTTTGTCTGGTTCCTTTTGTTATAGAAATCTTAGGATGTGCAGTAGGAAATAGAATCAAGAAGAGCACAATTTGGAGTGAAAATGAATGAGTTCTTGAGTTTTGAACTTAGACTGTCAAAATTGACATTTTTGGAAGACAATCCATTTCGTGTTGAGTTTTGATCAACCAAATCATATTCAATATTTATGAAATTTTATAGGGAGATAGTAGACATCTCAAGCTTTAAAATGAGTCATATAATGTATCTTTTGAATATCTGTATAGGAAGTTATGGTTTTTGAAATTTAGGTCCAGAAACATAGGGAAATCCTGGAAGTCCAGATTTTGGCAGTTGGTTGTGTTATGTTTTTTAGTAATATAATTTTGTCCAATGGTTATGAAATTTTTCAGAACAAAGGTATAGATTCAAAAATATTCCAGTGAAAGGTAGTGGTTCTAAGAGAAAAACTATAATTACCAGCGATTGAGGTCCGGTTCAAGCGGGACTGCAATTGCATTATCTTTACTTGTAAATTTTATTTATATTGGACTTTGTATATATTTTTCAAACTCTATCGAGATTTTCTGTAATGTAAACAAGTACTTATTATCAATATATTTTCGATGTTTCTGTATGCCCTCTAAACTATACATTTATTACTCTGCAAATATCAAAATGTTAAGGGGTTTAACACTCAACAGTGAAGAAGAAGCAATCACATATAAAGGAGGAGCTTATGTTCACCAAAGAGTACTTAAAAAAAAGATTCAATTACTAAATGTAAGATACACTGGGGAAGATTGTCGAGAACAATGCTGCTAGAAACCCTCCGCTGTTATACCCTAGCGATACTAAGATAATTAGGTACCTCTTCGATTTTCTCTTCACCGCACAAGATTCTTTCACCTCTTTAATTTTCTCCAATCCTTAAGACATTGTTTTAAAAAAAAATTGCCTTATTATAAATCTAACTTGAAAAAAAAACGAAGTGAATAACACGTGGATATGATAAATTAGTATATTTGGTCAACTAACAGTCAAACTTAACCTAAATAACAATCAGGGGGAATTGCTACAAATTGAAAACTTCTAGGGCAACATTGCTCTTCAAAAAATTTCCGGAAAAAAATTGGACATTAACTCTTATATAGATATATAATATTATTTAAATTAAATTTATAAATTATTTCAAAAATACCCTCTCTATTCCTTTTTATAAGAAACAACTAGTATCTATAACTTGTTTCTATTTATAAGAGACATTTACAAGTTGTCTTAATTTTTTTATTTCCCATTTTACCCTCATTTAATAACTTATATTACCCATACCATTGTTTTTAATCCCCACACAATTACTCTCCACTGTCCGAAAACCCCCTTTTTTAAAATAAAAATAAAAAAAGTACTGGATACGAATTACTAGACAGACAAAAGCATACCGAGCCATTCGAAGCCCTCCAAATCATATAAAGTATTCAAAGTGCATCATTCACATAGGGCATCTCTCTCATCCATCAGCTTTCTTCTTCTCCTTCATTTTCTTCTGTCTTTCTTCTTCAGACGCCCACAATTGTTCTGTAAGTTGCAACTTCTTCTGCACCATATATATGCGCCCTATTTTTTACGATGATGATGATCATCATCATTATAATATAAAGGTTTATGTATGTGTTTTTTGGAGCATATATATTATATTTCGATTCCTTTTAGAATTCCTTTGACGATGATTTTTGTAGCTTTAATTTACTGATTAATTGATGATCTGAAAGGCGTAGCTAGCTAGCTAAGAGGAATTAATGGGGAGAGAGAAGATTGCGATTAAGAGGATTGACAATTCAGCCAACAGGCAAATCACTTTCTCAAAGAGACGAACTGGTTTACTCAAGAAAGCAAGAGAGCTTGCGATCCTCTGTGACGCACAAGTTGGGGTCACTGTGTTCTCTAGCACTGGCAAGCTCTATGAATATGGAAGCTGCAGGTTCCTCTCTGGTTCTTCCCAGCTTAATTTATTGATATCAAGATCAATATTATTATGATTATTTATTCATTCTTTTTTTATCAGAAGCTATCACAGCATTTTCTATGTGCTCCTCTCTTTTGACCTAGATGATAAGCCTCTAATTATCTAGACTCCTTTCTCTTTTTCACCCTATTTTTTCCCAAAAGAATGGCCCAACAAAAACTATCTTGAATTTGATGATATTCTGTCAGAATATTGATCTGTATGGGTGTTGTTACCCGAAGAAATTAACATTTTTCAACAAAATATAATCCCACTTGCATACATATTATTCGAGAGCATCTGCGAGCTTGAAATTGATGCATTAAAGACTGATGCCATCATCTCTGTTTTTTTTTTCTTTTTTTCCTTTCTCTTGTGGTTTGCATTAATCTCTTTTCATTAATTAAAACATGTTTTCTGATGCTTTTAATCAGCTTTGTATGTTCATTTATTATTTTTCCCCTTTCTTGTATGCTTGCTTAGGTTTGATATAAATATGTTAGAAATTTTGATTGAATAATTCCCCAAAAGCATAGTACATTTTGTTGATACAAATCCCCCCACAGAGAATTGCTATAGGACACTCAAGAAGATCTCACGATAACACTACAAAGATTACCCGAATTATCACGAGGTATTCAATCCAAAAAACTAAAAAACAAATCATGCTTGTCATAAAGAAACTGAATAATTCTATTTATTCAACTTCTTTCATTCTTATGTTATACTAATTTCATGGATCTTCATACTTGGCAAGCTCCTCAAGCTTCTATGGGTTAGATAAAAACATACATATGGCCACCTGAATATGAATTGATTAAAGCCTCATTTGTACTCTAAATATGTATACTACCATTAAGGGCTTTTAATGTAGCAAATTGAAGCCAAAATATTCTCTCAAGCCTCTTGATTACTCTTTAATGGGCTTTTATTATCGAGCCTTCAAAGCCATGTAAAATATTTTCAGAGTGATTGGACCCTTCTTGAATGACATGGGCGCCACCTTGATGACATGTATGACATGACTGCCATGTAGGACTTTGGTGTCAACTTGGATACGTTGTTGGATGTCATATAACACTGTCACCTGTGCCTATATCAATTGCTAGTGTTTGTTATTACTCATGTTGTTCTTATCAATGTAATGGAAATTTGCTACTAAATTAGAGGAGGAAAAAAATGAATGGGTTAATATAATGTTTGGTCCTTATAGTTTATCCTCATTTTGGTTTTGGTCTTATAGTTTCAATCCAAATATAGTTTTTAGTCCCTCATCAAGTTTCTTTCCATCTAAAATGTCAGTCTCTATATTTTAATAAAAACTTACCAAAATAAGGACAAACTATGATGACCAAACATTAATTATATATATTAACCCAAAAAAGGGAACAAAACATGAAGAAAGTACAAAATGTGTGTGTGTGTATTGGAATATTGTCCACATACATGCATGCAAGTTTGTGAATGATAGTGTAATCAGTATAGACTTGATAGAATATCAGACTCCTGATAACACACACACACACACACATACATGTATATATATAGTTGATATATTATATATTCCTAATAGTAGGACCTATCCTGTATGGTGTAAACTATCCACATCCTTCCCCAAATTGGCAAACTCATTTGCAGTTACTCTCTTAAAAGTTCAAAGATATATAGAAGACGTTAGCCCTGGAATTGACATACTGTGAAAAGGAATGTTGAAAGTTGAAGTTGAGCGTAAACAAACTTTATTGTAATGCTCCAAATATCAAATATAAAAACTACTAGAAAGAGTTTACCTTGGTACTAAATGTAAGACCTAACATACTTCATCTCCCAATTTTTTTTTCCTAAATTCTTAATCTTTGTAAATTAGTTATCTAGACTAGCTCCTGTATTTAAAGTCGAAGGGAGTACAAGGTGTTATACAAAGAAAAGGAGTAAGGCTTAAAATCCTTCCCCCTTCTATCTCTATATCTTTAGTTTTCTCCCTATGATCATTTTTATTTTGTCTATTCTCTCATGGTACTATGCAATGAGGAACGTTGGAAGATTATAGATACTTTTTTCCTACTTATATAGTCTATTATTGATTGATAATGATTTTACATTAATTATTGATAGGAATGAAAATGAGTTTAGTTTTACGTGAGTGTTAAGGAAACGTCCAAACTGCGGTTTCAGAAGCCCATTTCCATAAGTCGAGACAAAACTCCTCTCACATATTTATTTTGTAAATCATAAAAGTTATTTTTAAAAGCTAATCCAAACACACATACTCCAAGAGGTTAAACCATATACATACTCCCTCCAACCTTCTAGTCCCTATTTTATTAGGTCACTTTTATAACTACTCCATGCATATATTGCCATTCAAAATATTTTTTGGTCTTAAAAATTTTTCAAAAATTACCACTACTTTCCAAACTTGCATTAAACTATATTTATTACATTCTAATATCATTTTCTTAGGAGAGAAAAATAACAACTTACCAAAGAAGGTTGTCTATTTTGGGGACAATTGTAATGCTCTATACATTTTGCAACATGACTTATATTTTGGACAATGAAAAATTTATAGAATGTGACTTATGATAGGAATTGGGGTAGTATTATTTATATTATAAAACTGCTTTATATGAGTGGTTAATCTAACTAGCTAGATCCTCCCCATCTATATACTCATATAGTGTATCCAAACAAAAAAAAAACTTACGTGGATATGTATGGGCACAATGATAGGAGTGGCCTACTTGTTTCAGCTTATTTAATGAAAAAATCGCTTATGTTTTCTTTTTAAAAAAACAAATTCAACTTTAAGAAATTTTTGGATGGCTAATTAATGTTTGAAAAAATTAAAAAAATTATTATTTTTAAAATATATTTTAAATATCTTCTACTTATTTATTTTGAGGGTTCGTGTAAAATATCAACATAATAAATCATTTTATTCTTAGAAAATTTAAAAAAACGCTTATTTTTTTTAAAAAAAATTAAGCAAATAGCCCGTAATTATTTTAAGAAAAACTCTTATATAGGCCTTTCTTCCACTTCACACAATTTGTTACTTATTATGTCACTAATGAATTCACTCAAGTGTCCATAATTTTTCAGATATGATCCTGTGACATCATCATGATGACTATATAAATATATAAATGAAGTAGAAGTAAAAAAAACCATGTCCACCATAAAATGTTTATGGTTGTTATGCAATGCTTGTTTCTTTGATTGATTTTACGTCCTACTCTAATGATTGAATGAATTATGATTTGTAAATACGTAGCTGATTAATGCATAATTCCTTTTGTTGGTTATTTTGGGCCAAGAAGCAAGGTTTCTTAGCTTGAGCATGGGCAGATAAGTGTTGCAATAATAATAAAATAATCGCTTAAAATGTTATATAACATGTATTAAAGCTTAATATCCATATTATTGTACGTTGAATACATGGTATGCAAAGTGAAGGATAATGTTTTTTTTTAACACTGATCAAATGCAACCAGTGCATAAAGTAAATGATTTTTTTTTTTTTTTGCTTTCTTAACCTTTCCTACACCGGTTAAATGTAGTTGATGTAGAAAACATTTTTTTTACTTTGAGTCTGGAAATGGCATAGAAAATTCAAGACTTTATATACTAACTGTATTTACATCAATTACAAAACCAGTGTAAAAAGTCTTTTTTTTTTTTTAATTACCGCTATAAAAATGCCGTTTTTCACTAACGATGGCTCTAGCTAAAGGGTGGAATTGCATGATCTAGATTTACATAAACTTTATTTTCATCTTCTTGATTGAATTATCTGCTTATAATGGCAGCATGAAGTCAATTATTGAACGCTACCAAAATCAAAAAGAGGAACACCATCAGCTTATGAATCCAGCCGCAGAAGCCAAGGTATGACATATTTATAAATAGTGTGTGTGTGTGTAATTCTCATTGTTATTAACCCCGTTTCTGTATATAAGATTACAAACTTTTTGGAGTGGGTCATATTTATTAGATACTCTTAAAGGTTCTCTAAAATTGTAACCAGATTTTTTTTTTCTTTTGTTCATTTTTGCCCCTATTAATTATATGTAATATTATAGTACTCCCTCCAATCCTCAATATAAAACTTATTTGAAGAGTTGATCTTAGTCCGAAATATAAGACATATTTTTCATATTTATCAATTATTTCCTAATTTACCCCTATTGATGCTCCTTCAACAATAATCAATAAAGGGAAGGAATTAAGGAAAATGACTAGAGTGTTTTAGAAAATACAGTACATAACATATTAACTAACTTAACTAAATTCCTTAATCTAATCAAATTAGGTAAATATGTCTTATGTTAAGGATTGAAAGGAGTATTAACATACATTCTCATGTTGAATTTTGATGATTTAGGTATGTATTATATAGTTCTCTTTCTATTAAGGAATGACTCATAGCCAATTTGATATGATATATCTCAACTTTATGTATATATCTTCAATTCAATGTCCAATTAATGCAACTTTTAGTCTTTAATATAAGAGTTAGTTGACTAATTTGGATAAAATAAGAAAATTAGTTATGTTAGTTATTTGAAACAAATATATCTTGGTTTTCCTAAAATACCATCTTTTATGACTACCCTTGGATAGAAACTCATTAATGTGTGCAATCAATAGGGATACTTCAAAAAAAAATTAAAATTTAGGAGATAAAGTGGATTCAAGTCTTATATTTCGGACTAAATACAACCACCAACTAACTCTTATATTAAGAATAAGAGGTTGTATAATGTTTGTGGGACTCTTGATACGTTCTGATATTCCTCTACTTTTTTTTTCATTCATTTTTTATCTTTTGCTTGAGCTTGTACATCTTTTTAGTCTCAGAGGCCTTAGGTTTGCCATTTTTGTCGTAATATTCATTTTTTTCCTTCTTCTTGTCTTTTTGGGTCTCCCGCAAATTGAATGGCTTTTGATACCATATTGAATTTTAGTTATTTAGGTTTGTATTAGATATTTGTCTTTCTATCAAAATAACTTAAGCTAATTTGATATATTATCCCAACTTTAGTCTTTATACACCTTCAATTTCATGTTCAAGTAATTGATGGGAGACTCTTATACTTCTCTGGTTCTATTTATAGGGTAGAGAGAGAATTTATAAGCATAGAGAAATGTTTTCATATGAATATACAGTTTTACCCTTCATTTATTGTTGTATTGATTTTGTTTCCATTTAATTTGATATAATATATATCAAATAGGGGTAAGGTTGGAAAGTTGTTGAACTTTAAGGAAGTTTTGATAAAATATAAGGTTTTTCTTATTTGGCATGAAATATAATGGAAGTGACTTATAAATAGGATCAGAAGTACATTTTATTATCCCACACCTCTTTTTCATACTAGTTCTCTTTCATTCACACTCTCTTTCTCTCAATGTAAAAAATAAAATAAATTTGTTGTACAACTTTTGCCTTGAACCAATTTTAACCAACTTTTTTATTGACTTTTAACCATCTTTTTTATTAACCTAATTAAGTTGTTTGTCAGAGCGTTTTATATTTAACTCCATGCAAGATTAGACTACAGAAAGAGTGATAAATGGGAGGGGATGATTTAGAAGCAATAAAAGCTACAGAGAAATCGATGAGCCGAAATGAGTATTGTCACACATCAATACTCATTTGGTTTCATCACTTGTAAACACAGAATTTTTGAGGCGAACTAACTGAGCCAACAAAACTATTAGTGCTCCTTGCCGGAGGGAATTGAAAGGATATAAGTGACTTTTTAAAAGAAATTGATGGCCTTTTTTACAAGTCATTTTGCATAAAAAGATGGACTGTTAATTATTTTCTTTCAAATTAACTTACCCTTTTTCAATTTTCTTTAGTAAAGCAATAGGTTTCATATGGGAAAAATGAGTGTTGTTAAAGATGGGGCAATTAATAAGGGTAAACTCAAAATTTTATCCCCTTTTTTAAACAATTTCAACGATTTAACTACTTTTGCTTAATTTGGGTTGGATAGTTAGATTTGATTTATGCATAGGACTAGAGGGAGTATGCTGGAGAGCAAAATCTTTAATGTGAACATGTATTGAGACTACTAAAATCATATGTACACAAACGACTAAGCTCTTTGTTATTTGTTATTTGTTATTATGACCCTTCAATATGCCCTTTGTTATGGTCCTTTATATGCTACTACTTCTCATCTTAAATATAAGTTGGTTCAATACTTTAAAAATATTTTACAATTTTTTTCCAAAATACCCCTAATATAATCATGAAATGGAGTACTCAAGGTCGCACCTTAGTTATTTTATGATAACTAAATCAAGGGGAAAATGAGAAATATGCATTAATTATACACCACCAACTTCATCCAATATTTTATCATTATGTGGAACTAGAATCATCTTCATACTTCTATCATTAGTTAGAACTAATGCCTTAGCTTCTTCCTCGCAATATAATACTTATATCTGTGGTTGCACTTGTTAGTTTTGGCAGAGAGAAGCAACGGTCTTGAGGCAACAACTTGAATACTTGCAGGAATTGCACAGGTACAAAATGTCTTCAAATATGTTATGATTTGTTTTTTCCAGAATATATTCTGAAAATAAATGGAACAATTTAGTCAACCAGAAAGTGACATACTTCCTTTTGGAAATTTTGCAGGCAATTCATGGGTGAACAACTTTCTGGTTTGGGAATTAACGAATTGAAAAGTTTGGAAAATCAACTGGAGATGAGTTTAAAAAATGTCCAGATCAAGAAAGTATGATATATAGATCATTTCAACTCACATCTGAATTCAATTTACCATGTCACCAGTTATATTTAAAGGACAAGCATATATAATAATTAACCTGAAATTGAACGGCAGGATCAAATTTTAAGTGATGAGATTAAAGAGTTAGAACACAAGGTATTCAAGAATTCTGTTTCTGATCTTCCATGTAAGAAAGAACTATCTATTCCCACAAATAATTCTGACTAATTTATTGGTGCCATATTTTACAGGGACAGCAAATTTATCAAGAAAATGTACAGCTCCACAAAACGATGGAAGTCATTAGGAAAGAAAATGCAGAAATACAGGCGAAGGTAAGTTTGTTTTTTAAAAAAAAAAACATTTTATACGGAAGAGGAAGACATCTTCTATAGTGAGCCTATACAGTTTATTTAAAGATAAAGTAGCATTTAATACCCGGGTGTTATTCCTCAATAACATCATGCACCCTAATTTTATTTATGGTACATCTGGTACATACTCTGATGTTATTTTATTGGAAATCAGCACCCCTAATGTTATTTTCTAGTTACATCTAATACTCCAATCTTATTTATGGTTTAGAGTGCTTGATGCACTAAAAACAAAATTAGGGTGCTCAAAGCGCCAAGAAAATTACATAAGAAAGTTAGATGCACTATAAATAAGATTATAATTTTTTACATAATTTGGAAATAACATTAAGGTGTTAGACGTTACTTTACCCTTTATTTTAACACTAAATGTTTCAAGTTTTCTTTCAAAGCTTTCATAGAGTTGGTTTTTTTTTTTTTTTATCCCTTTCCTTAGATTTGTGAAGGAACGGTTGTGAATGAGGAAAATGGGGATTCAGATCCTACATACACTATCAGCAACAAATATGGGTCACATGTACGTATGCATCTCCAGCCGAGCCAGCCACAGTCTCAATCCAGTGATGAATCACCAGCCAAAGCATTGGAGCTGACGTATAAATCCCTTCAGGCTGATGAAATAAATATACATCTTGAACACACACACACACCAACACTAACACAAAAATATATATTCCTCCTGACCTTAATATAAGACCTATTTATCTAATTTGAGTAGAATAAGGAAGAGAAATAAATTACTTAATTATATCATATGTGACACAATCTCTCTAAGATACTTATGTGTAACATTATACTATATATTAGTGTAACATCCCAAAAATTTAATGTAAGGATTAATTTATGGAAATTAGATAGTAAGCTCAATTTTGGAACCTACAAAATTTAAGAAAACTTAAATCTGACAAAGGAAAAAATTAGGACCTAGTGTGTGTAATTAATAGGATAAAAATATACCTATATGTGTATAAAAACACACACACCCACACTTGACAGCACACAACACGTACTCCTCATCTTTTCTTTCATTTGCACAACACAACATACACCTACTCTCTTCTTTTCTCTCATTGGTACAACACACACACACACACATTCTCTTCTCATTTGACCAGCATATACAGCACACATACGTACAGCACACCATCACATTCACTCTTTATTTAATCAAACTCCCTACTTCTTTATCTCTTCATCTTCATTTATCATCTGCAGAAAAAAAAAACGAAACATAAACATAAACACAGAAAACAGAAAAACTGAGAGAGAGAGAGTGGAAGAACAAACTCTAAATCTCACACACAACATCATAAACGTGTTTAGGTAAGTTTCTTCTACTTTAACCTTGGATTTCCATTGGATTTGTGGCTGTTTTCTGGGTTGTTTTGCTGCTGGAATCAAAAGAAGTCACCAAAAACGTTTTATCACCGTAAAATACCAAAATCAGCAAGTTTGTGTCCGTTTTGCATGAGATTTTCGATTCCTTTTCTTCTGTAAACACATCCCAAAACTCAAGGAACATGTTTAGGAGTATGTAGAGTCAAAATCTTTGAGATTAGAGTCCAAAATCTTGGTTGCATGTGAGTTTTATCAACTCTGTTTTGGTCGCTGGAAAACAGAGTTTTTATCAGAAAATTTCGGAAGCTCAAACGGAGGCTACAGATGGATTTTTCATCTGGTTCTTTTTGATATGGAAATTTTAGGATTTTTAGTATGAAATAGAATCAAGAAGAGCTCAATTTGGTGTCAAAACGAATAAGTTATTAATTTTTGAAGTTAGACTGTCAAAACAAACGTTTTTCAGAATCAGTCAGTTTCGTGTGGCTTTATGACCAACCAAATCACATCCATTATTTACGAAACTTTACAGGGAGAAAGTAGACATAACAGGATTTAAGTGGTAGAATTCATCATTTGGATATATGTAGAGGAAGTTATGATTTTTGAAAGATGAGTTTAGAAACAGGTGCAATCCTGGACATCCAGATTCTAGTAGTTGATTTTGTGGTATTTTTGAATTATTTAATCTTTTCCAATGGCCATGAAAATTTCCATAATTTAAGTACATAGTCTTAGATTTAATTTGATATATATTTTGTGTTAATTGGATTAGTATACTAAGAGATATGAATTTTGGAATTCAGTTGCTCTCAAACTGTGTTTCTGGAAAACAGTTTGTTTGTGTCGAACGTTTGGAAAATCAAACCTTGCCAAAAAATTATGAAACTTTCCAGATTTAAAGTAGACATTCATAGCTTTCATTCTACGGGTAGAAAATAATTTTTGGACAAGTATATTAGGAGATATAGATTTTCAAAGTCATGCTATGTTTCTGAAGACTAATCTGGAATAGGGGTATTTCAGGAAATTCTGGGAGTAATACGGTAAAACTAGGTAGATTTAGATATTTTTTCGATGAAAATATATTTCAATAGCTTTATGTAGGCTTTGGACCCAGTCAATTTCGATTTTTCTAGAATTAGTTATGATTTTTCAAAGTTAACTGAAAAATCTGCCAATTTGTTGAAGAATAGTAAAATTGCACTATGCAAAATTATATAGTGTATAAGCCACTGAAACTGAGATAATCAGCAGAATATGATTAAAGATAGTAGTAATACAAGTAATAACCAATTACTTGTTAATTTTAATATATAGGAACTGGTAAAAGCCCGAGCCGAAGAAAAAGTTTTGGATAAACAGTTGGACTGGAAAAGGACCCAGGTAGTAATTCTTTCTTTCATACTAATTCTTTCTTTCATACACTATGTAATTATTTATATGTTGTGTATGTCATTTTCTGTAACATGACAGTGCCTGTGGCACAACACGCGAATAAGCCAGGGTCTAAACATATCGTTTGATCATGTACACGAGTTTAGCCGGGGTTGCAAACAGTCATTTGGCCTTGGACAGTATGCATACAACATGAGTTAGTATTTTACATATCATGGTACATTGCATATTTATTTATCGTATTTTATATGACTGATTGTATATTACTACTGAGATTCATTCGAATCTCACCCTTTTTCAACATCTAAAAATATTCCAGCAAAGGACAGCGGCTTTAAGGGCAAAACCATAATTACTGACGATTGAATGTTCGGTCCTAGCCAGGAGTTACATCTGATTATATTTAGTTGTGTAATTTATTTCTTTTTGTACTCTGTATGTATTTTTCAACCTATATATGCATTTTCTGTAATATCAGTAAGTACTTATTATCAGTATAGTTTCACTATTTCTGTTTGCCATCTGAACGACGCATTTATTATATAGCGAATATCAGAATATTAAGGGGTTTGACAATCAACTTATAAGCAAAACAAATTAATTTGGAAAAGAATAATATATATATATATATATATATATATATATATATATATATATAATATGAGAGATAAATAAAAATAAAATAATGTCTTATATTTAGGATCAAAATCCACTTCCAAACTAGCTCTTATATACATTTAGGACGAGAGGAGTAAATATACATGTGTGTGTGTTGCTCATTGTTAAAGTTACAACTAAGCACTTGATTTTTATGACAGATTACAGCTGCTTCAGCACTAGCTACTTCGAGAATCTATGATTCTCAACGCCATGCTGCCACCAACTTTGATGTAAGAGAGATGTTTCAACAGGAATCATTTATGTTATTGTTAAGCTTCACACATATTGGATTTGTCTCTGTAAATTTAGACAATAGAGCTATCAAAATGTGCCAAGTGTTGAATTATTTAATTTCTTGATCTTGTTGTGATCAAAAGAATGGAACAATATATCTGTTTACCTATCCCCGTAAACTTTCCATATTTTCAATAATTTTGTTGCTGATATTTTCTTGATAAAGACTGAAGACATTAACAATTACGCCAATACAGAAGTACTACTGAACTTGGTGCAAAAATAAATTAATTTGAAGTTAATCATACAAGAATAATGTTTTTGAAAGAAATACTCTTAATAAGCTTGAATAATGATGTTGTTCTTTATCAGTATAATGGGCATGTTGATAATAAGCCAATCACCACATAATGTCCTCATATAATTCAATGGTTCAATCTCATATTTTAATGGTTGAATCGGTCATTGAAGAAACTCCATCATTTCATTTAAAGTAGAAAATAAGGGATGGTTTCCTGAATGACATGGTTCTTGATCAAAGTTAAGGCTTTTGCTAAGTCCTTACACATATTGATTCTCTAGTATTTTGTGTGTGATTGTGATTTTTGCATGCGTATGGTAGGGTGTAATATCCAAAAAATTTATTCAAAGGCTAAGGATTAATTTATGGGAGTTAGATAGTAAGCCAAATTATGGAAGCTGTGAAATTTAAGGAATCTTAAATTAGACAAAGGGAAAAATAAAGACCTAGTGTGTGTAATTAATAGTATATTATATTAGAACAAAACACACACCCTTTTCCCTTGCTCCTCTCATGTCTCACGCCATGCGCACGCACACAATCATCTAATTAAATAACACACACACACTACCCACATGGCACACACATACACATTTTTAATTACTAAAAACAACACCCTCTCTCTCACTCTCTTAATCATCCGAAACACACAACACACACTTCACATATTTCTCAATTCTCATCAGCCAACATCCAAAAAGAAAGAAAAGAGAGAGTGAGTGAAAAAGAGAGAGAGCAAGAGACACATAATAGAGAAAGAGAGATACGTAAGAGTGATTGGTGCTACCAGAGGAAGGAAGAAATGATTACAAATTCTACATACAACTTCATATCCTAATATAGGTGAGTTCCCTTTACATATTTTTAACTCTTTCTAGTTAATTTGAGGCTATTTTTGGGTAGTTTGGGAAGCATAAGAATCTAGTATAATGAATCATTGTCTTGTGAGGTATTGTTTTGGCCAAAATAGTGCATAAGGAAGGAATGAGAATTTGATAAATTTGAGGTTTCCAATGAATTCTATACGAAAAATTATATGGTAATACATGAGATTATGATTTTTGGATGATTATATATAAGTCTAGAATTTTTAGAAAATAAGAGGAGTTGATGTTCGGTTAGTTTCTCTGAAATCATATTGGTTGTAAAATAACTTTCGGTAACCAAACCTGGTCCGAAAATTATGAAATTTTTCAGAAGGAAATTATACATCTTAAGCTTTAATTTTATATATAATATGTATCATTTGGGTTTATAAATAGTGAGATATGAATTTTTAAAGTTAGATGAT
Source organism: Albizia julibrissin (assembly GCA_037074505.1). Classification (NCBI taxonomy): domain Eukaryota; kingdom Viridiplantae; phylum Streptophyta; class Magnoliopsida; order Fabales; family Fabaceae; genus Albizia; species Albizia julibrissin. The sequence goes on along the minus strand of CM073480.1, from coordinate 42,593,538 downwards.
GAATCTAGAACGTTTTTTGGTACAGATGAGGTTTGACGAAATTATGGAAATTTTGTGGCTATAATATCTAAATTTTAATATTTTTTCCTGAAAATAGAATTAAATAGGATCATATATGATTTTGAACCATCCCATTTGAGTTTTATATATTTAGTTATGAATTTTAGAAGTTAAGCTATTGAAATTGGAAAGATTTTGTAACAGTGCGAGAAAACCTTAAAACTTGGAATTATTCATAGATAGGTGGTAGTGAAAAGTATTTTTATATTAAAATAGACTTCATAAGTGACACATATAATTTAGAACCACCTTAATTGGATATTTTTAGGCCAAGATATGAATTTTCAAAGATTATTGAAAATTCTGACAGAATTGAGTAATAGTGCAAAAATAAAAAGTAAGGGTATTTTTGAATTAATTGGGACTCTAAGGGTTAAGTTAAATACTTAGAGTTGGTATGAGTCCATTAGATACCTATTGGATTTAAGGTATTAGCTATAATGATAACCTACCAAAGTGTCTTAAATTATTTTGGAATAAGTAATAATTCGTCCGTCCGTAAATTATAAATTATAGGATTTGATATTTGCTCGGGACGCCTAAGAGACTAAGAACAGGAATCAAATTTGGAAAGACTGTCAGGTAGTACCTTATCTCTTATATCATATGTGATGCCATGTATGTGTACCATATCATCTGTATATATGTGCGGGACAGATAGTCCATAGGCGGTAAGACCCGTAAGTACAAGTTACACCGGGAGTTACCCGGGGGCTTCTTAAGCCAGGTAGGTTTGAGGCAGAAAGCCCGTGGCTGTACCTTGTATGGGGCAGAGGCCCTGGGCAGTCATATTGTGAATCTCAAGCGCTGTGAGTCTGTGATAAGGGACCGGTTATGCCCTTTTATGTGTTGCATTTCTGTAAGTTGAGATGTTTGATGATTTGTTTTACATGCTTAGTATTTGCATATTATATAAGTGATCTTTGTACTACTGAGATTCTTTTGAATCTCACCCTTTTTTCAACAAATGATATACAGCAAAGGCGTCCAGCTCTAAGGGCAAGAAGGTAATATAGACGGATGAAAAAGAGGCAAATAAATTATGGACTGTTTGGTTATCATTTTATTTTGGATGACTATAAAATATTCATAAGTAGTAGTAGTAGCGATAGTAGTACTAGTACTCGTGATGCAGACTATATAAGTTGTAATCCGTATGCTAGACTTTCGATAACGTACTGGTATCCAGAAACCCATAAGTTAACCATCACTACACGAGCTATGGATGAAAAATGCTCTGTATTTTAAATAAATGATTTTGAAACTGATAAAGATAATAAATTTACAAACTAAAATTTAGACCATACATATTTATTTTAAAAAGTTTTTGAAAATCCTATACAAATATAAGATTAAACTTTGTCTTAAATTGAGACTTTAAATTGTTTTGGTCTCAGGTTTGAAATCATTATATATTTAAACTAATCTAAAGGCTTTAGAAATTAAGGTGTTACATAGGGTATCAGTAGTTACTATGACGTTTGTACTCATCCCTTTATCTTAACACTTTTTCAGTTGAGGGCCGAGACAGAGTGGAAGGCACTAGATATGAGTGAGCCTGAAGGCACTTCAATTTTTTTCTCCTCTGGGTACTTGTTGGATTTATATTTATGTTTGGCCATGATATTAGGAGCCACTTGTTTTTAGTATATTAGAGAACTTGAAATGAAATTTTGGAATTATCCTTTAGTTTATTGTTCCTTTCAAGTTGAGTTTTAACCTATAACTCTAAATTGAGTATTTCCTTGACTTGTTGGATTAACGTATATACTTAGTTATAATGAAACATGTTCTTTCACTTGGGCTAACTATGATCAGAGAGCTAAGATCCATTTTAATTATAACTATATAGGTTGATAGCGAGGCTTATAAAACTTTTCTTAAAAACTAGTGGAGTTATAAAAGTTTTTAGAACTTTTAACCTCACTTCTCAATATACACATATGGGTATTGGGTTTGATGGCTTGCTTAGCCCTATTTCTCTAGCTGGAGAATAATGTCTCTGGCCACTAACCCCTCTCTACTTCCTCTACATTTAATGTCTCCATTATTGAGTTAAGTTTCAATGGTTGAAATTTATTCTGTAAAAATATTATTATAAGGGTAAAGGTACACACAGCACCTCAAACTATTTTTAAAAATGTACCCAACACCCTAAACTATTTAATGGTACAATTTTTCCCTCAATCTAATAAAAATAGAGCAATTTCAACCGAAGTTAACAAACCCTTTTAACTCCATTTGCACAACCAACAACCTTCTTCTCTTTTCTAACTTCTATATTATTCTTCCATCAGTTTGCCGCCTTCTTGATCTTCCTAAGCTGCCTTTGGAACTTTCTCCGACTTAGTAGAGAGGCCAGTATTGCTTGACTCCACCAAGTCACGAACGTCGCATCCAAGGCTTTACTTGACTTGGAAGAAGAACCCTAGCAAAAAATGTGGCAGACAGCTTCAACGAGCTTGGAGGAATAGATCTACTTCTCTGTCTCGGATCTCCACGAAATTGGAGTGAGCTTCTGATTGTTACTAGCATCTTGCCAGATTTTTCTACGCTTTCTTTGATTGCCTTCTTGGTGCATCTCTGAACTAATAGATCTACAATTGATTCCAAAGACGCCATGTATAGAAAAACATATAAGTCCTTTCTATTAAAGGATTAAGCGCAAGAGAAATGGCTTAGTTTTCTTAGACTAGATGTAGCGAGAAACAAGGGAAAACAATATAGTTGTGCAATGGAGAATATTAGGGAAGAAGATTGATGAAATAATATCTATTTAGATTATTTAGGGTTTTCAATAAATTATGGTTCCTAGGTTTTCTGGATTAATCGGGATATCTAGATTACTCTTTCAATATCTTATTATCTTTGAAGTTCAAATTAGGATTTCTTATTATCTCTTGAATTTCAAATTAGGATTTAGATTTCAATTTGGATTTAAACTATTATTTATTATTTTATTTGTAAGCTCTATTTGCTAGGGTTCTTAGAGAGCAGACTTAAGTATTAAATATTGAATTTTCTATTTCTCGGCTTCCTCCTCATTCTTCCTTCTCTCTCCTCCCCTTTCTAAATTTTTTCACATCAATTTTAGCATTAGAGCCAAGGTTGGTCATACTCTGTCAAACATGCCCTTAACACAAAACCCCACCACCGTCACGTCTCCACCTTCGTTGCTTGCTATTTCAACTTCTTTGCAACACGGCACCACCATCATCGTGTTCACAAAGGAGGTTTCGGCCAGATCCCCAAGGAACCATCATGAAAGAACAAAGGACGCGCTTGCACACGCCTCTAGAACAAAAATGTGCTATTTTTTTCGGGTCGATTTCTGGTCACCGTTCAAGACCTTCCCAACGTCCGATCGTGACGAAACCACCTCTATTAGAACTGAGATGAAGAACACAGTATGGCCACAAAATTTCATGAACAGAGTCTCCACACGTTGCCTCTTCCACTGCGTGTCAGACCCATGTGCCAGCGTTCCACTACTGCTCTAGATCGCATTTTTTTACGATTCTAGCCTTATGCTGTGCCGTTTCTTCCACCGTACACCTTCCTGAAGCCAAGAGCAGACACACCAAATCCATTGGGATAATCTTTTCTTCTTATGGCTTCCTTAAGTCACGATGGTAAGGCTCAATTGACCCTCTACGTAAATTACTGCAATTTTTAGCCTTTTTGAAGGTTATTGTCTATTATTCATTGGGTTTTTTGCTTTTTCTATTTTGAATTATTATTGCTACAAATTAGTTAGAGCCATTAGCTGATTTGTTTATTATTTCCTAGCAAAAAAAAGGGTGAAAGAAAAGGGTCATTATTTTAGTTTATTTGCAGCTTCCCTTGCTTAATTTATTATTGCCTCTTTGTTAACCTGCGCCTACTTAGCGGAAAAAAAAAAGAATACTTGTTGCATGACCATCTGTGGAATCCTAACAAAACAAGATTACTTTGACAAACAAATTGATTCCATTAAACTCTGTATTGAATCACTCACTTTCCGAATGGATCAAACTTCCCAAAACCATCAAACTTCTATTGCTTCCCTTATGAAGCAGATTGCATCACTCACATACCAAATGGGCCAAAACACCCAAAGCCATCAAACCTCCATTGCTACTCTTATTTGAATTTTTAATAGTATTTATATTAGGTATAATAGGATTTTCTGTATATATGGTATTGGTTAGGGAGTTACCTCCCTGCCCTGCCTAACTTGCCCTTGCCTTGCCCGAAATGGTCAGGGCTTTTACCGGGCAGGGCCAGGCATCCAGCTGCAAAATGCAACCCATTCATCCTTCAAGGGTCTCGCTCTGCCCATGCCTACCCCTAGTAGGAATTATCATCTCCTTGTAGGTAATAGATCCAAAACCATAACCTAGAGGTCCACGTAAGAGAGAACTCATCTGACAGGCATGAGCTGAGAAATCGCAATGAGCCACCACCTAGGAATATACATCCCTATAGGTATAACCAAAAATCATCTCCACCAAAGCAATATTGAGACACCCTTTGATATGACTACACTGATGACTTAACAAGAAAGGTCAAGGTTGAAGCACTTGAATTTGATAGTAGACTATATGCAAATGCCTTCCTCAATTGGCTAGCCACTTTGGAGGATTACTTTGAGTGGTACAACATAGGGGATGCACAGCAAGTTCATTTCACAAAAAGGAAGCTAATAGGTTCCACATGGAGATATTGATAAAATGTCCAAAATAACCTCGAACGGTTAGGCTTACTACTACTAAGCACATGGGTTGAGATAAAGAGGAAGCTCATTGAGAAGTACATGCCACTCAACCACAAAAGCAAGCTATACAACCAACTACTTAATCTAAAGTAATTGTCATCCCTAGCAGACGACTACATATCTCAGTTTGAAGACCTCATGATTGGAAATAACATAGTTGAAGACCTTAGGAAACTATCCAGAGGTTCATAAATGGTACTAGGATGGATAAATAACAGGAACTTAGGATAAATTACCCGAACACTCTTGAAGAAGCCTACCATAAGACAAGAACCATAGATTCCCTCTCTAGGTATCCATTTATCAGTCACTCCAGTACCTCAGGTATGGAATCACAACAAACTTGCAGTTACACTGCCAACCCCACTACCCACACTACTACATAAAGCACTTTTAACGTCTGTTTTTAGGGCCTTTTAACGTCCTTTTATAGAGGGACGCCTATGTGAGCAACTTAATAAATAATGAAAATTACGTCCCTTAAGAAAGGGACGCCTAAAGTTCTACTTTAGGCATCCCTTTTTTGCACTTTAGACATCCCTTTTACCACAAGTAAAAGGGACGCCTAAAGTGTCTTTAGACATCCCTTTTGTTTATGGACATAAAAAGTATTTTCTTAAAAAATTGTTTATATTTTTTGCTACCCAGCAATTAAAAACCACAGAAACAGGATTGATTGAAGAATAAACCACAATCTCCTTACAAATGGTAAGGAAACATCCAGCACTAGCTGATTAACTCCTATGTACAAGAACCACCACAAAATATCAAAAAAGTTGTCTACGATACAACTATAGTAACTAACATAAAAATAAACTTTTACTCATCTATGTGTTGAAGAATCTGCCCAGTCAAAAAGTTTCTGATCAAATCAATGTCTTCAAAAATCAATCAAATGAAAGAATTAATTAGCAATTCAATTACAATACCCAAAATATTATCATTCGATTACTTGCTGAAAATCACATGTAACTCCGCTTTAAATGATGTTATACATGTAAAGCATAACATAGTAGCCGCATTCAGTGACCCCTAGTTGTCGAGGGCACTATAAATCAAAAACAATTGCTTAAAATTAATAAAGTCATATCTAAAATGACCGTCAATGAAAGAACTTGAATTGAAACCACTTACTTTCTGATAAAACCACTTCGAGTCTCTAATGTTTTACCCTTGCGTGACCCGCCAAGGAATCTATATGTCTGGGTCGCACTATCATTAAAATGAAAAACCACAGAAATTAGAACAATTCATTTAAGTTGAGAATCAATTAAATACAAATAAAATAACATACGTGTTGAAGACGAATTTTGTCTCTTTGTCTGATTTTTTACCCAAGGGATCAAACCAACAGACGGTGTTGAGGTGAGGATAAACAACACACAGACTCTAATGGTAACTATAACAATATATACAGATTAAAATGAATTTAGATGACAAGGAAAATATTTCTCAAAGTTCTTAAATAAACAAAATTAAAATATGTACCCTTGAACAATTAATGCTAGATAACAATGAAATTTGGTCTCTCCCATTGCGTAGCCCACATAGCTCGTCCTTGCTTCCAAAGTATTACTATCCCTTACCGTATTTGTAGGACACAAGAATCCATATAAATCATGTATTTCCATCTTGATGCATATGTGGTGGAAGGACCTAAAATAGAAATAAAATGATAAATGAATTATTAATCGTAAGAAACCAAAAAACCACTTCATTAATTGAAGGAAAAAAATTGACCAGATTGCAAGTTTAACCTATCCTACATTTATCTCTCCCAAATGGATGAACTCCCTAAGATCATTGCTGTCAGTCATGAAGGGATACATCAATATTAGGCCCACAATCCTTAGAGGCATCTGCAAGTCGATCTGACGAATGTCTTTGTAAAGTTGTTGTAGTCGTGTCAAGAAGGGTCATTGATAAGTCCCAATTTTACCATGTATTTCCATAACTTTATGGGAGATTTTATTGATAATATCATGCTTGGAATGAATTTATGATGATAAATTGTGATTAATATTGATTATGTGAAATTAATGATTAAAGAGCTTAATTACTTTAATTATGGAACAAATGATACTACACTGGTATGAATTGTTTTGTAGGAAGCTTGGGAAAAATTGGAGTTAAAGAGTTGAAAATACAAAGAAAGGACTACAATGCAAAGTCCATAAAGTTTGCAAGCAAGCAGAAAAAAGGGACCAAAGTGCAAAAGGAAAAAAAATTTTGGAGTCCAACTGCAATTTTAGCCAATGTCCAAATTTCATCTCTAACTATCAGAATTCGCTGGAAATTGATTCATAAGATGGACCTCTCTCTAGATTGGGATTGGGATCACTTCCATGCCCTTTCTCATTTCCAATTCTCTCATGTTCATCCTCTTCCATTCTAACTTCAATCACTGCCACTTTAATCTTGGATTCCATAATATTCACCATAGCAGCTACTGGAATGAAGCTCAGAGGAGCTTAACCTTTAACCATGCGTGGCTGATCCAATTCTTCCCTGAAGCTATTGTAATATCCTGAATCTTGGAACCAGAGGCTATAGAATAAGCCTAAACAAAGTAGACTACTAAGCCTATTTTAGTAAGAGTCCTAGGTGTTAGAGCAAGCTTTTCACCCAAGAGGGGGGTGAATTGGGTGATAACAAAATAATCAGATATTTAAAATCAATTTATAAAACTTTAAGCACAGTTAATAAGAAGGGAGAAATATCACCGAGATTCACACAGAGATTTATACTGGTTCGGTCTCAACCACTTGACCTACGTCCAGTCCTCAGAAATCCTTCTGAGCCTTTTACTATATCTTCCAAGATTCAGTGGGTTCTTGGCACCACAGTACAAACAGCAAGTTCCTCTAGACACTCGCTCCCCCTTACACAAGGTAATCTCAAATCCCTACTCAAGGTTCCTTAACCTTAAGTTATCACTATTGGAAATGATTAAGTATGACTGACAAATCTCTCTCACAGAGTATGTAGATAAGAACTGAAGTACAGACGAAAGCTTGAAGCACTTGTAATGATATTGCTTGTAGAGTATTCAGGCGTTTCTCTTTTTTTTCATTTTTGGAATGGCTGGACATATATAATAGAGACTTTGAGGACCGTTGTCAATTTTTCCGTTGATTCAAATGTGCTTCTGACAAATGCACCAGTATTTGTCTTTCCGTTATTTATGAATTTTGCTGCCGCCCACGAATAGTTGTCGTTTGAATAGAGAGTTCAGTTACTCGTCATGTGCGTGATGGTGGAGTACAGCTGTAATACACTTGTGAATATCACCGTTAGAAAATATTTGTATATCCACAGAATAATATGATTCACTGGAAGTGTTTTCTGAAAAATCAATAAAACCATCAGGAGTGATCTTGTTTTCGCAACTGAGCAGTAAAATAATATACCATATGATTTTGACAGCAATCTGGAGCAATCAGTAATGATTATTAATATCAAAGACTGACTAACAAAATCTACTGACTTTCATGGGAGTAATTGCAAATAGATCACAGTATATGTTTAAAAGTGTTTACTGGAGCAATAAATCATTATTGGAGAGAATACAATATCACTGGAAGTGAATTTAAAAACGTTGAGGGCTTATGACAGTGATTACTGATTTTCTGGAAGTGATCATGAATTTTCATATTCCACTCGAGTGAATTTGGAATCACTGGAAGTGATTTTGTAAATAGTGATTTCTTCTTGTAGTGATTTTGAATCCACTGGAAGTGATTTGGAAGTTTTCAAACATCACTCGAGTGATTCAAGATCACTGGAAGTGATTTAGCAAATAGTAAAATATTCTTGCAGTGATTTTCAATTCACTGGAAGTGATTCAGCTAAAACGCAACATCACTCGAGTGATTGAGGATCACTGGAAGTGATTTGGAATTCTTTAAATATCACTCGAGTGATCTGGCATTCACTGGAAGTGATTTTCAAAACAGTGAATTTTTCTTGCAGTTAATTTTCAATCACTTGAAGTGATTTGGTGTATCACTCGAGTGATTCAGGATCACTGGAAGTGATTTGAAAAACTTGGCGCATCACTCGAGTGATCTGGACTTCACTGGAAGTGATTTTCAAAACAGTGAATTTTTCTTGCAGTGATTTATTAATCACTGGAAGTGATTATGCGCATCACTCGAGTGATTTCCCATATCGCTCGACTGATCTGGAAATTTTCCACATCACTCGAGTGATTTCAATGATCACTCGAGTGATCTTGCTCAGATCACCAGAACCACTTCTTTTGCTTATATGGAATCCATAAACTTCCAAAACATGATTTGTTATCATCAAAACATGAAATCTAACATTCTCCCCCTTTTTGATGATGACAAAACATATTATATGATCAAGTTTAAAATTTTGATTTTCTAACAAACTTTACTTGATCTTTTCCAAAAATTCTGCAACAACTTGACTAGCAAGGACTAAAAAGAGTTGTTTTAAAGATTAAGAGTTTTTGACCTTATATAGAAAATAAAAGATGTTAGTTCAAGGTTCAAAAAAAATTATAAACAGAATTTAAACATGCACATATGAAGTAACTTCTTGCTTTTCATGAGATCATATTGGCAGCTGCAAACATAAACACAAATGCATTAAGACCATATTCTCATTAGATTAAAGTCAAGTACATGACAGTTCAGAAAACATACTGAAACTACACAAGCTGCATAACTACATGATAAATACTGAAGCTACATACTAAAAACATGATCATATCAGTCAGTTCTTCTCCCCCTTTTTGGCATCATCTAAAGGAGAGGTAGATGGCGTAGATGCCTGAGTGGATGCAGAAGCAAAGAAGGAGATAGGTGGAACATATGGAATGATAGAAAGCTGGGCAGGAGACTGGAAGGAAAAGGTCGTAGAAGAGGGTTCAAGAGGAGTGGTGGAAGTAGAAAGAGTAGGTCTTATGACCTCTGTAGTAACATCCTCAACAATAATCTCCTCAGTATGAGAACTGGAAGAAACAGTGTGATGTGATGAAGATGATGGAGTCTGAAGGATGGGATCAGCCTGTGGTATATCACCAGCAGGAATAGGGTCAGATATAAAGGATGTAGATGGTGCAAGAGGAGGAGTGTCTGAAGGAATGATAGGAGGGTCAGAAAGTGATGGATCTGGAAGTGGAGGATCAGATGTAGGAGGTACATGTGAGGTGGTAGGTGGTGAGTCAAGGAAAGGAATGTGAAGGTGAGACCTGAGTGCATCCTCAATCCTCTGGATCCTCTGTGTCTGCTCTGTCTGGCGCTCAAAAAGTATTTGAAAGTTGTGATTCACTGCCGTTACTAATACTGTAACTTGATTGTTGACTTGATCAATCAGTTGAGCGTTAGACTTCTTCAACTGAGTAACAGCAGACTGGATTACATCCTGAATATATGTATGAAGAGCAGCTTGAGTAAAAGAAAGACCATGAGAAACTGCTCTGGAAGACTGAGCCTCATCCATCTTGGAAGGTGAAGGATCCATCCTCTTAGTCTGATGGTCTCTCAGGCTTGCCTCAGGAGGTGGTGAATGATGTCTCTGAGGCTGTGAAGAAGCTCTAGTTGGAATAGTGATTCCCATCCTAGTGAGGTGAATCTTCCCAAACTTAGGAATCCTCACTATGTCTCCCTCAGGTGTCAAGTGCCAAATATTATGCATGGAGAGAATATAGGACACAAGCTGAGGATAGGGAATAGTAGTAGACCTGGAGGAGTGAAACCTGAACCTCTTCATTTCTTGGAAAATGACCTCACCCACATTTCTTCTTTCTCTGGTCATAAGAGATGCCATCATTTGAAGGTCCTTCCCCGTGATATGAGTGAAGTTCTTTGCCTTGTTAACCATGCTCCGAGAATAAATATAGAACAAGGCTCTCTGGTCATTGGTAAGAGCAGCTGGGGAAGTGGGTAAAGGCACACCAGGCTGTCCTGGTCTAAAGATATCAACCAGCTCATGAATATTAAAGACTCGTGGAGGCTTCATAGGTACATCCTCTATGCCTAGATAGGTGTTTATAAGATCTCCAGACAATAGGACTTTTTGATCTCTTATACTTGTTTCAATTCTCTCAACAATGATGTTTCCATGGCTGTCCTTTACATCCGCAATTTTCATGTTACAGTAAAAGTATTTGACAACCAAGGGATTGTAGGACATTCTCAGTCTCAGCCATGGTTCATATTGTTTCAAATAAGGGGTCAAATCAATATGAAATTTCTGTTTCAGTTCTTCCAAGTCTACCCACACAACATGACAGAAGTTTCTTTTGGCAAAATGTGAGGCAAACACAATGGAATTCAAAATGCTGAGGTTACCAGTGTTTTACCCAGGAGGAGGTTCAAGAAGTTCAGGAGTTTCTTCAGCCAGGGACTCAGAATATCGACTACCAGAAGCTTGACTTGCATACCGTGATTTCTGAGGAACCGAAGCTGCTAAGATATTGACAGCCCGAGTGTTTTTCCTCTGCAATGTAGATTCTTGAATGTCTGCTTCTCGTTGTTTCTCTTTCCCTTTCCCTTTCAAGCTTGTATGTGATCGGGTAGTCATTCCCGTCAGCTCTTCAATGCGAATTCCTTTGGGTTTGTGATTGGTCGGATTGGGCTCTTGTTCAAATGGTGCTTTCGGCCTCTTAGACGGTGGAGAGGATGGAGGAGATTGCCCAGGCCTTTTGGTTCTCGCCATAGGTACAGACGCTGGGTATAGACGAGAGTTTGCGAGGGGGTGCTGTCGACAACTGACGGAAATTGAGAGGCAAGATTGAGACTAAAATGAACTTGCTTAGAGGGGATTTGTCAGTGAAGGAGAGTAATGAGGATTTAGGTTTCTAGGTTCAAGAGATTTCAGAGAGTTTGAGAGAATTTTGAGCGAGTGAAAGTGAACGGTGGAAGTGAAATGAATAGTCGCGTGTTGAGAAAACTGATATAACCAAGTTTTTAATATTCACTCGAGTGATTTTTACATTCACTCAAGTGATTTTGGTTTTCACTCGAGTGAAGTATAGAAATCACTCGAGTGAAGTCCAAAATTACTCCACAGAAGCTAAAAGCACGCTGTAACTCTAAGATAATTAATTAAAACACTTCATGTGACTAACCTATGCTAAGATTATCAATCTAATTTCTTGATTTACATGTGGTTGTAGTATTTCACTGTTCACTCACTCGAGTTGGTCTTTTATCTTCACTCGAGTGTTTTCCTCTCTGTTTGTCTCTGTTATTTGAAGATATTACAAAGCATCCTACAAAACAACTTTATAGATACTCCGATGCTTAAGTTAGTTATGGGATCATCAAAATAATATGAAATCAACATTTATAAAGATTAAACAACTTACAATTCATTGGGATTTACCATTCCCAATTCCCTTCGTATATACATGAATTGTTCTCGGGCAAGAGGTTTGGTGAAGATATCAGCTAGTTGCAAATGTGTAGGTATGAATAACACCTTGACATCCTTTTTCTGAATATCATCTCTAATAAAATGATGTCTCACATCAATATGCTTGGTCCTTGAATGCTGTACAGGATTTTTTGCCAAACTTATTGTACTGGTGTTGTCACAGTAAATAGGAATTTCTTTAAGATATATGCCAAGATCCTGAAGTTGTTGTTTTAGCCATAGTACTTGTGCACAAAAGCTTGAGGCTGTGATATATTCTGCTTCCGTTGAAGATAATGATACTGTAGTTTGTTTCTTACTGAACCAAGAAACAACTGCGCCTCCAAGGAATTGACATTGCCCACTTGTGCTCTTCCTATCTGTTTTATACCCACCATGATCAGAGTCTGAATAGGCAACTAGATATTCGTTACCTCTTTTGGGGTACCATATACCCAACTCTTTTGTGTCTGCCAGATATCTGAAAATTCTTTTCACTAATTCAGCATGTGACACTTTGGGGCATGACTAAAATCTTGCACATAGACCAACACTAAACTGAATATCAGGTCTGCTGGCTGTGAGATAGAGTAATGATCCAATCATTCCTCGATATTGAGTTATATTGAAATCAACCCCTTTTTCATCAGCATCCATAAGTACTGTTGAACTCATAGGTGTATCTGTACCATTAGCTTCATTCAATCCAAACTTCTTGAGCAATTCTTGAAGGTATTTGGTCTGTGATATGAATATTCCATTCTTTCTTTGTTTAATTTGTAAACCCAGAAAGAATGTCAATTCTCCCATTAATGACATTTCAAATTCTCCCTGCATTATCTCAGAGAATTCTTTACACATAGAATCATTAGTAGCTCCGAATATAATATCATCAACATAAATTTGAACTACCAAAATATCATTTAGTTTTCGTTTTATAAATAAAGTTGTATCGACTTTTCCTCGAGTAAAACCAAATTCGATGAGAAATTTGCTCAACCTCTCGTACCAGGCTTTAAGAGCTTGCTTCAAACCATATAAGGCCTTTTTTAGTTTGAAAACATGATTTGGTTTGGATACGTCTTCAAAACCTGGAGGTTGTTCTACATAAACTTCCTCCTTGATGTACCCATTTAAGAAAGCACTTTTTACATCCATTTGATATAATTTGAATCCTTTGATACATGCAAAGGCTAAGAGTACTCGTATAGCTTCCAATCTTGCTACTGGAGCATATGTTTCCTCATAATCAATACCTTCTTCTTGATTATAGCCCTTGGCGACCAATCTTGCTTTGTTTCTGATAATAGCTGCGGATTCATCAAGTTTGTTCTTGAATACCCATTTAGTGCCAATAACCGAGTGGTCTTTAGGCTGAGGTACCAAATCCCAAACTTGATTTCTGTCAAATTGATTTAATTCTTCTTGCATTGCTAACACCCAATCATTATCTGATAGGGCTTCGTCAATGTTAGAAGGTTCCAATTAAGAAATGAATGCAGAAAAGCTAACTTCGTTTAAAACTTTGTTTCTAGTTTTAACTCCTTTATTAACTCCACCTATCACTTGATCTAGAGGATGACTCTTGATGTATTTTTAGGCTCGAGGTTGATCTAGATGACTTAGTTCAACTTCTTTTTCAAAATTTTCAACCTCAAGATTGGGAGAGTTAACAGAGGGTTGGTTACTAGTTATCTCATCATCAAAGTTTTTACTAGAGGACACATGTTCATCGAATACAACATGAATTGATTCTTCTACAACACATGTTCGTTTATTAAAAACTCTATATGCTTTACTTTGATTTGAATAATAGCCTAGGAAAATTCCCTCATCAGCCTTAGAATCAAACTTTCCAAGATTATCTTTACCGTTGTTATGAATAAAGCACTTACAGCCAAATATGTGTAGATGAGCGAGGTTTGGTTTTCGTCCCTTGTAGAGTTCATATGGTGTCTTTCCAAGTTTGGTTCTAACATACGCTCTATTTGAGATGTAGCATGCAGTGCTCATAGCGTCTGCCCAGAAGACTTGAGACATATTCTTTTCGTTGAGCATTGCTCTAGTCATATCTGTAAGAACTCTATTCTTTCTTTCCACGACATCATTCTGTTGTGGAGTTCTTGGTGCTGAAAAATTGTGATCGATGCCATTTGTATCGCAATATTCTGTAAATGCTTGATTATCAAATTCTCCACCATGATCTGTCCTGATTCCTGCAATTAACATACCTTTCTCATTTTGCACTTTCTTGGCAAAGGCAATAAATTTACAAAAAGTTTCATCTTTGGATAACAGAAATATATTCCAGGTAAATCTAGAGAAATCATTAATAATAACAAATGTGTACAAGTTTCCACCGAGACTCTTAACTCTTGCTGGACCAATCAGATCCATATACAATAATTGAAGTGGTCTGTTAGTGGTAATTTCAATTTTCGATTTAAAGGAAGATTTAGTTTGCTTACCTCTTTGACAAGCATCACAAATTAAATCATTCTTGAAATTTACATTAGGTAATCCAATTACCAAATCCTTTTTGAGTAATTTACCTAATTGATGCATATTAACATGGCCAAGTCGCTTATGCCATAGCCAACTCTCATCAGTGTTACTCAAAAGGCAATTTTCAAAAATATTTTCATTCATATCAAGAGTATAGCAGTTACCTTCCCTTTTTTCCTTGAGTTTAGTCTTCAAATTCTTCTTTTCAATTTGCAGATCCTTCTTGCTGACTATCATACATTCTTCTGAATCAAATATTACCCAGTTGTCTTTATCTGTGCTTTGGCTTACACTTAATAGATTGTGACATAAGCCTTCAACATAATATACGTCTTTGATTTTATCCTTGACTTCCCCAAGCCCTGCTATCCTTCCGGTTTGATTTCCTCCAAATTTTACCTTGCCACCTTCCTTAGGTACTAATGTGGTGAAGTTCTCAGGATCACCAGTCATATGTCTTGAACATCCACTATCTATATACCATTTGTTTGATTTGGATGCTCTGAGACAAACCTGCAGTTAAGGATAATTAAGTTTTAGGTACCCATATCTTTTTGGGTCCTTTTGGGTTAGTACAGATAACTTCCTGTTCATGAACCTTCTTAGGTATCCATTTATAGGTTCCTATAATTCCTTTCTTTTTATGAAAACACGAAGAAGTGTAATATCATTTTCTATTACAATAATTACAATAAGCAAAAGGATTAGATGTGTGCACAGAACGTGTGAAATAACTTAGATATGGTTTACCTCCTGTCTTCTTCTTACCTTTTCTTTTGTCTAAGTTTGGATCATATCCTATACCAGACTTATCATTCACATGACGTTGTGCTTTTAAAATAACATTTAACATCTCACTTCCTTTTGTAAACTTTTCAAGAGTTTTAGTAAGATCAATATTTTTCTTTTTAAGAGACAAACACTTTTCGCAATCTCTATCCAATGGATCTTTAATTCTTTCTTCAAGAAATTTGTTTCTCTTTTTACATGCAATCAAGGTATTAACAATTTTGACAAATTCAGAATGTAAAGCATCATATTCATTTTGTAATTCATCATAAGTAGGATCATAATCTTTTACCTCCTCGTCTGTTTCTTTTTGAGCAACCAGGCATATATTGGCTGTCTCTTCATTATCGCTTTCTTCATCTGAGGAGCTATCTCCCCATATTGCAGAAACAAATGCCTTCTTTCTGTTGAAGGATTTGATGTTTCTCTTTTCTTTATTTTTCTGTAATAACTCCGGACATTCTGATTTGATATGTCCAAATTTACCACATTCATAGCAGATGATCTCCTTGGCGTCTCTTCTGCCACTCGTTCCACCTCTTTGTGAATTCCTGAACCCTTGGCCTTTATAAAATTTCTTGAATCTTCTAATCATCAGGCCTATTTCATCATCATCGATCTCTTCTTCTTCTTCTTGGTTTTCTGCCTTTGTTTTTGTCAAACTTAATGCAAGACTTTTCTTCCTCCTGTCACCAACTTCTTCTAGTTCTCGTTTGAATTTTAGTTTGCTTTCATATTCTGAAAGGCTTCCAAATAAAGAAGCTACAGATTGCATTGATTCTCCTTTGGCCTCCTCTATTGCTGTGATTTTGGCTTCCCATTCTTTGGAAAGTATGTTTAATATTTTTCGTACTTGGACATTCTGATCATAGAATTTTCCAAGTGCTGCAAGTTGATTAACAAGATGAGTATATCTAAGTTCAAATTTAGCTATTGACTCACCTTCCTTCATAAGAACTAGATCAAACTCTGTAGTTAGAGTATTGACTCGATTTTCTTTTATTCCAGATGTTCCTTCATGAGCTACTTCCAACGCTTGCCACATTTCTTTAGCAGTCTGAAGAGTACAGATTCTGAAGTATTCTTTTTTACTCAGTGCACTCTGAATCATTAAAACTGCTTTGCTATTGAGAGTCACTAGCCTTTTGTCATTGTCATCAAATTCTGCTGGTGATTTAGGAACTTTTCGAGATTCTTCAGTCTTTGTAGGCACATAGTTTCCAGTTTCAATTACATCCCATAGTCCGTATTCTGTAGCCATTACGAATACACGGAACTTGGCTTTCCAGAAGGAAAAATGCTCACCACTAAAACCTGGTGGTCTAGTGATAGAAGCTCCGTCAGGAAGGATTGCTTCACCCATGCTTGCCATCGGATCCTTCTAAGGTTGTTAAACCTGAACTAGAAGACCTACGCTCTGATACCAAATGTTAGAGCAAGCTTTTCACCCAAGAGGGGGGTGAATTGGGTGATAACAAAATAATCAGATATTTAAAATCAATTTATAAAACTTTAAGCACAGTTAATAAGAAGGGAGAAATATCACCGAGATTCACACAGAGATTTATACTGGTTCGGTCTCAACCACTTGACCTACGTCCAGTCTTCAGAAATCCTTATGAGCCTTTTACTATATCTTCCAAGATTCAGTAGGTTCTTGGCACCACAGTACAAACAGCAAGTTCCTCTAGACACTCGCTCCCCCTTACACAAGGTAATCTCAAATCCCTACTCAAGGTTCCTCAACCTTAAGTTATCACTATTGGAAATGAATAAGTATGACTAACAAATCTCTCTCACAGAGTATGTAGATAAGAACTGAAGTACAGACGAAAGCTTGAAGCACTTGTAATGATATTGCTTGTAGAGTATTCAGGCGTTTCTCTTTTTTTTCATTTTTGGAATGGCTGGACATATATAATAGAGACTTTGAGGACCGTTGTCAATTTTTCCGTTGATTCAAATGTGCTTCTGACAAATGCACCAGTATTTGTCTTTCCGTTATTTATGAATTTTGCTGCCGCCCACGAATAGTTGTCGTTTGAATGGAGAGTTCCGTTACTCGTCATGTGCGTGATGGTGGAGTACAGCTGTAATACACTTGTGAATATCACCGTTAGAAAATATTTGTATATCCACAGAATAATATGATTCACTGGAAGTGTTTTCTGAAAAATCAATAAAACTATCAGGAGTGATCTTGTTTTCGCAACTGAGCAGTAAAATAATATACCATATGATTTTGACAGCAATCTGGAGCAATCAGTAATGATTATTAATATCAAAGACTGACTAACAAAATCTACTGACTTTCATAGGAGTAATTGCAAATGGATCACAGTATATGTTTAAAAGTGTTTACTGGAGCAATAAATTATTACTGGAGCAATCAGTAATGATTATTAATATCAAAGACTGACTAACAAAATCTACTGACTTTCATAGGAGTAATTGCAAATGGATCACAGTATATGTTTAAAAGTGTTTACTGGAGCAATAAATTATTATTGGAGAGAATACAATATCACTGGAAGTGAATTTAAAAACGTTGAAGGCTTATGACAGTGATTACTGATTTTCTGGAAGTGATCATGAATTTTCATATTCCACTTGAGTGAATTTGGAATCACTGGAAGTGATTTTGTAAATAGTGATTTCTTCTTGTAGTGATTTTGAATCCACTGGAAGTGATTTGGAAGTTTTCAAACATCACTCGAGTGATTCAAGATCACTGGAAGTGATTTGGCAAACAGTAAAATATTCTTGCAGTGATTTTCAATTCACTGGAAGTGATTCAGCTAAAACGCAACATCACTCGAGTGATTGAGGATCACTGGAAGTGATTTGGAATTCTTTAAATATCACTCGAGTGATCTGGCATTCACTGGAAGTGATTTTCAAAACAGTGAATTTTTCTTGCAGTGAATTTTCAATCACTGGAAGTGATTTGAAAAACTTGGCGCATCACTCGAGTGATCTGGACTTCACTGGAAGTGATTTTCAAAACAGTGAATTTTTCTTGTAGTGATTTATTAATCACTGGAAGTGATTATGCGCATCACTCGAGTGATTTCCCATATCACTCGACTGATCTGGAAATTTTCCACATCACTCGAGTTATTTCAATGATCACTCGAGTGATCTTGAATATCACTCGAGTGATTAACTAAATCACTCAAGTGATCTTGCTCATATCACCAAAACCACTTCTTTTGCTGATATGGAATCCATAAACTTCCAAAACATGATTTGTTATCATCAAAACATGAAATCTAACACTAGGAATGGATAAGAAATAGAAGGAATTTTTAGAAACCGCATCCAGAACAGAATATGAATTTCAGTGTGTATTAGTCTAAAGAAAATACATGATTCCTTTAGGATGTGTCAGAATGACATAAAACATAACATGGATCCAAAGGAAAAGAGAAGAAGTGTCTAGAAAGAATTAAGAAATAGAATTAGAAGAACTAATGGCACAAGAAATTAATATTGTCATAATCAACGGAAAAAGAGACAATTGCCATTTGATCTTGAGGTTAGAATCGGAAACATAAAATGAAGGGTTGAGATTAGCTCTTAAAAAGTAAGAACAATAATGAAGATGAAGAAGAAATTAATTCCCTTCCCTCATGACATTAAATTCGTCCAAGAGAGGACAAGAATGGAAGAAGAAAGACTTGGTCAACAACATATCCACCTCCTCTTTATCCAATAGGGACAGTCAAGAACATAAGGGAAGGAGAGAGAGGATACAATTAATTGATTTCCTCACCTTTTGACCAAGAAGTTGGTCAAGACAAGAGTAGAAGAGAGAGATAATTCAATCAATACAATCCCTCCTCTCTTATGCTAAAAGGACGTCCAAGCATAAAGAAAAGAAAGAGAAGATGGATTTTGATTAATTGCTACCCTAACCTTTTCTCAAGAAAGATGTTCAAAAGCATACAAAGCGAAAAAAGAGATAAGTCAACAATACTTCCTCCTCCCTTGGTCAATAATTATGGCTAAGCCATGGAAGCAAGAAGAGGGAATTGAATCAAGATATTTCCTTATTTTCTTCTAATAAAAAAAGGATGTCCAAGCACATAAGGAAGGGAAGAGAAGGTTAGTCAAAGTTTCAACTCACTTAATCTTTTGACATTTGGCCACCTTCTAAGCCATGTATTCACACACATAATTGATGAACTAATCCTTCACCTTTTGAAGAGGGAAAAGTCGGCTAAGTAATCAAGAAAGAAGGAAAGAGAAAATATGTACATTCATTCCCACAATTAATTGATCAACTTTTGTAAGAAGCAATGAAGAGGTGACACCTAAGCATATTTTTACTCTCACACACCCATGTAAAATCGGCCAAGAGGGCAAGAAAGAGAGAGCAAATATTTAATTAGCATTTCTTATCACCTCTTCTTCATTTTAAGTCAGCCAAGTATAAAGAAAAAGGAGAGAGAGAGATGGATGAAAGTTGAAGAGCCAAGGGAAACAAGGAGTAAAGGTAACCATTTACACCTTCAAGATCTCATTTTTAGCCCTAAATATCCTCATAAACCTTGTTCCTCTCTTTAAGAGCATCATTCCTATGGTTTTAGTTTCTTGAAAGGAGGATTTTTGGGCTCTCTAAGTGGTGTTAAAGTTGGAGTATTCAAGAAAGAGCTATAGCAAAACAAAGAGGTGAGTATAAGCTCTTATTTGAACCAAGTATTGTGAAATTTGGTTGAGTTTTGTGGAGATATCATGCTGCCCTGTTTTTTCTGAATAGTGAACTTAGGGTTTTAGTGAAATTAAGAGCATGAACATGAAGTTAAAAGTGGTTTAGGCATGGTAGAGTAAGTTCTAGCAAGACTTGTGATTGGAAGAAGCAAAAATCACTTTGTTCTTCTTTTTAGACCATTTCGGTCAGACCAAGACAAAGGGAAGGAGTGACATTTTGCTAACTTTGAGGCTTCCAATGAGTTTAAAATTCAAAATTGTGTAGGAATAGGGTATTGGAATGATTTTAAAAAGAATGGATTTGAAATCCAAAAAGTGGAATTTGCTGCTAGTGTGAACTCTGTGCGTGGCAGTCTGGTTGGGTGATATTTTTGAATAGGAAAATAGTATCCAATAAATTTAAAACTTTGCAGTCTAAAATTATAATTATCAAAATTTAATTTTATAGGTCATAATGGTCATTTGGATGTGTACACTAGGAGTTCTACATTTTTAAAGTTTGGTCATGTAAAACTGGAAAATTCTGGAACAGTGTCCAATAACTGAAATTCTAGATTTCTGTTTGTCCAATTGGCTAAGTAAAGTATTTTTCCCTGAAACTAGACTTAATAAGGGTCACATATGCTTTAGAACCACTGCAATTAGACATTTTTCCAAAGAGATATGAATTTTTAAAGTTAGTTGACAAATTCTTCCATCATTAGTGGCTATGTGTAAATTACAAAATGTAATGGCACATTGTAGAAATTAGTCCTTTGGGATAATTTGAACACTTTAGCTTATTGGTTGACTTGGTAAAATGACCATAATAACCCTAATGATAACCAACATAAGAGAATGATTTACAAAAGTATTGGACTACGTAACAACCCGTCCATTCATGAATTCCCACCTATAGGACTCGATATCTTCCCGGGACAACCAAGGAACTGGTAACACATCACGAAACATTAGAAAGGCTAAGGTAGTAACTTCTCCCTTATATTCTATGTATCATGTTTCATGCATATTATTGCCATGATACATACTTGAACTGTGAACATGAATCAGGCAGAATTGCCCATTAAGCATTCAGATGAGAAGGGCTTTAGTCCAATAGAATGCCCAGTGCTGTGGGAAGGAACGGTAAGTCCTTGAATAGAATTGTTTGTTGCATAAACATATCTCTGAATGTTGAATGAATATTGAACTGTCTAGTATGTGATGGAGGATATAGCATGTTTCTATGTATGCATTTTATATGAATGTTGTTTATTACTACTAGGATTCTTTTGAATATCACCCCTTTCAATAACTAACTTGTAGCTCGGTGAAGTAGTTCTCAGGGTAGAAGTAAAGACTTAGAGTTTATTTTATATTGGTTATATAACTTTTGGTTATGTATATAATGCCAAATGGTATTTTGTAAAACTAATACTCAGGGTAGTAGAAGTACCCCAACTGTAGACCCTAAAGTTTATATGTAATCATAGTAAATCAACTAGAATAGGTTGACCATACCAGGTGGACCCTCTAGTAAGAAACTGAACCTGAATATCCGCTAAGAACTTCAGTAAGTACTCTGATATTAATGAATGGAAACAGACCCGAATGAATTAAATATATTTGAAAAATGAAAATGAGACCACAACTAAAATGTTTTCAACAACTTTTTGAAAACCCACTTAACTATAGGATCGAACCCTGTAGTGAAGTTGGGGTCCCAAATGGATTGAAAACTGTTTTTGATCTCTGATCTGGCATCGGGTCATATTTTATACTGTTTTGGTACTGTATGAAAGTGAGGTGTTATAGATATGATCTATGCTGGAGCTATAGAGCTCATTAGGAGCTTCTTCTTCTGTGTTCTTAGCTGGTGTATGAGTTTGTATATTTAGCTTTAGACGTTGATAAGAGGAATTTTGTAGTTGTGTTTCTGAAATTTAGACAGATCCGATTGTGACTGTGATAGACGTCGTATTACTTGGTTTCGTGTAGGTTTGATTACTCTCGAATATCTAGTTGATATTTGATGGTGATTAGATTGATAAACTCATGGTATAAATTGTTTGATTATATCTTTGGAATTTTCTGTCACATTGCATCTGATTTGTTGCATTCTTGGATTCGAATATGAATTTGCTCCAGATGCTATTTAGCTATGATGGCAGAGTCATTGTTCTAGGGAAGGTACCTTCATCATATCTAAATAAACCAGAAAATTATAGACATAGTAGTTTAGGATTTTAATTCAGTGATTAGATCTCACGAATGCTACCTCTTTGCTGTAATTATTCTCTTAATTTGTGGCTCAGTAGATTTGCTAGGAACTTTAGCATCCATTAGGCTTCTTAGAGAGGAATGACCTAGGCTGGTTATCACTGTACTATAGTTAGCTTAGTATTTTTTATAGGTTTAACGACAAGCTCTATCAGTCATTTCACTGCATCTTGCTCATCCTATTATTAGAACATAAAAACATATGATTAGTAGGATGCCAACAGATCTCAAGTAATAGTAAGGTAGTTCCTACCATTGAAGGTGTTGTCGATGTGCCAATAAGATTTTGAGGTCAAAGGATGAAAGATCCTATCACTTGACCCAGTATGGCAACCTCTACATCAGGAACAGGGACAGGTGTACCTTCTTCTCCCTCTTAAACATATGTCATAGTCACGCTACATAAATGCTGTGGAATTTGCTTATAATGGTAGGTAGTAGCTTGTGTGTGAACTATTGGTAACAACATGCAGCAGTGGGACATCCAAATAGAGGGTGCAAGGTTCTCCCAGCCCTGGAGTGGGAGAAGGCTAGCCAAAGGGTTACTCTGGCAGGTTACAACTTCCTTTTGATGCTGGGGAAGATCGAGGATTCCTGGGTTTTACCCTCCTCATTTTCCCTCTCCGATTGAATTATATATCGCATTTCACTACGTAGCTCTACCAAGAGCTCTTCTCATAGCCCTACTTGAAGCTCGTCACAAATCTTGGCCATAAGCTCTCTACTGGGTTCAGCTTGTGATGAATTATGTGAGGCTCGTCCAAAATACTTCACGACACCAACTCCCCTTGAACACGACCAGGGTGATCAGCCTTCCTAATTGTTGTTGACAAGATATACATCCATCCACTTAGAGTGAACGAGCCTTGGCTGCACTAATCTTTGAGTTCATCCTATAGCATACAATTTATCATAAATGAAAATTAAACATAGAAATATAAAAAAATTCAAAATTAAATACTTATGATTTAACTACTTATAATCCTTGCAGAAACCTCAGCAACAGCCGGATTTATGAACTTCCCAACCTTAATCCTTGCTGTTTTCCATTTTTTGTGACGCGGAGGTAAGCCGGGGCTTGCACAACAATGCTAGGATCTTATTGGGCTGCTTCCTTCATTTTCTCCAACTCTTCTTCCATCATACTCCGCTCAAACTTCTGATAACCACCATGAGACATGCAATGCTGATACTTATTTGCTGCTTGACTCTCTATATTTACTGTACTTACTTCCTGTGAAAGGAAAATAATGAAAAATGAGTCAATGATGTCAAGTATATTGAAATAAAAATTTATATGCTATGATTAAAGAAAATTTACCAAAAATTGAGGATATTCCTGTAATGCCACAAACAACCTCTAGTCCTTGGAGACAAATACGAATAACTTTGACATGGGTCCTGACCTCTCTTTTCCCTTCGAATGTACATTTGTGTGAGATTGTTTTGAAATCTTTCTATCATAGATGAACCTCCCCCATTAAGTACTTGTACATCTCCTTGGTGTCTGGGACATCGAATGTTTGATGTAGGAATAAAGAAAATTATATTTAAAGCAATAGGAATAAAGATCTAAATGCAGATGTTGTTACAAGTGTAAATGGTTTATTAAAAAGTGCAGGTGTACACTGTCGTAAACAAGTAATATAGAAGTGAGTACAGTATTTTTCCCATGAGAATTGGTTACTAAGTACCAAAATTGATAATCTTAATACTATTTAGCCGATCGATTAGTTGGTGATTAAGATTACAAAATAAAAATGATTAAATATGAATGCAATTAATATGAAAAAAAATATGAGAAAAAGCCCTAGGGATCATATATCACTTAGCAAATTTTGGATTGAATCACCTATCTATTCTAGTCCAATTTATTCCACATGATTGGTAGTCGAGTTTCCCTAATTTTATTACTAGCATCTTCCAAGGTCAAGCAATTCTATAATTAATTACTAATCTAATATATCCCTATATGAATTAAAAAAAATTAATCATGTATTTAGATTTATAGAACTCATTAAGACTACATAACTCATATGAATATAGTCATATTTCATATGCAAGTTATGGTTTTAATTATAAGATCACCACACATGCATCTCCTTCCAGTCTCAACATGCATATTGAAATCATTTAAAAGATGGCCAATCAATTGAAAGCATTAAGAACAATAATCAAAACTCAATCATGAAGGAAAAATTAAAACTAGATTTAATAAGTTAAGATTCAATCCGTCATTAATAAGCTACATCATCACCCTAGGAAATTGAAAAATTAGCTCATGATGAAATTAAAAACAAAACCAAAATAAATTGAAAACTTCATAAAAATTACATAAAACTTGATTATTAAATTCTAAAACATAAAGATGCAACTACAAGATGCATGAAAATGAAAAAATCTAACCTTCCTTATAGGAGGTAAAACCTTCCATGTAGGTGGCAATCTATATCATCCATGAAGGAGAACTACTTAAGCCTTCCAATAAAAAGGCATGCAAAAACAATACAATGCATGAAATTAAACTCTAAGATGGTGTGTCTCCTACTCTTCTATTTATAGATGAATGGGGTGCAAAAATTTCCACTTTGTTAGTTATGAATCTTGACTTTAAGCCATCAATGTTGACCTTGTGGCAACCTTACTTCTTGATTGCAGCCTACTTTTAACAATAAAAATGGTGGAATCTCACATTTTTTTTCTTCATGAAAGTTGTAGATCTAGATCATAGCTTAAAAACGCATGTAAGAGCTCCTTATTTTAACATTTGCAGCTTAAGTTATAGTCAAATTAGTGGGCAAAGGTCAGACTTAGATAAATCCACTTACTCAACTTCTAAGCAACATTCGAAACTATTAAAGGTAGAATTGGGTTTTGGCCTCAACATAAAATTTGTAGAAATTTTTCTTAGCTTTTTATCCATATAAAGAATGTCCAAATCTAACATCTAGAGCTCTAGATATTGCCTGAAAACCAAAATAGGGTCAAAATTTAGTATTTTTTTATAAATTCTATTTTATGCCCAAATCATTATTTATTTATCAATTACACTCAAATCCATTAAATTAAGCTTAAATCTCATCCAAAAAATCATCATATAAGGGAAAATAAATATGTAAATATTCTACTTATCATATGTATTGAAACTTATATACCAAAATTTGTTGTCAAATGATGGCTTTCGTTTTCAGGGGAACCGACTTCTAATTATCATAGATAATGTGAACTTTGCTTCGACCCAAATAGCCTAAATAGCATATTTTTCTATATTATTCAAGATATACAAGTATACTTGCAACACCTCTTCACGACGCATATTCTTTACTTTCAGTCCTCGTGTTCCCTTGCTTCTCTCTTCTTTATGACTAGATTCTTCTTCCCTGATAGATAATCTTTGCAAAAGTCCATAGCCTCTTCAACTACATATCACTCAGCTATTGATGCTTCAGGTCGATAAGGATTTTTAGAATACCCTTTTAAGATCTTCATGTATCGCTCAGAAGGGTACATCCACCTCAAGTAAACTGAACCGCAGAGCCTTACCTCCCTTACCAAATGAACTGTCAAATGCACCATTATATCAAAAAAAATGAAGGAGGAAAATGCATATCTAGTTGGGACAAAATAATATAACCCTCATTTTCCAATTCATCCAACTTTTCAGTGTCAATGACTTTGTTACGATAGCATTAAAGAAAACACACAATCTTGTTACAGTGGTTCGCACTTCATCTTTCATAATGCCTCTAATAGGTACTGGTAATAGTTGTTACATCAACACATGATAGTCATAGGACTTCATTTCCACTAACTTCAAATCGTCCATTGACACACACCTTCTCACATTAGAAGAATACCCTTTTGGCACCTTAATTTCATGCAAACACCCGCACAAACTTCTTTTCTTCGCTTTTGATAGTGTATGTGTTGTTGGCTCCATGTATGCCCTCTTAACATCATCTCTTAGTTGTGGATGTAACCGTTCTCTTATTCCCATATCAACAAGGTCTAATATTACACTAATTCCATCCTTAGTCTTCCCTGGTATTTGCAAAAGCTTACTAACAAGACTGACATATACGTTTTTCTCCACATATATCACATCAATAATGTGTCTCACATCAAGACTATGCCAATATGGAATATCAAAGAAAATTTATCTCTTCTTCCATATGTTATTCCCACCCGCAATCCTCTGATTCTTACCAAATGTGACATTGATACGTTCCACCCGACTATAAACTCCCTCCCCGATTAATGCCTTTGGAGTTATTCCATACTCCAGTAACCTACGATACGGGTAGAACCGATGAATAAACCTCCTATGACCAGGGTAGACCATTTTTTCCATGCTTAAGTTGATGGAAGTGTGTGTCAGCTTCACAGATCAGACATGCTTTATGCCCCTTTACACTATACCTTGACAAGTTTTTGTTGCAGGGAAGTCATTTATCGTGGTGAAAATCATTGCACATAGCTTGAAGGACTCTTTCTTATATGCATCAAACACATATACGCCTTCCTCCCACAACTTCTTCAAGTCCTCAATTAAAGGCTCCAAATAGACATCGATATCGTTCACTAGCTGTTTTGGTCTAGAAATCATCATAGAAAACATCACATACTTGTGTTTCATACATAGCCAGAGAGATAAGTTGTATATTACAAGCAAGGAGAACTGGCCGTAAACTATGTATGCTAGTAAGAGTTCCATACAGATTGATTCCATCTGTATAAAGCCCAAGCCGAAGGTTTCTTGGTTCCTTGCCAAATTGAGGGAACATTTCATCTATTTTCTTCCAATATGGAGAGTCATCCAGGTGTCGAAGATATTTCCCATCAAATATTCTCTCATCAGAATGTCATCTGAACTTCTTCACTTTTGTTGCACTCGTAAACAAATGTTTAAACAGCAGTATTATTGGAAGATACCACAATACATTTGAAGGTTACCTTTTAGTTGTCCCTCCGCCACAACCACCTTCTTTCTTCATTTTGTATCGTGACGTTTTACACTTAGGACACTCACTACGACCTTCATACTCCTTTCTGTATAATAGGCAGTTATTAGGGCAAGTGTGTATCTTTTTATACTATATACCCATCGTAGACAAGATTTTCTTAGCTTCATACATATGATTTAGAAGTACATTATCGTCTGGAAACATATCACACAATAATTTAGGCTTTATTTGGGAAAGTGTTTAGGAGGGAAAAAGCCCATTTGAGAGATAAAAGCTCAGTTAACAAGAAATAGACCATTTGGGTTGGCGTTTGGAGGAGATGGGCTTAAGTTGAAAAGGCAGCTTCTCACTTGAAGCTCATTCCAGGTGCTTCTCACGATGGAGAAGCTTCTTTTCTGGGGTATGTGGTGACCATTGAAGTTAGAGGCATTTAATGCAATTCAAAAATATTCCCTCTAAAACCATTACTATCCTCAGCTACTCGTCATCTGAAACCATCATTCAGCTACCTTACAGAGCCTTAATCGACAGCTTTTCAACCTTAGGTCTTCAATACAACGTCAACACCGTTGAGTGGAAGGGGTCATCAGAGGTGGCAAGTCCTTGTCGCTGTCGGTAGCTGGGTCCTAGTTGAGAGGCCGTGCTTCTCTTAGCTCTCCCTGCTTCATCCTTACATGTGAGTACTGTGTTAGCCCCATCCAGTGTCAGAATCATCAGAGGTCGGAAGAAGCCGCTGGTGGTTGGTACGGCTATTGAGGATAATGAAGAAGGATGGATGAGGAAGCGGAGCGGAGTGGATTTAGAAGGGTGGAGTGAGAAGTCAGCATTGTGAGAGAAGAAGGGTAGTAGTATCTATATCTTGTAGTACCAGAGGGCAAGCTCCAACCCCTTTAGAACCAAATACTTTTAGGAATGAATCTTCCGACTCTAATTAAAGCACTAATGGCTCATCAATCGAGTGCTTCAAGTGCCACGCTAAAGGTCACATAGCATTAAATGCCCATAGTGTGCTTTACTAATAGAGTCCCATGATGACGATGTGTTCATTGAGAGAGAGCCTAATGTTGTAATTGACCCTGTCGAAAGCCCCTCTAATGTTAATAAGAAGATTATTGCAAATGAGCCCCCATCAAGACGTCTTGGAGTAATGAGATTCCTCCTTACTGTCCCATCACCTGATGACTTATAGAAGAGGAGCATCATCTTTCACACCTTTATGAAGTGTGGTGAGAAGTCCTACAAGTTGGTAATCGATAGAGGGAGTGAAAGAAATGTGATTTCTAGTTGAGGTGTTGCTTGACTTAGACTGATAACAGAGCCTCTCACAAAACCTTTTCGTATCGCATAATACTTCACTCCCAATTACCCAGCAGTGTCGTGTGCTGCTTTGTTATGGCAACTATTAGGAAGAAGTTCTCTATGTTGTCATTCCTATGGATGTCTCTCATATCCTGTTAAGGTGCCCTTGGCTCTACGATCACGATGTTACCATCCATGGCTAAGCTAGCACCTACGTGTTCAAATATGAAGGTAAAACCATCTTGTTAGTCCCTGCTAAACATAAGCCTAAAGGGACAGGCTCCCTTAGCATGGACTCCACCCCTAAGTATCATAACCTTTACCTATTGATTGAGAGGCAGTTTATTCAAAAAAGTAAAGCAATTAACCTTATCCTTACTATTATAGCTAAGGTTTCCACCCCACCTACATTAATACACCTACCTAACAAAGTGACCCAATTACTAGACGAGTTTCAAGATGTTGTACCTAAGGAACTACCACTTGAGTTACCACCCATGAGGGATATCCAGCATGCTATCAATTTGGTTCCTAGATCACAACTTCCCAACCTCCCTCATTATAGAATGAACCCAAGAGATAGGAAAGAACTCAACCAACAAGTAAATGGATTAATTGAGAAAGGATACATTTGGCATAGCCTCAATCCCTGTGCCGTCCTTATACTTTTAACTCCTAAGAAGGATGGGTTCTGGAGAAAGTGTATTGATAGTCAGGCTATCAACAAAATCACCATCAAGTATAGATTTCCTATTATGAGGCTTGAGGATATGCTAGACCTCATATCTAGGTCTTCCTGGTTTTCAAAGCTTGATCTTTATAAGAGGTACCATCAGATTCAAAGACCTAGAGATGAATGGCAGATTGCTTTTAAGACCCAAGATGGTTTGTTTGAATAGTTAGAGATGTCTTTCGGTGTAACCAATACCCCTATCATCTTCATAAGTCATAACTCACATCTTGTGACCTTACTAAAGGAAGTTTTTGGTTGTGTACTTGAATGACATATTGATCTATAGCAAATCAAGAGATGAACACTTGGTCTACCTAGAGCAAGTATTTGGTACTCTTTGAAAGGACAAGTTCTACCTCAACCTACCTAAATTCTCCTTCTTGCACTACTACAAAAAACACGACAAGTGACACTTTTTTTTAAATATTATGGAGTTTTGCAAACGGCATAGCATCCAGTGCCATAAGAAGAACCTGACGCTTGTTGAATTCAAAAAATGTTGAAACATTGTATTTAATTATTATTTTTTTTAAAAAAGACTGACCTCTTACGGCATTTCCAACTGGAAATGCCGTAGGAGGTTATTACACCTCTTACGGCGCTTCCACATGAAGCGTCATAAAAGGTCCCTTTTTTAAAGAAAAAAATTTTCTTAAGTGATTTTTTTTCCTAATGAAACCCTCGATATGTATTTACATCCAAATCCATCATTAAACTTGTAGGTTTTCTTTGCAATATTTAATTCCCATCTTCATCTATCAAGTATGGAAGAACTCCAAATAAATATCTGAAAAAGAAAAATAAGCATACATATAAGATTCATGACAGATTTTAACTAAGAAGAAGAGAAAGAAGAAGAAAACATACAGATTTAAACTCAAAAATTAAAAAACTTACAATGTATAGGAAGTTTAAGAAGGCAGAGTTGAAACTTCAAGTAAATACCTGGAAAAAAATAAGCATAAATATAATATTTATGACAGATTTTAATTAAAAAGAAGAAGAAGAAAGCATACAGATTTAAGCTTTTGTATCTAAAAAAACACTTACAAGCTAAGGGGCTTCTATAGGAAATATGGACCAAGATAATAGAGTGGGGACTGAAGGGATAAGACAAGATGGTGGAGTAATAGAGATTTAAAAAATTGGGAGCTGGAGGGAGCGCGAGGAAGACGATAATAGTGGGCTAGTGAAAAGTTAAAATAGAAGCTTAAATTCAAAGTCTATAGAAGCTCTGGCGCTTTCCTCACCAAGAGTCATAGCTTTTAACAATTGAAATAAAAAATAAAAAAACAATGACGTTAAATTCAAAGTTAATAATCTTTAACGACGCTTGACATTTAAACGTCGTTCAAAGATACATATTGCCTAACAATATCTAATATTATATATAATATAATAGTATAATATATTAATATATTATATATATTGCCTTAAGGAAAATCCGGCGCTTCGGATAAGGCTAATTTAATTAGTCTTCTCCGGTGCTTCACTAAAACGTCGTATAAGGCAATAAAAATTGTTGCCTTCTCCGGCATTTCACTGTGAAGCGTCAGATAAGGTAATTAAAATTATTATCTTATCCGGCACTTTTTATTGAAGCACCGGATAAAGTCCATATTTTTGTTTGATAATTTTTTTTATAGATTATTTCTTTTTTATTTTTAAGGACTTTAGTTGATAGATTTCTTTTTTGGTAACTTTTTTTTAAAAGATTATTCCTTTGATATTTCAAGGATCTTAGTCAACGATTTCTTTGAAAGGGCCGATTAAGGTACAATTTTTTTCCTGAAATTTTTTTTTTTTTGCAGATAATTTTTTTTTTTTTGCTGATAACTAATGGAATAAAAGGTTTTGGGTGCAAGGAAATTAATATAAAAAATTTGATTTAAATTTAAATTTATATTTATTTTTTATTTTTTATTTATTTATTTATTTATTTTTTCTTTATAATTAAATCTTTAGAAATAAATAAGTGTGGGAAAGTTTGCTATGACTATATGAATGTTCATTATTTATATAAGCTAAGTAGCATTTAATTACGTTTAGAATAAATGAGGTTTAAATGTGTTCACCAATATTAATTGATTTTTTAAAAATAAAAAAAAAAGACATTGAACGGCGCTTTATGTAAAGCGCCAACCAAGGTTTCTCCAATAAGTCTTGGCCGGCACTTTACATTAAAGCGCCGTCCAAGGTCTTTTTTTTTATGTTAAGACAATAAACTTCTTTTTTTTCTAATAATTTTTCTTACAGATTATTCCTATTATTAAGGTGCAAATTTATTTAGGCATGTTTTTTTAGATAAAGTGTTTATATAGCTTTTGTTAATTTATTTTTTAAATATTTATTTCATTTATTTTAATTTATAATTAAAACATTAGAAATAAATAAGTTAGAGGAAGTTTATTTGATGACTACATGTATATAACTTAAGCAGCATCTAAACATTCAGAATATAATTTTAAATCATTACAAGCTTAACACTAAAAGAAGAAAAAAAGATCTTGCACGGCGTTTCTTAAGAAAGTTCGTACAACCTTAACACTAAGTTGTGACATTTATAATAAAAAATGTCGTAGCTTATAATTTTTTCCCCCTTAAAAAAACAATTACCTACAGCGTTTCTTTGAGAAGCGTCATTAGATGTGCGCCATTAAAAGCATTTTTTGTAGT
Source organism: Albizia julibrissin (assembly GCA_037074505.1). Taxonomy (NCBI): domain Eukaryota; kingdom Viridiplantae; phylum Streptophyta; class Magnoliopsida; order Fabales; family Fabaceae; genus Albizia; species Albizia julibrissin. The sequence goes on along the minus strand of CM073480.1, from coordinate 42,561,395 downwards.
AGTGTTGCAAAATCAAGTTGTCTTCCTGGGATTTGTCATCTCGAATCAAGTTTGTTCTGCTGACCCTGAAAAGGTTAAGGCTATCCTATAATGGTCTGAGCCAAAGACCTTACAAGAAGCATGAAGTTTCCATGGCTTGGCATCATTTTATAGACACTTCATACGAGATTTTAACACCATTATGACCCCTATCACTGACTCCTTAAAGGGAGACAAATATAATTGGACTCCTGCAGCATCAAAGGCATTCGGGATCATCAAGTAGAAGCTTTCATGTGCCCCAATTCTCATACTACCTAATTTTGACAAGTGTTTTGAAGTTTTCATCCCATGTAGCAAAACTACTAATGCTTTACATCTTGCTAAGTTGTTCTTTTGAGAGGTCATCCGTCTACATGGACTGCCCACTACTATCGTGTCATAAAGGGAAGTAAATTTTGTGAGCTACTTCTGAAAAACCCTTTGGAAACTTTTTGGTACTCAATTAAAGTTCTTCTCTGCCTTCCACTCTCAAACAAATGGTCAAACTAAAGTGACCAATCATAGCCTAGGTGACCTGCTTAAGAGCTTAGTTGGAAATAGACCTAAAACTTGGGATTCAATCTTATCAACAGTAAAACTTGCTTATAATAATTCGATCAATTGGTCCACTGGTAAGATTTCATTTCATATAGTTCTAAGGTACAACCCCAAACAACCCGTTGATCTTATTCATATCCCTCTCACCACCTATACCTCTAAATCCACATAAGCTTTTGCCCAACGTCCTTACTCTATCCATGCTGAGGTTAGGTGCAAATTAGCCTTAAGAAATAATTATTATTAGCTAGCAAGTTGTTAATGCCCACCACCGTCATCAGGAGTTTGAGGTAGGAGATTTCATCATATCTTGAATACGCCCGAGCGTTTCCCAAAAAGGTCATTCAAAAAGTTACATGCTCGTGCTTCTGGCCCATTCTGCAATATTCAAAAGTTGGGACCCGATACTTATTTATTAGAGTTACCTCCAGATATGCATATTAGTCCAATATTTAATGTTGAGGATCTTGTTCCTTACCAGGGTACTTTTGAGCCACTCCTTTTGTGTTTTGATATTTTTGCAAGTACATATCATGTCCCAGTTCCATCATTGCCCACCATTACAACGCCAAATGAAGTCATCAACACTATCATAGATGAGCAAACAATCCTGACTCTGGCAGGCCCTATCAACCACTACCTTGTTCATTAGAAGGGACACACAGATTTAGACCTTACATGTATCATTAAGGAGGAGTTCCATAAGATCGAATCCACCTTACTCAACAACTACCAGCTATTTACCTCTCCTGTAGAGAGTTCTTCCAACCATAGGAGAATGATGAAATAATGTCTATTTAGATAAATATGGATATCTAGATTACTCTCTTAGTATCCTATTATCTTTTGAATTTCAAATTAGGATTTCTTATTATCTCTTGAATTTCAAATTAGGATTTAGATTGCAATTTGGATTTAAACTATTATTTATTATTTTATTTGTAAGCTCTATAAATAGGGCTAGGGTTCTCAATTGAGAGCGGACTTGATTATTGAATATTGAGTTTCCTATTTCTCGGCTTCCTCCTCGTTCTTCCTTCTCTCTCCTCCCCTTTCCAACTTGTCTCACATCAAAGATGCTAAGGAAGGAAGGAATCATGTTGAGGATAATGTTATCACTAGTGGTGGACGTTACCAAAGTCGCATCACCGAAGGAGGAGATTTCTCAGCATACATAGAGGAGGTTCTATCAGTATCAAAGAAGATAGAGATGGAATCATGACTAGAAGTATGACTAAGAGAAGAAATCATGACTGGGGATGGAGCTTTGTCAGCGTTGAAGGAAGAGGCTTCGCAGACATGGAAGAACATGGTCGTATGGTGTTGAAGAGAATGGGTTACTAAATGGAGTTAATAGTACCTATTAACTTGGGGTGGAATTGCTCCATTTTTATTAGATTGGGGACAAAATTGCACCACTAAATAGTTTAGGGTACTCTGTGCACCTTTGAAAATAATTCGGGGTATTGAATGCTCCTTTATCCTTATTATAATATTAGATGTCAAATAATAATAAATAGATAAATAATTTTATACTGTTAAAATTTGATGTGAATACTTTAAATTGTAGATTTTCATTATAGTTAAAATTATAATAATTTTATATAATATTAAATCTCAACTATTGAAACTTCATCTATCTAAGGATAAAGACATTAAATGGAAAGGAAGTAGAAAATGAGGTTAGTGGAGACATTCCTCACTAATGGTCAACCTAAAATGCCCAACTACTTTGAAAGAAAACAACTAGCAATTTTTTTCATTTTCCCGCAGCATCAGAAACTGGTTTTTTATATATATAAAAAAAGCTCAAACTCATAAGAACCAAGACAGACAAAACAAACCCCACTTTGTTATAAAAAAATATCAACAATAAGATAATAGAAGAGAGAAAATGTAGGAAATTTTTCCTTCAATTGTATGTATCAACATTCATAGTTCAAGGAGTTATTTATAGGAAAATTTCGGCCTGCTACAGTAATTCTCCCGCCATGCTACAGTGCCACCGTGATGCTACAGTGTTTTCTCACTTGCTACAATAACTCCACTGTTACAGTAAAATCCCACGACTACATTAAATATATTATCTTATAGATCACATTGATTGGAAGAGCAAGTTGACTTGGATATGAGCTAATAGACATCCACATAATTAATATTCATAACACTCCCCATTGGATGTCCAATATGAATGAGCCTCATTAAAAGCTTTAATTAGGAAAAACCCATTAGGATAAAACCTAGCCAAAGAAAAGAGTACATCATTCATTGATACACTTTCCAGTGTTGCCTCATTAAAAACCTTTCTAGGAAAACCCAGTGGGACAAAACCTAGATAAGGAAAAAAGAGTACAGCGTGTATCTACTCCCCCTCTTAACAACATCAATTGATATCTCTGAATCTTCGAAGGCCAATGTCATAGAAAAAGTTTTCAAAAATTATAGCTGGAAGTGACTTTGTGAATAAATCTGCTAGATTTTCACTTGAACTAATTTGCTGGATATCTATTTCACCATCCTTTTGAAGGTCACGAGTAAAGAATAATTTTGGTGAAATATGCTTCGTTCTGTCTCCCTTAATATATCCTTCTTTAAGTTGAGTAATTCATGCAGTATTATCTTCGTATAGAACTGTTGGTGCCATTTTTCCTAAAGATAAATGACAAGTTGTTCGTATATGATGTATTACTGACCTCAACCACACACATTCTCGACTAGCCTTTTTGTGATTTACCATCATGTGGATCGGATAAAAATCCAGCATCTGCATAACTTACCAGTTCATGCTTAGATACATTTGAGTAGTATAACCCCATGTCCATAGTGCCTCTCAGGTAACGAAAAATATGTTTTACTCTATTCCAATATCTTCATGTTGGTGAAGAACTACATCTTGCTAATAAATTAACAGCAAATGATATATCAGGACGTGTATGATTAACAAGATACATTAATGCTCCAATAGCACTAAGGTATGGTACTTTTGGACTAATTAGTTCTTCATCACCTTCTTCACTCATTACCCGAGGTCGGAATGGATCTTTATCCGGATCCAAAGACCTTACAATCATTAGGGTACATAGTGGGTGAGATTTATCCATATAAAATCTCTTTAGGAACTTTCTTGTATAAGTTTCTTGATATACAAAGATCTCATTTTTAAGATACTCAATCTGTAATCCAAGACATAATTTTTTTCTTCCCAAATCCTTCATCTCAAATTCTTTCTTCAAACAATGAATTACCTTTTGGAGCTCTTCAGGAGTTCCAATAATTTTGATATCATCAACATAAATAGCAATTATAGCAAATTCACTATTAGATCTTTTTATAAAAATACATGGGCATATTGGATCATTTTTGAATCCTTCTTTCAACAGATATTTATTAAGACGATTATACCACATGCGCCCTGATTGCTTCAGGCTATATAGGGACTTATTTAATTTAATTGAGTATTGTCCTCGAAAACCTGAATTGCATACTTCTGGCACCTTAAGTCCTTCAGGGACTTTCATATAAATATCATTGTCAAGTGACCCATATAAATAGGCAGTCACGACATCCATTAAATGCAGATCAAGCCTTTCTCTTACTGCTAGGCTAATTAAATAACGAAAAGTAGTCGCATCCACTACAGGTGAATACGTTTCTTCAAAATCAATGCCAGGTCTTTATATAAAGCCTTGGGCTACAAGACGTGCCTTATATCTTGTTATTTCACCCTTTTCATTTTTTTCATACAAAGACCCATTTGCATCCAACTGGTTTTACATCTTCAGGTGTAAGGACTACAGGTCCTAATACTTTTGTTTTTCCAATGATTTTAATTCTGCATTAATGGCATCTTTCCATAGGAGCCAATCTTTTCTTTGTTGGCACTCGCTAATGGATTTTGGCTCATGATCCTCATTATTATTCATTACATCATTTGCTATATGATAAGAAAATGTGTCGTCAACATTGACATCATTTCGATCCCATCGGATTCCATTCACAACATAATTTATTGAGATCTCATTATTTTCACATATATCAGGTACCTAGGTCTCTTCTGGGACTACAACATTCTCTTCTAGAGATATCTCTACTAGAGATATCTCTACTAGAGATAATAACTCTTCAGGAGATGGCTCTTTTGGATCTATTAACTTTTCTTGATTATCCTCAATTCGACCATCTATATTCTTTGCTCCTTTTCTTTTTTGAGGATTTCTGTCTTTAGAACCGATGGTTCTGCCACACTTCAGGCGTGCTTTAGATTTATCCATAGTAGATTGTCCTTCAGGGACATCAATTTTAACAGGAGCATTAGCAGCTGGTACATGTGACTTTGTCACTTTCTTTAGGTCAGTAAATACTTCTGGCATTTGATTAGCTAAATTTTGTAAATGAATTATCTTTTGAACTTCCAGATCACACTGATTTGTACGAGGATCAAAATGAGCCAATGATAATTCATTCCAGCTAATTTCTTTATCTAACTGCTTGTTTTCTCCCCCTATTATTGGGAAAAGTGATTCATCAAAATGACAATCGGCAAATCGTGTCGTAAATAAATCTCTCATATATGGTTCTAAATATTTTATGATTGAAGGAGATTTATACCCAACATATATTCCCATCCTTCTTTAAGGACCTATTTTGATGTGTTGTGATGGTACAACTGGCACATATAACGCATACCCAAAAGTCCTTATATGGGAAATATTAGGTTCCTGACCATAAATCATTTATGATGGGGAAACCTTTTGGTAACTTGTTGGCCTGATACGAATTAACATTGATGCATGTAAAATAGCATGGCCCGAAGCAGAAATTAGAAGATTAGATTTCATAAGTAAAGGTCTTGCAATCATTTACAATCTTTTAATCAATGATTCTGCAAGTTCATGTTGTGTATAAACATGAGCTACAGGATGTTCAACATCAATTCCAAGAGACATATAATATTCATTAAAAGCTTTTGAAGTAAATTCACCAGCATTATCAAGACGTATTTTCTTGATAGGATAATCAGGGTAATGTGCTCTTAATCTAATCAATTGAGCAAGTAATCTCGCAAACGCCAGGTTGCGAGAAGATAATAAACACACATGTGACCATTTAGTCGATGCATCAATTAAAACCATATAGTACCTAAATGGTCCACATGGTGGGTTTATTGGCCCACAAATATCTCCCTGTATCCATTCTAGAAATGTGAGAGACTCACTTTCTACTTTGCTTGGTGATGGGTGAATAATTAATTTTCCCTTGGAACATGCAGCACATAAGAAATCATGGGATTGTGGTATTTTTTTTACACTTCAGGGTATGTCCACATGAATTCTCAATTATTTGTCACATCATAATTGAACCGAGATGGCCTAACCGGTCATGCCAAACATTAAATTCATTAGTAAACTTCTGGTTTACATTGGTAGACTTCTAGTCTGTATTAGTAAACTTCTAGTTTCAATAACATGTGTTTCAATTGTATTGATAAATGTATAATATAAACCAGAAGAAAAAGCAAAACAACTTTCTAATATGCATTTTCTACCAGCAACTATTTTTGTAATGACAATATATTCCTAATTATTTTTAGTTGTTGTTTCTATATGATATCCATTTTCTGCGGATATCTTTGAAACTCAACAAATTTCTTCCAGACTTGGGAGAATAAATTGCATTATCAATACATAATTTTTTTCCTTCAGGTAACAAAATTTTAGCTCTTCCGGAGCCTTCAATCAAATCTATACTACTAGATATAGTCAGAACGTTGGCTTTTTGCATTACTAAGGAAGAAAAATATTTATCATTTCTGAATATGGTGTTGGTTGTTGCGCTATCAACAAGATAAAAATCTTCAAGATTGATGCCAGTAAGATTCATTCTTCATTAAAAGAAACATAAAAACATAATTAAGATAAATATATTCGATAAAAGTAACATAAAAGTTCAAATAGATCAATAATTATGCTAAGAAATCAGCAATATCCAAATAACTAAAATCCATGTCTCCATGCTTAGAATTCTCAGCTTGATCCACATGATTTACTTTAGTTGTTGATCCTTTACCATTATTTTTTAGTGATTCTTGGTAAAGTTCAACTAGGTGTTTTGGTGTACAACAAGTACGAGACTAATAACCCTTGCCACCACAACGATAACATGGATTTTCTACATTTTTATTTTTCTCACTGTTTTCCCTTTTGTGGTTCTTATAATTCTTTCCCCACTTCTAGTAGGAATTTGAACCAACATAATTTTGACCACGGCCACGCCCACAGCTTTAGCCACGTCTATGACCTCGGATAGATTCATTTGTTACTACATTTGCTTATGGGAATGGAGTTGAGCCTGTTAGACGGGATTCATGATTTTTCAATAAAAGTTCATTATTCTGTTCAGCCACAAGGAGGCAAGAAATTAATTATGTATATTTCTTGAAACCTTTTTCTCGGTATTGCTACTGCAGGAGCAAATTTAATGCATGAAATGTGGATAATGTTTTTTCTAGCATATCTTCATCAGTAATATTCTCTCCACATAATTTTAACTGAGAAATTATTTTAAACATGGTCGAGTTATACTCACTGACAGATTTAAAATCTTGCAACCTCAAATGTATACAGTCATAACGAGCTTTCAGGAAGATGACCATCTTCAGGTGATCATACCTGTCTTTCAAATTGTTCCAAAGAACAAGTGGGTCTTTCACTGTTAAATATTCAATTTTTAAACTTTCATGCAAATGGTAGTGTAGAAAAATAATGGATTTGGCTTTATTCTGGTTGGATGCCTTATTCCCTTCTTTTATTGTGACTTCCAGACCATAGGCATTCAGGTGGATTTTCGCATCTAGCATCCAAGATAAAGAATTCTTTCCAGTAATATCCAAAGCCACAAATTCAAGTTTTGCAAGATTTGACATGGTTCAAACTAATTAAAGAAATAAACAAGAATAAATAAAAATATGAAATATAATATCATAAACTAAAATAATAGTAAATATGTAAAGTCAAGGTAAGAAAATTAAAAATTTTATGGCTTCAGGCCATTCAGTTCTCATGGCTTCAGGCCAATTAATCTCATGATGAGAAATTAAATATATATTGCATCTGGCTATTTATCTTCAGGATAAATAAAAGTTGTACATAGCTTCTAGCTGTGATATATATGGCTTCTAGTCATATAATAGGAGATTATATGGATATAGCTTCTGGCCATATCATATCATATAAAAATCAAAATAATATAACTTATGGTCATATAATTTCATGAATCAGATATGTATGGCTTCTTGCCATGATAATAATAATAATACAAATGAATGTATAAAGGATATATATAAAAGATATAATAAGAATGATAGTGATCTCTAATCTTAGCCAAGGAACCCGATGTTTATAACAATTGGTGAAGATATATTTCTTAATTCCATATAGTGGCTCATATTATCCCAGATCTATGAAATAAATATACTGTAAAACAATATATATGAGATTGTCAAATAAACCATGAGAAGATCATACCTTTGATAGAGCTTCATGCTAATAACGTGTTATAAAAATATCAATAATAAAATAGTAGAAGAGAGAAAAATTTAGAGAGAAAATGTAGGAAATTTTTCCTTCAATTGTATGTATCAACATTCATAATTCAAGGAGCTATTTATAAGAAAATTTCGGCCTGCTACAGTAATTATCCTGCCATGCTATAGTGCCACCGTGATGCTACAGTGTTTTCCCACTTGCTACAGTAACTCCACTGCTACAGTAAAAATCCCACTACTACATTAAATATATTATCTTATAGATCACATTGATTGGAAGAACAAGTTGACCTGGATATGAGCTAATGGACATCCACATAATTAATATTCATAACACACTTGAAGTTTTTGAAATAAAGTATTCAAATTGCAAGACAGGAAAATGTTTTATTTTTTATTAACAAAAAGAAAAACTCTCTCATTAGGACCTTCCCAAACAAACATGTCTTCTCCTTCTTTTGTTTCTTTGTCTTCTTAATTTCTCCTACAATCATTCTGTGAGTTCCACATTGTCCAGCGTATCTATGGGAGCACTCTTTATTTCTTTTTTTTAATTTTTATTTCTTTATTTAAGTCATATATATGGTTTTGGAACATTCAGATTCCTTTGAGAATGGTGTTATTGTTGGATATAGAAAAGAATACAAAAAGATTGATAGGCCATTCAGTCTTTCCCTTCTCTTCTTAAAGCAATATTCAACACTCCCCCTTGTTTTAAAGTTACACACACCCATCTACATTCTGAAATCTTTAACTTTTCCAATAGAAATTGACTTGGTCATTCTATCTATTAGCTACTAATCATGATTTGTGCTTCTGCACACTATTATTAGCTTTATACTTGGTTTGAAACATCCATTTGAGCCCAATTGCCGTCTTTCCTTTAAGAATATCAACAAACTCCCCCATGTATCATTCTTCTTGATACAATTCATCTCTTTAATCATGGCATTTTTCCAAACTTGCTCTTTTTCAGCATCCACATTTGACTCAAGATCTAAAACAGATAGAGCATAATTACAAGATTCATAAATATCTATCAGAGATCAAACCTTTCAAGGAGGAATTTCACTCGAGGAGCTAGAGAATGAGCTTGCTGGCGATAATGTAATTATATCTGCACTAGAAGGTGATGAATGTGGTGTTTGAGAGCTACTGCCACTTGATGTAGATGATTCCGAACCTACTGATGGTTCTGGTTCAAAGTTTATTGCTTTAGAACTTATTGAAACAGAGATAGATTTTTCATCTACTTTTTCAATTCAATTCCAACTAGCTTCTTCATTAAATACAACATCCCTGCTAATAATTATCTTGCCATTAAATATATTATACTATCTATAAGCTTTGGGTTGGAGGCTATAACCCTCAAAAATACATTGAGCCTATTTGATTCTGTTTTGAAAAACAGTTTTTTTGTTTTAAAAAACAAAAAACTCTGTTTGGTGAATTATTTTTAGTAAAATGTTTTTAAAAATAAAAAAAAATAAGAATTTGTTTTTCAAAACAAAAATGAGAGAACATTTTTAATATGTTTTTTGGTTTTTGTTTTCTCTTTTCTGTTCCAAAATCACAACCCCACCCGACATTTCTTCGACCCCGTTCTTCTTCGATGGTTCTTCTTCGATGGCCAAAGCTTCACCCTCTTCTAACAATGGCACTCAAAGCTCCTCTCCTCTCTCAGTTGTCCCGTCTCCTTCTCCTTTCTCTCTAGTCTGGCTTGCGTCCTCTGCCCCAATCGAAGCTATCCCCTCAAAACAGCGTAGATGATAGCATTTTTCTGGTCTCAATAGCTCTCTTCTTTCTCTACTTGTTCATTGTCCGCTCACCCCCTGGTCTCTCCCGCTCGGTGGTTGCCATCTCCAATCTCTCCTTCCGCTCAAAATTTGGCATATGCAACAGCTTATTCCAGGCTTGGGCTTGGAAATTACTTCCACATATATAGCGTAGAAGGTCATATATCTGTCTGTTCTATCAACTTGGTTCAGTTTCTCAGTCGTATTTCAACTCTGAGGATTTTGGCTATGTCCATATTTCTGTAAGTATAATCCTATAGGCTTTACCTATCTTCTGAATTCATCCGTTTCAAAATATTTTGCCTCTGGGTATTCTTAGAAGGAATGAATTTGGGGGGGTTATAGGGATGAAGTCAACTTTGTAGTGATCGGATTTTTATAAAGAAGATAAATTTTCTGATGAACACAAGCAACTTCGATGAGTCGATGATTCTTTTCCCCTGTGTTTGTGTTTTTTAAGGAAATTAAATAGTTGTTGGGGTCATAAAAGTTGTTCTTCTGCTGTTGACATATTCCTTGATAGTTATTTGGATATGACAAAGTGACATGTTATTCGTGGAATGAATTTGGGAGAGTCTGTTTGATAAAAGCTCTATGTTTTTGCTTGCTTTCTTCTTAGTTTACTTATATGGCTTCATGCCCTGTGGATTTTACTTATATGTTGGTGAGTAGATAATGTTTAGTGGCACTTGTTTTTGTTAGATATGATTAGTTTTGATGATGACAAATATAGATGTCAAATATTAAGCATAAGAAGCTTGCATAGTATACTTTTCTAATACATTGACTAACTATTTGATGTTGCATATATTGTAGATTAGTCAAGTAATAGAAGAAAGAAATTGAGGAATAAAGAACTTGCAAGAATTAATAAAAAATATGAAGATTCAAGTTTTATGGGTACTGTAGCAGTGGGTACTGTAGCAATACGGTTACTGTAGCAATTGGCACTGTTTGGCATTGTTTGGCACTGTGTGGAACTGTAGCAGAGTGATTTTTAACAAATCACTCGAGTGATTTTCAGAATCACTCGAGTGATTCTGAAAAAATAGAAATCACTCGAGTGATTCAGCAAATCACTCGAGTGATGTTTAGTTTTTCAGACTCTGTTCTTCGTCCAGCTGAGCGAGGTCTGGTTATTTGATCATATCTCTCATAATACAACTCTAATTGAGACCAAACTAGTTTCATATGAAACTAGACTCCCAATGCGTCATTTTGACACCAGAACCAATATCAAAGGAGCTCATATGTGGTAGATATCAGTGTTCAAATTTGACCTTCATGTCAGCGTCACTTTCTGGAACAGACTTGGTATTTTGGCTATAACTGTCAAACCAAGGATCCAATTGAGCTGAAACCAGTGCCATATGAAACTATACTTCAAGAGCTTTCCATTGATATATAATGCATCAATTTTGGAGCCATATTCGAAGAGTTATGTCATCTGGAAATTTACCCCTGCTTGCTGAAGAATTGGAAACGAAACAAAGAGCTAAAGTGATCTGAACAACAGATCACTCGAGTGATATTGAAGATCACTCGAGTGATTCCAGAATTTACTCGAGTGATATGGCTTATTTCACAGATCACTTCTAGTGGCGCAGAATTCACCAGAGGAATTTTTCACTGTTCTCAATATCACTTCCAGTGATAGGGAATTCACTCGAGTGATATGAAGTTTTCTGCAGATCACCTCCAATGGATGCTGGATCACTTCCGGTGAATTTCACTCCTTCTCAAATCACCTCCAGTAAGCTTCAATGCATCTCCAGTGAAAGCCCATATGCACCAACGTCTATTAAACCAATAGCTCATGTAATGTGTTTGATTCTATCAGTGTTGCTAGGCCAATGCACCTCCATCTCTTAATTTCTCCAAGTCTTCATTCATGTGATATGGTCCTTTTGGTTCATCACCACCAGTGGATTTCAATACACTCTGGAAGTTTATGATAGAAGCCATCCAGAGATATTAAAGTTTCTCTATGCACTTAAGTGTGGTATGAGGAACTTGAGTTCTTATGTTGATGAAGCAAAATGGAATACAGCGATCAATCCGAATGGGTTCATATGTTATGAAATCTTTATGTTTTCACTTGCTATCATTCTTAGACATTGCTTAATACTTATTTCAAGTGTGAAATAGGGGCTCAAGCGTTTAGGTTAAAACTTCAAGTCTGGAGGTGACTCATGGTAAGCATCATCACTCGAAGTGATGCAACCCAGAAAGTGGAAATCCTATCTTTGGCCAATGATCCAACATATTTATGATTAACACTTCATTGTATTGATATTTGATGTATTGTTACAGAAAGAACAATGAAGAGATCATAGAGAGAGAGAAAAACCACTTCACGAGAAGCCGAGCGTCCACTGATAACGGCTAGTTTTCTGAAGTGGAAATCTGTCAGAACAAGCAGTGCGACTCCAACGGGTATGTTGAGATGCTATCAAAAGAATTAAAATGAACAACCAAGAACGTGCAAATAGAAAGCAACTGTATGAATCATCTGACAGAAGCACAAACAGATTACAACAGGAAATACTGAAGCATCTGTCAGAGCACCATGATCAATGGGCATAACCGTTGAACTTTCTGTCTAAGCACACGATCAGCTTACAACGGGAGAATGTTTGAATGCTTCCAACGGCTCTCAACCATCTTCTATATAAACCAATGTATTCAAACAAGAAAAGAAGAGATGATACGACAGTAACCAAACACATGAGCAATGAGAACTCAACTGCCAACATGCTGATATCATAAGTCGTCCGCCTCATATACTCTCTGTTCTTATCTGTTTATATATCATGTACATTTGAGAGTGAATATTTTGTATTGTACTTCAGTGAGTATTTATACACTCTGTGAGAGAGCTTGTAAACACTTCATCTGTATTTTAGAAGTGTTCTCAAGGTAAAGGGACCTTGAGTGAATTGATCATCTTACGGGGGAAGTTGTAGAGTGAATTTTCAGTAAGACTCTCTGCTCGTAAGACTTACAAAGTGCAAGCAGTAGAGAACGTTGCTGCTCGTAAGACTTACAGTGGTATAAGCAGGAGAGAACGTTGCTGCTCATAAGACTTGTATGGGTAAGCAGGAGAGAAAGGTCTTTGGGATTGCTTTGCTCAACTTACCGTAAGAGAGTGTAAACCTTACAGTGAGTAAGGGGGAGTAACTTTGTAAGAGATTTGTAGAGGCTTTTCTTGTGCCCGGTTAAACAAGAAGATGGTAGATTGGAAATCTCAGGAGGAGCCTGGGGACTGGACGTAGGTCATCATGGATTGGACCGAACCAGGATAAATCACAGTTTGCACATTCTCTTCCTTAAGCTTTTACATTTCTAGCATATATGATCTATATCTACGTATGAACTTATAGTTCCATATGTATTGATTTGATAAGTTGTGAAAAGATTTTAAACAATCAGACTTTCTTATCGTACACCCAATTCACCGCCCTCTGGGTGTCAGCCGGTTCTAATAGTTTTGTCTACCATTTTATTTACAACACAGCTATAATACCTGTTCCTGGTGGATCATCTTCATAGTAATGAGGTAATGTGTCATCTGCTGGGCACAATGCTTGTGATGAAATAAAAAAATGTAACTGATTAAAAACCATTTCAGATTAATTATAATAATTTCAGGAAGAAAGCAGATATCAGAATTAGTTTTTGTAGAAGCTCCTGTTTATGTAATTGAGGCATTTTGTTGCCTTTTTTGTCCTTTTAACAAAGTAACGATTTGATTTATTCACTTTCACTTTTGTTTGGCATGTGTCACGTATTACCATAATGTAAGTAGTATCACCATTTTTTACTTGCTTATAACTGTCGTAGTACAGATGTATTGGCCCTTTTACTTTCATACAACTGAATTGAAAAAAGAGGGATTTGTTTCCATGGGAAGCTTGATAAATTGTATGGTTGAGATAATCAGATATGAAAGTTTGATATGTGATTAGGGAATTCCAAGCTTTTGCAAGCGGAGGTGAATTTTGTAAGAGGCTTGACGGGAAGTCTCTGAAGAATTTCCTCTACAATTTCTGAGGGCAAATGATTAGACATATTGCTTTGGCTTTCAAATCTTTGAACTCTCTAACCCCTAATGACTCTGCTCCGTTCATTTTCCCTACGTAATGTTATATACCTATGAAGGCTGAAAATGGATATGTTAGAAGATACAAAATAGCTTTAGCTTTATTTTTATTTTTTTTTTAATTTGATAAGGGTTTTTAGTTTTCCAAGGCTAATGTTTTTCCCCTCTTCCCTGAACAAGTGCGTTTTTCTGGATAGAAATTTGTGTTCTCTTTTCTTGTGGGTGCTTACTACCTGTGTAGAGCTTTTTTATAGTAAGATAATACTTCAGAAAAGCAGAATATGCATATATGTTATCTATGTAAGATATACCACAATATCTGTTAATTGATTTATCATAATCTTTCCATTATCACAATCAATAGAGTTTCTCATTTTGGATTCAATGAATATGGTAAGGAAATATTGGATGGCTTAGGTTGTGATTTTAGTGTTTTGATTATAGATTTCCTTGAGCCTAAAAATGATGTTGGTTTAATGGTTTGCTATTATGTCTGGGATGGTGGACTGTTTGAAACATATTCTTTAATTGTTCAAAGAATTATCTAAGATGGGTTCCATCAAGAGAAAGAGATTGCTCTGCCATTCCAAGATATTCATAACATTTGCTTGCCTAGAACTATCGTAGCATTTTCACGCAATTCTGATTAGTTGAATAGAGTTCTACTTCCTTAAACTATATTTCTGATAAGTTCTAAGTTTGTGATTCTGCCGCATTGACCTTGTTGTGATAAATACTGCACTTTGGTCCTAAGTTCCAAGTTTTTTTTGGTATATTGTTGTAATGAAGTCCTGTTATTTTTTTTCTTTAGTTTTTTGTTGCTTCAAACCCTCCAAATAGGTATGCATAATGGATGTAGATAGTAACTCATCAAGTAGTGAAATGGGCAGCCATAAGGGATCTATATCTTCATCAGGATCAAGTGAAGATGACTTTGAGCTCTTAGAATTAATGTTGATTAACATGATAAGCGAATATGAAAAGAAGTTTCTTAGTAAGATTCCAGTTCGTACATCTGTACTTACAACAACAACAACAACAACAAAGCCTTTATCCCACTAGGTGGGGTCGGCTACATGGATCACACGGCGCCATTGTGCTCTGTCAAAAATCATAGATTTTGATATATTATTAATTAAAAGGTCTCTCTCTATGACCTCATTGAGCGTTCGTTTCGGCCTTCCTCGACCTCATCTAACAGAACTCCATATTATTTGATCAACCCTTCTCACTGGAGCACTCAATGGTCTTCGCTGAACATGTCCAAACCACCTCAAACAATTTTCTACCATTTTTGATTCAATAGGGGACACTCCAACTCATTCACGTATATGAGTATTATGAATCTTGTCTTTTCTTGTATGACCACACATCCATCTCAACATCCTCATCTCAACTACCCCCATTTTATGTTCATGTTGACCCTTTAAAGCCCAACATGCACTATCATATAACATTGCTGGTCTTATAGCAGTGTGATAGAACTTTCCTTTTACCTTATTAGGTACTTTACGATCACAAATAACTCCAGTAGCTTTTCTCCATTTATACCATCCGGCTTGAATTTTATGATTGACATCTCCATCAATTTCACCATCTTGTTGTATAATTGATCCCAAATATCTAAATTTTGTCACTTGTGGGATGACTTGCCCTCCCAATTTAACTTTCACTTCTCTTTGACCTTGTCTCTTATCAAACTTGCAATGCATATATTCAGTTTTGCTCCTACTAAGACGAAAGCCCCTCAATTCCAAAGTATGTCTCCATATCTCAAGTTTAGAGTTAATTTCTTCCTTGGATTCAGCCAACAGAACTATATCATCTGCAAAAAGCATGTATCTAGGGATCTCCTCTTTTATAGGCTCAACTAGCACATCTATCACTAGATTGAACAAATAAGGACTCAAGGCTGATCTCTGATGTAGTCTAATCCTTATAAGAAAGTCCTTTGTAACACCTCTAGTCGTTCTAACATTGGTTGTAAACCCCTCATACATCTCCTGAATGGCTTTGATATATACAACCCTTACTCCCTTCCTTTCCAAGGCTTTCCAAAGTACATCTCTTAGTACCCGGTCATATGCTTTTTCCAAATCAATGAAGAACATATGTAAATCTCTTCCTTTACTCCTATACTTTTCCATAAGCCCCCTTAATAAATAAATTGCTTCTGTTGTAAACCTTCCTGGCATGAATCCAAATTGGTTTTCAGTAATATCAGTCTCCAACCTCAATCTGTGTTCAATCACTTTTTCCCACAATTTCATTGTATGACTCATTAGCTTAATTCCTCTAAAATTTGCACAATTTTGGATATCCCATTTATTCTTATCAATGGGAACCAAAGTACTTTTTCTCCACTCATCCGACATTTTCTTGGTTCGTAAGATCTCATTAAATAATTTTGTGAGCCAAAACATCATCTTCACCTAAACATTTCTAAACTTCAATAGGAATATCATTTGGTCCAACAACTTTACCATTATCCATTTTCTTAAGTGCTTCCTTAACCTCGCCAATTTGAATCATACGATAAAATGATAAGTTGAATTCACATTCTCGAGTTGTCAAATCTTCCCAGTCACAATGCGACCCTCCCCTACCTTCATTGAACATCTTATAAAAGTAGGCTTCCCACCTATCCTTAATATCTCCATCAGTAACCAAAATTTTTCCTTCGTCGTCCTTTATACACCTCACTTGGTCTAAGTCTCTCAATTTTCTTTCCTTGTTCTTTGCGATCTTGTAAATCTTACACTCTCCTGTCTTTGTTCCTAACTCCTTATAAAACTCCTCATATGCTTTATTACGAGCCTCACTCACAGCCTTTTTAGTCTCCTTTTTAGCCATGCGATACCTTTCCCAATTTTCAGCATTATTACATATGTGTATGGCTTTAAAACAATCTTTCTTATGCTTAGTTTTTTCTTGAACACTTTCATCCCACCACCAAGTCTCCTTATCTTGTCGACCAAGACCTTTTGATTCTCCTTAAGTTGCTTTAGCAACCTGCTGAACCTTTTTAGACATATTTTCCCAAATGACATTAGCATTACTCTATAACTCCCACTCCCCTTCCTCCAAGAGAGTTCTCTTAAAAATCTCCCTTTTCTCCCCTTTCAATTGCTACCACCTGACCCTTGGGTTTAAAACTTGCCGGTGCTTTTGTTTTACATACTTAATATTCACATCAAGGACCAAAACCCTATGTTGTGATGTCACGCCATCCCCAGGGATCACTTTGCAGTTAGTACAAAATCGCCTATTAGCATTCCTTACCAAAAAGAAGTCAATATGTGTCCTTATGGCTCCACTCTTGTATGTTATTAAATGCTCCTCTCGTTTCTTAAAGCAAGTGTTGACAATCTTAAGGTTATATGCGAGGGAGAAATCAATAATAGATTGACCTTCATTATTGAGTGTCCCAATCCAAAACCACCATGAGCCCTTGCATGAGGACATGCCTCCTTACCAACATGTCCATTAAGATCTTCTCCAATAAAATCTTTTCGGTTAGTGGGATACTCTGAATTAGCCCCTCCAAATCTTCCCAGAATTTTTCCTTAAGATGTGCTTCTTCCCCTACTTGAGGTGCATATGCACTGATAATGTTCATAGTATCTTTCCCAACAATCATTCTTAAGGAAATAATTATATCCTCAATCCTCTTAACATCCACCACATTCTTCCTCCATTCCTTGTCAGCGATGATACCAACATTATTCCTTCCATTGACCTTTCCTGTGTACCAGAGCTTAAAACCATTAATTTCCTGAGATTTTTCTCCTGACCATTTAGTTTCCTGGAGACAAAGGATATTAATCTTCTAATCCTTTATTACTCCTACCGCCTCCCAAGATTTTCCGCTTAGAGTCCCAATGTTCCTAGTGTCAAATCTAATCTTGTTCTCATGAACTAGCTTCTTTAGCCGTATCCGTTCAAAAGAGAGCGATAGCCCTTACTCATTTAACACTACATCTGAGCGACGATGCAATGACTCTCGCTCACTTCTCACTGTACTCGAGCCATACAGCACGTTACTTACAGGCAACAACCTAGCATTAGCATAATTTCTTTGTTGATCCATGTTCATAAGAGATTCGACAGGGTTTTACGTTGGCTGTCGGGGCCTAACACAGCCCTCCTCCTTTACCCAGGCTTGGGACCGGCTATAAACATAGGCGGAGTTATAAATATAGGCCTAACACAACCCTCCTCCTTTATGTTGGTTGTCGTACATCTGTACTTACCGGTCAGGAATTTGTTAATGAGCTTATGCAAGGATCAAGAACTACTTGTTATGAATTGTTGCGAATGGAAAAGGCATGTTTTATTAGTTTTTGCAATGATTTAAGGACTAGAGGTTATTTGGAAGATTCAAGAGAAGTGAAGTTAGAAGAGAAGGTTGCCATATTCCTATATATTATAGGTCATAATATTAGGCACATGGTAGTTGCAGATCATTTTCAACATTCTACTGAAACAGTTTCACGCTATTTTAAGGAAGTATCAAGATCAGTATGTTAATTGGGAAAAGATCTTATAAAATGAGATACAACAGAATTGGCACCTGTGCATGTTAGAAATAACCTAAATTACTTTCCTTAGTTTAAGGTAAGTCTCAATCTTAATTATTGATATTTATGTCCTAATTATTATTAGTTTTTTCTCATAATTATGTGTGTTTCTAATGTAGGATTGTGTCGGTGCAATTGATGGTACACATATAAGTGCTTGTATACCTTCTGAAAAGTAAGCATCATGTAGAGGAAGAAAGACAATCATCACACAAAATGTTATGTGCATATGTGACTTCAATGTTTAAGTGATTGTCCTTTGTTAATTTCTTGTTTATTTGTCATGTATTCCTTTGAACATGTAATATCATTGCTTTAGTTTGTGCCATAGCCATGTGTATATGCTTATAAGGTGTTGTTCTTACTTGGCTATTTACATACATAGTTAATTACCATTGCATATTATATATTGAGATAATGTTTTGCTAGGGAATCTCACCCCTTTCTTCCATGACATACAGCAAGAACAAGTACTTCTAGGGGTAAGAGCATTGTTGTTGGTGAAGCCTGAAGAAGGTTGTAGCTAAAGGAGTTAAAATAACAATTGGTTTAAGTGTTGGTGATATGTATATTAATTTTGTTAAGACTTAGAATATTTGGTAGCCTCATGTGGCTATATGTTTTGTATACACATGTATATACATAAAGATAGAGATAAACATAATGAAGATAGTCCAGTCATAGTACTATAGTAGTAGTATGAACATACATAGCATGAGGTGGCAATAGTATGCCATACATATATAATGAAAAAGTAATAATATCATACACGAAAATTGAATTAGGGGTGGATAATTGAATGTTATCAGCCCATAGTTTAACCAGCAATAGACTAGGATAAGAGCAGAATAATATTCTGATATTTATGAATAAGGTTAAACGATAGATGAGCTATAACAAAGAGTTTGAACTATTGAATAACTATTTTAAAAAGTTTTAAACTTTTAAGAAAATCCCATTCATTCACAAGTTCGAACACTGTGCTTGAGCTGGATTTTAAATTATTTTCAAAAGAGTTTTGTTCTCAGGATTGAAATCTGGCTTAGTGGTTTGACTTCATTATGTATAAAACTCATCTGAATAGGAATGAAAATAGGGTGTGACATTGGTCGATGGATGAAATATGGAAAAATGAGTAATCCAATAAGGATCTAAATAAGGATATTTATCCATTAAAATTAGGATATACTATATTAATTTTCTTTTAATATTTTGCAATTACATTTAATGCCTTTGATTATAATTTAGGATTTTATTATTATTATTTTATATTTCTAAAAACTCCATAAAAAAGGCTGGGATTTTTAGTTGTACTCAGCTTTTTAGTTGTCCCCCCTCCCTTCCCTCTTCCCTTCTCTCTTGTTCTCTCCCTCTCCTCTTTCCTTTCTCTTCTGTGTGCTCTCTTCCTATTTCCCCTCCCCGCCTGC
Organism: Albizia julibrissin; assembly: GCA_037074505.1. Lineage (NCBI taxonomy): Eukaryota > Viridiplantae > Streptophyta > Magnoliopsida > Fabales > Fabaceae > Albizia > Albizia julibrissin. The sequence goes on along the minus strand of CM073480.1, from coordinate 42,541,368 downwards.
ATCACTCGTGTAACAATATTAGATTATGACATATTAATATTCTTCCTCTAGTCTTTGATACAAGGCCCAATTTACTGTTTTTTAGACATTAAGGAAGCTAAATAAGTAAATTAATCATAGAATATATTATATATTACTCCCTCTCGTTCTTAATACAAGACACATTTACCTAATTTGATTAGATTAAGAAAGTTAGTTGAGTAATTTATCTTAGTCCTTCTTTCTTCTCCTTGATTATTATCAAGGGAGCATCAATAAGGATAAATTAGGAAAAGATTAACAAATATGAAAATATGTCTTATATTTAAGATTAAGATCAACTCCCCAAATATGTTTTATATTAAAAAATGGAGGATATTAGATTATATATTAATTTATAAGTCAAACAAATTAGTTGGTATAAAAATGATAAATATAAATACTTTAAAGTGATTTATTCAGCTTCCTTACACCTTATTTTGATGGAGAGAAAATGAGGGAGAAAAGAAAACTAAAGAAGTTATATTGAGGATTGGAGGTGGTAATTTATAAATTACGTAAATTAGTTTAACAAGAATGATAAATATAAGAGAGAAAATATATTAAAATATTATATTTTCCAATCTCTCAACAATCTCTGGTTAGGGACCAAAGGAGTTATTACTTTTCTTTGACAAAAAATTGATAGCCTTCCCATTATGGCATGAAGTTAATCATTGAGGGCTACAATAAACAAAAAGAGGAACATCATCCGCTTATGAATCCAGCTTCACAACCAATTATACCATTCCTCAAATGTACAAGTCATGTTTAGTTACTAGACATTCATAGATACTTTATACAATCATTAATATAAGATTCAGTTAGTTTTTTTATTTGGAGGTAGGTCAAGGAAGCTAACTTAGTTAGTTAATCATAACCTATGTTGTGTATGATTTAATTATTAGTTTGGTGTAAAAAAGATAATATACATTATTTAAAGTAATTTATTTAACATCTTGTCTCCAAAAAAATCAACTAAAGAACTGAGATAGTATATATTTCAAATAGTTGGTGTGTGTACTGTGTACTTGCACTTGTCAGCGCTATGTTACCCCAAGCAAGATCATGTAACAGAGAGTGGGCAGTAGGTGAGGGGGGAGGATTAAGAAGCAAGAAACAAAAATACTCCTCCGTTAACCTTTGAATGTGGATAAAGAAAACCTTTTTCTCTGGAAGAATCACGTCTATCGTGTGCTTTTGATAGTTGTAAGATTTTTGAAGATTATCTAAAGATAACCTTTTATATTTCAACAAAGTGATGAAGAAATGTTTGGTCCAGAAATACCATGTTTTTAGGCCTTGTAAAAGTGATGAAGAAAAACTTAATCTAAAAATATTATATTTTAGTGTAATTGAAGCACTTAAATATATCTAGCTAATTACATACCATCTGATATATCATTTTATTGATTAGAATGATATACTTCTTCACAAATATGGAAACATTGGAATGGAAATTAGGTGCTTGTCGGTAGATCATAGTCTGATCCACATGTTGATAGATCAAAAATGAGTTATTTGTCTCATGATTTTCAAAAAGATTGTGAAATTAATATTCAGAAAATCTATTCAAAGTTCAAATGAAAATTTAGCATATTTATTCATCAAGTTACTTTCTATGACAATATTTGAAAATCTTGCTAATGATATCAAACTTCGTTGACTCAAATGTTTAAGCTCACGTTGCTAAGAGATAATATGCACTGTACTCAAAACATTGTCTATGGTTTTATCCATTAGGTTTTTCTAACAAGGTTAATGAGACATCATTGTGCAGCATATCAAAATGGGTTTCTCTTAGTTCAAGTTTTTTAATAAGACACGTGTTTAGTTATGAATATCCATTGGGAAGTGCTTTGACTTTTAAATTTAATATTAGTGGATGCCCATATTTTCCCATTATTTTCTATTATCCCTCCATTATCTCTTATAATTATAGAATCGGTTCAACAAGAAATTGGAAAGTTGTGCCTATAAATAAAAGGCATACGTTATTTTGTACTTTAAATAATGAGAATTACTCTTTTTTGTTCTCCAATTCTCTAATCATTCTTCCTTATTATTTTTCTTTTTATTTTTTAACAGGTGTAAATTAAAATAAAATCAATCTTGGAAATACAGCCCCTAAACAAAATTTTACAAATCTGGACAATGTCATTAGTGGGCATGAAATAAACTTGAACCTCAAAGTGAAGCCCAAATGAACAAATTTCGCATTTTAAGCACGGCTTCCGTCCCACTATTGCCAAGCCCAATTGTTCTTTCTAGACATATTGTTTAATTCGCTTATTGAGCCATTATATAATACAACGTGGTAAACATTAAATAGGGCCTGAAATTTATTCAGTATGCCAATTAGAATGCCCAAGTGGGAAAACTAATCGGCCTGAATAGCCCATTTACTCTAAAATAGTTCTTTTTGAGCAGCTTTACTCTCAAATTCATGGTTCAGAATTGGCCCGCGGGTTTCAGGCCTTTTTACAAAGTTCAAATATTTTTCGACCAAAAAAAACAAAGTTTAAATATTTTTCACCTCTTTTAAAATTACAAATCTTACCCCGTGGGTTATGCCTAATTGAAGGGATTAGTTCTCATAATGTGGTGAACTAAGGTTCAAATTTTTGTTACAAGAGGTACTCACATTTAGCGTCCAACAGTACCTCAAATAAGATTACTTTCAATAAAAGTGTATATGTACATAGCCAAAAATAATAATAATAATAACAAACCTCACAAAATGTGTGACTTAAATTATAAAGGGTTAAAAGTTAATTTTGCCCTGTAAGTATTCACTGAGGGCTAATTTTTCCCCAGAAGTTTTTCGAGGGCCAAAATTTTGCCTTAGAAATGTCAAATCTAAAGTAATTTTGCCTTGATCGTTAACCCAGTTAAGTTTGATCGTTAATTGATCAAATATACTAACTTGTCAGTCACGTATCGTCCACGTCATTTTTGTTAAGGTGAAAATTTACTCTAAAAGTTTTCACTCAAAAGCAATGTTGCCTCGAAAGTTTTCAAATTATAGCAATATCGATTTGAATGCTAGTTGACATAAATATGTTAAGCTAGCAGCATGAACAACAATGAAGAATAAAAGGTTACATATGAAATTGGAGCTTACATTCATCAGAGAGTGATAAAGAAAAAGATTCATTCACTAGATGCACAACACACTAAGAAAGATTATTGAGAATAAAGCCATTGAAAACTCTTTGCCACCGTACCCCAACTACGCCGAGATAAGTAAGTACATTTTTTATTTTTCTCTTCATCGCACAAGATATTTTTACCTCTTTGATTGTCTTTAATTCTTCAGATAGGATCCTTTTTTAAAAAAAAATTACTTATTTTAAAATCTAACTTTGAAAAAAAAAAAAAGAAGTGGGTGATATATAGACTTGCAAAATAAGTATATTTGGTCAACTAACAGATAAACTTAACATAAATAACAGCAAGGGTGAAATTGCTACAACTTAAAAACTTTCAAAGCAATATTGCTCTTTAGGGAAAACTTTCAGGGCAAATTTATACCAAAACCCAAAATAAAAATGACACAGATAACATGTGAATAACAATTCAGTATATTTGGTTAACTAATAGTCAAATTTAACCGAGATAATGGTAAAAGCAAAATTGCTTCTCAAAAAACCTCGAGGGAAAAATTGGCCTTCAGTCAATATTTCTAGGACAAAATTAACCTTTAATTCAATTATAAATATTACTAAACTAAAGTGTTGAGCTATTACCAAACGTTCTAGGATTAAACCAAATCAAATCATTGTTCTGATATTAAAAAAAAAATCATTGTTCTAAACCCTAATAAACTATTGTTTAAGGGTTTGTTTGCACAAGGAAAATGGAGGGGAGGGGAAGGGGAAATTTTAATAAATTCAATTTAAAAGAAATGAATAAGTGGGATTATGAAATTTTAATAAATAAAAATATAAGATAAATAAGTAAGAAAATTTAATTGAAAGTTTGGACCCCATTTCTCAAAATTTTTAAAATCAAAAGCATTAAAATTTTTCATTCTCTCCATTTTCTTTATACATTCATACAAAACAAAACACTAAAACTAAGTAAACTAGATAAATCAAATACCTAAATGGAATTTTTTTTCTTTTTTTTTGGGTAAATAAATTAAAAGCAAGGATGATTACATACTATAAAGGGTATGAAAATACTCAACATCAACTACTCTAGAGGAAACACATTTTAAAAGAGGCTATGAGTAATGAACGGATATCAACATGAATAACATTTGTCTCTGGATTGGAAAACTTTTAAAGAGCGTGAGGGTGAGGGTGCCAAGTTTAGCCAAAGAGTATTGAGAAAAATAATACTTTCATCTGTCATAGATATAAAATATATTTATCTAATTTGATTAGATTAAGGAAGTTAGTTAATATAACACCTTAATCATCTTTAATTCACTTCTTTGATTTTTGTTGAGAAATCATCAAGAAGATAATAAATTAGGAAAAAATTAACAAATATGAAAATTGTGTCTTATATTTAGAATCAAAATCAACTCCCTCCCCAGATATATCTTATATTAATGATGTAGGAGTAATGCCTATAATTTATAATTTACGGACGGGCGAATTATTACTTGATCTAAAATAAGACACTTTGGTAGGTTATCATTATAACTAATACCTTAGGTCCAATAGGTATTTAATGGATTCATACCAACTCTAGTATTTAACTTGACCCTTAGAGTCCCAATTATTTCAAAAATACCCTTATTTTTTATTTTTGCACTATTACTCAATTCTGTCAGAATTTTCAATAATCTTTGAAAATTCATATCTTGACCTAGGAATATCCAATTAAAGTGGTTTCAAATTCTATATGTCACTTATTAAGTCTATTTTAAGAGAAAAATATGTTTCACTACCACCTATTCATTAAAAATTCCCAGTTTTAAGGTTTTCTCGAACTACCAGAAAATCTTTCCAATTTCAATAGCTTAATTTCTAAAATTCATAACTAAATATCTAGAACTCCAAATGGGATGGTTCAAAATCCTATATTATCCTCTTTAAGTATATTTGAAGGAAAAAATATTACCATTTATATATTATAGCCATAAAATTTCCATAATTTCGTCAAACCCCATCTGTACCAGAAAACGTTCCAGATTCATCATCTAACTTTAAAAATTCATAGCTCACTATTTATAAACCCAAATGATACATATTATATATCAAATTAAATCTTAAGATGTCTACTTTACTTCTTAAAACTTTCATAATTTTCGGACCAGATTTGGTTACCGAAATTTATTTTACAACCAATATGATTTCAAAGAAACTAACCGATCAGCAACTCCTCTTATTTTCTAAAAATTCTAGACTTATATATAATCATCCAAAACTCATAATCTCATGTATTCCCATATAATTTTTTGTGTAAAATTGATTGGAAACCTCAAATTTATCAAATTTTCATTCCTTCATGATGCACTATTTTAGTCAAAATAAAACCTCACAAAACAACAATTCATTATACTAGGTTTTTATGCTTTCCAAACTACCCAAAAATAATCTCAAATCAACTGGAAAGAGTTAAGGATATGGGAAGGAAACTCACCTATATCAATTTATGGAATTGTGTGTGAGATTTGTAGCATCTTCTTCCTTCCTCTTGTAGTACCGATCACTCTTATATTTCTCTTGCTTTCTCTCTATCACTCACTCTCTCTTTTCCTATATTTTTCTCTTTCTTTTGAATGTGTTGAATGAATGAAAAATGGAAAATGAGGAGTGTGTGTGCGCTTCCGTGTGATTTAGAGAGTGAGAGGGAGGGTGTTGTTGTTTTTTTTTTATAATTAAAAATGTGTGTGTGCGCCATGTGGATATTAAATTAATAAGTGTGTGTGTGTGATTATTTAATTATATGATTGTGTGTGTGTGTGTGTGCATGGCGTGTGGTGTGTGGGAAAAGGGTGTGTGCGTTTTGTTTTAATATAATATATATAGGTATATTTTTATCCTATTAATTACACACACTAGGTCTTTATTTTTTCCCTTTGTCTAATTTAAGATTCCTTAAATTTCATATCTTCCATAATTTGACTTACTATCTAACTCCCATAAATTAATCATTAGCGTTTGAATAAATTTTTGGATGTTACATAACATGTTGATAGCAATTCAGTATATTTGGTTAACTAATGGTCAAATTTAACCAGAATAATGGTAAAAGCAAAATTACTTCTCAAAAAACCTCGAGGGAAAAATTGGCCCTCAGTCAATATTTTCAAGACAAAATTAACCTTTAATTCAATTATAAATATTACTAAACTAAAGTGTTGAGATATTGCCCAACGTTCTAGGATTAAACCAAATCAAATCATTGTTCTAAACCCTAATAAACTATTGTTTAAGGGTTTGTTTGCACAAGGGAAATGGAGGGGAGGGGAAGGGGAAATTTTAATAAGTTCAATTTAAAAGAAATGAATAAGTGGGATTATGAAATTTTAATAAATAAAAATATAAGATAAATGAGTAAGAAAATTTAATTGAAAGTTTGGACCCCATTTCTCAAAATTTTTAAAATCAAAAGCATTAAAATTTTTCATTCTCTCCATTTCCTTTATACATTCATACAAAACAAAACACTAAAACTAAGTAAACTAGATAAATCAAATACCTAAATGGAATTTTTTTTCTTTTTTTTTTTTGGGGTAAATAAATTAAAAGCAAGGAGGATTACATACTATAAAGGGTGTGAAAATACTCAACATCAACTACTCTAGGGGAAACACATTTTAAAAGAGGCTATGAGTAATGAACGGATATCAGCATGAATGACATTTGTCTCTGGATTGGAAAACTTTTAAAGAGCGTGAGGGTGAGGGTGCCAAGTTAGTATTGAGAAAAATAATACTTTCATCTGTCATTGATATAAAATATATTTATCTAATTTGATTAGATTAAGAAAGTTAGTTAATATAACACCTTAATCATCTTTATTTCACTTCTTTGATTTTTGTTGAGAAATCATCAATAAGATAATAAATTAGGAAAAAATTAATAAATATCAAAATTGTGTCTTATATTTAGAATCAAAATTAACTCACTCCCCAGATATATCTTATATTAATGATGTAGGAGTAATGCCTATAATTAAATCTATGTGGCCATCTTAGATGTGATAGAAGGAACAACTCCTTTAATTTAACAATTGAAGAAGATAATCAAGATGAAGATCAGGTGCATGTAAGGAGAAGCAACCAAACCATATTCAAGGGATTCATCTTGTATACAACCAAATAAGCATTGTCTACGACTATGAGTATTAAGATGATGTAATCGGGAGATATCCTTTGAGGGAAGATCTCGAAGAAATAACTTCCATATTAAGAGAATGCAAATATAAGGGAGACAAATTGATCATAAAAACTTCTTGAATAGATTAATAATTTGTTTGGATTAGTGGTAGAAACAGTTTTTCTAAAATAATTTATGTTATACAAGGTAAGTTTATGAGAGAAGTTTTATCTCAACTTGCATGAACATATTTTTTCAACACCAATTCAAACATATCTTAAAAGTATAAGAGATAGAGTAAGACTTTACTAGGAAGTGTTTGAACCCTTCTTTGGCTACATAAGAGCCTAAAGCACGATCAGCTCCAACACGAATAATCTGGATTACTGGAAAAAGAGATGGTGGTCTTTGCATCAGGTTCCATGAATAAAGAATATGCATTAAAAGGTCAGCTAGACCAAGTATATCCATCTTGCATAGGCCACAAAAAAATGTGGTTGATAGGGATTTAGAAATCATTATCAACTTTGCATTTTAACTGGTTGGGAATAAGGGTGCACATATTTTTTTTTTAAAAAAAAACTTAATTTCATGTCTTAAACTTTTAATGAAGAGGGGAAAATAATCTTTTTAGCACTATTACTTCTGATTGTATTTAATTTTTTTTAATATTTGAGGTAAAAACTAAAAAAATCCTTGACTTAATAATATATATTTAACTTAAACTTATAAAATAACATGCGGATTTTTAAAAATATAAACATTAATTAATTCAGAAAGTCTTGGGGACTAAAAATTAATGATAAATTATATATTTGACAGGAAATTATGGATCATATGGCACAACATTTAACCTTGCATCAATACAATATCAACTTTTTTAAAACGATTATGACTCTACTAGTTAACCAAATAAACTCTTTTTTTAAGAAAAAATACCAAACTTGTCTTTGAAATTTTTCTCAATTTTAGTTTTGGTCTATAAAGTTTACTTTGTTTATAATTATTGGTCTTTAAAGTTTGAAAATGACTTAATGCAGCCTTTAACAGTGTTAATTTTGCTGACGTGGTAATAATTTCATTAAGTTGCTTATATGGCATGCTGATTAGGAAAGCTGGCTTGGCGCAAATATAATATAAACTTTATCTTAATTTGTGCTTGAGCTCGGTGTCCGGCAAAATTAACAAAGTTATCGCCATGTCAGCAAAATTAACACCATCAAAGGGAGAAATTCTTGTATGAAACTGATTTGTCACATCATTTATAGTATAACCAATTAAAATACAACAACTCATTAATTGATTTGGCACCTCCTGAATATTAACAATCATATTAATAAAATTAAAAAATTTCACAAGATTTATTTTCTCATTATTTGTGAAATCATTAAGGAATTTATTATTTATAAAAAAATAAATATGTGAACTACATGAGCAGTCAATTAGAATTAATTTTAGTTTAGTTGTTGTATTTTAAGTAATTAAATTACAAATGACGTGATAAATCAGGTTTATATAATAATTTCTCATGTCAAAGATTGTACTAAGTCATTTTTAAATTTTAAAAACCAACTATTATAAATAGAATAAATTTAAATGACTAAAAACGAAAAGTTGGTATGTACCTTTTTTAAATGAGGATAATTATTTTTATTCTATCTTCATAAACTAGTGATGTGGCACAATCCTCAACGCTCACTCAATCGAATGGCTGAAACATCATCGTCTTCGCACGCACTTCAGGGGAGCTAAATACAGGCGATCCGGATTCTCAAAACCCTCTTGTTAAGCCCTCAAGTCAAGATGAAACCAATTTCTCTTCCATTCAATCTTCTCAATCGCTAGTGCTACCGTTTCTAGGGAACCAGTTTGGAACCATTTGGAGCTATTGTTATTTATTTGCTCGTATCATCACATTGAACCTCATTTACAAACTAGTTAAGCTGCTAACTGTTGGAGAGGCTACTAATCATGATCGTAAAAGGATATTGCGAAATGGGTCAGTCTCTGGTTCGGAAATGGAGGACTTGGTCTCGCAATCCGGTATCTTTGTGGCTTCGGAGATTACGATCAAATGCGGCTTTGGAAGCCATTGCCAAAGCTTCGGAAGAAAGAGTTCACAGTATTGTGCTTTATAATTACCCTTCTTTTTCTGGAGCATACTCGGCTCTATTTGTTCATCTCTTCCACTCTTATCATAATATCCCATGCCTTATTTTGCCTTTCTCTTCTGTGGCGCCTCTCAGGTTTAGCTCTAATCTTATCTTCTTAATACTTTTTTTTTTTTTTTAATTTGCCCTTGGTTTCTTTTTGTTTTGATTTATCAGACTCTTCTATTTTTCACAATGGGGTTTTAGATTTTCTTTCTTTCTTATAATGCTTTGTCTCGTTTATGAAATGTATTGTAAAAAAATATTCTGTCTTGGATGTTCTATTGATGAAGTTACAAATGCATGTCAGGGTTGAAGATTTGAACATTGAAGGCCTTGAGACATGTTATCTGCTGGACTTTCTTTGTCCAAAAGAGTTTCTTTTGAAACTTTCACAGCAATTAGGATGCAAGTAAGCGGAGATTGAATTCCTGTTATAATAATATGAATCCTTTCTGATTGCCTCTATGTTGATGATTTTTCCTTTCCTCTCACAAGTGTTATAAATTGCATATTAATTTAAAAATCGGTACTCATTCAGGGTTATTGGATTTGATCACCGGAAATCAGTACTTCCATGTATTCCCAATGTCAATGATTGTCCTGAGAATCTCACTATTCACGTAAACCTTGAGAAGAGTAGCTCTAGTGCTGTTTATGAGTACTTTTCCGCCAAACATGCAGATATTACAACTCCTGATGTAAGTTGGAATTAGGACTCTTCTACATGCTTTTGTTCTCCAGCATCTTATATAGCAATTGCTGAGGTATAAAGATGTTTGAATATCATTAAGGGTGTGGTTCCAAGTTTGCTGGACTCTGAAGTAAAAGATCATGTGGAACTTGTTCTTAAATATATTGAGGATGGAGATCTTCGTTGGTGGAGCTTGCCCAACATCAGGGCATTCAACATTGGATTGGGCGAATGGCGCTCAAGATTCAACTGCGTTGCTAATCCATACATGTATGAGCAGGTTTGATCATTTATGGATCTCATATTACTGAGAAATTTCGATGTGCTAACTGCTGATCCATACATGTATGGTTTTTAATATGGGCACGGTGAATAAATTATTTAGTTAAAGATGTGTGTCACAAACAATTGGAATTATGGTTACTTGACACACATTGTCGAGAGGATTAGCCTGGCTGTGTATTAGTTTAGAAATATACTTTGTTACTTGTCTTACTCAAAATAGTTCCAACTTCAACTCCTGTTATCATATTGTTGCTGAAGTTTTCTCTTACTTTCTAAAAATCTGTCACAGTTGCTGGAGTTAACTGCTGAAGATTTAATTGCTAAAGCAAACTCAGATCTTTCATCCCGCCAGAATGCTGCAAATAAATTGCTGGGAAAAGTTTTCAGGGTTCGGCTGGGTAAAGGATTTTATGGAGAGTGCCTGGTAGTATTCCAAGATTTAATCTTCATTATATTGTTAGTTCTCTGTTGCCATTTCTAATTAATGCATTGACCCCGTCCTAGCTTTACCTAACTTTACATAATTTGTATCCATATTTGTGCCATGCACTTTCTCTGTCTATTTTCTTTTTAGTATATAAAAGCTTTCACCATTGAAATTTATTACTATGGCATCATCGTGGGACTGCAACATGGTGCTCCCACACCCAACTTTGAGATTGAAGTTTGCAATCAAATTTTGACTCCTCCTTTTTTGCTTCAGGGAGTCAGGGAAGATGGGAACTCGAACTTAAGTGATGAAATCGGGAAGCTCCTGAGTGCAAAGAGTGCTGCTGCTGGTCTAAGGTATTCTATTTACAAAAATGTCCTTTTGTTTTCGTTTGTCTTGGTATTTTTAATTCAGTAGAAAAAATAATTCTCCATTAGTTTGCTTGCTGCAAGAAAAAGTTCTGTCCAGAGCTTAATGTCTAACTCAGGTGGAACTTGGAAATTCATGATCATGAACTGGAGGAAAAAAATTATTGACAATGGGAAGTAAAAGCTAGGACAAAAAAAGCCATAAATATAAATGTAGGTAATGAATTATAATCCAAGAATTTCATTTGTCATTAATGCAAGGCTCCTTTTATTTATTTATTCAAAGTTGGGATCATTTTGGTTAAGGACTGGCTGGGCACAATATTTATTCTCATGTATCTGCTAATAGCAGGTGTGGTTAACCTATCCCATACTAAATTAAACCCACTCGTGAGTAAATGTTCTTGAAGGTAAATACTATCCACATCTTGCACCCACGACTAGTTTCCCCCAGCTAGTTTCTTTCTGGAACAAAATGGCATACTCTTCTCACTAACTTCTTTCTACTTTAGCAATCTGAAACAAAGATATAAAATAAATGAATAAACAATTACTTAATGACAGGTTCATGAGTTATTGAGTTCTGTTTTTCTCTCATCTTGTGTTGTTTATCTAGGTTTGGTGTATCAATTAGAGATGCAAGTTTTTCGCATGGATCATTTGTCAGCATGTTAATTATGTCAATTTGAGATTTCATTATTGAATCCATCGGTTGGGCTCATAATAAATTAAAGGTTGCTCCTGCTACTCAGCCTAGAGCCTTGAGCATTGTACAAGGACGTGCTATAGGAGTAACTCATTACCTCCTGGGTGGAATTGCCACAACATGGACGTTCTTCTTAGCAAGAATTATTGCAGTAGGATAATGGCTAGGAGGATTTGAAAAGCATTATGGCATTAAGATTTCCAAGGTTTAGCCAAGGCTTAGCTTAGGACCCCAGTACTCATCGTATTTGGTTTGGTATTGCTACCGCACATGACTTTGAGAGTCATGATGATATTACTGAGGAACGTCTTTATCAGAGATGTTGTAACAATGCTGAATTAGAGATCAGGGGCTTCATAATTTGCTTGGACTTGTGAAAATTTGACAAGATCCTTGGCTGTTTCTCTAATTATGTTGATTCTTTCTCTGATGTGATGCATTGACTATGCATACCTTTGTCTAATCATCCTTATTTAGCTCACATTCTTAGGTAAACACTTAAGAATCTGAACAATGTCTTTTAACAAGTCCTTCCAGCCTGATGTTCGTCCTGCTTCATTGCAGATTATAACTTTTGTTTTCAATCTATGATTTATTGATATGCATGATTTGATGCATTTGATGCTTATATCTATGGCAGGCCTATAGGAGCTGTGATATTCATGCAGCGGAATAATATCAAAATGTGCCTGAGAAGCACTGATAATGCCACAGATACCTCTGAAGTTGCAAAAGTGTGTTCCAATACTTTTCTTACTTTGTGATTCTTCAACATTTTGACACACACACACACACACATATTGAGTTTCGTTAACTTGGAAATTGAAGGCATATGGTGGAGGAGGTTCCCCAAGTTCAAGCTCCTTCATAATAAGGATGGATGAGTATAACCAATGGATTCGATGAATTCAATATCATTTCAAGGTACACATCTAATGTTAAATTTTACTTTAAATATTTATGGCAAACCATCTTTTTTCTGTTACGGGGCAAACTTTCTCCACCTGATAAATTTACATATAGAGATTGCATAAGAATGTGTTCTTGAATACAAATTTCAGTTGGCTGCTAGAAATGTATGAGGGGCTTCATTTGATCCATTCTTCACACTGCTTGTTTAGTGAAGCAATGTTTTGATGATTTGATTATTTTGTGTCCCCTTTTTCTACCAGTTGCACTCTGAATATCGCCAGCTTTTTGTCCTGTGTTGTAGACTGAAACCATTTTAATATGGACTTCTTTTGAAACTCAGATTGACAGTGACTATGGATGATGCTGATCCATGACTCCCTCCCATTAATAACCTCCATCTACAATCCTTAGTAGAGTTACATGAGTTAGGGAGCAAACTCATATGGAAAATGGTAGTTCAAGCAAGAACATGTATAAAGAAGGCTATTGGATGCGTCGATGAAGAAAGTAGATAAAACGGTATGAAGTCTTCTAAAAAGAAGTGAATGAAGATGAAAAAGAATGAGTTATTGAGCGGGACTTCTTGGTTAATGATATATTCAAAAATTTGGTTGTTGCTAAAGTATAATGGTGTCTTGGGATTTATTTAGTTGATGCCACCTAATGGGATAAGGCTTCTTGTTATTATTGTTGTTGTACAATAAGTTATGTAACCCAATTACTCCCCATTTAGCTTTTAACGATTTGTCTAATGATCTTCTGGACGAAAGTGCCCTCTAGGACTAGTCTAGGTAGGGCCTATGGATTGTGTTTGAAAGCAAAGTAAGAAGAATAATTTCCTTTTCTCAAGTTGAGAGTGTTCTCTCTTTTTGGCTTCCGTGCCAATGAAGATGCCTTGTCTATTTTATACAGCATTTTAGGCGCTCCACAAATTAGTATTTAACTAATACTTACCTTCTTATTGGGGCCTCATCAAGGTTAGACCATGTCTCCAGACTCAAAGAGTACTTATTGAAATACTTACAGATCGCCTATTAATAAGGTCTGTATCCGTGGGATTTTAAACTACAATCTTATGGTTATGAACCAATCCTTTACCAATTAAACCAATCTTTATTAGCATAATCAAAGTTATTGATCATTAAAAAAAATAAAGGACATTGTTTATTTATCATTTTTTGAAAAAACAAATACAACAAAAGGAATCTCTTCATGACATGTCTTTTGAAACTTTCTCCCCGTTTAGATTAAAAAAAAAACCGTTCTCCACCAGAAAAAAGCACGAGTTGCCCCTCCAAGAATTTCTGTTTGGGCCGTCGGATGCTTCCAGCATTTGGTAGTTAATCAGGACCACGCCGTTCCCTCGTTCTAGAAGCTTCTATGTTTGTATCTCTTTTTTTATTTATTTATTTATTCTGGCCATCCCCCTGATCTATCTATTGACTACTGTTGCCGTGTTACTTTAATATATATATATATATATATATATATATATATATATATATATATATATTCCCAGCATAGACGCATGTTACTTGAACAATAAGACATTTTTTTTAACTAAAAACAATAAGACATACTTATTGCTTATAAATAATAAACATTATTCTAAAATTTACTCTATAATATATTGATGATTCCTAAATGCACTAAAAAATTTATCAATATATCATATAAAAAATAATGTATTCATATGTAATATGAGAATTATTCTTTTGAGAAAACTGTAATATAAGAATTATAAAAAGTCAAATTATTTATAAAATAATTCGTTCATATTATATAAATATTATATTTCCTCTTCCAATCATAAAAATAAAACATAGTTGACTTTTTTGAAGGGATCAAGGAAGCTAAATAAGTTAATTAATCATATTATATATTGTGTATCTTTAAATTATATATCATCTTATAAGTTAGACAAAATAATTTGGAGAGAAAATGATAAATATAAATATGTTAAAATAATTTAACTTATTCTCTTAATATCTCAAAAAAAGTTAACTATGTCTTATATTTAGAATTAGAAGGAGTAACTTGTTATAAATATATAATTTTTTTTTCTCTTTTTAAATTTTCAGTATGAATATTTTTTTAAAAATAAAAAAAATATGAATATTTTTGGAAAAATTCCATTAAAATATTAAATGAACTTCATTAACCCACATAAGTCCATTATAAGTTGGAAAAGACAAATAAGACTATGGGGGAAATCTGGGTCTATCAAGTTTATGTGTAAAGACCAAAATGCCCCCTTTAAAATGGTTTGACATTAAGTGGCTAGTGTGTGGAAAAATATGGTGAGTGGGACGATTCTGTGAGCTGAAGGTGAAGAATGTGGTGGCTGATCAACGTCGAAGAAATGGAAGCTAAGAAAAGAGTCAAGGGTAAGTAAATATTCAACAAACATAATCTTTTTCAAATGAATTGGACAATAACCACCTTATTCTCATTGTTGACGTTGGTGTGTTTTAGGTATGGTTCAATAGGTTTGACTGTGGTTGCACACAAAAAATGTGGGCCTTTACGTAGGTTGTGAGAGATAATTTATTAGGGTTGTCAATGATGGCTAAGAACAATGACAATGGTGCTGTGATTTTAGGTTATTTATGGTGGTTTTGGCTGTGGGTAAGTGGATTTGTAGGTTGAGGTGGATTAAAGGTTCAGACTTTACGTAACTACAACGGAATCGACGGTATGGTGTGAGTTATTTATGTATTTGGTCATGTTAGCTATGAGAAGTAGTATAATGAAGAGTTTATTGATTTGAAATAAGTTTCATTGAGTTGATGTGGATGATTGATTAGTTATGTCATTAACATTAAAATAGGACTTATGGAAACAGAACTTGTCATTACGTGTATGGTAGTTGTTATCATTACGATATTTGGTTTGTTGTCAACGCCATTACAGAATTTGTCATTACCATAAGTAAATTTGTCATTACCATTAACAACAATATTTAAGGCATTTACTCATTTTGTCATAACCAAACGATTGTCTGAGAAACATGATGTTATTTGTGAACAACATGACTGATTTCATTACTGGCATAAATAAATTGGTGACAAGCCAAAATTGTTAGTCAATCCTTTAGCTGATGTTATTAGAACTTAGTGATACTTGTCAAATCCATTACGGAATTTGTCAACGCCATTGCTATTCTAGTAAATCTCATAACAGATTCTGTCAAAAGCATAACTCATTTAGTCAATTCCTTGAGAAATGTATGTTGTCGTGACATGGGTGTGGAGTTGGAGGTTAAATACTTAGGAAATGCTTAACTTTGTTGTTAATTATGAAATTGGTATTGTAAAACATCTTGATGAAGTAGTCAATGATCCAAGTGTGTGTTGTAGGGATTTTTCTTAATGATGAAATTTCATTGTGTAGGATTGACATTGTCATGAAATCTTAATTTTTTTTTCTTGCATTCTTGCAGGTTAGCATGCAAGATTATATTGAATATTGGGGCAACACCTTCTTCGAAGTCACTTATTTGTTTTTTCCATGTTGGGGGGGGGAGAGTTTGTAACTAATGTTAAAGGTGAAGTTAAATATAGAAGTGTGAGTATGAGGGTAAAATCGATAAAGGAGGGGATGATAGTTGAAGAATTGAGGGTAATAATAGGAGGATGGTTTGGTATAGATGGTCATTGGTGTGACATTAAATACACTAAGCTTTGATGAAAAGATATTAGTAGATCTCATTAATAATTCTGATTTGAAAAATCTATTTCATTATAATGACAGTAGTGTACATGTGTATGTAGCATTGAAAGGAAGTGATAATGAAGGAAAGGCCAAGGATGATAAAGAAAGGCAAGTAATAGTTTTTTTGGTTAAAGAAGTAGTTATTTCCAATAGTGTTTTTAGTAATATGTTGACAATACTTGTTAATATACATGTAAGGTTGATCAATTCGTGGGAGTTGCGGAGCAAATGTGTTAGAATGACGAGGCTGTGTGTTATGGAATGAGTGATGAATTTGTACTAAAATGAGTGCCATGCAAGACATCTTCTCAACATTCCATGTGCAGTTGGTCCCAGTTGTAACAATACAATTATGTTAATGAATACTTCAAGATTACAAGCAAACAAAAGATTTATAGCAGAACAATGATCCCAGTTGTGACAAAAGACATGTCAAATCCAAATGACTACTGACTAGATAATATAGCAACTCAAAAGTTCCTGGCACTACCGAATACTAGTCGACCTCCTGGCAAGCCAATATTTGTAAGGAAAGAGTCACAGTTTCAAAACAAAAAAAATTTACCATTACAGCTCATGTCATCAAGCAGACCACTCTAGAAGAACATGCAAAAATCTAAACCCGGCTTAAGCTTTGGTATGCAGACGTGTGAGTAAATATTTTGCAAGTCATCTTTTGGTTTATGTACAATGATTTGGATCCCTTCACATATTTTTAGTTAGAAGGGTTATAGCATATAGAATGCCATTTTTGTAAGTACTGTATAGGGAAAAGAATATTTGCTATGGTGAGAATGACAAGAAAACATTAGGTATATGTGAAATTGCAATGTTCACTTATCATTTGACTATATATATGGTAGTTGCTGTAATGTACAATCTGGTTATTGTCATTACATTACTACTTTTTTTAATGGTTATACTTTATTGTAAGTTATGTATACAAGGAGGGACATGTTTTTTTGGGGTCACGACTTGTATGACATAGGTGTAGGTGGAATGAGTAATGTGAATATGTTATTTGCCTATATATGTCTCAGTTGTTGTCTTGATAGATTTGGTTTTCGTAAATCATAATATTATACTCGTCATTATCATTACTACTTTTGTTAATGGTTATACCTAATTATTAGCACCTGTACAACTGAAGGGACATGTTATTTTGGCTTCAGAACTTGTTAGCATTAGGTTTACTTAGAATGACTAATGTTGATAAGTCATTTGACCATTTGCGTGATAGTTGTTGCCATTAACATTTATGATTATTTGCCAACATAATCACTGAACTTGTGATTACCATTAAAAATCTTGTCAAAACTGTTAAAATTTTTGTTATTCCCATTACTGAATTTGTGAGACGCTAACTCTTTCGGGCAACATCTTCACACATGACTTAATCAGAAATGCCCTTGTTGTCATTCTCATTATGCATCTCATCAAACCCATTAAAACTTTTGTCATTCCCATTACCGAATTTGTTAGAGGCCACCCCTTTGAGGTAACATCTTCACACATGACTTAATTAGACATGCACTTGTTGTCATTCCCATTATGAATCTAATCAAAACCATTAAAATTTTTGTTATTCCCATTACGGAATTTGTCAGAGGCCACCTCTTTGGGGCAATAGCTTCACACGACTTAATCAGACATACACTTATTGTCATTCCCATTATGCATTTCGTCAAACCCATTAAAACTTTTGTTATTCCCATTACGGAATTTGTCAGAGGCCACCCCTTTGAGGCAACATCTTCACATATGACTTAATCAGACATGCACTTGTTGTCATTTCCATTACGAATCTTGTCAAACCCATTAACATTTTTGTTATTCCCATTACAGAATTTGTCACAGGCCACCCTTTTAGGGCAACAGCTTCACACGACTTAATCAGACATACACTTATTGTCATTCACATTATGCATCCCGTCAAACCCATCAAAACTTTTGTTATTCTCATTACGGAATTTGTCAGATGCCACCCCGTTGGGGTAACATCTTCACACATGACTTAATCAGACATACACTTGTTGTCATTCCCATTATGCATCTCGTCAAACCCATTAACATTTTTGTTATTCCCATTACTCAATTGGCGTGAGTCTATCAATCATGACCATACATTTTACACAATTCATCAGTAAGTCATTCAATATTTGTCATTCTCATTATGAATTTTGTCAACTTTATTACAAATGTAGTCAACATCATTACAATTCTTCAGTAAGTCATTCAGTAACATTATATCAACAACAACAAAAACCACACCGATGTCAATGTGCATACATTAACAATATAAAACATTACTAACCAAAACTATCCGTCCTAAATTACCCCAAAATGACATGACTTCCTAATAAGTTAAACATCATCGGTCAATCTCTTTAACAGATTGATTAATTCCAAAAATTAACTTATACCTAGAATGGAAAAAATTTATTGTCACAACAGAATTATAGCAGTCATTTCCTCTTGGTATGTGTCATTCCTGAAGTGATGAGTCTTAAAGCAGTCTCCCTCTTCTTATTCAATTCATGATTTATCAGCCACCACATTAGGTTTTTCCTATACTCTTGAATCTCATCATGACTATACTCCATGGTTACACCAAGCTTCCAATTGTTTAATCCAAATTAACACATGAACGCCACAGTTTCGCCTACATGACATAGTAAAATTATGGTCAAACAATAAACCTTTTTTTTTGTAATTCCATTTTCTTTATCAGCATCATGTCATATATTCAATATTATTGAGAGGGATTTCTCTAGACTTTCATTTTTACCAAAATATCACTGCCTTCTGCGTCAAACACTATTTATAATGTTACATTGAATTGAATCCTTTCTATGATTTTCCCCAGTAACTCATTACTATGTCTATTTTTTTCCCACGTGCTATAGTGTCTTACTGTGCAACTTTTTTAAAATAAATTTTAGGGTAAGGTACCATTAATATCTGCAGAAGAAGTGCATCACCTACATATATTTATTTTTGTTCTAGTTGTTGCCCACATCACATTCTATGTGCTGATTATTGTTTTTGAAGGTGCAGGAGTAAGTATATTTAATAATCTCATTTTTTAAAAAAAAAATGCCTCTTCTTGTTTAAATTCTCTTCAGTCTTCTTCTTTACTAATAATCCAACTTTTTCTATATAGATACGTTAGTGGAAGCATTGGGAGAACTCAATTACTAGAGAAAGCAACGAAAGCAATTTTTAATGTTTCTTTCAATTTTCCTTCTTTAAGCAATTTTATGGCTCTGTGATAAAATGCTCTTGCTCTCAATTGTTAATTCTCTAGGAATTTCACAATTGATGTTACATTTTCGAGAGGCACAAATTCAATTAATAAGCAAGAAAAATTATCAAATATTATGGACATGCATAGAGCAAAATCCCACACTCACAACAAATTCAATTACACCCTAACCAAAGAACCTAGAATGAGACCTCAACCACATAATTCAATTTAGATTTCACATTAGTAGCACAACAAATTGATCACAATTATATCACACAACAAAAAGAATTTGTGGCTGCAACAAGTTACAGAACATCAGTTTCCACAACTACCAAATTTGAATTTCTTTGACTTCAATAGTTCTAAGAGCAATGGAATTTCTTTGGTACCAAAGAGTTTTTTCCCCTAGTAAATTAAACCTTAATTCCCTAAACTATCAAATAAAAGAATCAGTTCTCAGCTACCTTGACAAAATCAAAGTCCAATTCTGATGCATTCACAACTCTCAATCCAACAAGCAGAATAATTAATTAAACTTCCTCACAAATCAAATTAGGTCCAAAAGTCACTAAAGAACAACTCAAGCAATTTCCAAACTGACACACATAACCGCATAATCGATTTACAATACAATCTAGTGACAACAACTTCAGAATTTTCACCAATTTAGACAAAGTCATATCAATACAATAGCAGAATGAGAAGTGGGAGCCGACCTGATGAAGAGGAAGAAGAGGGAGCAGCTCATTGCCGATTGTTAGGGAAAAGGGAGAATCGGAGAAGCTGAGAATGAGAACTCGAGAAGGCTAGCTACGACTGTTGGGTCATCGCCACACTGATATTGGATTGAGAGTTAAGAATAATGAGCTGAGAGTGATATTCGACTGAGAGGATTTTGGTCACTGATGACAAGGAGGACGAGATTCTGAACAAAAAATCCCACTCACAATGATGAAAGTAGGAAACGGTTGTGGCAGGGAGAGGGAAAATTCAACGAAGTCCACAAAATAGGTTTGATTTGTGAGGTGTGTGTAAATGAGTGTTAAGGGCTTTTTAGTCCTTATATCTAAACTTGATCAATCTAGATTCCCTCTAAAAATCTTATCTGTCATTTCCAATTTATAATAGATTTTTATGAGTTAATAAAGTTTATATGATATTTTAATAAAATTTTTCTAATATATTTTCCGACGGAAAAAAATGAGTATTTTTTTTTTTATGCAAGAATATTCGTAGCCCCGCAGCCGCATGGGGTAGTAGACTGGTAGTTTCCCAACCCCGAGACCCCAAATCAAAATTAGAAATTGAAAAAAAGAAATTCAGACAAATTTTTTATTCTCATTACCGTAAAACCCTAAACCCTAACTATCTAGAACCTCAGGTCACTCTCTTCTTCTGTCATTTTCCTTCCTCTCTTGGCTTCTTTCCCATCAAGCTCCCCTCTCTTCTGGTAATGGCCACCGCATCCTTGCTCCGCTCTCTACGAAGGCGTGATGTCGCTTCTGCCTCTTTCGCCACCTATCGATCGGTACACCATTCCCTCAACTTGCTTTTGCTAAGTGTATCCGATCCTATCCTTAAGTATTTGGGCCATTTCTGCATGTTTTTGTGGTTTATTTAGCTTATAAATTGTTTTCGTGGCGTGGGATTATTTATGAATCTCTCGGAACTCTTGTTAAAGCTCGGCGGCTGTGTTTGAGTGTATTGCAATATTTGGATCAGGACCTGGAACAACACGAATCCCTTGTATCCCACTTTGAAAAATACATATATTGCTACCGGATATTTGATGCATTTGACAAGAATTGGCGATAATGTGTTGCTAGATATAAATTTCAATTATTGCCTGTTTCTTTTTGTTGCCTAACCAAAATCAGTTTGCAGCAAGTTTCAACTGTGTCTTTGTAAATGGACAAATGCAACTCCATATTGCCCAACTACCACTTCATTAAAATTTTTCTATTTGTACCCAAAGTCAACCTATTGTTTTATTGGCATACAGGGTCCATGCTTCATTACCATAACATTTAAATGCTCATATTTTACTCTGATTGATGCTGTTCCTCTTGAAATTTTCAATGGGGCACATTCCAATATTTTCAATCATTCCATAATGGTTGCTGATCCTGGCATTCAGCCGGAACATATACTAGTGAAGTTAAATGAGTTTGGCATCCAACCGAGTTTTTTACTACTCCTTCAAAGTCTCACAACTCTTACTTACTCAAGGAGGATCGTGATATTTCCATTCCCTTCACTATGAATGCAGGTCGTTCTACCGAATATCATTATAATCTACTTCATTCCATTGTTGACCCATTTTCTAGATCTGGAGACTCTATAGGTGGCAGTGCCATGACCCATTTTATGTGGCGTGTGATTGTTTTCTTACTCATCCTTTTTGAACAGCTATTATAGAACTTGTGTGACAATGTACTTGGGATTCAATACTGCAACTATCGCCTTGACGGAGTATTCTGCGTCTGTGATTGTCTTACAGATTATTGATATTATAAGTTGCTGCATTTAACTTTTTCCTATCTATCTGCAATGAGTGCATTTACAAGAACTTCATTTTCCCTCTAATTAGCAAATCTGGAATGCTTTTGCCTTCAAATGTGAACTCTCACAAGCCTGATGCTAGTCTATATTGGTGTTATTATCTGAATTTGAGGACGTCTGAATGTCTGATTTTATGTTGGTACCATGGAATCATATCAACTGTATGCACCATATCTTGTAATTGAGTTGTACAAAGAAATAAAATTTTTTCCTTACACAAATGTTTGTACTTTCTACAGTTTACAGGTGGCTCTAAACCAGCACATGTCACTCAATTCTGGACGAGTTTGTCTCGCCCGTTCAGGTTTTATTTCTTGTTCTACTTCTTCTTTAAGTAATTGCTAGCAAGTTGCTCTATCCTCTATGGTCATTATTTCTGTTCCTAATAAAATTTTATCATATCCTTCCATGTGCATTTCAGTTCAAGGCCTGCTGGTAATGATGTCATTGGTATTGATTTGGGTACTACCAATTCATGTGTTGCTGTTATGGAGGGAAAGGTAAGACTTCATTCATCTCTTTATTTTTTCATAGTTCATACATGTTTTTGATGTGTGGCGTTCTTCTTGACTGAGATTATATACTTTACAGAATCCAAAAGTCATTGAAAACTCTGAAGGAGCTCGTACAACACCATCTGTGGTTGCCTTCAACCAAAAATCAGAGTTACTTATTGGTACACCAGCCAAACGACAGGCTGTGACCAACCCAACAAACACCCTATTTGGAACCAAACGTTTGATTGGTAGGCGATTTGAAGATCCTCAAACTCAAAAGGAGATGAAGATGGTCCCATACAAGATTGTCAAGGCTCCAAATGGAGATGCATGGGTTGAAGCTAATGGGCTGCAGTACTCTCCCAGCCAGATTGGTGCCTTTGTTCTTACCAAGATGAAGGAAACTGCAGAATCATACCTTGGAAAATCTGTCTCAAAAGCTGTAATCACTGTGCCAGCTTACTTCAACGATGCGCAGAGGCAGGCAACAAAGGATGCTGGTAGAATTGCTGGGCTTGATGTGCAGAGAATCATAAATGAGCCCACTGCTGCTGCACTTTCATATGGGATGAACAACAAGGAGGGTCTGATTGCAGTTTTTGATCTTGGAGGTGGAACGTTTGATGTTTCCATATTAGAAATATCCAATGGTGTTTTTGAGGTATGGAAATATTCATTTCTATGTTCTCTCTCTCTTTCTCTCTCACACACAACTTTATTTAATGATTAATTGGGGATAATATTTCTTGACATACAGGTGAAAGCAACAAATGGTGACACTTTCTTGGGAGGAGAAGATTTTGACAATGCTCTGTTGGACTATTTAGTGAATGAATTCAAGAGAACTGAGAGTATTGATCTTTCAAAGGATAGACTTGCCTTGCAGAGACTCAGGGAAGCTGCTGAGAAGGCTAAGATAGAACTTTCTTCAACATCTCAAACTGAAATCAACCTGCCTTTCATCACTGCTGATGCATCTGGTGCAAAGCATCTGAATATCACATTGACTAGATCAAAGTTTGAGAGTTTGGTAAATCACTTGATTGAAAGGACAAAGGCGCCATGTAAGAACTGCTTGAAGGATGCCAACATCTCCATTAAAGAAGTTGATGAGGTTCTGCTAGTTGGAGGGATGACTCGTGTGCCTAAAGTACAAGAGGTTGTTGCTGGGATCTTTGGAAAGAGTCCTAGCAAAGGTGTAAATCCCGATGAGGCAGTTGCAATGGGAGCAGCTATCCAAGGTGGTATCCTTCGTGGGGATGTTAAAGAGTTACTTCTCCTAGACGTTACCCCACTGTCTTTGGGTATTGAAACTTTGGGTGGCATCTTCACTAGATTGATCTCAAGGAACACTACAATTCCTACAAAGAAGAGTCAGGTAATTATTGAAGCTAATAATTGTCTTTTAATGCATGAGTTATAGAACTTTCACATCCAAGAAAGGGGGGCTAGTAATAATTGCTTAAGAAAATTGTTCGAATTGCCAAGCCTTCTAGCAAGTACTATAGCTTCAAAAGTTACTAAGCCTTTCATAAGACAATGAAATTTCGACAAGATATTTCAACCACTGCACTGCACTGCACATACATGTCTTAAATGTGAGAGAGAGAAGACTGCCACAAATATGCATGGGAACTTGCTATTTTTGTATTTATGGAAGCTAACTTTGGTAATTTCTAAACATCGGTTGAGATTTTTTAGATGTGGTGGAATCTTTTCCTAATATCACTGTCATACCTATATTATCTAACTCATCTATAACAAAAACTGTTGATTACTAATTCTGTCCAGTAAATCATGTGTTTTCAAAAGCTTATATTACAATTCTATCTTTTAATGTGTTTCAGTTGTTATATTTGATTTTGAGTGTGCTGATTTATTACAATCCTAACCGTTTGTTTCCAGTTGTTTATTTCCATTGTGCGTGTGAGATTTCTGCTGTAAGCTCTCTTTCTTCTCACTGAAGAAGAAACTATTTTAAACTATGATATAAATCAGTGTCTGCTTATATTTTTCCCTCGATTTATTTGTGGTCAATTTTATATTTGGTTGCTTGGGTTCCATCAACTATATTGTTTCAAAAGTAACTAAGCCTTTCATGCACCTAAATGAAATTTCCTCAACATATATCTTCCACTGCACTGCACTGCCGCAAATATGCTTCTGAACTCAATATTTTGTGTTTATGTTAGCTGACTGGTGGAGTAATTCTAAACATCAGTTGAAGTCTTTTCAAGATGTGATGGAACCTATTCCTAACCGGCCAAGTTATTGTTACAGGTGTTCTCTACTGCAGCGGACAATCAAACACAGGTGGGTATCAAGGTGTTGCAAGGTGAGCGAGAAATGGCTGCTGACAACAAAATGCTCGGAGAATTCGAGCTCATTGGCATCCCCCCTGCCCCCAGAGGCATGCCTCAAATTGAGGTCACTTTTGACATTGACGCCAACGGGATTGTGACTGTATCTGCCAAGGACAAGTCCACAGGTAAAGAGCAACAAATCACCATTCGCTCATCTGGAGGCCTCTCGGAAGATGAGATTGAGAAGATGGTGAAAGAAGCCGAGTTGCATGCCCAGAAAGATCAGGAAAGAAAAGCTTTGATTGATATTAGAAACAGTGCTGATACTACCATCTACAGCATTGAGAAGAGCTTGAATGAGTACCGAGACAAGATTCCGAGTGAAGTGGCCAAGGAGATTGAGAGTGCGGTTGCAGATCTGAGGACAGCCATGTCAGGGGACAGTGTGGATGAGATTAAGTCAAAGCTTGATGCCGCAAATAAGGCTGTCTCCAAGATTGGCGAACACATGTCAGGTGGTTCAAGTGGTGGTTCCTCCTCTTCTGGCGGTGCTCAGGGCGGAGATCAGGCTTCTGAGGCAGAATTTGAGGAGGCCAAGAAGTGAGAGATGCAGAGTGGTCTCTGGTAGTTTCTCTTCTGATAATTCAAACAATCAAGGAGAAAAAAGGTAGGGTTCTTGTTTTTCGTAAACACATCATAGGGCCATTCATAATGGAGGCATTTTCGTTTGTTTAAAACTTGTGGAGCATTGAACTGAGCTCTCCTCAATGATAGGGAAATTTTGTCCTTTAGTGATTCATTCATTGCATATCATCCTCTTGCCTGTATTACTTGGTTATGGTGAAAGATGTGTGTCTCTCACTCTTTCAAACATTCTGCCATTCTGGTTTCACATCAATGTCATAGTAAATAATTTAGATATTATTGATATGGTGTGAATCAGTCAACGAACAGAAAATAGAAATAGCATGTTAGATGTATATCTAACCTAGATGCACTAAAATAATGGTATAAAGTTCTGAAAACAGCAAATCGATTGAAATGAATTGGTAAGTGGTAATGTTTATTATAGAAAATGTGTCGTATATTAATATTGTGTGTGTGTGTGTGTGTGGGTGTATGATGTTGATAGTATTAGTTTGTTGGATTTAAATTATCTTTAAAAAATAATTTACTGATCAAGGGATTACTACAAGGCATTATAATTATCTATATTGTTTAAAAAAGGATGAGTGGTAAATACATAATAACTTTTAGCTTACTTTATAATAGTATATTAGTAAAATCGTTTTTTTGCCCAACAAAAATGGTATATTTGTTGATTATTGATTATTATTGATTTTATAACAAATAACTTATCCACTCCTTGGCCCAAAAAAAAAATGTTCACTTCTTATTGTACTTAATTTAAATATAAGCCTGAACAAGCTATTTTTTTCCTTTTTGGTTTATAGATTCATAATATTATTATGAATATCAACTCTCTAATATTTAAATCATTTAATATCTCATGATCTTTCTTTTCATTTTGGTTTTTTTTTAATAATAAACATTCATTCATTAAACACATATTACATATTATTGCCCTTCCTCCTGAATATAAGATTTAGTTGTTAGTGTAAAATACATATTATGATAATAGAATTATCAATTCATTTAAATTAAATAATCAAATTTCAAAAGTTCATATTATATTCTTACGCTTAATACAATGTTTAAGAAAGCTTTCTAGGGACGCCACCTAAAATTTCATAACATGTTAGGAAGATCCAGTCTAAACATTGCTTATCCTCTACATACATGACTAGGCATCCATTCAGTACACCCGGGATCATAATAGTCTCCAGTATTACTCTAATTCAATAACCAGAGCCTGGATTTTTAACCTTAAGCCCCACCAATGCGTGCCTCAAGCAGGCCAATATATCAATCTTGTATCTCATAACACTATCCTTAATTATTATTGGAAAGGCATGCCTACCAGCTCCCCGACAGTTCCATTAGCCAATAATCATTACTCCCTACTGTTGCTAATAAGACATTTTTTATATTTATTAATATTTTTCTAATTTACTCTTATTAATACTCCTTAATAATAATCAATGAGAAAGGAAAATTAAGGAAGATGACTAAGATATTTTAGAAAAACATATTATATTAACTAAATTCTTTAATTTAATGTAAATATAATCCTATATTAAAGACTTGATAAGAAGAACTTACCGGTGTCGCCCTTCATCCACTTCCTCTTCCACGTACTCCTCCTGGGTTTTGGCAACGATAGTCTCGTGCTCGTCCATATGATCATCAGTGTCCTCAAAATATGATTCAATAGGGTCTGGAGGCTTCGGATTCCCAGGAACTAATGAGTTGGTCGATGAGGCCTTTGGCAAATTTCTCACGCCTCATACAGTCTATGACATCAGGATCAAGTGGAGGAAATCGGCCTAAAGCTTCAAGCCTACAGTTAGCAATTTTCATATTGTGGGCCTCATTATTTCCCAAGCCCACTTGTTACCAGCACAACTTGATGGGTCATTTGTCTTTGAGTCCTCAATTGGGTTTTTGTTTTCTGGCCCATTTGCGTGGCTTTCTCCTCTTATGCAACAAATTTAGGGCTATTATCAACAGATCTAATAAAAAGGGTTAGTCCATGATAACTTAATGAATTAAGTTTTAAATTCTCGCTAAGAGAGAGATACTCATATTTAGTATTTAACTGTACATCGAACAATATTGCCTCCAGTTAAGAGTGTTTTCGAGACAAGATGGGATCGGGAAACACCGTTCCCAGTCCCCTCTTGAGGAAAGGCTCAGGATAGCATTGCTATCTCGATCTTGTCCTGGGAATTTTCCATTCTGGTCGGGATGGGATTTTTTTGAAAATTTTGATTTTTTTTTAACTTATTTCATGTATTGACTTTTTGCCCAATTTTGACATGAATTGAACCTATTTTCGTGTATTTCCATTAGAATGGATAAGATAGAAATATCATATTGTATAAATTATTTGAATATAAATAGTTAAAGAAAATTAAAATTACAAATTCATCGAAATTCCCAAATCCCAACATTGTTGTCCTTGCTCTTAATATTCTAACTCTAACTCTAGTTAGGTTTTACCCTAATCCAATTTTAGCTTTTAGAATTTTAGGGTAACTTTCTTAGGGTGGGGAAGTCTCATTTCCAATCCCAAATCAAAATTATCTCAATCCCAAATTTTTCCCTCCCAATTTACCCAAAACCCAGAAGAGAAAACCTTAAACACTCCTATTGAACTCTAATAAGAGAATACTTGTACTTAACAAAAAATATAAAAAAAAAATTTAAGGTCATTAATTGGTCTACCTTTATGACCAACTCATCAAAGAAATATATTTGTAGTTTTTTCTATTATTTTTTATATTTGGAATGGCAAGATAATGCTGGTAGGAGTACACTCACAACAGAATCGTACCTATTATTAGTTAGTATAAGCTTATATTTAGATTAGTTTTTAAAAAATAACTTTTATAATTTA
Source organism: Albizia julibrissin (assembly GCA_037074505.1). Lineage (NCBI taxonomy): Eukaryota > Viridiplantae > Streptophyta > Magnoliopsida > Fabales > Fabaceae > Albizia > Albizia julibrissin. The sequence goes on along the minus strand of CM073480.1, from coordinate 42,512,682 downwards.
TAAAGTTAGAATATGAGAGAATTTTTATCTTAATTTATAAAAAATGATTTCTAAAATTATAGTTTCGTACTTATCCAAATATGCAAGCCAATAAGGCTTTGGCTTATATATGGTATTTTAATTTAATAACCAAAGATTGTATATAGGTTAAATGCCAGATTTAATTTCATTTTTTCTTGAATAAAAAGAAATGCGAGATATAACAGGATGTTCAATGATATACGCCACCATTTCAAGTATATGTCGCATGTCAGGCCTCAAAGCACTTGGCGTCAACTTATCCAGACGATAGATACACAATATACGGCACCGTTTTGAGCTTCGTCTAGAACCTTCCCTTTACTTCTCAGGCACTCTCTCCCTCGCCCTTTTTGCTAGAACAATCTTCCCCTTCCATTCGTTTTCCTTACCGAATCCTAAAACCCTAAACCCTCCTTATAAAGGTCCCCCCTCTCTTTCTCAGCTTGCTTCTGTCATTCCTCTCCTCCGCGACATTTCTGTTCAATTTCCATCTCTGCGCCATGGCCACAGCAGCCTTATTCCGCTCTCTTCGACGCCGCGACGTTGTCTCTGCTTCTTTCTCCACCTATCGATTGGTACGAACATGCTCTTACTTTTTGTTGCCGACACGTGATTATCTTGTTCAATTCTCATCATTTTGTGTGTTGGATCTCTGAATTTCTTGTTTGCTGGATGTTTTTCTTTTCTCCAGGAGTGAATTGTTTTCTACTAAATGGTTTAATCAATTATGATCCGATCCTTATAGTATTTTGACCATTTCTGGTTGTTTTATTTAGCTTTCTAATTTTTTTCCTGATGTGGTATTCTTTTCCCCCTTCGTCCTCTGGCTCTGTAGTTATAGTCTGGTCACCTGTAATTATCTCTATGGTTATATTATATGAATTAGTATAAGCACACAGGACTATATAAAAGTGAACGCGCACACATATATGGGGATTGGATTTCACAATTCTATTGTGGAGAATTGGCATTTGTTTGTATTATAAGGTTCCATTACTATGCTCCATAACTGACAATCTCGCTCACTAAACCTTGGAGGATCCGCTTGAATGCGAACAGTAATAACCGACAAATATGTGTTGGTGACAATTATATCACTAATAATAATAGTAATAATAACTCATAAAAAAATAATGATAATTCTTAAGCTGCCAAATGCTAGATGTCCCCTGCCTCAATTAAATCTTCTTCAATCGGCGTCCCTTCCAAGTGCTCCTTTAAATCTTTTTGCTTTTGCCTATCTATCTGCGCTGAGTCCATTTACAAGGACTTGGTCTTCCCTCTAATTAGCAAATCTGGGATGCTTTGCCTTCAAATGTGAACACTCACGATGCCTCATACTAGTCTATATTGGTATTATTATCTGAATTTGAGGACGTGTGAAAGTCTGATTTTATGTTAGTACCATGGAATCATATCAACTGTATACACCGTATCATGTAGTTGAGTTGTACGAAGAAATAAAAATATTTTCTTACACAAATGCTTGTACTTTGTACAGTTGACAGGCAGCTCTAAACCAGCGCATGTCAGTCAATTCTGGACGAGTTTGTCTCGCCCGTTCAGGTTTTATTTCTTTTTTAGTCCTTATTTAAGTCATTGCTAATAATTTTTTCTATCCTCTATGGTCATCATTTCTGTTTCTGATGAATTTTTATCATATGATTACATGTGCATTTCAGTTCAAGGCCTGCTGGTAATGATGTCATTGGTATTGATTTGGGTACTACCAATTCATGTGTTGCTGTTATGGAGGGAAAGGTCAGACATTCTTCATTTATTTCGTAATTTTTTTAAATAGTGTACATATCTATTTTGAGAGATATCATTAAGGTCCCAACCATGTGAAATAATATCAGTAAAGTCCCCATTGATAATTGAAGAGCTACCATTGACAAATTATGGGACTTGTCAATATATTATTTCCCTTGATTGGGACTCAAATGATATTTTCCCATTTATTTTTGATGTGGTGTTCTTGACTAATATCACATACTTTGTAGAATCCTAAAGTCATTGAAAACTCTGAAGGAGCCCGTACAACACCATCTGTGATTGCCTTCAACCAGAAAGGAGAGCTACTTGTTGGTACACCAGCCAAACGGCAGGCTGTGACCAACCCAACAAACACCCTTTTTGGAACCAAACGTCTGATTGGTAGGAGATTTGAAGATCCTCAAACTCAAAAGGAGATGAAGATGGTCCCATACAAGATTGTTAAGGCTCCAAATGGAGATGCATGGGTTGAAGCTAACGGGCAGCAGTACTCTCCTAGCCAAATTGGGGCCTTTGTTCTTACCAAGATGAAGGAAACTGCAGAATCATACCTTGGGAAGTCCATCACTAAAGCTGTAATCACTGTGCCGGCATACTTCAATGATGCTCAGAGGCAGGCAACAAAGGATGCTGGTAGAATCGCAGGGCTTGATGTGCAGAGAATCATAAATGAGCCAACTGCGGCTGCACTTTCATATGGGACGAACAACAAAGAGGGTCTGATCGCAGTTTTTGATCTTGGAGGTGGAACATTTGATGTTTCCATATTAGAAATATCCAATGGTGTTTTTGAGGTATGGAGACTTATTTATTTCAATGTCCTCTCTGTACTTTTTTTAACTTGTAGGATTAATTTGGTGATAATATTTCATGACGTATAGGTGAAAGCAACAAATGGTGACACTTTCTTGGGAGGAGAAGATTTTGACAATGCTCTGTTGGACTATTTAGTGAATGAATTCAAGAGAACTGAGAGTATTGATCTTTCAAAGGATAGACTTGCCTTGCAGAGACTCAGGGAAGCTGCTGAGAAGGCTAAGATAGAACTTTCTTCAACATCTCAAACTGAAATCAACCTGCCTTTCATCACTGCTGATGCATCTGGTGCAAAGCATCTGAATATCACATTGACTAGATCAAAGTTTGAGAGTTTGGTAAATCACTTGATTGAAAGGACAAAGGCGCCATGTAAGAACTGCTTGAAGGATGCCAACATCTCCATTAAAGAAGTTGATGAGGTTCTGCTAGTTGGTGGGATGACTCGTGTGCCTAAAGTACAAGAGGTTGTTTCTGAGATCTTTGGAAAGAGTCCTAGCAAGGGAGTAAATCCTGATGAGGCAGTTGCAATGGGTGCAGCTATCCAGGGTGGTATCCTTCGTGGAGATGTCAAAGAGTTGCTTCTCCTAGATGTGACCCCACTGTCATTAGGTATTGAAACTTTGGGTGGCATCTTCACTAGATTGATCTCAAGGAACACTACAATTCCTACCAAGAAGAGTCAGGTAACCCTTAAAACTGATAATAATGGCTTATTATAGTTGATTTTATGTTCACAAGCTTACTATTAGGTATTATGTAGTCTTCCAAAAGTAACTTATTCTTTCAATTGTGTGCCTAAATGTAATTCCCACAAGGTATCTTATCTTATGGCATGGTAGCATAGCGCATGCTAGCATGAAATGGAGAAAATAATCGTTGTGAATATGCTCCTAACCTTTCCTTACTTTGTTGTATTTCTCTTGCCCCGCTTTAGTAATTGATAAGTGTAAGCTTATTATGGTTTAAATGCCTTTTCAGCTGTATGATGGAAGCTGTTCATAACTGCTATGTTATTGTTACAGGTGTTCTCAACTGCAGCTGACAATCAAACCCAAGTAGGTATCAAGGTGCTGCAAGGTGAGCGTGAAATGGCTGCTGACAACAAAATGCTCGGAGAATTCGAGCTTGTTGGCGTCCCCCCTGCCCCAAGAGGTATGCCCCAAATTGAGGTCACATTTGACATTGATGCCAATGGTATTGTCACCGTCTCTGCCAAAGACAAAGCCACTGGTAAAGAACAACAAATCACAATCCGCTCATCCGGAGGACTCTCAGAAGATGAGATCGAGAAGATGGTGAAAGAAGCTGAGTTGCACGCCCAGAGAGACCAAGAAAGAAAAGCATTGATCGATATCAGAAACAGTGCCGATACTACCATCTACAGCATTGAGAAGAGCTTGAATGAGTACAGAGACAAGATCCCAAGCGAAGTTGCCAAGGAGATCGAGGATGCAGTTGCAGATTTGAGGACAGCAATGTCAGGGGACAATGCGGAGGAAATTAAGGCCAAGGTTGATGCTGCTAACAAGGCTGTCTCTAAGATTGGGCAACATATGTCTGGTGGTGGTAGTGGCGGCTCATCTTCTTCTGGAGGATCTCAGGGTGGTGACCAGGCCCCCGAGGCAGAATATGAGGAGGTTAAGAAGTGAAAAAATGTAGTTTAGTTATTGATAGCTGTTTACTTTTATGACCTAGAATCAATGATTACATGATGATGAATCTTTTTCGATAGAGTAAGAGACGTAAATGCAAGGTTTTGTATTTTATGTGTAAGGGTCATTTTTACGATGAGGCTGTTCATTGGTGTAGCTCTCAGAAAGGCATTGAACTATGCCCCTTGAATAACGACACTGAAATTTTTGTTGTTTTTGCATTAAGCAATCTGTTCGCTCCATCATTTTGATTTGCTTTAAGAGTTTTACTTCCTATTTCCCTCTCTGTATATAGAATCCTTGAAGAAGCCATTAATATGCAATGCTCATGATAACGTTGGATTATTTAGAAATTAGCCGCTCAAAATGTACGTAGTCTATCTTGTACTACAGTAAGAGGGAGTTTGACTAATTTGGGGGAAATTTAACAAGTTAAATAAATTACTTTGACTAATTTGATGAAATGTAAAAAGATAAATAAATTATTTAATTATGATATATATTTCATGATCTCTTTAAAATATTTTTATGCATTATTAAAAAAAATTAGTTTGTAGAAAAATGATAAATATAATATAAATATTTTAAAATAATTTATTTAACTTTTTTAGCTATTTTTTTGAAGGTTGACTCTCATATTAGGCATGGAGGGATAATGTTAGAGGTAAGGATGTAAATTATCTGGTATATATAAAAGCCAGACTGATTGAGAGTTTGATCTTATGGAAGCTTAAATTTAAATTTAGATTTAGCTAACTGAAGGGGAAAAAAAACAGTTATTGCAATAGAATTTTGGGAAAATTCATAAATAGTTTTCCATTAAATTTTTTCTTGTGAGAAGGACCTCATAAATTTTTATATACAAACAGAATTGATATTATGCACACTTTATAGATACATTGCACTTTTTCTTAACCTTAATATAAAATATATTTAATATATTTATATGATTTGATTAAATTAAAGAAATTAGTTAAGTTAGTTAATATAACATGTATTTTCTAAAACACAATAGTTACCTTCTTTAGTTCCTTTATTCCCTTTCCTTAATTATTGTTAATGGAGCATCAATAGGAAAAGATTGACAAATATAAAAACTATGTCTTATATTTAAGACCAAAGCCAACTTCTCAAATACTCCCTCCAATCCATAATATAAGGCATTTATAGAAGGGAGGCATAGTTCAGAACATAAGTCACTTCTAGTTTAATTAATACCCTCTTTTTTTTTTGTATTTTGCCCCTAAATTAATATTCATTTTCTAATTTTTCCCACTCATTAAGTCTCGCTCTCTCTAAAATAGCATTCCAAATGCAATTAAATACATTTCTTAAGAATAGTAAAAGTAAAAAAGGAATATATATTTTAAAATATATTAAATAACTTAACTATAATTTCTTTTTTTTTTTGTAATATAGTTATAGTACCATATATTGTGAACCGAAGGGAGTATGTCTTATATTATAGATTGGAGGAGTACATGTATTTTGATTTAGATAATTCTCATAAAAAAAATTTTCAATGGGAGACTCCCCCCCCCCAAAAAAAACTTTTCCTATAATTTATATTTTGATACTTTTTTGAAAAGGGGAATTTGGAAAATTGAGAAATTATTTGAATATCTTGAGTTAAGAGTACCTTTAAATGCATGGAGAAATATGCTTAAAGGCCAAATTCATATATTTTATACACTAATGATAAGTACTTATTGTTTCACTTGAAAATTTGTATTGTTTGAGCGTTAAATAATGTCAAATATCTTTTTTGTGAAATATGCTTAAAGGCCAAATTCATATATTTTATACACTAATGATAAGTACTCATTGTTTCACTTGAAAATTTGTATTGTTTGAGCGTTAAATAATGTCAAATATCTTTTTTGTTATAAATTTGCATGATGTGAAAGGTAAATACGAATTTGCATGAATGGTAAATTTGAGAGCCACTTTAATAATTAACTTGTAAATTTGCGAAAAAGAATGAGTTTAATTGTTCTATTTATAAGAGCATAATAACAGTAATTTAAAAAAAAGTTAAAATTAATTTAAACTAATATATATGTCCGAAATAATTTTTTTTAAGTATGCTTTATTTATAAAAGGTAAACAAAAGAGAAATAGAGTAAATATAAGCATTAACAACCTTTTAGTTAATGTAATATGTGTGTGTGTGTCATGAGGGGCAAAAATAGAAAAAATCATAAAATGTTCAAACAATTTTTGTTTGGCTCTTATAAAAGAATCATGCAATTCAAATTTTTTTAATCATATGCACTGTAATCCACCCTTAGAAAAAAACCATCCTATGTGTAATTAATAAAGATATCTTAAAGAAAAATTATAAATTTAGGAGATAAAATATAGGGCAAATGGCTTAAAAATACCTTTGAAGCAAATTAATTGCTAAATGGTACCACGCGTGCAAACAAGCATCCGTCATGTGCAATAGAGCTTCCCTTGTGTTCAATCATCTTCCGTATGTATAACAAGCTTCTATACGAAAATGCAAACATCTTCCATTCGTGTGCAACATATCACCCGTCGTATACAATGGTAGCATTTAGTAATTAATTTGGCCCAAGGTAATTTGAAACAATTCTCCTTAAAATATATGGAAATCTTATATTTACTCAAAATAAACGCCCCTCTAACACTTACAATTAGAATGAAGGTAATAATATTTGTCCATATATTCAAATAAAAACAGAATATTTGAGTCTATATATATAAACAAATAGAAATTTGACATGTTTCATATATATTTATATACTCGTTGGCCACATGCACACACTCTAATATAAACTTGATCCATATATCTACACACAAAGACACATTACACAAATGTTAAACGGTTCTAAATAGTGAGCAGCAGCAGAAGCAGTTCAACTCCTCCTCATCTTCATCAGTCATCTTCTTCACCTTCACGGAAGGTATGCATTAGGGTTTGTTAGAACCTAAGTCCCACATTGATTAGTTTACAATGTAAGGAGGGCTCCTTGGGCTATAAAAGGAGAGCCCCTCCTCCCTTCCAAATGACCCCTTCAAATAGTCTCATTAGACATTTGTATCTTCTCCTCTCTTGTAGTATTTAACTTGTAAATTAATTTCTCATTATTAGTTTACATGGTATCAAAGCCTAGTTCTGTCTGAGTATGCTCTGTGGTTGCAGCATAGTCTGAACTTCCACATCAGAAAAGAATTATTTTAGGCATTTGCATTAGCAGTACTGTTCATCAGATACTGTTCATTTGTGGTATTGTTTGGAGACTATTCATAGGCACTGTTCATCGGCGCTGTCTTTTTGGTACTGTTCATCCGGCAGAAAATTTCCAGATTCCAGTGAGGGTACTGTTGTTAGCACTATTCATCCTGGCACTGTTCATTGTAGTACGGTCAGTGATTTCTGCTCTATTTCTTGGGTTTTGCTTCTGTTTGAGGGTGTTTACCCATAGTGGTTGCAGTTATATTTGGTTAAAGGATCTAGAGGTCCTCGTTTGCTCTGTGGAATTTTGGAATTTGTGATACTTCGGGATTTCATTGGAATATTTTTTCTCTTTACTTATTGGTTAATTTTCTATGGCTGAATCGAAGAACTCTGATATCATCAGTTTTCTTGAAGCTCTTGATTCCTCTTATGAGAATGTTCGCTCTCAAATTCTGTCTAGTCAAGAGCTTCCATCTCTTGAAGATGTGTTCTCAAAGGTTCTTTGTACTAATAATTTGGTTCGCCCGACTGTTGGTCACAATGCAAGTACTTTTGCTAGGCATGGTTCATTTAAGAATTATAGGTCTAAACAAGTCCCTAGTACTCCAAATATGTCTTCTAGCACTTTTATCTGCAATTATTGCAAGGAGCCTGGTCATAGTAAGAAAAATTGTCGTAAATTACAGAATAAAGAGCAACGTGATCAGCAACGTGATGTTTCTCAGATATCTGATCATTCTGATTCAAGTCCATTATCTACAAGGGGTCTAGCTACTGGTAATTGGTTCTCTGGTCTTGCTACTTCTTCCACGAAGTGGGTCATTGATTCTGGTGCTACAGACCACATGACAGGTAACCATCATTTATTTTCATCATATACTCCATGTGCCAACCCATCTTCCATATGTGTCGCCAATGGTTCCCCGATCCGTGTACTTGGATCAGGTACTGTTAAACCAACTAAATCCATTTCGCTATCTTCTGTTCTTAATGTTCCTGATCTTACATTTAATCTTTTGTCTCCCAGTAAATTGACTCGTCATTTGAATTGCTCTATCACTCTATTTCCTGACCACTGTTTAATTCAGGATCTTTCGACAAAGCAGATTATTGGTAGGGGGTATGAATCTGGTGGACATTACATCCTTGATGATCAGGTTCCGCGTTCTGTTGCTTGTTCTGGTGGGTCGTCTCCCTTTGATGTCCATTGTCGTCTAGGTCATATGCCACTTTCCTCCTTAAAAAGGTTATATCCTCAGTTTTCTTCTGTATCTTCTTTAGATTGTGAGTCGTGTTAGTTTGCCAAACACCATCGTGTTCATTTGGCACCTCGCATCCATAAACGTGCTGCGTCCCCATTTGAGTTAATTCATTCTGATGTTTGGGGTCCTTGTTTAATTTTGTCTCAAACTGGTTTTCGATATTTTGTCACTTTTGTTGATGATTTTTCCCGCACAACTTGGCTTTACTTAATGAAACATCGTTCTGAATTGTTTACTCATTTTCGCAATTTCTGTGCTGAAATTCAAACTCAGTTTAATACTCCTGTGAAAATTCTTCGGAGTGGTAATGCGAAAGAATATTTTTCTGCCCCATTCACTGATTATATGCACAGTCATGGCATTCTTCACCAATCCTCTTGTGTTGATACACCTGCTCAAAATGGTGTTGCAGAAAGAAAAAATCGTCATCTCTTAGAAACTGCTCGAGCTCTCATGTTTCACTCTTGTGTCCCTAAATCTTTTTGGGCTGATGCTGTGTCTACTGCATGTTTCCTTATTAATCGTATGCCTTCGGTTGTCCTTAGTGGGGATGCTCCATATTTTGTTCTGTTTCCCACCACCACTAAGCTGTTTCCTATTGATCCAAAAATTTTTGGGTGTGTTTCTTTTGTTCGTGATGTCCGTCCAAATGTCAGTAAACTCGATCACAAGTCCTTGAAGTGTGTCTTTCTTGGTTATTCTCGAATTCAGAAGGGTTATCGGTGTTACTCTCCTGATCTTCGTTGTTATCTTGTGTCCACTGATGTGACTTTTCATGAGTCGTCTCTTTTCTTCAAGTCTTCGGTATTATCTGAGTCTCCTCCTGTTGTTGATAAGCTTGATGATGTCCTGGTTTATAATGTCCCTGTCTCACCAGTACAAGCTGCTGTTCCAGAACCTGATATCATCGATGGTCCTGATGTTACCAATGCCCTGCCCTCGCCAATGACTGCTTCGCCAATGGATTCTGTTCATGTCTCCCTAGTCCCTGCTCTTGCTTCCCCAGATCTTAACACCCTAAATCCTGACACTCATGACCCTGATCTAATTGACACTGATTCTGCTGCTGATCCATCTGCTAACCTACCTATTGCCCTCCGGAAAGGTACCCGTTCTCATTGTCCTCCCAAAAGATATGCTGAATGTACATATCCTATCTCTTCCTTTGTGTCCTACCAGCATTTGTCCCCTGCTTCCACTTCCCTTGTGGCCACCCTTGAGTCTATCTCTACCCCTACCACCCTTCACCAAGCCTTAGCCCACCCTGGTTGGCGTGCTGCAATGGAAGAAGAAATAATGGCCCTTGACAAGGCTGGTACCTGGACTCTTGTTGATCTACCTTCTGGGAAGAAGGCCATTGGATGTAAATGGGTGTTTGCAGTTAAGACTAAGGCTGATGGTTCCTTAGAACGACTGAAAGCTCGGCTTATTGCAAAAGGTTATGCTCAAACCTATGGTATAGATTATTTCGAGACTTTCTCCCCTGTTGCTAAGCTCACTTCCGTTCGTCTTCTTGTATCTCTAGCTGCTACCTATCATTGGGATTTGCATCAATTGGATGTTAAGAATGCCTTTTTGAATGGTGACCTTCTTGAGGAAGTTTATATGGAGCAACCTCCTGGTTTTGTTGCTCAGGGGGAGTATAGAAAAGTATGTTATCTTAGAAAATCGTTATACGGTCTAAAACAGAGTCCGCGTGCCTGGTTTGATAAATTTTGTAATGTGGTTCAGAAGTTTGGATTGAGCCAAAGTAAGAGTGATCATTCTGTGTTCTATCAGAAATCCAATGCAGGCATGATTCTTTTAGTAGTGTATGTTGATGATATTGTGATTACTGGGAGTAACACCTCTGGAATCTCAGAACTTAAAGTCTTTCTTAACTCCCACTTTCAAACAAAAGACTTAGGATCATTAAAGTACTTTCTTGGTATTGAGGTTTTGAGAAGCAAGAAGGGCATCCTTTTGAATCAGTGGAAATATGTTCTCGATCTCTTAAAGGAGACTGGAAAGCTTGGAGCTGCACCAAGCAGCGTTCCCATGATATTGAATCCGTTCCTAGATCTTAATGATAGCATGTTTGATGAGCTTCCTGATGCCTTAAAGAAGAAGATTGATCCAGAGAAGCTGAAGCCGTTTGCATTTCCTGAGAGATATAGAAGACTTATTGGAAAAATGAACTATCTGACAGTAACTCGTCCTGATATAACATTCTCGGTCAGTGTACTTAGTCAATTCATGGCATCCCCAACAGTGGCACAATGGGAAGCCTTAGAGCATATCTTACATTATTTGAAAAGTTCTCCAGGTCGTGGCCTTCTCTATACAGATTATGGGCATACTAAGGTCGAATGTTTTTGTGATGCGGATTTTGCAGGATCTAAAGCCACAAGACGGTCAACTACAGGTTACTGTGTGTTTGTTGGTGGAAACTTGATATCTTGGAGAAGTAAGAAGCAAGGTATTGTGTCAAAATCAAGTGCAGAAGCAGAATATAGAGCCATGTCACAATCAGTACAAGAGATTGTATGGGTATTTCAACTCATGAAAGAAGTTGGCGTCACCACGACATTGCCTGCAAAGTTATGGTGTGACAATAAAGCAGCACTTCATATAGCATCGAACTCTGTGTTCCATGAGCGTACAAAACATATTGAAATCGACTGTCACTTTATTCGTGACAAGATCAAAGAGAATGTTGTATCTACAGGACATATGCGATCAGATGATCAGTTGGCAGATCTTTTGACAAAAGCCTTAAATGGGACACGAGTTGAGTATCTTTGTAACAAGTTGGGCATGATCAATATATATGCTCCAACTTGAGGGGGAGTGTTAGAACCTAAGTCCCACATTGATTAGTTTACAATGTAAGGAGGGCTCCTTGGGCTATAAAAGGAGAGCCCCTCCTCCCTTCCAAATGACCCCTTCAAATAGTCTCATTAGACATTTGTATCTTCTCCTCTCTTGTAGTATTTAACTTGTAAATTAATTTCTCATTATTAGTTTACAGGGTTCATTGGTTCCGTTTCAGACATATGCTTTATTTGGTTTGTTCCATTGTTTTGGCTAAAGTTGGAGAATGGGGTAAATGGTAAGGATGATTTTGGTTTTAAAATTTTTTTTTTTTTATAATTGATCAAAATGCTATATCTAAAAAGATTAGTACAAAGTCCAAATATTATAAACTAAAATAAGAAACCGGACATGAATCTAGAAATTGTCAAAACCTGGAAGATAAAAAAGAAGCTAACAGAATTATAGAAAAATTAAAATCATTTTAGGAAGATATAATATCTTGATGAATGATATTAACTGATTCTCTGAAAGCTCCAACAGGAGGTAGAAAAAGCCTTTTTTAAGCAAAAAGCTTCCAAAGTGTCCCTCCTTGATGGTGAAAAGAAAGTAGAATTTCTGATCTAATATGAGTAAGCCCAAAAACAGATGAGACCACAATGAGGCCTTTGTGAAGAATGCTTTCTCTAAGTTATACGTTGAAGAGATTTACCTTGAAAATAAATCCAAGACTTGTAATAGATTTTCCTTGTGAAGTTGTACTTTTGCACCCTTCTTTGAATAAGTTGAAATCCAATGAGTCAAAAGAATCCAAGTCAAAAGTCAACACATTAAAATTGAGTATTGATGTACATGGTTGGAATATTAAGGGCATGTTTGGGTTAGTGTTGGAGAAATACGTTTACACAAATTGAAATAAAACCCCTCTCACATTTTATCTCGTACTCCGTAGAAAATTAGTTTTTACCGCTAATCCAAACAAATATTTAAGCAGATAAAAGATAGTGAGTACTGCACTCCCATGATAGTTGATTGAGGGGATGAGATACTACTATGATTATGCCAAATAGCCTTCAGAAGTAATATTATAGAGTGCAAGACCATCTGAAAGCCAACCTTTTCCAAGTTCACCAGAGTTTCTTCAAGTCACAGCTGAAAAGTTTGAAAATATTCATAAGAAGCCTTATGGATAGACAACCAAGCCGTACAGCACGAGAAAAAGGACATGAAACAAAGATATGATCCAGAGTCTCCAATTCAGAGCATCCAAACATGCAATTACCAGATGGATTCAAATGACGCTTGGCAAAAATATCACAAGAAGGAATATCATTGTGCAGTAACTTGAAACCATCCTTTACTGAGTAAATCCCCAAGGCATTTTGTCAGGTTAATCAGTGAAGGCAATTGGGGTACTGAGAATAGCATTTGTTGTATGAAAAGGATATAATTCCCTTACCATTCCGGTATTCCATTTGATTGGATTAAACCTTGAAGGGATATGCACCAATAAAAGGATGAAAAAAAAAAAATCATTTAGATCTTAATTAAAAATAATAATATATTGACAAATCTTATAAGTTGTGAATACTAACTATTCACGAAGGACTTTTCTTGTATTATTTTTTAAAAGTTGGAACCTTAATGATATTTTCTCAAAAAATATTTAATCAGGGTTTTAAATATGTGAAATTAATCATAAAATTATAATTATAATTTTATAATTTATTAACGACTAAATACTTTTAATCTTTTTAATTTTATATTTTTTTTTATGATACTTTCTGAAGTTAAAAAACTTTAAGGTATATCTCACATAAAGTTTAAAGGATTTAGCGTTTATTAATTTGTATTAAGCACCCCATACAATTTTCCCTTTTCAGGATTAACGGCACTAACCACTAAGCAAGCTTGACTGCTCTCACATATATAAAATAAAACCTAAACTTTTTGCTGCTCTGTTTTGGGCAGAAAACGTAGTCGGAGGTTTAACCCTAAAGCAGCGAGCCTACCTCCGCCGCCTCCGGCAACGGGAATTACCATTGTCAGTCACCTTTGTTCACAGATTATCGTTTTCACGAATGGCTGCTAAGAAAAGAAACTGTGACTTGGAAAATGACGGAGGGGTCGAAGTAGGAACGGAACCCAGTAATGATTCTCCGAAACCTTTGAAGAAGAAAGCAAAGAAAGACGAGAAGAAGGCTGGGCATGCAGATGTGGGAGCCTCCACGCCTACTTCTGTTAAGCCTATGGAGAGGAAGAAGAAGAGGAAAGCTATGGACAAGGAGAGACGGCGTGCTGAAGCAGAAAACGATGGGACGAAGCCTGTTCAAGCGAGTGGCGACTCAACAAGTGATATTGAAACCAGGGCTTCATCAATGGCTTCGCCTAGTACAAGTGGTGCTCTTCCAGAGTTCCATATTGGTGTTTTTAAGGACTTGGCATCGGCTGATGAGTCAGTGAGGGAAGCTGCGGCAAAACGATTGGTAACAGAGTTGAAGGAAGTTCAGGAATCTTATGATAGGCTTGAGAATAAGGAGGTTGTTGAAGGTGGGTTCAAATTGGAGGCTGAGAAGGACGATGGGTTGGAAAACTGTGCACCTTCCGTGAAGTATGCTATTCGTAGACTTATTCGTGGTGTGTCTTCTTCAAGAGAGGTATGCGCTTTGTTTGGTGCTTAACCAAAGGTTTAATGCAAGTCGTATTGTTGTGTTGCATGCCAATTTCTGCTATTTATTCCAGCATAGTGGATACGAACTGGGAAAATTTTAAAATTTAAGAATATCTTAGTTATGTAAAGCACTTAAAGTACGATAATTCTTGCGCATGAAATTTTTTTCCCTTTCTTCGTGTCGGGACTCTCTTAATTTGCTTTGTCTTTCCTTCATTTATATTTTTTTATGATAATTTGGGTTTCGCTCTAGACAATTTATTTTTCGTTGATTTTCTGTTCTTTGAGATATTTCATTGAGACATTGACTTGTATATTGTTTGGAATAATTTGATTGTGAATTTTGTTGCAATATATTGAGAGGGCAGCCTTTTGCCACTGAGCGGTACCAGTTCTGGAATTAAGTATTTATGGAGTAACTTTGAAGGGTCAAACCATGTTGTAAATTTGTTGTTTAAATTGACTTCTTGTTGCAACTTATTGGTTGAGTTCATCTCAAATGCATAATTGTTTTCTATATGTCTGTTTGGTAAAAAAGAAAAAGTAAGGCATACACCATGTTTCATAGCTGGATCTTGTTTATTAAAGTTCTTGTTGGAGTTAAATTCTGCTCATGATGATTCAAATTTTCCATATTCTAAGATAACCTCATTCATTGCTTATGCAGTGTGCGCGGCAAGGCTTTGCATTAGGTTTGACAGTTGTAATTGGTTCCATCCCTAACATCAGGGTTGAATCTTTCTTTAAACTTGTTGTTGATCTGCTGGAAGTAACTTCATCAATGAAGGGTCAGGTAGGCATTAGCTTCATCAATTTTTTGGTTCTCCCCTTTATTTTGTTAGGTGCTGCATATCAAGTTATATCATTTGTGGAAGTGTAGGAAGTAAGAGATTGTCTTCTGGGAAGGTTATTTGCTTATGGCGCTCTGGCCAGGTCAGGAAGACTTGCACGAGAATGGAGTTTGGATAAAAACACTTCATACATTAGAGAATTTATCACTCTACTAATCTCGCTTGCTGCTAAAAAGCAGTACTTGCAGGAACCTGCTGTTTCAATAATATTAGATTTGGTTGAAAAGGTTAGTGATTTATGACGAGCAGAGAAGTCTTTCACTTGGAATTTAGTACTGCTAATCTCATGCTTATTTGCCCCCTATTCTGATATTATTGTAGATTTTTGTGGGTTATGATGTTATGCTACTTCCCAATCTGATTTATAACTTGTAATTAATAGGAAGATGTGTTAGTTATAGTAGTTAATAGCTTTTATAGATAAGCCTATATTAGGGGATGTTATGTAAATAAAATTGTGCCAAAAGTAATTCATTTTACAAGTCAGGTTCCCTCTATTCTCTCCTCCTCCTCCCTCCCATCTCTCTCTCTCTGTGACTTCCACCTACGTCATAATCACACTACATCTATTGCTTTGAAGGAAAATTTATGTTATTTTACTTGTACAAGCACACCCAAAACTTGCAGATGGGATTGCCGGGGGAACTAGCATTTTTCGTTGGTCATCCAATTGACGTCTTCTATTAAAATTTTGAAGAATCATGTTTCAATGGATTTCATGAGTTGAATCTCTCAGATGTTTGCTGGCTTTTCCGTTAATTTAACTCACACTTTTGCTCGCATCCCTCATCATTCTAGGCTTACAAATATCTCCCGCCACTCAGCTATTTGTTTATGTCCATTGACATGTAGTAGCACATGCAAACAAGTATTCAGTATATTAGTACCAGAATGAAACAGTGCGTCATTGGAAATTGCATACTACTGGTTGGCCTCTTTTCATGGGATTATACACTGGATATGGAGAAGGCTTGTACATTCATGTGGCTTGGCTTGTTTATTGGGCATTATTCTTGATGTCTAGGCTTTTTATTCTCTCCAACTTATTGGGATCTTTCCTAGTTCTATGAATACTTCAACTTTCTGTATTCTCTATTTTTTCTTGGTTACATAGATAAGTTTTCTGGTGGCTTCAGACCAAATGTTTAAATGTCAAGCTGTTTATTTTATTTTTCCTTTTTTTTCAGCTCCCTTTTGAGGCTTTGTTATATCATGTTATTGAAGCCCCAGGGCTCCGTGAGTGGTTGGAAGCTGCTAAAGAAATTGGAAATCCTGATGCTTTGCTTCTAGCTTTAAAAGTTCAGGATAAGATTCCCATTGACAGCTCAATGTTTGGTGGGCTTCTGCCAAATCCATTCAGCTCCAGCCAGCTCTTTTCTGCTGATCATCTGTCCATCCTGAGTAATTGCTTGAAGGTAGCCTATATTTACCTGTGCTTGGCAAACATGATTTTGGATGCAAGCAATCGAAAGAACTGCTTCTTATTTATTTTCTGAACATGGCAGGAGTCGACCTTCTGTCAGCCTCGAGTACATAGTGTTTGGCCTGCTTTGATAAATATTCTTCTACCTAATACTATTTCACAAGAAGAGGATGCAGCATCAGCTTCCAGTTCGTTAAGGAAACAAAAGAAGAGTCGAAAATCCAGCTCTTCTGAAGATGAACTTTCAAAAAACCTTGGGGCTTTCTGTGAAATAATTATTGAAGGATCCCTTCTCTTATCATCCCATGACCGCAAGCACTTAGCCCTTGATGTTTTGTTTCTTCTTCTTCAAAAGCTCTCTGCATCTTTTCTTCCAATTATTCTGTCCAACAAAGTTGTTCAGTGCCTGATGGATATACTATCAACAAAAAATTCTTGGCTATATAAAGTTGCACAGCATTTTCTCAAACAGTTATCAGATTGGGTTGGGGATGATGATGTCAGAAGAATTGCTGTTATTGTAGCTCTTCAAAAGCACAGCAATGGAAAATTTGATAGTGTCACACGGACAAAAGTTGTTAAAGATTTAATGTCACACTTCAAAACAGAACCTGGTTGCATGCTTTTTATTCAGAACTTACTGAACCTATTTGTGGATGAAGGTAATGCTCAGGAAGAACCGTCAGACCAGAGTCAAACAACAGATGAAAACTCTGAAATAGCTTCATTTGAGGAAAAGGATTTTCCTGGGACCACTGGGAATTCTGACTCTTTGAAGAGTTGGGTTATAGAATCCCTTCCAAGTATTTTGAAATATTTGAAGCTGGATCATGAAGAGAAGCTTCGTGTGCAAAAAGAAATCATGAAATTCCTTGCTGTTCAAGGTCTATTCACTGCATCTCTTGGGACTGAGGTGACTTCATTTGAGTTACAGGAGAAGTTCATGTGGCCAAAAGCTCCCACGTCAAGTGCTCTTTGTAAGATGTGTATTGAGCAGCTTCAGATGTTACTGGCAAATGCCCAAAAGGAGGAAGGATTACATGCTTTAGCAAATAGCACTGAACCAAATGATCTTGGTTCTTACTTCATGAAATTTTTCAGTACCTTACAAAACATTCCTTCTGTTTCCCTCTTTCGGTCATTAGATGATGAGGATGAAAAGTCAATAAAGAATTTACAAGAAATGGAAGCAACATTGTCTAGAGAGGCAAGTATCATGACATTTCCTAGACATGAACATGTTATAGTTGTTTTCTACCTATATGTAGCTTGCTATTGCCCTGGTGCACGAGTTTGCAAGTTTCTTTTTCAGTTTTGGCTTTGCAATGTTTTATTTATGTAGCATTGTTCTCTGAGAATTGTTTTCTTGACATCATATATTTGAGCATAATAGCTTTAAAATCCACATTTGGTGGTTGTAACGTAAGTTTGGTGCTATTGAAATATAAATGGTTGTTAGGCCTGGTCAACAGAAAATAGAGAAAATGATAGGTTAATTTATGGTGATATATGTTAGATGCTTTGTGATGGCTTTGAATATGGCAGTTGTATATTTGTTTTTATGGACATTTTTATGCCTATATTAGTAATACTTTTGTGCTAAACCACTGTATTGACTAATTAGGCGTATGATTCACTAAATCCATTGTCGTATGACTTGTATCTCCTTATTATTTGTTTTATTTTCTATCCTTGCATCTACCAGTAACTTTCTTGGTTATATTAGCTATCAATCTGTTTAAATTCCTTTCTTGTTTTTTTTCCAACATTTTTGCCTACTGTTAGTTCATGCACGTCTTACATATTTTTTGTAATGATGGCAGGAAAGGAGCCTCGGCCTTCATGCTGATACTAACCGATTACATGCATTGCGGTATTTGCTTATTCAATTGCTCTTGCAAGTGCTGCTTCGATCAGGGGACTACTCCGAAGCTGCATCTGAACTTGTCATATGTTGTAAGAAGGCCTTTCCTGCTTTTGATCTTCCTGATAACTCAGGAGATGATGTGGAGGTTGATGCAGAGCCTGACTTCATGGATGTTCTCTTGGACACTTTACTCTCACTGCTTCCACAGTCATCAGCTCCTATGCGGTCTTCTATTGAACAGGTCGGCTAATGCAAAACAATGCATGCTTCATCTTCTGCTACTTCATCAATTATATTTTGTTATGATCGCATTGGAGAGTATAATATAAAATATTCATGGATCTTTGCATGAAAAACTTAGGCTTTGAAGTTGAAATGATTCTTGACATGGTAAAAGAGCCTCATTGGCTTTGGTGGTCTGGAGGATTTTTTTTGTCCATGCTGCTTCAGTTCTCATAATTAAAAATTTTCAGAATAAGGTGGGCTGCCTTGTGCTTGATTCACTCTAAAAGCTCAAAGGCGGTTTTGTAAATGAGTCGTACTAAGAGATTTTGATACTAGCCACAAGCTTTGAATTAACCTCTTAAGCTTTTTGAGTTGTATTGCCATTGACGTGTAGTACCGTTGGCTACAGCATCCTTGGTGCATGGCCATATGGTACATTTTAGCGTCTGATTCAGTAATGCTTTATGCTAATAAAGTGTTAGCCACCTCGGAATGATATTTTAGGTTTATGGCAGGCAGGTATTTATAGACTTAGTTTTAGCTCTAATGGACATTCCGTTTTTTAGTTTCATTGGTATGATCCTTCCATTCAAGGTGGTGCTTGGATACCTCTGATGCCTATCTTGCAAAAATTTGAGTGAAAGGAGACTAGTAACTATTTAGTCTCTTAGTCAAGACATTGGCAAGATGCTATTGTTTTTAAAAAGTTGTGACCATTTTCTTGAGATCCAAAACTTGTTTTGGACTTTCACTTAGAACTAAGTTACTAAGTTGTGAGTGATGTTTATAGACACCCTGTTTCTCTGTCAGGTGAGTGGCTGACCATAATTCTACCAATCCAATATCCTTAATAAACTTGGGGCTTTGGAGTTCAGAATCTCCTTGATCCATTTTGCTTGACCCTGCCAGCAGCCTATCACAGATTGCTTCTTTTCTTCCCTGTAATATTGCCACCAATGAATCAAAATAGCCCTTTGTGGATTGAATCATTTGAAGATCTTGTTTATCCTGCATCCACGAGAGCTCTAACTCTCATGTAAAAAATGCTTCCATGCAGCTGATATTTAAGCACCTCATTTCAAAATACTCCATTTTTAGTCAAATTCAAGGGTCATATTCAACTTCTCCTTTCACACTTCCAAGAGGATGGTTTTTCTGAAGAGGAGCGTTAACTATTTATTTAAGTAAATCTAAGACATTATGAAATGAAGATACCCTTATCAATTTTCACAACATTAATTTTTTGCTGATAATGTTGTTTACCAAATCTATTACCTCAAGAGTCATTTATTAAGATGCTTCCAATGTGTACTTATATATATTTAGGCTCTTATATGCATTAAATGAGAACAAAATTGAATTTAGTGCATCATGCTTTGATGCTGGTGTGGAATTGTATAATGCTGCCACTATGCATTAAGATCTGCTGTTGCGCTGGACAGCATGCTGTGGACACCACAATGGTAAAAAATGTGACAAGAAAGAAAAAATGGAATGGCCTCATGTTTGGGAGGCACAGCATCCTTTATTGTGCTTTTGGCATTAAGGGATTACTCCCTCTTTTGTGGTGTTTTTAACGAGTCTCAATTTATGGGTGTTAACTGGAGCTCCTATGGTATTTCTTGAAAAATAGAATTAAAATTCTCTCAAAAAGATGTGGAATTGGGATCATAGTAGAGCCTTTTTTCTGCAATTCTTTTACACCTTCCCCCACATTCACCACCACCCCCCCCCCCCCCAAAAAAAAAAAGAAAGAAAGAAAAGAAACATGAAAAAGGATCTCTCTAATTGTTAAGTTATACTGTAGTTGATGGTTTTCTTCTGAAGGGTCCCTAATTTAATCTTTATCCAGTTACATTTTTATTATTTTGGACCATAATTTAACATTTTCTATATGCAGGTATTCAAATGTTTTTGCAATGCGGTTACTGATGATGGACTCATGAGGATGTTGCGGGTCATTAGAAAAAGCCTAAAACCTGCCAGACATCCAGGTGGAGAGAATGAAGATGACGACGACAACGATGATGACTTCATCAATATTGAAGATGAAGAAATTGATCAGGATGAGATGGGCGAAACAGCTGAGAGTGATGGGCAAACAGATGACTCAGAGGCAGTAGTGGAGGTTGAGGAAACGGGTGATGATCATCCTGAAGCTTCTGATGATTCTGATGATGGTATGGATGATGAGGCTATGTTTAGAATGGATACATATCTTGCCCAGATTTTCAAGGAGAAAAAGAATCAGGCTGGTGGTGAAACTGCTCATTCCCAACTTGTGCTGTTCAAGCTCCGCATCCTTTCATTGTTGGAGATCTTCCTCCATGAAAATCCAGGCAAGTCTAAGTTGCTTACACTGTTAATATATGGTGGGCCAACATTTTACATCCATTAGCAATAATGACAAATAAAAGAAATCTCTATATATGAATTTAGTCTATAATGAAATTTTTGCATAGAAGTTGCCCGAAATAAATATTTCAGTGATGCATATGCTATGCATCTGCATATATTAGGAAATAGTCACTTCAAGGGTGTTGAGTCAAAACTCTAACCCAGAAGTTTCTTTGTTTGCTGTACTGATGGTGATTTTCCTAGTTCAATTGAACAATTTTATCTCTTGATGAATTATTCCAGAAAGTACTTATGGTGGTTGTTGATATGCTGTACAGATAAGCCCCAGGTTCTTATGGTGTACTCCAATTTGGCTCAAGCTTTTGTTAATCCACATACAGCTGAAGTTAGTGAGCAACTTGGACAGCGTATATGGGGAATATTGCAAAAGCAGATATTCAAAGCAAAGGATTATCCGAAGGGTGACGGCATCCAAATATCCACTCTCGAATCTCTGTTGGAAAGGAATTTGAAATTAGCTTCAAAACCCATTAAAAGGAAGAAGTCTGCGTCAAATCCATCAAAGCAATCAGCCTCTTGGAACAGGCAGAAAATGGTTTCTTCTCTTGCCCAAACTTCAACATTCTGGTTATTGAAAATTATTGATTCTAGAAAGTTCTCCGAGTCTGAACTCCAGAGGGTTTTCCAAATTTTGTGTGAAGTATTGGCAGCATATTTTGATGATAAGAAGTCTCAAATCAAGTCTGGATTCTTAAAAGAAATACTCAAGAGAAGACCATGGCTTGGCCACAACTTGTTTAGCTTCCTTGTTGAGAAGTGTGGAAATGCCAAGTCCGATTTTCGTCGAGTCGAGGCGCTTGATTTGATAACAGAAATATTGAAGTCATTGTCCGCTGCTAGTAAAGATGGTGATCAGAATGCCTCAAAAAAGATTCTTAAGAACAATATTGATAAACTCTCTCATCTAGTGAAAGAGTTGGTGACAAATATGCCAAGCAAACAAGGAAGGCGGGCCGAAGTGAGGAGATTCGGTGTCAAGGTCCTTGAGACTTTGTCTTCATTTAACCTAACCAAGTCTTTCTTGAAAAATTTGGCACCTGAAGCTCATGCTGCGCTTGAATCGCAACTAGGTGAGCAGTTCTCTAATTTTAAGAAGCTGGAAAAGTAAGCAATGGATCAATAGGGTTATAGACTCATTAAAGGTGTATTTGCTACTATACTTTTCACATTCTAAACAAGTTGGAAATGTAGCCATTAAAATATCTGCTGCAGGCACTAGAATGGTGGCAATAGTGCGTACAAATGGACCCGGTTTGGCCAATTGTTTGATAGACGTCTGGATAAGGGTTACATCACCATATAATATAAGCTGTGCCTTCAGCTAAGGGGAATTTTTTTTCATTACGAAACTTGAGCATTGTTTTTAGTTGTATTTTTCTTGTTGACTCTGTTGTACTTGTTTAGTGAAAAGTAAAAATTTTGGCTGTTAAATGCTATTCAGGATATGTTGAGCTTGTTACTGATAAACCTCTGCTACGTTAAATTTTGATAGCACGTGTTTTTATATTTTATAGGAAATGGTCGTTTTGGGGAATGAATGAAAGATGGGAGATTTTTTTTTTTTTCTTTCCACCCTTTTTTAAAGATTTCTTGTATTTGTGTCATCTTCATATTGGAATCTGTTTAGACTCGAGACATCCCCCCCCCCAAAAAAAGAAAAAAAAAATCAGACATTCATGGTTTTAAGGAGCTCCCTAATATAGAGGGGTTGGAATTTGCCAGTGAAAGTACATCCTTTTTTAGCTGCGAACATCTATTTAGAAATATTACAAATTGATTCAATTTAAAATTATACTAAATTAATGATAGTTTTTACGTGTTTGTGTTAAAATTAAGCCCTCTAATTTCGGGTTATCGCATGTGTAAAACCGTTTGTCTAATTTACAAGGGACAGTGGAAGGCTCTTGTTCCAAGTCTCCAATTTGTAGACATACAAGTGGTAGTGCACTCTGCTGTTAGCGGATGCCAGATATCAAATGGAATATTGTACCTAAATCCATAAATAATGATAAGTATGAAGAAAAGACCCCTTATAAGTTGACAAATTAAAGGGCTATCAAGTAACAAAGCATCAGGCAAATTTAAACCCAATATATATTTCTAATCTGAGCAAGTGGTCAGAAACACGTTATTATTCTGTTGAGTACGTGTTGACCCTAAAGTGGAAGACAAAGAAAGAATGATCCATCCATCTATTCACCATAGGTAATGTGTACACAATGTAAAAAGCCGACAAAAGAATTTCAAGCTCTCCACAACACAATGTCCTTCCTGTTGTTACATTTGAATCAGTCTCTGAACGAATAAGCTAAGAAGGAATTAGAAGAGGCTTGCACAACAGAGTTTCATAATTGGAGCTCTGAACCTCTCTGAGCAGTGTGTGTTGTGCATTTAACATCCTGGCATAACTACACAAAAAGAAGAGAGCAGTTATGGCAGTGAAAAAAGCCGTGGAGTTAGTCCTCAATGAATCAGATTTTGGGGGAATGGGGGCAAATGGTGAGAGAGCATAATAATAATGATTCAAGTCAAGTCATTGAATCCCAAGATATTTGAATGATGGCCGAGTTGTGAAACTTGATCCCACTATAAATGCTCCACCCAACCGTGTACTTATTTATTTGGCTGGCTTAGATGATGACATTTACGTATTGAAATTTAATTCATGGGATGGATTTTCTTGCTCCAACTTTTTTATATGTACATGGTTTTCTACTTTTCTTCATAAAGCAGGGGTGCATCACGCTATTACATGCGAAAAAAGGAAAATTTAACCCTTTAAACCAATTAATTAATTGATACCAACAACTCTAACTTGCAGATCCGCAAAAAGGATCTTCCCCAGTAAGATGATCCATCCATCTATTCACCGTAGGTAATGTGTACAAGTAACTCAAAAGGCACCAATTCTGTTCACTCTATTCCTAGGTTCTGAAGCAACTATCCTAATTTTCACCACTTATCATTCTAAAACTTTTTTTCTGATCTACACATTGGTTTTGTTTTATCTCCATCTAACTCGTTTTCTGGCGCCATTTCTTTACACTTGGGTCAATCCACAGCCCCTCACAGCAGGAACTCAGCAAGACAATCCAATCAGCAACTACCAAAATAGAAATCTTCAAACAATACCCAAAAGCCCCTGAAAATCAAGAGTGCATTCATGAGCATCAGCCTGTTGCAATACCAGAATCAAGGAAAGCCAATGTTGGAATCAATCCTTCATCCGCCAACCCACATTCAATCTTCTAGATCATCATCATTTGTCTTACGAGCCCTGCTGCTACAAGTGGCCATTGTCTGCTTCAGAATCACTCCCGGAAGAACTCCCTGAATCAGAATCTACATCGGAATGGTATATCTTAAGTCTTTTTGGCCGAACAAAATATGAAAACATAAGACCAGAAATAACAAGGAATTGGCTTAGTACCGCTAGATGAAGAGGAATCACTACTTGAACTGCTGGAGCTACTCGAGCTACTAGCTGCATGACCTCCAACGACATCTTTATCTTTCTCAATCTCCACTGGGGGGAAAATACTCATTGGCATCTCATCTCCAATGTCCACATCCTCGTCCCCAGCTTCCATTTTCTTTAACTTCTTGACCTCAACGGGCAGAGAGTCAACCTTTTCACTCGTAGGTAAATCCTGTGATAGTGGTTAAGAATTAGAATCAGCACAATTGCACACAAAAAAATACTTAATCAGACACAAACAAAAGGGACAGGAGTTACCCCATTGCCTTTGCTTGAAGCTGTATTATTGTTGGCCATAAGTGCCTGCCGCTTAATCTTACTCACCATCTTTTTCCAATTAGTAACTAATCTGTCAAGTTCCCAAAGGGTCTCTGTGTCAACAGCCTCGATATCAAGCTCGATCTCATCCCCATCCTGCTTCAAATGCCCATTCCTCTTCCTTATAATTTGTACAACTTGTTCCATCTTCTCTGGTGGCAAACTCTGCAACCCAATCCCCAATTTGTGCTTCTCCTCATGACTCATATCCCTCTTATTTGGGTCCTTCGCCTTCGGCTTGGGCTGCTTCAAAGGCTTCACTGGAGGTGCCCGCATTGGAGAGGGAGTGCGCACCGGAGACTGCAACAATGGTGGGTTTGAAGAACTTGCAGGGGCCGGCACTGGGTCTGGCTGGTTCACGGGAAGAATCATATTGTCCTTCTTCTTAACCCTATCTGGCTCGACTTGATTCCACGAGCTGGCCTGCAATTCTTCATCATAAATATGATCTTCTCGAAGCAAATCTTCAAACTTCTCGTGCAGAGGCCGGTACAGTTCCTCAAACCTTGCCAAAAGCTGTTCAGCCATGACGTACACATCATGACCCTTAGGGTTATAAGTCAATGCGTTGTTGAAAGTCAATCGCACATCAGACGCAAAATCCGCTGGCGTCTCGTACGCATTCTTCGCAAGATGGGACTTCACAGTGCCTAGATCCATCGGCCGCTTAATTATATCATAGTAATCGTGAAGGCCCATCCCTACCACATCGACAGGAACATTGAAAATCCACCCGTGCTTGTGTTTCATCAGCTTTTGCAAAACCTGCCCACAAACCCTCATCAAATTTCCAATATCCGAATGCGACCGTTTCAAATCCTTACCGGGATTCGTTGGCAAGGGTCGTTTGTTACCAGACATCTTCTTGCTTGCTGATTTCTTCGGTGGCCCATTGATGCTGGGTCTAGGTTGAAAATCGCCGGACTCGATGCGACTTTTCAGTTGCCGAATCTGTTCGAGCTCCGAGATTAGACGATTCTTTAGCTCGCTGAGCTCCTTCTTCGTAGACGAGGCGATATTGAAGGTCACGAATTGGGAATGATTGGAGTCGTTCGATCGCCAATTTATAGAGGAAGCATCATCTGACGCCGATTGGGTCCTCTTGTTCCCGATTTTATGTTTAGGGTTAGGGTTAGAGAATGGTACTTTTCCCATGAGTCCTGCTCCACCGCCTTTGTGCTGTGGCCAATTGGGTTCGTTCCGGTTGGCTAGGACGGCGGATGCCATGGACGAGCAAAAATCACGGTAATCCTTCACGATTCCGGCGTTTCTCCGGCATCAATTCCCCAATGCAGGTTGTACAAAACATGAATCAGCAGTACCCCTGCTTACACGCGCCGCTGCACCTCAAACGCGCCAGAAGAAAATTTCACGCGCCGCCGATCAATCCTCAGATTCCTGAACGAAGAGAGAAAACGTCGAACATAGGGTTTCAAATTTCGTTTTACCCTAATTTGTGAGCGAGGAACTAGAGGGGCTAGGGGCGGTTCTTAAAGGCAACGCGATCTGCCCGTAGGCATTTCGGGCAGACTGTTATCCGTCGATTTATTTCCATTCTAGATCCAACGGTTCCTAATGATCTCTCTGATGTCGTAGGAACTGACCATAAGATCTGGCACGAACGGTGTGGATCGTCACATCAATCCACGTGGGACTCTCACAACCGTTGGATCTCAGGATGATGATAGATGAGGTGGTCTTTCGATTTGGGTTCCAGTTTAAACTTTGAAGTGAATTTGGGCTTGAGTATGACGTGGCATGAACAAATTAAACTGGCCTTTTTAAGAATTGGACAGAATACATTTGATATTTTTAAATAACAATATTACTTATTTAAATAACATTTAAAATTCCCTCTTACTATAATTAAAAACACCAAACTTCATATTTATCTTTTTTTTTATAATTTTATTATATCTTTTTTTTTCCTGAGTATATATTTTATACCTTAAAGCACAAGATTTAATTTATGGCCAAAAAAACCATGAGATTTAATTTTATAAATTTAAAATTATGTTTATATCTTAATTTTAATGTTTAATTTATTTTTTAAAAATTTATAATTTATTATTTTTAACTTTGAAAACACAAGAGAATATGTATTTTCATTTTAGACTGCTACTTTTTTTGAATAAAATTATTAGAATACAATTAAATTATTTTTTTAAACCAGAATTAAATTATTTTACTGATAATAATTTTAAGCCTTAATTTCATATCAAACAGAAAGTGAAAACAAATTTGTCAATTTTTTTTTAATCTCTAAATTTATCCATCAACAAGAACCTAATAGTCTTTGGAAAACTCACTTAAATACCTCACATTTGTTTTTAAACATAACTAGTTACCTCACATTTGTTTTTAAACATAACTAGACCATGGATATGTGCCAAAGGGAATATAAACAGTGTTTGAACTGGTTAGTGAGAATTTAAAAGTTAATTAATGTATAATAAATAAAATTCATTAGAACGCAGATTTGGTATTTTGTATGTTTTTAGCTCATTAAAAAGTTTGCTCGGTATATATTGTTCATGAATTATAAGTCATTCTAAGTGAACTTATTAATGAACTAAAAACATGCAATGTTCTGAATGCCTATTGTAATGAATTTTATTTATTATACATTAAGTAAGTAATTTTTAAAGGGAAAATGGTTAAAAAATACCTTTTAAGCAAATTAATTGTTAAATGGTACCAATGTGCAAGCAAGCATCCATCATGTGCAATCAGCATCCACATGTGCAAAAAGCATCCCTGCGAAAGTGTAAACATCATCCCTTGTGTGCAAAATATCACCCGCCCGTATGCAACATACCACCCACCGTGTGCAATGGTAGCAATGAGCAATTAATTTGCTTACAAGGTGTTTTGTAGCAATTCTTCCATTTTTAAATTCTCACCGATCCGTCTAGACATTATTAAGGGATGATGAGATCAATTCGAAAAGACAGAATTCAATTGATCTAATTCAATGAGAGCTATAAACTTATTAAAAAGAAGTAATCGTATTTGATTCGTCATATTGGACTCAACTAACTCTTTTAGTTGGACTCAACTATTTTTTATGGCCACGAGCCATATAAATAAATATGGATAAAATCATAAAAGTTAAATATAATTGTAAATATTTCCTTTTTGATGGTTGATATTGTTCATGAATTATAAGTCATGCCAAGTGAACTTACTAATGAAGTAAAAACCATGGAACAAAAAATTGAACCGAACCGGTCGGTTCGACCAGTCGGTGGTCTAATTCGATTCATGTATCAAACCGGTAAATCGGTGGTTCAACCGGTCTGATTTTTTATTTTTATTTTTTATGAAATACATTTTTTATTATTCCTCTAACTACTATTTCACTCTATTTTTTAGGAAAAATGAAGGTTTGAAAACCAAGATGAAGAGAAAAGTAGGTAAAGAAAGAAAAAATCTATAAAAAAAAAAAGAAGATTCTGAAGGATATAATAATTAATTAATTATAGAAAATGAGATATCATTGTATAAGTATAGACACCATAACTAATACTAATAGATTTTAAGCATATTTTTTCTAAAGATCTTCATTTTTATCTGTAGAAATTTTAAAATATATTAATATTTATATTGCCACTAATAAATTGTAATATTATAATATGACCGGTCCAACCCCGGTTGACTCATTGACCATTAAACCTATGTCGTGACCGGTTTATTGCCCGATCCAGTTTTTTGTTCCTCAGTAAAAACATACAATGTTCCAAATCCACATTGTAATGAATTTTATTTATTATACATTAAGTAATTAACTTTTAAATTCTTACTAATTTGTCCAGACATTATCTATGACAATCGTATTTGACTTGTCATAAAATGTACTGTCTGATAATCGTATTTGACTTGTCATGTTGCAATCAACTAACTCTTTCTGTTAGATTTTTTTTTTGGCGACGAGCCATGTAGATAAATGTGGATAAAATCATAAAAGTAAAATATAATTGTAAATATTTTATTTTCAATGGTTTATATTGTTCATGAATTATAATTCATGCTAAGTGAACTTATTAATAAAGTAAAAACATGCAATGTACCGAATCCTCATTGTAATGAAATTTATTTATTATGAATTAGTTAATTAACTTTTAAATTCTCACTAATCCATCCAAAGACTATCTATAAACTTGTTAAGAAGATGATCTCGTATTTGACACACTATTAGATGATCGTATTAATTTGTCCTATTGCAATCAACTAACACTTTCTGCTAGACTCAATTTTTGTTTTTTGCCACAAGCCACGTAGATAAATGTGGATAAAATTATAAAAATAAAATATAACTGTAAATATTTCCTTTTCGATGGTTTATATTGTTCATGAATTATAAGTCATGCCAAGTGAACTTATTAATGAAGTAAAAACATGCAATGTACCGAATCCGCATTGTAATAAATTTTATTTATTAGTTAATTAATTAACTTTAAAATTCTCACTAATATGTTCATACACTATCTATAAACTTGGTAAGAAGAAGATAATATCATATTTGATGCATTGTCAGGTGATCGTATTTGGTACGAACCCATAAGGGAAGATCCCACGAACCCACAACCAATTCTGATATATGCTCACCCCAAGAAAGCTAAACAAATCTCTATGATCCACTTGAACCCTTAAACAAGAACAACATGGACCTGAAGTGTTGGAAAATACCACAAAGTTGATCAAATCTTGATAAGCCTGTTAGTTCTAAGAAGAACCCTAAAGAGAATCCACTCTTAAGAAACAAAATACAGAAATGCAACTTCTCATTCAACAATCAAGTCTCAAGTGTCATTACAAATGAAGAAGTACCAAGTATTTATAGAGAAATATGACCTAATTGCAATAATTGCAACTTAGAAAATAAAAACTACAAAGTCTAATACAATGTAGTAGGAAACCCAAAAGTTTAATATAATGTGTTAGGAAACTCAAAAATCCAATACAATGTTCTAAGAAACACAAAAGTCTAATACAATGTGCTAGAGAACCCAAAAGTTAAATCTGCCAACTTATTTAATAATTTCGCACAAATAAAATCCACAAAATATAATAAGCATTTAAAGACAAAAATGTGCTTATTTAGGTCCAAATGAGTCCTCCCATATGTAGTACTAGGTCTAACTCTTCAATTTCAAGACTCTAAGCCAAAAACTTGATATGTATCTCCATTTGCAGCTCATATGAAATTAGTGACGTTTTCAGCATCTTTGTTCGGAATTGTTGATCCAATTGCCATTTGATTTGCAACATCTCCTTGAATCAGTCCAATCGATGCTTCCTTAAATATTTTAGCTTTTGCTCTTGTGATTGAACCAGCTGGAATTTGAAAATGATCATTTGAAGTTGAAGAGTCGTCACTTGAATTTGAAGAGACAACCTGTTGATTCTGGATCACATCATTCCCTCTCTCCTCAAAAGGATTTGTCATCGAATCTCCACTTGAAAATTTTTCTTTTATCATATACACTCAATCTCTAGGTCAAAAAGAACATTGCTTCCTTGTTTGTTGGCTTTGGATGCATAAATCCTAATGTCACAAGGAAGAAACAATTCAGCAAAGCCAATATCAGTTGCATACATTTCATTAGTATATTCAAATCCAAGCAATATGGTATTTAGAGAAGAAAGATCACTATATCTTCTTGACAATACTTCAACAACAACATTCTCTTTACATTTCTTATATTTGATTACATATGAAAATGTTTCAATAAATTTCAGCCAGCATGTATGCCTTTTGTTGAGCTTACCTTGACCAAGCAAATGCACAAAACCAAGAAAAACAATTTCATCCATGCAAGAATCAGAATTTTCCAGATTTGAAAATAATTTTTCCTTTCCCAAAACATCATGCACATATAGCAAAGGATTCACATGCTCATCAAGTTTGTTGCTATAAATCAGAGTATCATCTAAACAAGTTGCAACATTCATATAAGAACACCTACAAACAGAAAAATTCATGTGACAATGAAAATTGAAGGTGTGGAGTTCAAGGCATCTTAAGGGTAGTAAGTTATCAAGAATATCAAACTTTAGAGAACCAAAATGTTTTTCACTGCCACTCGAAGGAGATATGGATCCAATGCTTCTTGATGATAAGAATCCATCAGGTGGCTTCTTAGGAATCAAATCCAAGAACACCTGCAACACATCAAAATCATAAAGCCAATAATGATTATGATCATTAGTAACCAAAGAAATATCTTTACAGTCACTCTTAAACTCACTTTTCTTACAACTCTTTTCATCTTTCTTTTCACTCAATTCTTCACACTCATTTTTACTCTCTTTATTTTGACAGCACTCTATGTTCTCAATGTCTTTCTCTCTCTCAAGAACGATTTCACAAAAATCAATCTCACTCATATTTTCACTTTTCTTTTCATGATTGAGAGGAATTTCTTCAACCACAACGTTGGTACTTGGAATAAGAAGGTCTTCTTCACACTCCTCAGCTAGATTTTCAACATCAGGTTCTTCTTCTTCCTTGGTTGACTCTAACTCATTATTAGGAACCGTAACAATTAAGCTTTCAATCTCCTTTGCATTGGAGCTACTTTCTAAATATCTTTGTTGCTTGATCTTTTTCTTATACTCAGCAACAAATTGAACCAACATATCAATGTCCAAGAAGGTTAGGTTCTTTGCAAAATATGCTAATTTAGGATTAAGCTCATTTACAAAATGATCCTTAGTGGCTTTTGAAGTTTCTTCACTAGTACAAAATCATGGATTTAGACCTACTTTTTACACCTGACGAAACAGGTCACATGTAGAAAGTGTGACCGGTGGCATTTTAGTAAATAAATTATGATTTTAGGACTTTCTACACGTGTTGAATTGACAACACGTGTAGAAAAGTCCACTTAAAAATTTTTTCCATTAAAAAAATGAAATTAATTTAATTCAAAAAATATTTAATTTACTTAAACAAAAAAAATATAACGAAGAAGAATTTATTTATTTTTTTAAATAAATTCAAGTTTTCTACACCGGTTGAATTAAAACCGGTGTAGAAAGTCATCTAAATCTACACCGGTTAAATTAGAACCGGTGTAGAATAAGCATTTAATTTTTTAATATAAAATAAGTCAGCATATTCTACACCGGTTGTAAAATAACCGGTGTAGATTATGTTACTTTCTACACCGGTTCAAATACAACCGGTGTAGAAAATATTTTCTACACCGGTTGTATTTGAACCGGTGTAGAAAGTTGGTTTCTACACCGGTTGTAAAATAACCGGTGTAGAAACTCACTTTCTACACCGGTTGTGTTTTGAACCGGTGTAGAAAGTGAGTTTCTACACCGGTTATTTTACAACCGGTGTAGTATCCCCGTAAATTTAACCCTGCGCGCTACTTTCTCATCATTTTCTTTTGCCACCAGTTAGCTCCAATTCCTCCCTCCCTCTCACGCTCATCTGCCAACCCATTACCCACACTCTGCCGCGAGAGTTCAGGCTAATCTCTCCGTCGCCGCCGTCAGTGTCTGTGTTCTGTATTGCCGTCGTCAGCGTCTGTGTTCTGTATCGCCGCCGTAAGCGTTTTCCTAACCTTAAAATGACGCTAGATATACTCTGAATTTGTAGCCTTCTGAGTTAGTGTTGCTTTGTGAGTCTGAGCTTTCTTTTCCTCTCCATCTCCAGTCTCTATTCAGATTTTGGAGATCCGACTTCTGACGGTTCGTTGTTGTTTCCTATTTCAGAATTTTCAGCCAGGTGATCCTCGTTTTGTGGCTTGTAATTTTTTTTCGTCAAATCTTTTCCCGTAAAATCTCTGGTTTCTATACTGATATGAAGAAGATTGGAACGCTAGGCTTGAGTGCATTTTCTGTACTGATAGTCTGATATGAAGAAAAATCAAACTTTAAGGATCAAGCCATTTTATGTTGCATTTGTATAGTATATCAAATCTCTGGCCTATGTTGAAATCTCTGCCTTTTTTGAAGTATAGTTGCTTAGATTGTTTTGTTATGCTGTTATAGTCTATATATATATATGTATAGGGACAGAGGCAGGTATATTATTAGTATCAGTTGATCTCATATGTGATGGGATAAAAAGAATAGCAGACAAAAGCTAAGGAGCAACCTTCGAGACTGTTTTTTTAATAAACAGGCATAATGCCACTATATTATTCAACTCAACATGTTTTCTGGGATAAAAATATAGCTTCGGGCTCTTCAATTAATCTTTAATTTGTTCAAAACTTGAAACAAAAACACTCAACCCCAAACTCTTTTTCTTGTTCTTCCCAAAATCTCTTATTAAAGGCAGATCCAGCTAGCTTTAGAGATTCTCATTTACCCACTGCAAGTACTCCCCAATAAAAACAATTACATATTACATTTGTTTAATTACAAATACTTATACTACATTCCTTTGATTCGAATATGTATTTATATACTACTATATATCCTCTTAAAAAGAAGGCTCAAAAGGATATATCCCTAAAATTCCCTCCATGGCCCCCAGAATTATATTGTTGTTGTTGTTATGTTATTATACACACACACACGGGATGGATGGATCATGTGAAGTCTGATTAAGAGTTAACATCAACAAACTGATATATCTGAATCTGACTCATCACTTTATCTTCTCATCAT